>CM062211.1:19047500-19662500 GCA_031216445.1 Lateolabrax maculatus | reverse complement strand
CGTATTGTTTGATTATTCTACGTTTTCTTTATTCAGATCAGATTTCGACAGTATTTTCTTTTCGTTATTTGTTTGGTTTAATTATTTTCTTGTTTAGCTTGTTTAGTTTTTGCATAACTAGTATTTAGTTTAGATGTAGTTTGGTTTGTGGATTGGGAAACACTGGGCAGGTACAGGACCAGCATGCACCTGGGTGGGACAACTTCACACCTGGACAGCTCACTGAATACCTGATCAATAATGTTACGAAGTCAACATCAAAAGAAACTGGAAGACTATGTCTGATATTATTGATCCTGAATGTGTTGATCACTTCAACGTTCAGCTGGAGCTTATTTAATGACTTCAGATCCTGCTGCTAGTTTATCTGTAATAACACAGCATCATTGATTATTGATCAGATTTACCTAAACTTCAGGACAGAAGCTGAGGACTGGGGGAGAGAAAGAGGGAGGAGGAGGAGGGGGGAGATGAAGGGGGAATGAGGAAGTGGAGGAGGGAGAGGGAAGGGGGGGAGGAGGAGGGAGGAGGAATAGGGAGGGGGAGGGGGGTGAGGAGGAAGGGGGGGGGGGGGGGAGGGGAGGAGGATGAGGAGGAGGGGTGGGGAGGAATAGGGAGGGGGGGGGGGTGAGGAGGAAGGAGGGGGGGGGGGAGGGGAGGAATAGGGAGGGGGGGGTGAGGAGGAAGGAGGGTGTGGGGGGGGAGGGGAGGAGGATGAGGAGGAGGGGTGGGGAGGAATAGGGAGGGGGGGGGGTGAGGAGGAAGGAGGGGGGGGGGGGGAGGGGAGGAATAGGGAGGGGGGGGTGAGGAGGAAGGAGGGTGTGGGGGGGGAGGGGAGGAGGATGAGGAGGAGGGGTGGGGAGGAATAGGGAGGGGGGGGGTGAGGAGGAAGGAGGGGGGGAGGGGGGGAGGGGAGGACCGTGTCTCCCGCAGCCTCCGGAGCTCAGGGCGGGGCGACGCCGCGCAGCAGCAGCTTCATCACCGCTGAGCGACACCGACCTCCTGCTCGTCTCCAGGCCGCGGCATGGACGCCGGAGCCCGGCCTGTTTCCTCTGAATCACCGCGGGTCCGGCTGCAGAAGAAGAAGGCGAAGAAGACGAAGAAGACGATGAGGATGATGAAGAGGGCGTGCAGTTAGAGCTGCGGAGCGGAAACAGACCGCAGGCGGATCCGTGCGGGAGCATCGCGCTCCGATGCAGCAGAGGAGTCGCCATTGTTTGGATGCGCAGCAGACTGAGAGGAAAAACCCGGACCGTGGAGGGACCGTTTGCCGCCCGGACACCATGCTTTCACCGCTGCTGCTCGCGGTGTGTCTGCACTGCTTCACCCAGGTAAGGAGGCCCTCCGGCGGGTCCGCGGAGCGAGTGGAGCCGCCGCAGCCTCGGGGCTTTGTTGGACCAGATAACGTGGATCGAACTGCAGCCGGTCTGTGAGCCGCTGTCTGTGAGCCGCAGCCGGTCTGTGAACTGCAGCCGGTCTGTGAACTGCAGCTGGTCTGTGAGCCGCTGTCTGTGAGCCGCAGCCGGTCTGTGAGCAGCCTGTCTGTGAACTGCAGCCGGTCTGTGAGCAGCTTGTCTGTGAGCCGCAGCCGGTCTGTGAGCCGCAGCCGGTCTGTGAACCACAGCCGGTCTGTGAACTGCAGCCGGTCTGTGAGCAGCTGTCTGTGAACTGCAGCCGGTCTGTGAACTGCAGCCGGTCTGTGAGCAGCCGGTCTGTGAACTGCAGCCGGTCTGTGAGCAGCCGGTCTGTGAGCAGCTTGTCTGTGAGCCGCTGTCTGTGAACCGCAGCCGGTCTGTGAACTGCAGCCGGTCTGTGAGCAGCCGGTCTGTGAACTGCAACCGGTCTGTGAGCAGCTGTCTGTGAACTGCAGCCGGTCTGTGAACTGCAGCCGGTCTGTGAACTGCAGCCGGTCTGTGAGCAGCCGGTCTGTGAACTGCAGCCGGTCTGTGAGCAGCTTGTCTGTGAGCCGCTGTCTGTGAACCGCAGCCGGTCTGTGAACTGCAGCCGGTCTGTGAACTGCAGCTGGTCTGTGAGCCGCTGTCTGTGAGCCGCAGCCGGTCTGTGAACTGCAGCTGGTCTGTGAGCCGCTGTCTGTGAGCCGCAGCCGGTCTGTGAACTGCAACCGGTCTGTGAGCCGCTGTCTGTGAGCCGCAGCCGGTCTGTGAACTGCAACCGGTCTGTGAGCCGCTGTCTGTGAGCCGCAGCCGGTCTGTGAACTGCAGCCGGTCTGTGAACTGCAGCCGGTCTGTGAACTGCAGCTGGTCTGTGAGCCGCTGTCTGTGAGCCGCAGCCGGTCTGTGAGCAGCCTGTCTGTGAACTGCAGCCGGTCTGTGAGCAGCCTGTCTGTGAACTGCAGCCGGTCTGTGAGCAGCTTGTCTGTGAGCCGCAGCCGGTCTGTGAGCCGCAGCCGGTCTGTGAACCACAGCCGGTCTGTGAACTGCAGCCGGTCTGTGAGCAGCCGGTCTGTGAACTGCAACCGGTCTGTGAGCAGCTGTCTGTGAACTGCAGCCGGTCTGTGAACTGCAGCCGGTCTGTGAGCAGCCGGTCTGTGAACTGCAGCCGGTCTGTGAACTGCAGCCGGTCTGTGAGCAGCCGGTCTGTGAGCAGCTTGTCTGTGAGCCGCTGTCTGTGAACTGCAGCCGGTCTGTGAACTGCAGCTGGTCTGTGAGCCGCTGTCTGTGAGCCGCAGCCGGTCTGTGAACTGCAGCTGGTCTGTGAGCCGCTGTCTGTGAGCCGCAGCCGGTCTGTGAACTGCAACCGGTCTGTGAGCCGCTGTCTGTGAGCCGCAGCCGGTCTGTGAACTGCAACCGGTCTGTGAGCCGCTGTCTGTGAGCCGCAGCCGGTCTGTGAACTGCAGCTGGTCTGTGAACCGCAGCCGGTCTGTGAGCAGCTGTCTGTGAGCCACAGCCGGTCTGTGAGCCACAGCCGGTCTGTGAGCCGCAGCCGGTCTGTGAACTGCAGCCGGTCTGTGAGCCGCTGTCTGTGAACCGCAGCCGGTCTGTGAACTGCAGCCGGTCTGTGAACTGCAGCTGGTCTGTGAGCCACAGCCGGTCTGTGAGCCGCAGCCGGTCTGTGAGCCGCAGCTGGTCTGTGAGCCGCAGCTGGTCTGTGAGCAGGCGGTCTGTGAACTGCAGCCGGTCTGTGAGCAGTCGGTCTGTGAGCCGCAGCCGGTCTGTGAGCTGCAGCCGGTCTGTGAGCAGCAGTCTGTGAGCCGCCGGTCTGTGAACTGCAGCCGGTCTGTGAGCAGTCGGTCTGTGAGCCACAGCCGGTCTGTGAGCAGCAGTCTGTGAGCAGCCGGTCTGTGAGCTGCAGCCGGTCTGTGAGCAGCAGTCTGTGAGCAGGCGGTCTGTGAACTGCAGCCGGTCTGTGAGCCACAGCCGGTCTGTGAGCCGCTGTCTGTGAACTACAGCCGGTCTGTGAGCAGCCAGCAGCTTGTTCGGCCTGCGGGAAGTGGGTCAGTCTGCTGAGAGTCCCGAGAGCCCGTCAGCATCACTGAGGATCACACACACACTACAGACACACAGTACAGACACACACACACTACAGACACACACACACACACTACAGACACACAGTACAGACACACACACACTACAGACACACACACACACACACTACAGACACACAGTACAGACACACACACACTGTGTGCACAGCTGATGATTTGAAGTTACCTGTGCAGGTGTGGCAGCCTACCTTCAGTAGTGGAATGTAAAATATGTTATTATTATTATTATTAATAATATTATTATTATTAATATTATAGTAAAAATCTGAGGTACTTGTACTTGACATCATTTTTCTTTTCTTTACTCCACATTTATCTGACAGCTTTAGTTTCTTTACAGATTCAGATTTTCACACATGAAGAGTTTATAAAAGTTTGGTTCTAAATGAAACTGCAACAGTTTGTCCAGCTGACAGCATCAGTCATTAATCAGTGAGTGGACTGACAGAACATGAAGCTGAACTCTTGTGATGATGCTTGGAGTCATTTTTCCTGTAAAATCATTTCCTGGCTGCAGCTTCTCAGATGTGAAGATTTGCTGCTTTTCCTTTGAATGATTTGAATCATGTGAATGTGTTTTTAATGATGTTGAGCTTTGGACTGTTGGTTGGACACAACAAGCATTGTGAAGGTGTCACTTTGGGCTCATTTTGGTAAAATGGTTGTTTTTTTGGTCAAAAGGTGTTGGAGGTTTATTAGTATATATTATATTAGTATAATCACGTCCTTCACTCTGAGTTCACTTTTATCTGATGGTTCAAGTTTCAAATTTCCTCTTTTATATCAACTGTAGAGATGATTCCTGTCGAATGTTATCGTGTTATTATTCTCCACACACGACCTGACAGAAGTGACTTGTGTCACTTGTCACCATGACGTTTATTTGGTCTCATATCTTATTGGCATTTTGTATCAGTAAGAAAGCCGACACATTACTTCTTCTCTCAGGAGGTAAAACTACGTTTGAAGCATCTGGTTCTTTACATTTAAAACTGGCATCTTTAATAATACATTTTATTTATAGATACTCGAGACGCTTTACACGACAGGTTAAAGAAGATCGGAGATGACTAAAAACACGTTATATTTAGTGTTTCCTGCTGTGTGTTAATAATGACAAACTACTGAAATCATGTCTGACATTTAAAGCTGAACACATCAGAGATCAGTTTCCCTTTACACTGCTCAGTTCTCAGTGTTTCCAGATTGAAATGTCAACCTTTAAAATATTGATGTTATTAAAATCTGAATATTATTTACTGTCTGCTAGCTGTCGGTTGGCATCAGAAAATGCTGCTGTGTGTGTTTTATTGATAAAAAGCATTTTTCTGTCCAACAAACCGACCGTTTGTCTGAACGTTGAAGCCAACAGCGTTCACGTGATTTTGATGTTGATAACTGTGTGCGGGGAGGTTGTAGTGACGGGACATTTGATTCTGGCGGCTCGTTCACAAAGCGTTTAAAACGGTGAAATATTGCAGTTAATTCTGTCAACTCCATGAGTAACTCTACGCACATTTGTTTTGCATCAAATTCAACCAATTTTTGAACTTTGAAGGGAACCAACCAATAAGAAAGAGCTGAGCTTTGATTGGACGGAGGATCCAACATGGAGGACGTGGCTTATTAGCTGAAGCTTCGAGTGTGAATGGGTTTCCGAACAGTTCGAGCCCGCAGGACGTCAGAGCGGTCGGCGACCGAGTTCACGAGCTTGCCAACAGACGGTTTGAGTTCCTGTTGGTGCTGGATCTCTTTCAGGTTTTGTCTGGTCTCTAGTTTAGGCCTGAAACTGAAACCACCGTAACCCTGAAATGAGATAAACTCTGATATCTGTGCAGCTGCAGTGAACACGTTTCATGATTTTCACCGTTTTTAATTTTCTTTTACTGAAACGGAAACATTTATTTATGTTATCTCAGAAGGAGAAGAATTTAGTGGATTTCAGAAGCTGAAGCTGAGTTTTACACTCAGATTGACTGAATTAAAACGGATCACTTTAAAACAGGGAGGATTTAAACACAGCGTCTCTTTGTTGTTTTAGGAAGTGGACGTGATATTAAACCTTCCTGGTGTCTGGATATTGACAATAACAGACTCTGCTCTGCTTCACCACCTCAATCATTATCTTACTTTATTATTTTCTCGTATTATCAGATGTTAGAAATAACCAAACCAGCAGCAGAATTTACCCCGAAACATTAAAAATATACAAACAAATGAAAGTAATTCTTGTGTTGGTGATAAAAACTGACTGTCCTTTGTGGAAAACGGCTTCATTTAAGCTTCATTTACTATTTCATATGATTTTCTGCTGAGGTTATAAATCTATAGAAACGTGATCTGAACATTTATTCCTCATTTCATTCAGAGCGGAGAGCTTCACGGCTCTGGTGTTCTGCCATGTTGGAAACCTCCAGTCTTTTCTGAGTTTGCCAGGCAGCATAATGAGCCCAAACAGGTCGTTAAGGAAAAATGCACCAGTGAGCGAACGCTTTCTGTAGCGAGAGGAGAGAAAAAAGACCAAATCCAGCATGTGAAAGCAGATCGGGATCATCGGCTCGGAGCTTCTTTCTTTCTGACACCAGAAAAAAACACAGTTTACGCCGAAGCTGCCAAAACCTGAAGCTGTGAGATAAACAGGCTTCACATTCAGGCTGGAAAATGCTCATTTCGACCAGAACGTCCTACCGACATGCTCCAAAACCCGCCGGAGGAAGAGCTTCCACTGTTGGGTAATTTAAAGATAAGATGGACTTTATTCATCGGAGGGAAATGTTGTGCAGCAGTTGCACTTTAAAAAAGGAAAGAGTGCAAATGTAAAATCTAGACTTCCAATAATCAGTAGGTGACCCAGAGAGGGTTTAAAGGTGTTTCCACATCGTCTGAATTTACACGTGAGGGCAGCGGCCTGATGACCTGCTGCCGTCTGCCAGGAGAGTCAGAAGAATCTGCTGCTTACCACCAGACTACAAGCAGCAGAATGAGCCGATACCTGCAGCTCGTTCCACAACCCTGCAGAACAAACAGAAATGAACCTTGTTCCGTGAACACGTTCGTGTAGTTCACTTCTGTTACGATCCTTTGTAATGATTATCAGTCTGATCAGGCCTCTAACTGAACCTGTGGTAGATGTTGATCAGTTAGGAGGGGGTATTGATCAGCTCATGGCTTCCTGTGGAGGAGGTTTTAAAGGTCGGGCTCCTGCCGTCTCTGCTGGAGCTTCAGGTCCTTGTTGTGCCGTTGTTGGATAAGCTGCCACTGTTGTTGCTGTCACTGATTGGGTGGGCAGGTTCGGGGGTGAAGACTTTTTGTTTTCTGTTTGAAAGGAGGGAGCTGTTGCTCATTCCTCTTAGTTTACTGTGATTAAAGGCCAGACGAGGGCGGAGGGGGGAGTCCTGTTTTCTCTAATTAAAGACGTGTTGGTGCTCTTGTTTTGTGCTGAGGAGGAGCAGCTTCTGTCTGAAAAGGTGGAAAAACTTCAGCATCAACAAAGCTGAAGAATTCTTCTTCTTGCTTCTATTTTCATGTCTGCACAGATGCAGCGGACGATTTGGAAACAGAAAAACTCTTTATTCAGTTTTGCTTTAGTGCAGATTAAACTTCAGACACTTTTCTAGCATAAAATCCAGTTTGTGGTAAGGCTGCTTGTGTAATACTGAGGTGGATATTCAGATTCTTATCATCATCTTTATGGTAACAAAATGTTTTAACACATTTTAACTAGAGCCTGACTGATAAACCAGCTGATCACTTATATCTGTGACATGGACAGTAATGTCAAAGATCTGTTTCAGGTCATTTAGGAACAGCTGAGAAAATATACTTCTTATCTATATCAGCTTCAAGAATCTTTAAAATGCTTTTGATGCTCCCAGTCTTTGTGCTAAGCTAGGCTAAACGCACCCTACACACTGTTTAGCCACAAACAAAAGTAGTTGATATATTTAATGTTTTGTCTGAAGTCTAGGTGGTTTTTGCCCTGAAGAAACAGTCTTTTCAGCTGTAGGCTGTTTTTAGGATAGTTGGAATCAAAAGGTTGAATTTGAGCGTAAAATCCAATATGGCCGCCACAACATCGTGTTCATCATGCTAACAGTTTCCCCCTGCTCCCAGTCTTTGTGCTAAGCTATGCTAAACACGTGGTGGACCCGTCTCTCTAACAGTCGTCGTCTGTCCAAAAGACATCTTAGTTATTCAGGTCGTCTCTGAGGGAATCAGTGTGTGTGTGTATCTGTGAGTGTGTGTGTGTGTGTGTGTGTATGTGTGTGTGTGTGTGTGTGTGTATCTGTGAGTGTGTGTGTGTGTGTGTGTGTGTATCTGTGAGTGTGTGTGTGTGTGTGTGCGTGTGTGTGTGTGTGTATCTGTGTGTATGTGTGTGTGTGTGTGTGTGTGTGTGTGTGTTGGTATCCAGGCAGCAGTCTGAAGCAGGAAGAATAACCTCAGTGTTTCCCTGCGTGTCTGATTCGCTCTGATTAAACTCTCCGGCGCTGATCGCAGCCTCGCTGGGACCTTTTCCTCCGTGTGTTAACTCAGCAGACCTCATTGATTACATCCTCAGATTATTGGTGCACTTTCACATGTGGGGATTAACCGTGACACGATGGTTCAAACAGCTCTGAACTTGTTGTTTTCCTCTCTGAAATATCAGCTCTGTTACAGTCGTGTGAATGTTAAATCAGCTTATCTGTACATTTTAAAACTGTCTCCAGAGAGCGTAAAGCTTTTATTCAAACAGAGTTTTCACTTTATTTTCTGAGGCTGCTGAAACAGAGGAGTTAAGAGGCTTACTGCAGGATTACGGAAACTACTGCCTTTACATTACAGATGTTAGAACAGCTTTTAGAACAAAAGAAAACCTCTCAAAAGCAACCCTGATGATTTATTTGTTTACTACGCTGCAACAAACCATTATTTAGATTATCAATAAACCTGACAATCCCTAATGACTTTGTGGTCATTGGATCACAATTGACTTGTAATTGTTGTTAACAGTGTTTTTAGTTTACTGCCCTGGCAGGTAGCACTCGGCAGAGTCAGCCAGTCGAATTCATTTCATTTTGCTCAGAGCATAATTATAATTTTCTGGCATCCAGAAAAGGTTTTAGCGGGTTTGAGTTTTGTGTTCATAGGAAATTGGTTCACATTGTTTTTTGAATGAAGGAAAGAACTATCAATCATCTATTGTAAAGTCTCAAGAAATGAAGTCTTTCTCAAGCAAACACCTGCTGAGCCTCACCAGACTTCATTGAGAAAAGTGAACATTTTGCTTTAGTATTCCTCTGTTGTTATTCAGCCCGAAAACAGGACTGAGAGACTTTGGGATAACTGTTCACAAATACCAAGGGGACTTCAGTTTTAAATACCAGGAAGTGGAAACCAGAGTACAACTGGATCTCATCACTACATCTTGTGAGTTCAGTCTTTTATTCAACTTGATTTTGGTGATCGCGGAAGTTTATTCTTGACAAGCTGAGATGTGGTTAAAGCTGGTAAGTGGACTTTGAGTTAAACTCTTTTGGGCCAAACTTGATTTAGGTGATTTGTTTAGTAATAATTTGATGTTTCCAGCGTGTGGTGCATTCATGTTGTTTTCTAAATAAAAGAGAGCTGTCAGTCATCTGTTGTAAAGTCTATTGAAGTCTCTCACCAAACCTCATTGTGAAAAAGTGTAAATGTAGCTGCAGTGTTGCTCTGCTGTCACTGAGCCCTAAAGCAGGACAGAGCAGTGTTGTAAAATGCCGTCAGTGGGACCCAGTCGGTCTCATTCATAGTCTAATGGGCTCCGGGGGTCCCCGTCCTCTCCTGGTTGGAGCTGTCAGAGGTCCGTCCTCTCTCCGAGCCCCCCGCCCGCCTCCACAGAGGAAAACAAAAACCTGGAGGTTTGCATGATAATGTTGGCAGCTGCCTGAGGGCGACGCCTCCTGACCCCCCCGTTCTCCACTCATTCACAGGGTCAGATAGTCCATTCATTCAGCAGCTCTGCTGCCTGAAAGTGTGAGTGTGTTTCCTCATGAGGATAATGTTGGTTTTCTCTTCTTGGATTGTTGAAGCTCCGTTCAGTCACCATCCACCAAATCTCAGAGGGAATATGGTACTTTTTACTTCACCACATTTATGAAACATAGTTTGATTTTAAATACAAAACATCTGATCAACATATTAAATATGATGTTTTGCAGATTAAAGGCCCCTCAGACCCTTACAGGTGTTTTCAGTCATGTGGCTGATTAGACCAATCAGGTTGCAGCTCTGCTGGGATTTACGTGAGGTCATCATGTAAGGATAAAGTTGTAGACCAACGGGAAGAGACTCAAGTCTTCTCATGATAACTATGCAAAGTAGCTGCAATACCATTGGACAGTAGTTTGTCCACTTTAAAAAAGATTGTATATTTAAATAGATTTTAAATAGTGTTTTGTTTTTAAGTTTTATGTCAGTACTTGTTTTTACTAACATTTTGTGACATTTCTGCTCCGATGTTAAGTTAGGATTGTGTGCCTTTAGGTTATTTAAATGTGTCTTTAAGCAGCTGATATATATGATAACTATATCCCAGTTGTGTATCAGTGGTGTGCAGCTCACATTAACACACAGTGTCTGCCGGCCCGAGGCTCTCTGCTCTCCACCGTGTCCATGGTAATCCTGGAATCAGACAGACATAATGAGCATCTCCTCCCACCCCAAATGTGTCTCTCCTTTCATCTCTGTTGCCATGGCGACAGCGGCGCAGCGATGAATTGAATGAATCGGTATGGATCTTTTTTTCTTTTTCTTGTCCTTTCCCTGAGCCGACCCCCTCAGGACGATGTGTGATGGTTCTCGTGTGGTGACGACTAACATCCCGATGCAGCGTTACTGAGTCTGTTTGTATTTCTTCAAGATGTCCGTCCTCCTTCCCCTCACTGAGCAGCGACAGTGTTTTATTATAGGTTTCACTATGATGGGGCTAGTCTACACCCTTTACGCCGGTCTGCTGCCATAAATACTCACTGGAGCACCAAATGAGGATTAATCCGCCGCTCAAAATAGTCCCCAACCAATGCACCATTTCCTCCTGTTTGTTTGATAAAAGCTACAGTGAGCAGCTGTTTTAAACATGAAATGAATACTGCTTTTAGCTATGTGCAGTGTGGATTGATTACCATCTCTCTTCGTACAGACAGGATGAAGCATAATAACTTCATTGATCCTCTGACTTTTCATCCAGCAGCACCATCAGGTCAACGTGTTAATGTGTTCAACACTTTGGCAGAACTACAGCCTCGGCTGGACTCTACTGTGTCAGCCCCCTCCCCTTAATGTCTCACTTCACGTCTCCGGACCGGCTCTCTCCAAATACCACCGTACAGTAATTAAACCAGAGTGGTGGCTCAGCATTTTAAAAGGCCATCAGAGTGTACGGAGGCTTTATGAGGGCGAGAGTGAATCACCACCTGTACACAGAGAGTGATTATATTGTAACATGCTTCACATGTACTGAGAGGTTTGTTAGACCTGAAGGAAACTGAAAGTGAAACCATAAAATATGGATGCATGTTGTTAAAAGAGGTCTAAGATTGTTTTACAGTGACAGGAGGTGTCACTCTGACGGGAAGAAAGAATACGAGGAGTTTTATCAGCGTGGTGAAGACAGTTTACGTGTCTGTTGGCAGTTTAGTGACGCTGTAGGAACAGCTTTCTTCTGCTGATTGTTTTAAGTAATTGTATTAGTTGATAGTAACAATTACCACAGAATCAGATTAAAAAACACTTCAGTTTGCTAATCAGTTGACACTGAGCCCTACACAATAAAGCCAGTTGAAGCAGCAGCAGGAGGAAACGTTGTGTTAGCTGCAGGAGAGTCATCAACCAGATCAAATAACGCTAACGCTAACCGTGACGCTGGATTACATGATGCTTCGTTTCCTGTCAATCCCTTTTGTTTAAGAAGGCAGTTTGAATCCAGTGGGGGAATGGCAGACTCCACCACATACAATAAAAACTACTATATATCATAATAGTATCATAATTACAGAATGTAAATGCATTGAATGGCTGTGTCTCATTTTGAGTTGGCGATTATCGATTTGATTTTAAACGCAACTGTTGCTGGCAGATTTTATTGGCTGTAGACAGCTAGCTAATTAACATTAAACACACAAACAAAATGCAGTGAAATCACAGAAATCTGTGAGTTCAAGGTTACAATTCATTACTTGTCATTATTCAACGCAGGGTTGCACATTGAAATGCAAGTTGAAGTCCCATTTACTACATCAGATTAGGTCACCTGCGAGGGCGAAATCTTTGACTTTAAGTGTAACTTGTGAATTATGATGCATACATTTGCTCCTTTGACCAGCAGCTAATCCTGTTTCATTGAAGCTCAGTTGTATAAACTGGTTTACACACAGTTAGGAGACAGGAGGACAGCATACTGATACAGCTCTTAATAAACTCTGGAGACTTGTTGTCCTGTTAGGAAGCAACTTGAAATCACATCTATCAAAGTCACAATTAGGTAATTAGTCACTGATAAAACTCAAAATATATGGGCCTTTTTTATCTTCCATACCCTCTGTTTCTGTGATACAGAGCTGCACTCATAACACAGATAAAGAATCCAGTTTTTCTGTTGACAGAGAACTGAAACACATTTTCTCTCCAAGGGCGTTCTGGATTTAGGTCGACTCATGCAACAGTGTAAATTCTGTGTGAAAAAGTCTGAACAAAGGAGAAATTCACCAACAGACGAGTGTAAATCATGTTTTCATTCATCGCGTTTTGGCCCTCGTCGTCTTCTCTGCGACACATTCATTAAAGAGACAACACAGACTGTGAGTCGGTACAGCGTCTGTGGAGAAATGCTCCGACAGATGGAGAAGAAATATTTAACGTTCCCAAACGTCCTCGTGGTGAAGTTGTTGCTGTAACTCCCAGCATGCCTCAGTGCAGCACATGTTTACTGACTCTGCGTTTCACTATCTGACTCTCAGATTAGAGAAGTGGGTCAGAATCTCTGCAGATGGATTATCTCCTGATCCTGAGTCCATATGAACTCTTTGTTTGGTTGAAACTGGTTCATGTCCACATGTTTGTTATTGATACACTTACATACAAACTGTTTACATCCAGACACGTTTAGCCTAGCTTAGCACAAAGACTGGAAGCAGGGGGAACTGTTAGCGTAGCTCCATCAAAAGAGAAAAAGTCACTTTTTGATTTACAGGTTGAATATGTTAGCTAACAAACTAATGAGCAGTTCATCCTGCAGGCAGCTGGAGTTCAGAAATCATTTATCATGGTGTAATTATGATCATTGTTTTCTTATTATGAGGGAGAAGTTTTTGCGATCATGAAATAGTTTTCTCGTAATCGTGACAGTAATTATCAGGTAGTTTTCTCTGTACTCTTGAACGTGTTCTCGTAATTATGATCGTGTTCTTGTTATTATGAAACAGATCGCAATCATGAAAGTCGTATCACAATGATGAGACTTCATAATTAAAAGGTTGTTTTCTTCTAGTTACCAGGTGAATAATTTGTAACTTCTCGTAATTATGGAGTAAAGATTTTGTAATTAGAAGATATTATATGAAAAATGAAGGTTTTTCTCATTTATATCACATAGTTTTCTGATTCTTTCTGATTGTAGATTCTGCCGATCTGATTGGAAATAGACGAATGTTTTGTCGTTGATTAACTGATTGACAGGAAATTATTATAGTGTTATTGCAGCGTTTAATGGCGGAGTGGTTTTTGTAGGTAAATCTTGTGAAGGATCTTTCTTTAAAATGTTTAATAACTGATCGGGATGACATCAGTGGATTTTAATCACATTAATCAATAATTTAGTATTTTTGTGAGTCGCACTGCAGCAACACGTCCTTTTCTGTAATTTCTTCTTGCTCAGATCAGCAGCTCAGAGACAAACAGGGAGAATGATTAGAGTTCATATCAGGAGTCAGATTTCATGTTTTCACCTTCATCCAGGCAGACAGATGAAGCTCAGCGAGGAGTCGACTCTCCTGCTGTCAGATTTAATGAAACCACAGCTGATAGCATCAGACTCACCTGCCTGAAAAACACCTGAACAACAGGAAATCAGCTCGTGTGCTGCTCAGATCAGCTGATACAGAACAGAAGATCTCTCAGAAAGAGGTCTGATCGTGGCCTGATGACTGACGACTGACCGTTTATATTATTACAATCAATTCACATCAGTGTTTCCCAGGCAGCCGGAGTTTTATTGATCCTGATGTTCAGTAAATATGAATATATCAATCAAAGTGCAGGATATGACATAATTTGACATCTTTTCAGAGAGGATTATATTTGATTTAAAAATGTTAACAGTAAGTAGTGGATACGAGTGTAGCATTCCCAGCAAATACACAGAAGAGAAGAGGGACAATGAGGAGGAGGAAGAAGGAGGTGGAGGAAGAGCAGGAGTAGTGGCTGTCTTTGTGAAAGCATCATCAGGTGGTTCATTATTCAGACAGTGATGAAGAAGATGACCTTTGTGTCTGTTTAAAGGATCTGAATGATTCATGAGTCAAACTGCAGGAGAATAAATTATATATGTATGTAATATATATAATAAATAATAAATAATATAAATATAATAAATGACTGCTCATATGGAAAATATTATTATTATTATTATTATTATTATTATATTGCAGGAGGTAATTCTGTCACAGCCTCAGGAGTTTAATATGAAGAATATTGATATTCTAGATTTCACTGTGGTTGCTTTCAGGGACTGAAATGAAAGAAATATGTTATTAAATATAAATAGTTTCTTGTAGATCTGCGACGATTAATAGATAAATTAATGAATAATTGTCACTTTTAGTCAATTGGTGTTGTTGAGTTTTCAGCTGTTGTAAACTGAGTTTTGGATGTTTGAACATGTCACTATTTAACATGGAACCCATTGATGCACACTTGCCCACCTTAAACAATGTAGACATTGAACTGAAAGTACTTGGATATCGGATCACAGTCTGTCTTTTAGGTCACACACCTCGAATATATCCATTATTTATAGAGGACTAACTGCTAAACTCCCTCCGTACTTGACTAGTCTGTTGTCGACAGACATCTCGAGCCCAACTGGATCTCCAGACCGGCTCACTGTAAAAACACCAGGGTGCAGGACTGAATGGGAGAGGCTGCCTTCAGAAACATTTTTAAACTAAAGCTAAGCTTTGGGCGTCTTTAAAGAGCTGCTGGCTGAGCTGTTTTTAGATGTTTTTAGGTGTGCACATACGGATACGTGTGTGTTCATATAAATGTATATGTACATGTGTGTAACTGTGTTTATATGTGTTTATTTTAGTCCTTTCCTTATTATATATATTATCTTCACGTTTCTTTGTTTCTTGATGTTTCTTGATGTTTCTTCACGTTTCAGGGTGTCTTGGCGTTCCAGGCGTCCGTAAATGATGACGGTTTGATCGTAGCGACGCTCGAGCGCTCGGACCTGCGAGAGAACGTCACGGCGTACGCGGCTCAGGTCTCCGGAGAACCTCAACTGATCCTGGTTCAGTTTGTGAACACCAGCGAGCCTCTGCTGTTCAACACGTCGTTTCATGGTCTCTGCTACACTGTGGGACTGCTGCTTAAACTGGGCCAGACCTGGTCCAGACCCGTCAAGACTGTGTCGGTGCTCACAAGTGAGAAACTGGAAACTTTTCAAACATGACGGAGGTTTTATTACAGAAAAGATAGTAAAATAATCCTTGATGAGGCGTGCGGTTATTGAACAGTAACTCACTCTGCGATTCCTTATTGTTTCTAACTGCACAGTTCAGATGATCCCATTATTCAGTTTCCAGGATTGACACAAATTATTTGTTTTATTCATATTTTTGGGCAGCACACAGTTTTAATGTGAAACTTTGTGGTGGTACAGTATAAGCTATCTAAATGAATCCCTTAATAGATTACCTCAAAATCCCATTAATTTTATTTAAGGGGTAAAAAACAATTAAAAATGTCCAAATAACATGAAAGTCATCTTAACTTCTACATTTTAAAAGGATTTGAATTTGTATTAACTATTTGGTACATGTACATGACCAGTGTTCATACATATATACATGTTTGTTGTTTTACCCATTAGTAAATCATAATCACATTTATCTGTTAATGAAGACCTACATTTGTGGTGAAGCCCTGATTTTGCAATTTCATTTATAAAAGAAGGATTTATTTTATCTCTCACCTGTGAAAAGATAAATATTAGAGTTTAAAATGTGAAATCACTGTTGTGTGAAGAAGAATTTCCTTTCCACATTAAACTTTTTCACGTTCCAGTTTGATAACGTTAAATATTTGTCCAACAGCAGATTTGTCGTCCCTGACAGGTTTTTGTCATTCGTGTTTAAGATGTTTGAAGCCTGATGTGTGTCCTTGTGTCTCCTCAGAGCCTCTTCCTGTCCACAGCGCTCACATATCAGACTATAAAGAGTCTCCGGAGACCGGAGTGGTGTTTGAAATCGAGCCTCCGGCCGGAAACATCTTCAGCAGAGTCAACATCAGCTACACCGAAGGAGCAGAGCGACGGTCCATGCTCTACAAAGGTACAAGTTACTGCAGATTAACAGTCCCATCATTTAGATAACTGGATTATAATGTAGTAATAAACAGATATAAGAACATGTTTAAGTGTTTATTAATGTTCCCCCTTCTCATTTTATATTACAGCTGTGTGCACTGATAACTACATTAGTCTGTTATTAACAGTTATTACATGTTAATATTCTGATTATAAACAGGCGTTAAAGTAAATTCCCTGCAACTGAAAGTACAACAACAATCACTTCCTGTATGCCCTTCACAATAAATGCACTTTAACATGAAGGCAGTGGAAGGCTTTTACTGTGAAACCACTGATCGAACTTTAATAAAGATCAGCTGGATAAAGTCTTTCTAAAAGTGCATTTTCTGGACTTCTCTGCACATATTTTAACGTTATGTGTACGAAATACATTTTTATTACGTGTTTAACAAAGAGCAAAGTGTGTTATGAGCTGCTTTTCCTCAATTTGTTCATTTTAATTGCTTCAAAATAATATTTCTTCAGAGAAAAAAGTTCAATTACGGAGCTAAGGTATCATACAACTCACAGGAGCATCAAACTTTAGTATTTGTAGTTACATTTACTTTATTAAATATGTGTTTGTGCTGCCTTCACTGAATTAAAGGGCTTAAGTCTTTAAATTAAATGTGATCATGCAGATTTGAAATAATAATTCTGTGTTTTTGTATGTTTGCAGATTTCTACAAGGGGAAGACGGTGTTCAAGCACTGGTTACCGGGGATGTGTTACCGTAACATCACCTTCCAGCTGATCTCTGAGGTCACAGTGTACCAGACTGCACTGCTTACACACAGTGACATCACACACACACCTCTACACCACAGGACAGGTGGGACACAGCACAGTGACATCACACACACACCCGTACACAAACCAATAGGAAAACTAAATCCTATTATTTTATATTTATATCACCACAAATTATATGTACAATATGTGCAGTATCAGTGTAATCTGCAAGTTGTACTGCAAAATTAATTTCATCATAAAATGACCTTTATTCCAATTTTCTGATGTTGTTCTTTCATATTTTGGGGATTATGAGATCGTTTCTTCACATCGTATCACCTCGTTAAAAATCTGCTGTTTCTGTGGTGGAAGAAAAACAACATTTGAGTGAAAGAAACGTGGCCACTTACATCACTGTAAGGACGCCATCTTAAGCTTTATGATGTAGTTATGACGGAGGACAGCGAGTGTCTTGTATCTCCTGAGGTCTCGCTGGTCTTTATCATATAAAATGTCTGAATCACAAGTTTGTTTTCAGGGAGTTTTACCAGCTGATTTGTGGTTTATTAAATGTCGTCCTCTCTGCAGCGGATCAATATAATAACAGCAGATCAATGAGTGAATACACCCCCCCCCCCCCCCCCCCCCCCCCCGAGTCTCTGTATTATTGATACGATATAAACAGCGGCAGACGTTCATTACTGTCATCACGTCTCTTCACTCTGATTGATGAGGAACCTGAAAGGTTTTTTACTCCATCAGAACTTTAATCCTCATTAAAACGTAAAGGCTGGTGATTATTGACTGTTGGTGCTGTGACGGCGTTGTTGAATCGGGTTGGTAACGTACGGATCTTATTCCTGCCTGAACGTGATGATGATAATGTACATATGTGTATATATACATGTGCCTCTAAATGTTGACCCGTCCCTCTCCCCATCACAGTGCCCTACCCCCCCCTCAACATTTCCCGTAAGACCGTCCACCTGAGCCCGCGGGCGCTGCCGGGTGAGGCCTCCAGCGCGGTCCCTCCTGAGGGGGGCGAGGAGAGCCGGCGAGGATCCCGTCGAGTCCGGGACGTCCCTCTGATGGAGGAGCAGGAGGAGGAGGAGAACCCCTCGTCCACTCAGGTTCCCTTCGGCCCAACGCACAACCTGACAGGCGCCGACGCCGTGGGCGCCAATGGGACGACGGCGAACTACTGGCTGGACCCGACCGACCCGTCCCCGGCCGACAGGGAGGACGAGTTCGTCAACGCCGTGGTGTCAGAGTATGAGGACTCCAACGAGCCGGGTTCGGCCATGGGTCTCCCCCCCGAAGCCTCCGTCCTGCCCACCAGACTGCCCCCCATCCTGCTGGAGCTGCGCTGGCTGCCGCCGAGACCCCCGACCAGCTACGACGGCTTCAACGTCTACATCTACAGAGACGGTACATTAGTCAGCTGCAATAAGGAGGGGAAGAAGAAGAAGAGCTGTGTTTGTGCTTTACAGGATTAAAACAATCAGAAAATAAATAACGTAAAGGAAACGACCTGAAGTGATCGATCACACGAACAAATGTTGATGGACGGACGTGCAGAAACGTTTTCAGTAACTTTCTCTGACGTAGAAACGATTAGTCGATCGACAGACAATTAATTAGAAACAGTTTTGATAATCATGAATAGACAGGATGTCTTCATTCACAGCAGGCGTCGCCTCACCCGTCTCACCTGTCTCACCCGTCTCACCTGTCTCACCCGTCTCACCCATCTCATCTGTCTCACCCGTCTCATCTGTCTCATCTGTCTCACCCGTCTCATCTGTCTCACCCGTCTCACCCATCTCATCTGTCTCACCCGTCTCATCTGTCTCACCCGTCTCATCTGTCTCACCCGTATCACCCGTCTCATCTGTCTCACCCGTCTCACCCGTCTCATCTGTCTCACCCGTCTCACCCGTCTCATCTGTCTCACCCGTCTCATCTGTCTCATCTGTCTCACCCGTCTCATCTGTCTCACCCGTCTCATCTGTCTCACCCGTCTCACCCATCTCATCTGTCTCATCTGTCTCACCCGTCTCACCCATCTCATCTGTCTCACCCGTCTCATCTGTCTCACCCGTCTCATCTGTCTCACCCGTCTCACCCATCTCATCTGTCTCATCTGTCTCACCCGTCTCACCCGTCTCATCCGTTGTGTTTTTCAGGTAACTCGACAGAAACGGCCACCGTGGATGAAAACACTCACGAGTTCTTCACCGAGCTAACGGAGCCGGGAACGTACCGAGTCCAGGTGACCACGCTCAGTTCGTCCGGAGACTGTGAGGCCCGAGAGAGCGCCGCCGACACCGGCTTCACCTTCTACCTCAGTACGATAACGCCAAGCAGCACATTACACTCTGTTTCAGGGCTTTTTAAACAGGACTTCAACGCTAATGATAGGAAACCTTTTCCTCATGTGTTCGAATCCTTAAAAACCTGAATTTTGTGATGCAAATACAGGCGTTCGCCCCAGACTAATGGACACATTAACCGTTTATGATATATTAAGAGTTTTTTAATGGATTTTGGTTGATTTTAAGAGGTTGAATGAAAACCATCCCTGAATTTTCACCTAAAAAACCCTTAGACCAATCAAATTATCCATTCAAAATACCTTAATACTGTATATTACAATCTGTCAGCTTATCCACGAGTCATAAAGTCCCATTAGAATAGGTTATTACATTAGTATTAATGTGATGGAGTTCAGCGAGGACCTCCTGTGGGTCTTTGGGTTTGTCCTGAAACGCTCCTGCCTGGTTCCAGGTCCTGGCGGCGAGTTGTTGGAGGAGCTCCGGGAGCGTCCTCAGGCCGTCAGCGTCCGACTGCTGGACTCCAGCACCGCCGCCGTCTCCTGGGCTCCGTCCTCCGAGAACCACAACGGCAGCCTGGTGTCGGTGGTGTCCACGACCTGCCTGAGGCCGAGCCTGAGCCAGAGGATGGAGAACACGTTCTGCAGCGAGGTGACCTGAGCCGCCGCCGCCGCCGCCGCCACAGCCTCTGCCGCCGCTGCCGCCGCTGCTCACTTTATTCAGCCGTAAAACACACGACAGAGCTGCTGATCAACAGCCAGTACAGAGACAGAGAAAATGAACAGCCAATTACCCAATTAATAGTGAGGAAATGAACTTTTATGGATACATAAAAGGGAATATATATTCAGTTATTTTAATTTGGTTATTTGCAGTTTTTTAAGGGTAAAAACTTGTAAAAACTGACCAAATTAATTAAATTTATACCATAAGAGGATCTTAACTTTTGAGTTTATTCAGGGTAAAAAATTAATACAATTTAGTGTCCTCAGGTCACATTTAACAATCCATACCATTAATTGTAATTGTGTTATTATTATTTAATTATTAACCAACATCTCTTTAAAGAGAATAAAGTATTTGTTCCATATTTCTGTTTTTCTTTCGAAGGTTTAACGTCCAATCTGGAAGTTTTATTATCTTATTACGTTGTTTTTGTTTGGTTTTCCAGAAAACTAGACCAGATTTTGGTGGAATTCCTGTTGACACAGAGATCTTAATTCCTGTTATTCAGCCCTTATTTCTGAGTTAAAGAAAGAATAAATCATAAATGTGAAATAATGATGCAGAAACTGAGAGTTAGCGGCTGGTTGTTGAGCCAGTAAAGTGTGAACGGACCTGGAGGTGTGAAACGCGTCGAGTCTCCGGCTGTTTCCAACAGACTGTATTTGTGTTGAACGCTGACGGGTGTGACTGAATAAAGCAGCGTGTTTCTTAATATTACTACTTAATATTATTCTCTCAGAAACATTCAGAAAAGCTTTTAATGAGAATCCTCCGAGGATCCACTGACAGCAGTTTTTTCCTACAACACTGTAAAATAACGACTTTATTTCATTTTTTCCTTGTAAACTACAAATTCAAAATATTATAACTTAATTTTTTTAATATTTTGTGTACAGTTACAACTTTATTCTTATATTATCTTGTGAATTATGACTTTAATATCATGACTAAATTCTTGACTATATATTTACTGTGTCGTCACTATATTCCAACTATTTTCTCGTTATTTACAGCTTATATTATAGTTTTAGTGTTACTAGTGTTAACTTTATTTCCAAAAAATTCCAACTTTTCTAGTGAAATTTCAACTTTTTTGCACAAAATACACCTTCAACTCTGAAAATGTTTTGACTTAATTCTTTCTCTTTTTTTTTCTTCTTGAAATTACGACTTTATTCCTAAAATATTTGAGCTTTATTCTCACTCATCGTGGCCCAAACACAGTAATGAAACATTAATCGGCTGCTGTATCGGCACATTTAAGAACGTTTTTTTTTGTTTTCTTGTAGGAAAACTCGACGAGCGACATCATCACTAACCTGACCCCCGGCGCTCAGTACAGAGTGGTCGTCTATCACAGTAACGGACCGCTGATCAGTCCTCCGTCTGAACCCGTCATCATCGATATAGGTGAGCAACTCATCAACTTTATAACATCTATATGCACAGGAAGTATTCAGCTCCTTTACTGCAGGAAAAGTACTAAAACACAGTGTGAAAACACTCCACTACAAGGAAAAGTCCCGCATTTTAAACTTACTTAAGTAAAGATATATAACTATAATCAGCTTCCTGTAGTTCAAGTCCTTAAAGCAAAGAGTTGCTGCTGCAGTAAAGAGTTCCTGTCAGTGTTTTATTATCTCTGATGTTGCTCCTTTATATCCTGTTGTGTAGTTTAATCTGCAGCAATGCATCATGGTCTATAAGATCATCAGGTGTTTGTAGCGTCGCCGTCCTGTGAGAACCTCGTATCTCTAAAAAGTCGACAGAAAAACAGCCTGTTTCCAGCTCTGTGACGATGCTTTTTCCAGCTGATCCCAGAGGGTTTGAAACAGTTTATTGAGCTTCAGGAGAATTTTCTCAGCACATAAAGGAACTCTTCATGTGTGTGTGTGTGTGTTAATGTGTTAATGTGTGTGTGTGTTTCTGTGTTTCTGTGTTTCTGTGTTAATGTGTGTGTGTGTTTCTGTGTTAATGTGTGTGTGTGTTTCTGTGTTTGTGTGTGTGTGTGTTTCTGTGTGTGTGTTAATGTGTGTGTGTGTTTCTGTGTTAATGTGTGTGTGTGTGTGTTAATGTGTGTGTGTGTTTCTGTGTTTGTGTGTGTGTGTTTCTGTGTTAATGTGTGTGTGTGTTTCTGTGTTTGTGTGTGTGTGTGTTTCTGTGTTTGTGTGTGTGTGTGTTTCTGTGTTTGTGTGTGTGTGTGTGTGTGTGTGTGTTAATGTGTGTGTGTGTTTCTGTGTTAATGTGTGTGTGTGTTTCTGTGTTTGTGTGTGTGTGTGTTTCTGTGTTAATGTGTGTGTGTGTTTCTGTGTTAATGTGTGTGTGTGTTTCTGTGTTTGTGTGTGTGTGTTTCTGTGTTAATGTGTGTGTGTTTCTGTGTTAATGTGTGTGTGTGTTTCTGTGTTTGTGTGTGTGTGTTTCTGTGTTTGTGTGTGTGTGTGTTTCTGTGTTTGTGTGTGTGTGTGTTTCTGTGTTAATGTGTGTGTGTGTGTGTTTCTGTGTGTGTGTTAATGTGTGTGTGTGTTTCTGTGTTAATGTGTTAATGTGTGTGTGTGTGTGTGTGTGTGTGTCAGAGCCCACAGGTGTGCGCGAGCTGTCTGTTTACCCTCTCAGTCCGACAGCAGTGATGCTGAGCTGGCAGCGTCCGTATCACGTGGCCTTCAGGAAATACGTCCTGCAGACTTTCTTCTTCAACCCCGTCACTCTGGCGTCCGAGTGGACCACCTACTACGAGATCGCCGCCACCGCCTCCGTCATCGCCTCCGTGGTGATCATCTGATTCTTTTTCTGTTATTAAGAGATAAAGTAAAATGATTATCTACGTGATGGCGGAGTGGACGTGTGGGTCAGTTTCTCTTGTGTTTTTCCTCAGCGAGTGACCGACCTGCTGCCGGCCTGGTATTATAATTTCCGTGTTTCCATGGTGACGTGGGGCGACCCGCCGCTCAGCTGCTGCGATAGCTCCACTGTCAGCTTCGTCACAGGTACTGACATGTCCGCCGTTACGCTGATGTTTCTGCTGTCCACAGGAAATTCAGGCTGTGATAACCTGCCATTGAGTCTTACTGTGAACTGAAAACGTTCCATGTTTTCATGATGAATCTTCATCAGCTCAAACAGCCACATAAATACCAAACAGTCTCAGTGGACGGCGGAGACAGAAATTAAACTTCCATTTCTCAGAAATAAAAGCCAGTTTTTGTCCCATTATCTGTTAGTGTAATAATTAAAGGTAAAACATTTGTGTGGTTGAATCATCTGCTGAAAACACTTCCTCTGATGCTCTTCTCATTCACTAATAACTGCAGTTGCTTCCGCCGTTTTTTGGATCGCTGTTACGCTATCGTCAGCGAAACTCAACACTTCCTGCAGATATTTCACAGTAAAAGCCGACCAGGAGAGGGGAAGTGTTTCACTGACAGCAGCTTTAACAGCGATCAAAAAAACAGCAAAGTGCAAGCGACTGAAATTTTAAATTTCTGGTATTTTTTCCCAATACTTTGCAGTTTTTATTGTTATTTATGTATTGAATATAATCAGTGGTATTTTAGAAATAATATGAAAAACATCCAAAGAATAAACGTTGAAATATGACAATGCTGCATGTCACGTGTCTGCGTCTCAGCTCCCGAGGCGCCTCACATCTCCTCGGTGGATTATTCTCATGGCGTCCTGTACGTTCGCTGGACGTACGGCGAGCTCTTCATCGACCTATCACACTCCAGGATGCTGCACTGGCAGGTGGTGGCCGTCGGCAAGAAGGGACCAGAGAGGAGCTACTCCATCGACGTGAGTCTTTCCCCCGTTCGTCCGTTCATGCTGATGGATGTGAAACAGCCTGTTTCTGTACGTTTCACTGAGGCTGTTGAAGTATTTACTGTACAAGTTGTTCTGCAGTGGTGGAAAATACATTTAATCAAGTATACGTACAATAATGTGTAAAACTTATTATGTTGTGTGCAGAAAATAAAACAAATATATCATCCTTCAGGAGCTTGAAGGCTCCTTATTTTTACACTTTCACTTCAGATATTTTAAGTACATTTGCAGATAATTTTCTTATGGAAGAAGGCCTTTGACTTGTTACACTGTGTTGTTACGTTTACTCGAGAGAAGGATGGGAGTAGAAACCTTCTGGTCCTTAAGTGGACACACAGACGTGTTTTTACCGACCTGATAATAAGAGTTTCATTCCTGGTTGAACTATTGTTCTGTACAAGTTCGGTTGAGTCTTCTGTGCCGTTTAAAGCGTTTTAGCGGCTCAGATTCTGCAGCAGCAGCTTGTTATTTCGGGGTCGGGCCGAGCTGCTATTGATTACGTCCTCCGGGTCAGTTCGATGGTCCAATTAGCAGCAGAAGGACGAGCTGCTGTCTCCAGCAGCGTCTCCAGCTCGGCTTCTCCTCCGTGAGGACAATTATGTTCCCAGCAGACGCCGACCCGACTCGCATAATTAACTGTTTGAGGGTCAGAGGTGCTGTTTGAGTTTTAATTGGCCCGACTGATGGAGGCCACGTTCTCACACAGAGACGAGATAAACAGCCGACTCGTGTTTAAACGTGTCCGAGACGCACGGACGGAGGCAGCAAGGCCCAGATCACAGTGTGTTCAATACAATACAAACACAGCTGGGAGGCTGCAGCTACTGATCTTCTGTTATCGGATGATTCCACTGAGTTTCTGAGAGCCCAACTCCCATCATACAATGGGGTTACTAAGTGGTTGCTAGGTGGTAGCTGTTGCTAGGGCAGTCCGGGTGATTTCCCTGACGTTGTGTTGTCGTGGTTACTAGGACACTAATATCTGTCTGCCAGAGAGTTCAGGCGGTTGCTACAGCTACTAACCATACCTACTGCAGGTAGGACGGTCCAGATGGTTGCTATGGCGTTTCTACGTGGTTACTTGGTGGTTGCCAGGTGGTTGCCGGGTGGTTGCCGGGGGGTTGCCGGGTGTTGGGACGCCACCACAGACGGTATACAGGAGGGGACGTTCATGTCAGTGTTACTGTAACTTCAACACATTCACCCAGAAAGGAAACAAAGCTAACAGGCTGTTTAACATGTGCAGCTGTTTCTAATTACAGATCTGATGACCTGAACATCTGGAAATCAGTTCATCAAACATGTCTTTCCTCCCGGATGGGAAACATCCTCTGAACGTTTGTGAACAGTGAAATAAACTCACGAGAGGATTTTAGGATTTGCAGCTATTTTTAGTTTGTCTCTTCGGAAGGATTAAGTCACATTTTGGGAAAATACCAGCAGTGTGTCACCATTTCATTTTAATGCTAAAATCTGAAGTAATGTCACATCAAACTGCATCATTTTCATATTTTCAAACAGGAGAAAAAAGATCATCTGTGATCGAATCTGTAATATTAATGTGTAATATTTCCTCTGAGACGTAGAGCAGAAGAACATCGCACTTAAGTACAACTTAGAGGCACTTGAATGTCATTGTTGGATTAAAATAAAGTGTGTGTGTGTGTGTGTGTGTGTGTGTGTATGTGTGTGGTCAGGTGACTCGTAACGTGCAGCGGGCCAGCCTCCCTCTGCCTCCAGGTGACATCTACAACCTGACGGTGACGGCCTGCACCGAGCGCAGCAGGAACACCTCCACGCCAAACATCATCAAACTGGGTCAGCCAGCACACACACACACACACACACACACACTACCCACCACACACACACACACACACACACACACACTACCCACCACACACACACACACACACACACACACTACCCACCACACACACACACACACACACACACACCACACACACACACACACACACTACCCACCACACACACACCACACACACACACACACACCACACACACACACACACACTACCCACCACACACACACTACCCACCACACACACACACACACCACACACCACACACACACACACCACACACCACACACACACACACTACCCACCACACACACACACACACACACACACACCACACACACACACACACACCACACACACACACACACACTACCCACCACACACACCACACACCACACACACACACACTACCCACCACACACACACACACACCACACACACACACACTACCCACCACACACACACACACACACCACACACACACACACACACACACACACACCACACACACGCACACTACCCACCACACACACACACACACCACACACACACACACCACACACACACACACTACCCACCACACACACACACACACCACACACACACACACACACACACACACACACCACACACACACCACCCACACACCACACACACACACACACACTACCCACCACACACACACACACACCACACACACACACACACACACTACCCACCACACACACACACACACACACACACACACACCACACACCACACACACACCACACACACACACACACACTACCCACCACACACACACACACACCACACACACACACACACACACTACCCACCACACACACCACACACACACCACCCACACACACACACACCACACACACACACACACACCATACACACACCACACACACACACACACCACACACCACACACACACACACACACACACCACACACACACACCACACACACACCACCCACACACCACACACACACACACACACCACCAGGTGTGATAAAAGATGAAATGAGTTGTTTCCCAGTTTTTTGGTCGGGCAGAAACTCTGTTAACAGGGATGTGAAGGCTGATGTCAGATCTGTTGTGTGGTTTGTTAAAGAGACGCAGAGCTGCTGCTTCTGTCACGTCCCACCGGTTTGGTTCAGTCAAACTCGGTTCTCGTTCCCCGTGAGTTCGAGTCCTTCGGGACCTGTAAAAGAGTGTCGACCCGGTTCCAGTGGACCGCTGACTAACTTCTAAATGATCTGCTGATTGATGCTGGTCAGCTGCATCTTCTAATCAATATGTTTATTTCTGGAAATCGATCCGTCAGAGGCTCATTAAGAGTTTCATTGATAATTAGGTGTTGATAAGGAAACACAGAAAACGCTTCAAAGTACAAACTGACCTGATGATGCAGAATGACATCACCAAAACTGTCCAATCAGTGAAGGAGCTTTTGGTCCGCGTGGCTGTTGGTTTGTTTGAAAGTCGGCGTGAACGAGAACCGAACCAGAACTAAGAGACAGCGATGGATCCTTTTGGTTCTGGAGCTGAAGAACGAGTCTGTTCACGATAATAACTGAACCGCTGCTGGTTTGTTCACATTGAAGTGAATGAGGCAGCTGAGCCGGCAGGCGGATCACAGCAGTCTCACTGCTTTTCATAATAATCTTTCCTGCCGCTCGCAGCCACAGACCAGCTGAAACCGAATATGAAACTTCATGTTTTCCACTTCCTCTTGTGAGCGAGCGTGAGTATTTTTACCCTCAGTCGGTGTTTTGTGAGCCCGTCGTTCAGACTGAGATCGAGCTTTTTGTTTCTGTGTGTTGCTGTTTGCTGCAGAGCCGGCCCCCCCCAGGTCTCTGTTCGCCGTGAACGCCACTCACTCGTCCGTGACTCTGCTGTGGACCGAGGAGGGAGTGGTCGACTACTACCAGGTCCTCTGCAAACCCACCAGACCCAGCAAGGAGCTCCAGGTAAAACTTTACTCTCCACACAGCATCCGTCCGTCCGGGCGATTCACACAGAATCAACCTGTGGAAAACCTGAAGAGGGACAGGAAACACTGAGGAAACACTGAGGAAACACTGGGGAAACACTGAGGAAACACTGAGGAAACACTGAGGAAACACTGGGGAAACACTGAGGAAACACTGGGGAAACACTGGGGAAACACTGAGGAAACACTGAGGAAACACTGCAAAGATTTAACAACAAAATGATGTATTCACTGTTTAACTGAGAAAAACAATAAGAAAGAGTTTGTAGAGCAGTGGTTCTCAAAGTGAGGGGCCGGCCCCTCTGGAGAGCGGAGCGTTACAGCAGCGGGTCTCGAGGTAAACTAACCAGTTACCTGTTAACTGTTTAATGTGATAAAACAAATGAGACTTTAGGTGTTGTGTCTTCTGTAAAGCCTTTTCATCTCTAATGTCTGCTGTTAGTTGGCTGGTTCTCTGTTACAAAAAACATTTTTTAGATGATTTTGGATGTATCGTGCATTATAACGGGCCGGTCACAGCAGAGCAGGGCGACCTCAGACTGTTTTAATGAGGTTCAGCATTTAACTGCTGCAGCCTCGACGCGACACACAGAACAAGTTAACAGATTTAATCACAGTCACATCACAACAATAACACAACGGATAGAAAAGAAGCCCTGAAGGACGACCGGACGCTGCTCGTTTCCTCTTGTTGTGGAGAAAATCTCTCAGAGAAGAAACTCTTGATTAAAAGTCTTTCTTAGTATAATAAATTATAATAATAAAAATAACTAAAACCAACAGCCTGATTTTATAGCCCTTAATTCCCTCTCATCTGATATCAAAGATCCCCCCCCCTTCAATAGTGGACTAAGACAAACTGCTGAGTTGGTTGAAAAACAGTTTCCTCTCTTCCCAGCAACAGATCCATTTATAAATATGTTCAGATATTTTAGACTTCGGACTCTTCCACCGCACTCTTTATTAGTGTTGAATGAAGTGAAGAAACCTTCAGGAGGAAGTGACCTGAGCAGCAGACAGAAGCACGCCAAGTTAAATATATTTAGAAGAATCAAATCTGAATAAAATGAGACAAACCAAACTAATGAAGCAGATAAAAGACGGTGATGCTCATTACTTTGTTGGGGGGTATCGGCAGCTGTTTAAACCCTCCTGTGTTTGTCTCTGTGATTATCTGAAGCAGATGACTCGCATCATTAACGAGGAGATGCAGAGCCTCCTGCAGGGCGACGGCCGCCGTGACGTCTCTGGATATTTAAAACTTGTCTCGTGTCTTTCAGGCCCGGGAGCCTCAGACGACCTCCTCTCACGTAGTCACCGTGTCCGGTTTGACGCCCTCATCCGCCTACAACTGCACCATCACCAGCTTCAGCTACAGCACGCCCAGCAGGCCGGCGCACATCGCCATCGCCACCGTCGGTAGGTGGCGCCGTCGGCGTGCCGATGCATTACAGGGGCTGCGTTATCACTGTTGTCACCACGGACATGTTGACACTTTGATGTCGTTATTATTTCCTGAAAGTCTTTATTACCTGAATCTAAATCCAGGTTTGTGTTATGGGAAATCTCTTCATTTGAAAAGGTGAACATATACTGTAAATACAAATAATTCCCCTAAATTTACACTAATGTGAAATGTTTGACAAATAACCCATTAATGAGGAGTTTAAGGTGGAGTTAACATTATCTTTCCCAGGTATTTAACAGGTTCACCCATTTGGGACAAATTGACAGATACATTATTGGACTTTGATATATTAAGGCATTAAGAGGTATATTACACTGAGTTCTGAGTTTCATGTGATCTGCAGCTAAAGAGATGAACCCGAGCGTAGCAGCGATCTCGGCTCTGGCCGTCCTCAGCATCCTGCTCATCAGCCTGCTGGTCCTGTTTCTGCTCATCCTCCGTAAGAAGCATCTGCAGATGACCAGGTACGAACCTCCCAACACCTTCGCAGAGTCATTCAAACACAGACCGAAGTCATGGAGACTAAAGATAGATAGATAGATAGATAGATAGATAGATTACTTTATTCATCCCCGAAGGGAAATTAGGTCGTCATAGCAGCCGGTATATTTAAATACAATAAAATACAATACAACAATAGAATACAATACAATACAATGCAACAGAATAAAATAGAATAAAATAGAATAAAATGAAATGTTCCAGTATATGGAGCGGAGTGTTGTACAGGGTACACAGTGCAAGGAGACATTTAGTGCAGTTCTGTGGTGGTGACTCTGACAGAGGTAGATGAGTTGTAGAGTCTTATTGCAGTTGGGAGGAACGATTTCCTGTAGCGTTCCTTAGAGCAGCGGGGTTGAATGAATCTGTGGCTGAAGCTGCTCTTTAGCTTGTCCAGTGTTTTGTGGAGGGGGTGAGAGGGATTGTCCATGATCACCAGCAGTTTTGCCAGCATCCTGTCCTCCACCACCTCCTCCAGGGTGACAAGCTTAGAGCCAACCACAGACTCAGCTTTTCTTAAGATTTTGTTCAGTCTGTTGGCATAAACACAGAACAGAGAAAACAAAGTTTTCAACAGTTTGGTAGTTTCCACAGAACTATTTTCAGCTGAAATGTGGTGGGAAATCAGCTCTGTTGGTGGTCAGATCATTTACAGCTCGCATGTTATGTGCCAACCTCAGCTTTGAGGTTAGCAGAAGTGGGTTTGTTGTGCAGCTAACACCCTCCTAACTCGTCTGGTTTCTACGAGCTTAGGATTCACACTTTATTCTAAGAAACTTCAATCCCTCTGTTATGTGTTGAAAGCTCATTTCTGTTGAGAAAAGGAAAAATGAAAAGTTATGAATGATAAAAATGGAAATACTCAATGTAAAACATAATTTTGAGTAAAAATGTGAAATTTTAATAAAATCTCTGAAAAAAAGTCAAAAGTTCTACTTAGTTTTACGATTTCTTTTTTTTGGCCTTTTGTCTTAATGAGGTAGTGAGAGGGCACATAAGGGTTGAAACTTTCCAACCGGCCACCGTCAGCCCAACAACAGGCCCATATATTTGCGCAGGTGTGTGTGTGAGCACAGACAGTCTTTTACTCCAAATTATGAGATAGTAAAAAATGTTACTTTGTTAGTGACAAAATCTAAATTATAAGATATTACGTCAAACACGTTTAAGCTGAGTCAAAATATTAACTGTTTAGGTAAAAATTAAGAGAAAATTAAGAAAATGAGAGTTAAAATGATGTGATAATAAGTCCTGGTTATAAAAGATCATCAGAAAATAAAGTTCAGTGAATTTGTCACATTTTTACCTCATGAAAATTATACGGTAAGTAAATTCTCACAATTTTTATTTTTTAAAACAAAAGTGTTTTTATTTTTGTCATTTTTAGCTTTTTATCAGTTTTCTCTGTCTGGCAGGATTGGGCTTCCGTACGTTTGTTTTACCTGTGCTTTTATTACCTTTAACCACTATGTGCAGAACGTGATTCACGAGGCCTCCACCACTCAGCTAAATATCTAACTAATAGTTAGTAATAGTTAGTTAGTTAATGGAGTTGAATACAAGTCGATAAACTCTTATCACCATGTTATATTATACTCAGTTTCAGTTTAAGTTTCCAGTTATTCTCACCCTCATACATTACAGCTCACTTCCTCTATTTACTGATTGGTCATCAAATATTTCTGACTTCCCCAAACTGAAATGTTCTCATCACTTTTTCCACATATGACATGTTTGTTGGTGTTTTCTGTTTCAGAGAGTGTGGCGCAGAGACTTTTGTCAATTTCGCCTCATTTGAAAGAGACGGAAAGCTCCCATATAACTGGTAGGATCCTCCTCTGTTTGTTTTTTCACAATAAAATGTTTAAACATCTTTAAGTGAAATTGAAACTGAAAGTTGAACTGATAGAAGCATTTCACAGTCCTGAGACCTGAGTGGGTGTGTTTTAGCAGATTTGGAGATCGGGTTCGCCTCATTAATCACACATCCTCAGTTTGGATGTCAAAGCCTGACGCTGCAAACACCCAAGAAAGACCCAATCAGAGGCAGATTGGTGGCCCAGCGGGGGATTGAGGAGGCAGATTAGGGATTAGAACATGTAGCTACAGATTTTAGCTCATCTGTGATGCTTTAAACAGCGTGAGGTGACGATGATGATGATGATGAGCTCAGCCCCCCTGCCTGCTTTGTTTGGACCAGCTGAAATGGGGTGTTTGTTGATAATGAAAGCTCAGGATTTCCCTTAATCTCAGATTAAAGGGACAAAATGTTGCTTTTGGAGTAAAGTTAGATTATACAAAACACTAAATGAAAATTCGCACTCATTTCTTCTTTAAAATCAAACTCTTTTTAAAGGAGGAGGCAAAAATGTGTCTCCCATATCGTCCTACACGTGTTATTTATGACAGTTGATATTGTGATTAATATAACAGCTGAAAGACGGTCAGTTAAGGCAGAACCTTGGCTCCCATCAGCTGTTGTATTTGACCTTCCATCACTAAATGCACATGTCCATCAGAGTGTCTTCTTAATGTGATGTTGGAGTTGTGTCTATGTTTCGATGTGCATGTCAGCAGACCTCGCTGGTTGATGTGTTACATAATGAGAAAAGGTGACGTCACCAGTGATGCAGATACATGTGTAAAAAGATCTTTATGAAACAAGGTTCTTGCCCACCGAGTGCGTTTTTTTTTTATCTGAAAGGTATTAAAATTAAACAGGACAGTGTGTGATGTTTATGCACCAACTCTGAAACTCTTCATGACAATAAAGTCACTTTAAACAGATACAACAGAAACAACACTGTGGATGTTGTGCACAATATCAAGCTTATGGAAAGTGGAAAGCAGTTGTATTCCAGTCAACGCCACTGATACTAGTTGATTTGAGGAGAATAAGTGTTAGATATTGTGTGACTGTATTCTTCTGAAACAGGGTAAGACTTAAATGATTTGGGCCAAATCCTTATTATTTTCAACAGATCTCAAGAAAAGAACGAAACTAACGTTTTACTGATGTGGTGTTCCTCAGGGTTCGATACTGGGTCCTATTCTTTTCTCCATTTACAAGCGTCCACTTATGCAGATGATACACAACTATGCAAACACAAAAACTATAAAACATACCAGGAAAGACTCCCTCCCTGACCTTCTAGTTCTTCCCCAATTTCCATAATTTTAACTTAATTGTTGTTAATCGCAATATTTGGTATAGCATCCCCCAAAATTCACTATCGATACCAAAACAATACCTTTTTCAATATTTTGAGAACCATAAACATGTTTTCTACAAATTTATGAAATTTAAAATTTAAAAAAGAAGTCAACTTCTTTCTACTTTATCTAAATAAAGTATGAATCTGACATTCAGGGCCAAAACAGTTTTTCATACTGAATACCACAGACACATTTCAGTCTGGACCAAAAAAGGTTCAATAAAACTTTAGTTTCAACGTTTCCATTCTGGAGCTTCATATCCGAGAACAAAACAGAACTCCGGTTTGAATGGAAAACTGAAACAGTCCCACAGATAAGTTCCTAAATGTATCTGCATCAGTGGGGTCACGACCCGAGCAACACTAGTGTTCCAGATCATCAGGTTCCTTAAGGTGGCCGTCATGTGGTTTGACGTCACCACAGGGTGACAAAATGTGGACTGTTTATACATGATGAGGGTCCTGGCTGAGTGTTGCATTGTGGGACAGGCCGGGAGGACGCAGTGATGTCACAGACTCAGGCTGAAGGTTGTTAAATGAGACAGAGCGGCCATTGACGTCCGGCAGCAAACAGACTCCTGTTGTCCTCCAGAGAGACAACGGGACACTTTCTGAAGGGCTGCATGATGCATTAACTCTGTGTTCAGCACTAATGTGAAGCTCTCGACGCTCTGTGCCTCTTGACTAATGGAGCACCATGTTCTGTCTCAACCTATCGCCCCCTGGTGTTTGTTTTTCTTTATTTTTTCTTGTTTGTGTTTTTATTTTATTTTTTATTTGAACCCCCTTCAGGCGAAGAAGCCTCTTTGCCTTCCTTACCCTACTGCCATCCTGCCTTTGGACTGACTATCTTTTGGCTTTTTATATTAATCCTTGGTAAGTAAGCACTTGCTGGCCAAAAACACAGCACTTCAGGGGCATGTCTTAGCAGAGCCACAGCCCACAGTATTGATCAGAGACACTGTCTTACTCTCCATTTGAATCTAAGTGATCTCAGTGCAGAGTCACCAGATCATTTCTGGGTCCAGAACTAAAGGATAAGTCTGGTGATAGTCCACATTTTTCTTGTTGTCAACAAATCCCATGAAAAGACCAAAACCAACAATGCATGTACAGATGGTGTACCTCAAGGTGTTTGATTCTGGGTCCTGTTCTCTTCTGTCTTTACATGCTTCCCCTTTATTACTAGACAGAAGATTGGATTTCATATCTATGCAGATGATATTCAGCTGTATCTCCCTCGCTGTGTTGCCCTGAAACATAAACATAACATAAACATAAATGAAAATACCAAAACCAGCAGTGCATTTAACGATGTGGTTTACCTCAAGGCTCCATTCTGAGTTCTCTTTTTTTTTTTTTTTTTTTTTTGCTTCTTCTTCTTCCTTTTTTTTTTTTTTTTTAATACAGATGATACTTAATTATATATTAGAAGTACAAATTCTACAGTATGGTCGAAGTCTTATTTGTCGTATTTTTCGTAGTCGTATTTTCTCTAGCTTTACAAGGGTCAGACTGAGACGACTGTATTTGGCTCAAATATTTTTTTCAACAAATCACATGAACCAACGATGCGTTACCGATGTACTTCAAAGCGCAATTCTGGGCTTTATTTTTGTCTCCATCTACGTGCTCCCCTCGGGATGGCCCCAGATGATTCCCATATAAAAGTTTAGCTGCTCTTCATCAGGGTGGGGAAGTGGTTTCTGTTTCTTCAAGGATTAGGACTAACTGGTTGGTTTGGCTGGTTCACTCCCTGACCTCCGTGCTTAAGTCCAAGGCTTTGCTGAACTCTTCATCCAGCCCAACCTTTTTCCTCTGAGGAATTTGCATCTCTATAACAACGTCACTTGATTTTCTCCGAACTAGAGTTTTTACTGCTTCAGCCACTAGAAGGCGCTTGAACATAAACAGAGTTCGTTCTGGAGTTTCTGCTGAAATGACTGATGTCATATTCTTAACATGGTTGACTATAAGAAACCGCTGCATATATACAGAGTTTAAATGTGTTTGTTTTTTTTTCACAGAAACATTAATAACATAACTGGCATTTGATTTTACTCATGGTTAAAGGAAACTCATTTTGTTGAATAATATTTATATAGATATATTAAATGCCAGTTTAAAGTATTACATAGATCATTTATGTCAGTATGTCAACAAAAAAAAATCACAGGCCCTAAACCTGAGCCCTGTGGTACACCAGATTTAGAGAGGAGCTGATGTTTATATGGATACTGAACTTTTCTACTTCAGTACAGTATATATCACCAACCAAGAGATGACATCTGGTGTTCCACAAGGATCCATTTTAGGCCCCTGTTGTTCTTAATTTACATACATTATCCTGTTTGTAAAATGTTCTGTGGTGAGTATTTGGGACAGCAGGATTTGAATAAAGTGTGTGTTCATGTGATGAAGGACAGTGAGGCTCACTGATGTGTTTTAATGGAGCTCTGTGGCTCAGAGGATGTTATTCTCACCACAGTTAGTCCATGAATGGATTGTTGGTTTGGCAATACACTGGGATTTGTTGACACGAGGAAAACATAGAAAATGTCCAGACTTTTACTTTAACACCTGAAAGCTGCATTTTGAAATAAAACACATATTTCAAGTCCAGTTTGATTCACGGGGAAACAGGAAGTCAGCAGATGATTTTTCTGACATGTTGACCTTTGTCTTGCAATGCTGTGTCTGTGGTTGAACTCTCAGTCACACTGACTGTGTTTCTACAAGCATGTTGGATGTAGCATGATGCTAACTGTTGATGCTTACGACGGCTTTGCTTTGTTCGGTGTCTGCATGTCTTTCTCTGTTTGTGGACGGTCACTTGAGATGTAGACCTTCAGTATGTGGTGCTGCTTGTAGTGTAGCTGTCTCCTGTATATTTGTTGGATGTAGATGTTCGTGCATGTTGCTGGTTAAAGATACACTTGCTGACCGTGTTACAGAGAGCTCGAACTCTCTGACATGTTGGGATGTGAGCAGCTGTAACGCCGTCAGAGTGTGAATCTTTAGACCTGATTTAGAAATACAGAAGCATGAAGTGTAAAAGACGTAATACTGTAAATGTACAGAGGCTGCATGTGTGATATGGAGGTGAATGTTTGAGATGAATCACTGAGCATGATGTTACTCTGATGTGAGCCGATCAGTTATTCTGTTTTCTGGGGTTCGACCGATCGATGGGCTCCTTATTGGCCTTTTATGAAACGTTTGACAAAAGTAAACATTTACATTAATTTACAATTCTTTTATATTTGAAAATCGACAATTACTCCCAAAACTAAAACTGCATTGTCAAATAAAATAATTACAGTGTACTCGTGAGCATAGTATTCACATACTGGTAATAATAAAGCTGAATGTGGAATGGATTCTTTATTTTCCAATTGGCAGATACTGTGCAACTTAAACCTGAACATGAAAACTGGACATTTGAATTTGATTTGATTTTAGTCCCGACTTTAACTCAAATGAAAAGTTTATAATGAAAAGATTCTGCCTTTTGAAATGTTCAGATGAAATTAATTAAGAATATGATAAGAATAAGAATTAATTAATTATATTTTCATTATTATCATATTCGTCATTAGAAACAAGCTAAAATTGGGACATTAATCAAATTCAAATGCAAATATATAGTTATAAAATATCCAGTTTCCAATGTAGATTAAAAAAAATAGATAATTTAATAATAGATAATTAAATATAATTTGAATTTTAAAAAATGTTTCATACATTATATACACACAAATGGAAATTGACATTTTCATTTGATTACCTGATTCAATTTTAATTTTGGCAGCCATAGACTTCCTTTCAAAAACATGAAATAAGAGGGTCCCAACCACTGCATCACCAAATAAAGAAGAATCCATTTAGTGCCTCATGATTTTACAAATAAATTGGTGAAGGGCTTTTCACACATGTAATTTGCACTGTAAAACACTGAATATTTGGGGGTTTTGGAGTTGAATTGTCATATAAAACATTTTAATTCAATCTAAAAATATTAACTTTTACTAAGAATTGAATTATATCACCATCAACAAAGGCTTTGCAAACCCTTATCGGTCAAACCCTGATGTCTGCAGATCTGAAGCAGGATTAATATAATACAGTGTAATATGTCACATAGTGTCACTGCAGTGGTCAGCAGTTATCATCATGAGGAACTTTACATGTTTGTATTTTATAGGAGCAAGACAGCTTTAAAGAAACGGAAGCTAACAAGGTAACAAGACTAAACAACATGTGGCTCTCAGTCTGTGGGCTTCTTCACTCTGTGCTTTTATTCATGGTTTATTTCATTATTTTGTGTATTCGTGTGCTTGTGTGTTTGTGCTGCCATCGCACTAACAGCCTTCAGCCGGAAACAGAGAACATCCGAACTGTTTAATCCAGCGGATTAAAGTGAAACTGAACCAACAGCAGAGTTTTAAACCTTCAGTCAGAAGGAAAATCACCTTTAAACAGAAAGAAGCAGACAGGCGGAGAGATCAGACAATAATACATGTAAATACAAGACGTTTCTGCCAGTTTGGTCTCATTGGAAAGGTTAAAGGGTCAGCTGCCAGCCAGCAGCAGAAGTCCATTGAGTTCTTACATTGTTTCTTTCTGTTAAAGCAGCAGAGGTCCACACAGACGAGTCGGCTCTGCTTCCTCAGATAGAAGAGTTAATCTGGAGAGTTCGTCCTGTATGAGAGAATTTAAAGGGTGAAATGAGAAGCAGGAGAGTCTTTAAAACCATCATTTTGTGTGTGTATTTCATCCAGTGTGAAGGTAAAATCAGCTGCTGGTGTGTCCAGTAGTGACGTGTTATTATCTCCGGGTGTGTGTTTTCTGACATTTTGGCGTCTTGTTGCAGTCCTGTGCAGCTGGACGACTTTGACGCGTACTTCAAAGAGATGAGCAAAGACTCGGCCTACAAGTTCTCTCTGCAGTTTGAGGTACGACTTTCACAGCTTTCACCAGATCTCATGTGTTTACACGACGGCTCGCACACTAACAAAAAGCCGTGAAGGCCCCGTACCGAAGAGTGCAAAGTCCATAAATAACAACTGATAACATGGAGCCATTTCCCACCAACCGACCTCAGAAATAAACCTGTGACTTTATTATAAAGCTCCAAGAGAAGCATCGCCACAACAAACAAGTTCACTGATATAAAACCTAAACTTCCCAGACAAAAACGTTTCAGATAAATGACTTTACTCCTGAACTGAAAAAACCCACAAAACATAACGTTTCTAAATGTGAAATGAGGCGTTTATCATCCCGACAGCTTCCAGGTCCTCAGGCGTCTGACAGATGTTGATGTGTTTCAGGAGCTGAAGAGCGTCGGTCTGGATCTTTCCCATGATGCAGCAGACCTGCCCGTCAACAGGCCGAAGAACAGATACACCAACATCCTCCCCTGTGAGTCCCTGACAGCAAAGCATCATGGGAGACTTTAATCCTGTTTTATTTAGTTGAGTGGTTCAGGATCCTCAGTCAGACTAAACCTGACCTTTAGTTTCCTTTGAACTCTTCCCTCCAGACGACTTCAGTCGGGTGAAGTTGATCTCGATGCACAACGACGAAGGTTCAGACTACATCAACGCCAACTACATACCGGTGAGTCACTCAGCAGCCGTGTGTTATCGTCCAGGATTAGTCTTCTATCTAGGATACATACATGAGGACACTTTGCTGTGCAGGCATCAAACACACTGATGATGAAGAGTCACTGTGTTGTTGTGAGTTGTTCCTAAATCCTTCACTTCCTGTAAACCTTGTTGTATTTATTCTGTATGTTTCGTGTTTCTGCGATCTGCAGGGCTACAAACACACTAAAGAGTACATCGCCACTCAGGGGCCGCTGCCTGAAACTCGCAATGACTTCTGGAAGATGATTCTGCAGCAGAAATCTCCGATCATCGTCATGCTGACTCAGTGCAACGAGCGACGGAGGGTGAGTTTCACTCCCGCCTCCCATAGTGAGGAAGGTTACGAAGTACATTTACCCAGTTTCAGGTACTTCTACTGCACCACATCTCAGAGGAAATATTTACTTTTTACTGCGATTATCTGACAGCTTTAGTTACTTTACACATTCAAAACACATAAAGAGTTTCTAAACGTGAAGTTTGGTTCTAAATGAAAGTCCAACAGTTTGTCCAGCTGACAGCATCAGTCATTAATCAGTGAGTGGACTGACAGAACATGAAGCTGAACTCTTGTGATGATGGTTGGACTCATTTTTCCTGTAAAATCATTTCCTGGCTGCAGCTTCTCAGATGTGAAGATTTGCTGCTTTTTTTGAATGATTTGAATTGTGAATGTGTTTTAATAATGTTGAGCTTTGGACTGTTGGTTGGACACAACAAGCATTGTGAAGGTGTCACTTTGGGCTCTGGCTCATCGTGACGCCATTTCTCACTATTTTCACTATTGTTACAAAGCAAACGATCAATGGATTAATGGAGAAAATAATCAGCAGATGGATCCAGAATGAAAATAATCATCAGCTGCAGTCCGATACAAAACAGTTCAAAATGAGCTCCAACAGTAAAATCCTGCTTTTCCATGAATGATGAGGAATAATAATCTAATGATAGAATATATATAATAGTATAGAAATATGTTCTGCTGCCCCCACGTGGACCATAACATGAAAGCAGCTGTAGTTTCCTGTCTGGTTTCTATGGAAAGCGTAACTGGATATTTTGTGTGTGTTTCCAGGTGAAGTGTGATCACTACTGGCCGTTCACTGACGAGCCTGTGATGTACGGAGAGATCAGTGTGGAGATGCTCTCTGAAACCGAGTCTCCAGAATGGACCATCAGGAAGTTCAGACTGGGATATGTGAGCACGGTTCCTCACCTGTGGCTGGACTCAAACCTCCTGTGACGTGTTCTCTGTAAGCTCTAAGGGTCCCGTAACGCTGATCTTTGTCTCCCCCTGCAGGCTGATGAGACTCAGGACGTCCTCCACCTCAACTACACCTCGTGGCCGGATCACGGCGTCCCCACGGTCAACGCCATCGAAAGCATCCTGCAGTTCGTCCACATCGTCCGTCAGCAGGCCAACAGGACCAAAGACCCCGTCATAGTCCACTGCAGGTCAGGATGGGACAAACAAAGATATTATCTCACGCTCAGAAAACAAAACTATGGCTGAAGAATGAAGAGAACTCAGAGTTTTACAACTAATGAGGTGAAAACTGGAGGATTTGTCTCCTAAAGCTTTATCTTCTGTACGGTGGCCGCTTTAGGACATCTCTAACTTTATATAAAGTGCTCCACTCTGCAGCTCCATGCTACAAACACCGTTCAGAAATAATCAAATAAACTGTTGACTTACTGTTGGCACCAGAGGTTAGCTCTGTGGAATACTTCATGTTACTGCATCACTTCCTGGTTGGACTCTGCATCTTGACAGTTCCTGGATGTGAACATGGTGACGTTTAATGTGTTAAACCTTTTATTATAAAGAACATGTTTAGCTCTCTGTGGCTGAGGTGGTCCGCTGAGCAACAATATGAATATCCATAAGAGATGAAGAGTTTTAGATTGAAGAAATCAAACTGATCTTTTCTGACTCTGACTGGCTTTATTATTATCATTAAACTGAAAAACTCTTGTGAATAAGATGTGAAACAAGTTGAAACAGTTTAAATGTAATTTCCTCTAGAACAAAATGAGCACAGAGCAGGAGAGCAGATCACATCCTGACAGTTAGAGCCATCAAAATGCTATTAGTCGGATGATGTAATGTCTCGATCCTGGACCGCCGGGTCTGTCGACCACCGTCGGTTTCCTGTCTGACGTCCGTCTGTTTGTGTGTCTGTGGTTCAGCGCCGGAGTCGGCAGGACGGGGACGTTCATCGCTCTGGATCGGCTGATGCAGCACATCAGAGAGCACGAGTTCGCAGATATCCTGGGGATGGTGTCTGAGATGCGTTCGCACCGTCTGTCCATGGTCCAGACGGAGGTGAGACCTCAGCAGAGAAATGTCCTGTATGGCAGCAGAATGAATAAAAGGACAAATGACAGTTTCCAGAACACAGAGCGTTTTCACACCTGTGGTGGGTCTGAACCAGTGGATCAGGTGGTTCAGTTCCTCCTCACACACAAAAACATCCAACACAGACCACTTCCTCTAAAGGGTTTTGGTCCGGACGCGATCAGTCAACCCAAACTAATCAAATCAGAGTCCGATTCTGCCCCGCCCCAAGGTTTGAAAACGCCTTGAAGAGAACCTGAAATAGTTCCTCACGTTGTCTCTGGTGGGTCAAACAGGTGTAACGTCTTCTTCTTCTGTGCAGGAGCAGTATGTGTTCATCCATCAGTGCGTCCTGCTGATGTGGCAGAAGAAGAAGCAGCAGTCCATCACCTCTGATGTCATCTACGAGAACGCCAGCAAGACATAATGATGGAGGCTCCTCCAGACGTGAGTCCAAAACACAAACTTCCAACCAAAACAAACCTTTTGTTTCTCTCTGCAGCAGCAAAAAGTCCCAAACAGATTGGAATTAGGTTTCCTGGAAGTGCTTCATCATTTCTTTATGATTTCCCAGAATATTTCCTGGAAAGAACAAAATCATTCGTATTTATTAAAGAGAAAATAAAGACAGATTAGTGTAACCTAGTTAGTCCTTTAGTCAGTGCACAGCAGCTGAGCAATGAAACATGTGATTACTGAACATTAATAAACACTTAAATACCTGATGTTATAAACCAGTTATAACATGTTTATAGATAGTAGTTATGAATTATAAATGATGGGATTTAAGGGAAGTTCCTTTGAAAGAACTCTGTGTAAGTTTTAGAGGGGAAATGAATATTATTCTGTAAGACGTTACGGACTTGTAAAGCAAAAACAAACCTTTAATTCCACCATCCTTGGTTCTAATTGGCTCAAAAGATGTTGACACTCGGCAGAGCAATAAATAAACACAGATATCTAACTAAACACTCAGAAGTTCTCAGATGTGTCTTTTCAAACCAGTTTGAATAAAAACGACAGACTCAATTGTGACTGAGAGCCCTTTTCTTTGTCTTGCAGGCTGCGAACACGCCCAACCTCCTGTGCTTCAGGCATCCATTCTCTGCAGAGGAAGATCCGCTTCATCATCAGTATCAAAAAACAAAACAGCAGAACATCTCGACGACACAAGAGAAAATATAAACCCAGTTTTTTGTTTGAATTGGTGTTAAAGCATGGGATGGAGTTTTGCCTTAAGGAGCCTTCACTGACTGACCAACATGTTGAACCACAGCCCTGCCCTCTGAACTGGACTGACTCACGTCAACGTGGGGTGTTGGGAGGAGTCGGAGGAGCGTTAAGCAGCTCCGTCCCGTGATTGGATGTCTACACTGTGTCCGTCCTCGTTCAGACGACGCGAGGCGACGAGTCGGTGGAACTGAGTCAGCAGTTCTTCATTTGATTTCTTTTTTAATCTCAGGAGTAGCTGAAAAACCAGCAAGCACACTGGCCTCTTCCTCCGCTTCGAAAGTCATTTCTCATTCGTTAGATTTAGTTCTTTGCATCGTTGATCGTGTTCACCCCGCCGCAGCGTGCAGCTTTCCTGGATTTAATGACGTCGGAGTCGTAGGCGGTCGATTACAACGTGACACACTGCCAAACATACCGAACACCAACTGCTAACGTGCTAACTAACTGCCAGGACTGCTGCACGGACGACTTTCACTGGAAGAACCCAGCAAGCATTCGACGAAAGATGAAGTTCTGACAAATGAGCACAACATTTTCGGTTTTGGCCTGTTGTAGCTGTTTTTAAATCAAACGCTAAAAACATGATTCGTGCTTTGAGATGATTTCCAAACGTAGTGTTTCTGTCCTGGATCAACACGCAAAATCTGACGGTAAAAAATTACGTAATATTTCGCTGCAGTTTGAATGTTCCAGATTTCGTCTTCGTAAGGGGTTTTATTGGAAAAGTATTTTGGTACCGATTTCACTAAATGCTGCTCGAATACGTTCGACGTCCGAACTTTTTATTCCGTCCGTCGAATCAAATGTCTGAATGTTTGCTGGGTCAGCACAAGAAACCGAAGGGCACAACAACAGTTGAAGGGAACGAACGCCTTTCTGTGGGAACACGAGTGCCTCATGCTGCCGTCCCGTCGCTGTCGGGCTCGTCGGAGGCCGGTTTAGACGCTAGAGACTGTGGTCGTAGAGCTGTAGTTTGTATTTGCACTGAGGCCTCGGAGCTGCCTGACAGAAGAAGGGAAGAGTTTGTGCTGCTGCTTCTGACCGTGGAGGACTGACTGTACAGCCGCTCGATATTCGCCCCGTCCTGTGCACCGTGGGCTCTTTCTAACGGAGGATCTCCATCTGAAGACGTAGATTAACTTTAGACTAGCTGAGAGGTTTTTACCCTCTGAGGTTTGTGATCTGATCGGCTGCAACAATCCCGTTTGGAGACAAACAGCAGAGAAAATTGGATCATATCTGACAGTATCTGAAGACAGGAGAGACTTTTACTCAGACAGTTGAACTGCCAAAACCACCAAGAAATTATATCAAGACCTGATATCCAGTTTCCCTTCATGTTGCTGAATTTGGGAAATGACAAACATATCTGCTCAGCATATCTCGAGGGCCCGAGCCTTTCCAGGGCCCCCGGCACAATTTGAATATCTTTCTTCTATCAGATTACACAACATATTAAAGATGCAACTGTTCACTTTAATTCATGACAATAAAACTGCAAATATCGCCCCAAAACATACTGTTATTATAGAAAAATATAAAACATGCAAACAATTTTAACTTTGAGATACATTCTCTGCTCTTGTTACAACACCCCAAACAGTTTCAGTTGTATTAATCCCTGACAAGACCTTTTGTAATCCCAGTAGGTGGTATAAACCAAACTACTAAGATCGTGCTTAGTGGTCACCAAATTTTCTTTGCACAGCAATCTTTAAATTTATGTTGTACTTAAAAGAATTGGCATTCAAGTTACATTTTTACTTTTACAGTGGTCAAAAATACCAAAATGTGTGATAAATACATTTCTTTTATATCGGTCATTGCGCCCCAAAAGTTTAAGCCTCAAATCTGGTTTTGCACCCTGAAAACAGGGTTTTAACACAGACTACATGTATGCGACAGTAGAAAGAAATTGATGCTGCACTCCTGCAATTTGTTTTAATCTGAAAAACATTTGGTATAAAACCTGAAATACCAACATTTTGTATAAAGCTGTTTTAAAGTAATCCCAATATTTGGTAAATTTCCACTTTGGGGATAAAACCACCAAACTGCTATGTGTTGTAACAGAATCACTGAGTTAACGTTAAAAGCTTAAAATTTTGATTTGAAAATGGGAATTTGGGTTGTTTTGGGGCTTGAAGCAGTCGCCTGTTTGATGATCCGTCTCCAACACACGACTACTGTACAGAAAATTGTTATCTAGCCGTTTTCTGAAGCATCAGTGTCTGCTAATTATCAACTTCTTTACAATAATTTAGTTAGTTCATCTTCCATCTTTCTACTGAACGTTTGACTTGAAAGGTAAAAGAAAACTCCAGAATGTCTTCTGAACAGATGAGAGTGGTCGACCTCATTCAGACTTTTACTCTCCATTCAGGATGTACATGGTGTTGTCAAAATAAAAGCTGAGAGTCGAATGGCTTTTCTTCCTGGTCTCCAAACAGAAGAGGACACATTGAAAAAGGTCCATAAAAGATTGAATCTGACTTTTTAGTTATTCATCGATAGGTTTGTTTTAATTAAATAAACTCAAATACATCAGTGTTCTTGTCTTAAGAAACTGTTTGAATAAAAAACTATACATAGTATAACAAAAACAGCTAAATGAGGATTTAAATGAGTTATCTGATAAGAACCCAACAATAGGGATTCATCAGAACTGTATTACAACCAAATAATTAAAGAAAAGCTGGTTATGACTGTTATTTGTGTTATTTTGACCACAACTACGATTCCCAAGATTTTTCTAAACATTTAGCATAGAACCCCATATAAAAAGGTTAAAAACTTTGGTATAGCACCCGAATACTAGAATTTAATTAAATGAAAAGACATCAGTGTCAGATAATTTATTTAACGCCCCCAAATACCAAAATGTTTTATAATTGCAATTTTTTGTGCAATTCCCTAAAGTTGTTGTAATTTGTTTTTACTTGACATATCCACTTAAACAGTTAAAGTGGATGAAAGGAAAAGCCGCTTCTGACTGCTGTTTGTTATTTTGACCTCCTTGGATCCAGTTTGTAAAAACAATGGAAGAAATCGATGAATGTGTGTAGAAAGGCCGTTGGACGCTTCAGTGTTGACTTGTAAAATGATTCGTCATTGTGGCCTTGTGGTTCAAACACCTGAAGTCTGTACCTGTTCGTTGGTTCGGTCGCCACTCGATCTGAGGTTACATTTCACTATTAGGTATCAAATGTACTGTACATACTACTACTGCCAACTACCTGTCATTACAAAGTAATTCTTGTGGAAATGTTGCTTTAGAGGTTTGTTTTTTTAAAAGTTGTTGTATATGTGAATCATTACCTGAGCCAGAAGTTCTCTCGTCTCTACGACGCTTCGGTGTTTGGCTGTTTGGAAAACGTCGCGTGGTCTCGGAGAAATGCACTTTGGTACGACTGTCAAAAAGATTTACAAGATAAAAAGTGACAACCTGCAGACAATATCCGAAAGCTCAGCACTGTACACTCTTCTACAATTCTTTCTCTTGCTTAGTGTGTGTCCAGTCAAACTTGTACGTCATTGGTGCCATTCTTGTGCATTGTGTCACTTAAAATTTGAGGGATGATCTCAAACTTGGATCATTGTCACAGAGTTTTAATGTGTGTGTGTGTGTGTGTTGGAACAAAATAAAATGTTGCAGTTACATTTATCGTGTTTCACTTTCTGTATAAACTGCAAAAATGTCCCTTAAAACGAGCTGGCGTATACATACATACGTACATACTACTACTACCAACGGATTCCTGAGTTCAATTACTGATAGAAAAAACTATACTTTCTTTTGATACACAAATACTAAAACTTGGTATTGCATTAATCCAGAAATCAGTAATAATCCCAAAATGTGGTATAGCGCCCCCAAAAGTTATATATTATAATAAACAGAACAATGGAACCACAATGGGATTTACTGTGTTTTTACCCTTTAAATGATTTCAGTATCAGGGGCATCTCTGGATTGAGGGGCCACTTGTATTTAAATGAGCAATAAATAATTCAGCCAGCCAAATTTTGGTTTTAGACTCTGACAGTTTCACAATTTCTGAACATTTTACACGACTTACCGATGTAAAATAAATATATGGTATATTTGTAGGCAGATGCTGTTTGCACTGCAGATTTACGTTAAACATCATATTAAACGTGGCTAACTCACGTCTAATGAGTGTAGCTGAACTAACTAAATCTTTCTGCCTAAACTTCAAACAGACTGAAAACTGAATATGAAAAAGAAAAGTAAATGTCACTGGACTCGGATACCTTTTTCCCAGGCGAGAGTCCGTCTACAAGTCCCAACTGTGGCGGTCTTTATAAAACATCATCGGCCTTCCTAACCTGGCCGCGTGTCAATAACTGCTGTTTCACTAACGTCACTGTGTTTATTAATCTATAAATATATTGTACTTATATAAAGAGACAAACTACTGATGAATGACGTATCGTTAACTCCACAGACTGACAGAAAGTCAGTTTTAAACTTTAAAGGTTAAAACTGATCAACAATGATTGTGATGCGACAGAAACAATTACGGAGCTACCTGCTACTGATCTTATTACTGTGTAGTTAAAAGCTGCAGCTGATAGTTTAATAAAATCCACGGTTAACTAAAGTTATTTATGTTGAAAAATGTTAACCATCCTGTTCAGTGGAGAAAAAAATATATGAGAGTAAATAATTGTCAAATGTTTAAAAAAAAGAAAGAAAAAAAAGCAGCCATTGAAGAAGTTTGTCTAACTGGTAAAATTATAATTTAAAGTAAAAAATATCTGTCTTATAAACGAATAAGTTACTTAATTATGAGCCTTACCAGACTTAAAGTTTTTCATACATTTTCGTGTTGTAGATAAAGTGTTGATGTTCAATATCGAGCTGTACGTAAAACTGGGTTCGTCCTCACGGAAAATTCGGAAGTAAAATAAAAGTATATACTCGGTGAAGACAAATTATTTTTGTAAATGTTTTATTGCAGAATGAGCAGATTTATATGGAAAAGGCACCATGAAAACTATACACATACAAATGCATTTTTGTAGTGAAATCCTACTATTGTTTCTTTTGATTGGCTTCTAGAACTGTTTGTGTACGAGGACAGTTCACTAAATACAGAAACTTTACTCTCATTAACAGCAGACTAATCAGCTTTAATCGTTAATTACAGCGTTGTGCTACAGTTCAACAACCTTTTCATTCATTATTTCCACTGTTCACTTCCTTTACACTCAACCAAATAATGGCCTGAGACACTTCAGTGCATAAGTGGAAAACAAAATCAATACAATCAATGCCACAGTGAGTAAAGAACGTACTGGCTGATTTTTGTACATCTCAGATGCAAGCATATACATACATATTTGTATTTTATATATAACATTTTTCTCAGCTAGTGAGTTCAGGCTTCAGGCTGCTTGGTAGAAACTTTTATTAGTGTTGAGTATTGAGTATTGGTGTGGAAATTATAATTTTATTAAACGTGACTAACTTATAAACAGCTTTTGGTTGCAGATTTTTGCAAGACAATGTTTCCAGATGAAGAGTTTACCGTAAATTCCCAAATAAAGACTGGTATTAACATAATGTTATAAGTAAAGATTGAACTACAAGGGGTGGAATTACTTGTACAATAGTGAATCATATATTACATTATTACAAGAATCATGTCATACTCACCACTGAGCTGATCCTTTTCATTCACTAATTATTTTCACTTGTACAGACTAAACCTATTTTAGCTGCTAGTTGTATCCCAAAGACTCACTTTATTACATACATCCAGTGTAATTTTAAGTTTTTCTATCGAAAGGAGGACAGAATTTTACAATACATCTTGTTCTCTCTACATATAAATTATTTTTTTTTAATTGCTATTTTTCACATTGAAAACAAAAAGCTTTAATGAGTATAATCAGGAAGTGTTGAGCTGAAAGTTACTCCTGATCGACATCGGCCATGATGTGACCGGTCCACAATGAATTTTATGACGACATTGACATAGAAAGTGTGTTTAAAGTTTCCTCTCTGTTACATTTGTGTCTCTCACAGATATGGAAAAGAGAACACTGGTATCGGTTCAGTACTTTGAATTATTAGTATCAGCAGATACTGAGTTTGTGCATCAGCAGAGAAAAGGTTGGATCTGAGAATTACTAGTTGACTTTCATTGACAGCAGCTTCAAAGGGATCGAAAAAACTACAAAGTAGAAATGAGTGGAAATGATTAGTGAGTGAACAGTCTGGAGAGAGTGGGGAGCAAGACACAACTCTGTCCAATTAAAGCTCTGGAAATAAACATTATACTGAATTAAACAAGAATTAAGATAAACATGAGTTTGAATCACCTGGGGGAAGTGGAAATAAAGACCTATGGTGCAACTATTTGAGAATTTACAGGAAGTAATAAAACATAACTTTTTGTATTTTGTCCCATTGGTCAACTTACTGAAGTGATTATAGCACCAGTGTGTTTTATTGTGTTAAGTTGTGTTATATTGTGTTATATTGTGTTATATTGTGTTATGCATGTAGAGTGACTGAGTCTTTGCTAATGTAGCTTCATCCAAAATTAGATTACAAACAACAAAAGCTGCTGATAAATGTATTCAGCACATACGTCTACGGACAGATACTCTGATTTTAGGTATCAGGAGATAAAAAGTTGGATCTGAACATTACTAGTTGAGTTTCATTGGCAGCAGCTTCACAGTGATCGAAAAAACAGCAAAATAGAAATGACGTCAGACCAAAAAGCAGCTCCTGAATAAAACGGAAGTGTCCTTTATAAATCTGATATACGACCTGTGATCCTGTCACTCTGCATGATGAACGCTCTCATAACAGCATGTCAGTCGATGATGTCAGGTGACCGTGTGAGGTGACCAATGGGATGTGAGGCTACCTGTTGCTGTGGGCGGAGCCTGAAGGAAACATTCATCCTGTTTAAAGTGGAAACGTCGCTGAGTCAGCAGACTACATTCATTTCAGTGTTTGGACGACCTTCAAGAAGAAGTCAGCAGGAACAGATTTTACTTTCTGTAAAGAAAATGAATGAAGCCATTAAACAAACACTGACTCTGAATCGTTTCACGGGTTTGATTCTTCACTCGCCTCCAGCAGAGACACATTTACATTTTCACTATTGTGCAATAATGCTAATCTCCAAATCTAATAGCGTCATTTTAAAAGAGTGTTTGGGCTTCTGTCACTAACTCTAAATCACGATGTCCATAGATTAGACATTATGATAAAGTCCTTGTGCATTTCAAGAAAAGGATTTTCACTTATTTTGCTTTTTCAGTCGATCAGTTCTATAATCAATTATATTATAAATTATTTAGACTTTTGATATAACCATAAAATAAAAAAGAATATATATACACACACACATACTATTAATATCATAATTATCTTGGCCAAAAAATCTGACAGTCTATTGATTGTATTTCCTAGAACAATACAATCAAGCCAACACTCACTTTATTCCTTCTGTTTTCTGTACAAACCACCAGCCCGTCAGTTATGTGAACCAGTCTGGGCCTCCTGTTTCTATCATCACATTCAAGTCACAGAGTTCAACATCGGCTGTTCTGAAAGATAAATCTGTAACGATCTTTGGAAACATTTAACACTTCCAAAGTCTTGAAAGTCTGCTTCGGTATCACTGCTGGTGCACACAAAATATTAAATTTGTGGGAACAAGATAAAATCTATGTTCTAGATAATGTCTAGTTCGCACAACATATTATCTTAGGAATTTTTTTCAGAAGTTTTATTATCAGGTAATAATTATAATTAAATATATAATTATATATTATTAAGGTTAAACACAACTGATAACACAAATGTCTAATATTTATATTTTCAAACAAATGAAAATACGTCACTTTTGGCTGGTGTCAACTTTGGAAAATCTTTTCTCATTGTACATTGGACTGAATTATCCACACGTTGGCTTTCCAACAAGTGTTGCCGGGTTTTGTCTTTCAGAAACGCGAATGCTTCTCTCTGTGACGATCCATGAGAGGCACAAACTGGATCTAACCAACTGCCAGCCGTTCACCCAACATTAATACTGAGAGGCTTCGCTTTGGAAAATGAGCTACTGAGCAGCTTTTTAACAAACGTTTTCTCAACTTTCTACAAACACTGAGAACTCTTCTGCTCGAGAAGAGAAAACAGCGTCCAGAGTCCAAAAGTGTTCACATGAACTTCAGGCAAACATGGCAGAAAATTCTGTTTTGAATGTCGGACGGTCCAAAATTCAGTCGGCTGGTCGTTCTTTTATATTTTCCTACGGAGACGAGCTGAGGAGTTCCTGCCTGCGCCGCATGATCTCCACAAACTCGGCGTGGTCGGTCGCCGCCTGAGGATCAAGAGTGCGAGATAACAGCAGGCTGCAGTGTGACAAAAATAAAAATGAAAGCAAAGGAGGAAGGAAAGGGAGGAAGCCGTGTGGAGCTCAGTGGGTGCTGCCTTCGTCAAAAGACTCCACCCCTGAATCACAGGTGGTGGCCGCCAGTTTCTCCTGCCGCCTCCTCATGATCTCCTGGAGCTCAGAGCCTGAACTCCTCTGGAGACCAAAGACAGAGAAGGAAGGGCAGGCAAAGGTGATCCAGACAGGTGAGGGCAGAGGGAGGAAGCAGAGTAGGGAAGCAGACACAAACAGTTGGTTAGACGCTGAAACACAAATATCAAATAGAACTTTTATTTCTTGCTGCTTCTGAAGCGACTGAGCGTCTTTGCCAACAATCTACTGAGCGTCTCTGCTGACACTTTCCTCCTGGAAATCAGAAGATTTTATCAGCAAATCAGAGAGAAAATCTTCTGGTCAACCAGAGCCTAACAGCGCTGGCTGTGGTTATATGGGCTTCAACATGTAAACTCAGCCAGTGGCCTGAACCAACCTCAGGAAGCCTTTGGTGACGGCTGCTGCGAGCTGTAAAGAGCATGTGGATGAAAATATCTACAGTGTCAGCTAGTTGAGTTAGGAGGCATGCTGGGTAACAGGAACACTTCTAAAGGCTTTCTAAGACCGGTTGCACAAAGATCTGTTACACTGCTCAGTCAGGTGTCATCTCACTTAGAAAGAATAAGTAGATAGATATGAAAACTTTAGTTAGTATGGAGGACAAAAATGACTCTGCAAAACATAAACACATAAAAAATTAAAAATACTTAAATAAAAAAAGCAATACATTCAAATGAATAAATAAAATATACATATATAAATAGATGCTGAAATTACAGAAACAGACTGAATTAATAAATAATAATAATAATAATAATTAATAAATCATTAAGCAGGACATGCGTCGACATTGGTAAATCTACATTTACCAGTGTCACCAATGAAATACAGAAATAAAAATAGAAACGTAGTAAGAAATTAATGAAAGTTGAAATATAATTACATAATTAAAAGTTAAATCATAAATACATACATTGGTAAAATAAATCTGTTAAAGATAGAAAAAAAATAGATGTGTAGAAAAAATGAAATCATTTATTTTTGTATTTATTATATAATTTATGTATTAATTGGTAAATAAGTCACTGTTGTCCTCGTACTTTCCTGTTTGTTAGTTTTTGTTGTCTTTGTGCAACAGATTCTGTCAGAGTTTTAACTGCTGATCCAGAGATCCCCACATGACTGTTATCATCAATGACACAAATCACCAGTTTCTACTCACCAACACTGCACCAAGAAGGAAAGATCAATACTTCATATGCAAGATTATTCTGGCAAACTACCGTTTCCAAGCTCAAGAATGAAATGGAAGTAAATGGTTCATATGATTGAAAGCATTGATTAAAAAAAAAAAAAAAGAAAGAAAAAATACAATAACCAGGTTGTAAAAAAATGAATTTGTCCTTCAGATAAATGGAGTGTGACATGGTGCAGCCATGTTGGAGCGACTTCATCAGAATTTAAACAAAAAGCTAAGACACTGCACAGAACACAGGTTTGTCTCTTAAGATCTGAAACCAGCCAAGAGAACATCTATATCCTGGTCTCTACGGGGGGTCAGAGGGCAGCAGGAAGTGGAAGGTTCTGGAGCTGGTTCATTCAGGGAGCTTAAGGAGGACTTACTGTACAGCCACAGCAGGAAGACAAATACTGGCGCTACCTTACAATGCTGCTACACATGAAACGGCTGCAGCTTCGTTCTGACGGCCAGAGTTCGAAATGTATTTTTATTATGATGGGAAATCTAAAACCGGTGACAGTAACGCAGAGGGGGAGCAAAGACATAAGTCTCAGGTCCTGACTATAAAGTCCTGAGCCTAACCCTAAGACCAACAGGTCCCAAGTCCCGACAGGTAAATCCCAAGTCAAGTCCCCAGTCAAAACCAACAAGTCACAATACAAGACAGGTGAGTCCCAAGTAGAGGCAAGACTAACAAGTTCCAAGTCTGAATAGTCCCAAGTCAAATCATAAATCAAGTCCCCAAGTCAAGAAATAACAGGTAAAGACAGGTAAGTCCCAAGTCGGGTCCCAAGTCATGTCAAAGTCAAGACTAACAAGTCCCAAATGAAGTGAGTTGTTCCTTTAAGTCTGGCCAACAGAACGAAGCGGTGAACATTGGTTTGTGAACACGATACCTTAATGAATGTGGCAACAGAGTCAGAAGATCAGAGGAGGGTCAGAAGAAAACCTGCAGGTGGAAATAGACACCACACACCAGACCTTGCCAGAGTTGGGGATAGAAAGCTTAAAGACAGAAAAGACCCTCAACAGACCTGCAGCTTCCAGACACAAACACACTGCAGCTGACAGGGACCAGATCGGACCAGATCGGACCAGATCGGACCATAAAGACCTGGACTGGGTCGCACCAGGTCTTCATAAATCCTTCACTAAGTTTAGGTCCCTCCTCAGTTCTCAGTAACTTCTAACACCAGTAAAATGAAAGAAACGCCTCCGCTAGTAAAGACTTGAGTGATGTGTCAATCTGTTGCTAGGAAACTCTGTAGTCTGTAGTGCCGTCCAATCAGGAGCCACCTATTATGTAAACAGGAAGTCACTGTAGCACCACGAGCTGTAACACAACCTTCAAAAATGACATTTTTAGGAGGTTAAATTATATATTAAACTTAACTGTGAAATCTTTGTAAATGTGGGTCTGACTGTGTTCAGAGTGATGCTAAGCTAACCTACCGTACTCCGTCATTTAGTCTCATCTTTAGCATTGTGTAAGTTGTTTATGGAAAATATAATTTAAAGTCTTTATTAGACATCATCTTGACCAAGAATCAAGTCAGAAATGTAAACAATACGACCGGGTTTACTCTCCATATTAGCAGGCTAACGTAGCTACACAACAGCGCCACCTGCAGTTAGTGGCTGTAAATATTTAGTTATTAATGTCGTAGTTGAAAATGTGTCTGAGCTTGTCCCAGTTTGCTGATGCTCGGGTTTGTGTTTGCAGATACTTAATCCTCATAAACAGTTTTCATTCATATTCATTCGTCTTCTGTTTGTTTTTGGATGTTTCTGATATTTTCTTAATCTAAAAGTTTTTAATTCCCCCAAAACGTAACAATAAAACTTGTTCTCATGATGTCAGCAGTAGATTTAAAGTTTAATCTGTTTTGGTGTCGATGACATCATGTGTGACCTTTGACCCACCTCCAGCGCCGCCTTCTGGACGGCGACCTGGCTGAAGACTCGAGCGCCGTCGTCAGGACAAACCGTCTTCAGCTCGTCCTTGTTGAGGGAGAACAGCTGAGCTCCAGTCAGGACGCCGAGGCTGGTGATGGTGCTGCACAGGGGAAACAGCCAGTCAGTCACCTGGACACACACACACACACCCACACACACCTGGACACACACACCCACACACACACACACCTGGACACACACACCCACACACACCTGGACACACACACCCACACACACCTGGACACACACACCCACACACACACACACCCACACACACCTGGACACACACACCCACCCACACACACACACACCTGAACACATTTGAACTTTATAAACACCTAATGGAGAAATGTAACCACGACTGAATAATCGATGTTAAAATTTAAAAGCTACTGAATTTGTTTAGTTTGAATCAAAGTTTTCCTGGTTTACTAATTCAAATAGAAAATTCACCTGTTTACTTGTTGAAATCACTAAAACCTTAACACATAAATTCAAATGATGTTTTCTAAAGTAAAATATTTGAATTCCATAAATTCAGTGGTATTAAAATGTCAACATTAAGTGTTCAGTGTTTTTAAATTTTACAATTATGTATTCAGCGGCTTGTAAGTGTCACATTATTTTGGTCTTTCTTTGCTTCCATAAAATGATGATATGTAATGAAGTATCTCTTGGTTTCAACTTTCTCTTGTTGTCTGTCAAAATGACTCAAAATTACTATTTATTCATTATTTTGATAATTTTGACTTGCAATAAGTATTTGTATTCTTTCCCTCCTAATGTTTCATGTATTTTGCTGGTCCTCAGGGTGGCGTTAAAGGTTTCCCTGCAGTTAAACAGTGAACTCGTCAGTCTCCAGGTTAAACAGACAGAATTAGAGACTCACACTGGACTGAATCCTTTGGCCTCTAACCAGGCTCGGACGTCGTCTGGTGACGAGTCGTAGGAGATGCTGACGGACGGCAGGCCGCCGCCGCTGCCGCTACTGCCACCGCGAGACGGAACCGGAAACTTCTTCTGAGCGCTGCGACCCAAAGTCAGTCTGTGCATCAGCTCGTCCTGGACTTCCTCCATGTTTGACTTCCTGCCTGCGCGGGGGGGGGGGGACTGCTGTTAAACTGAAACTCATCACAGGTAATCATTGGCCCGCTTATCCGATAATCGATAGTATTCACATTAACAAGGTCACAAGTCAAAACATTGTGTGAAAATGTTCCAATTCTCTAAATATTAGTATCGTGTTTTGGGAATTCACCGACTGTACTTTTCAAAGGGCTTTTTTAGATACTCAAAGAAGTTTTACATGATAAAGTAAAAATAAAATCCTGGAAAACTAAAACTAAATTACTGACACAAAGAAAATGTTTCTGATGGGATGTTTCTGTTCGCATTTCGGACATCTTTCTCACTCTGAAGAACATTTTACAGTCGCGCCTGACTCACGGTTGACGGGTGCAGGTCTCTGGTTGTTGTGGTCCCTCATGGCGACGCTGCCGTACTCGCTGGACGTGGTGCTGTTCTGCCGGCTCACCGTGCTGCTGCTGGCGGCAGGCCTGGGGGGCTCAGCGGCTGGAGGAGGCAGCGGCGGCGTGGGCAGCCGAACGGGGGCCGGAGGGGGCGGCGTGGGGGCCGGAGGCATCGGAGTCGCCACCGGTTTACTGGGGATGTAGTCCGTCCTGGGGGTCTGCTTCTGATACAGGACAGAGCTTATTTACAGACAGATTTTACACTGAACTCACATCTGATTTATTGTCTGTAGATATTTGGACTGACACGTTTCTCTGTTGAAGAGTCACCGTCTTAATATTCACAGACGGAACTAAAACTTCTGAACCTGGAATATATGAAGTTTAATGTCATTTACCTCGTTTAACTCTCCCAGTAATTGCTGGCAACGTGAAATGAAACATAAAACATGGAGGTAATGAAACAGTGAAACAAAATGTGATTCTCATTCACTGATATTATTCACAGTCTAAACTGTGCTAATCTATTATTTAACTAAACATAAAGACCCTTAAAAACACTGCAAGGAACAGTCTGACACATAAATAATGATCCTGTTGCCATCCAACAAACATCCTGATCTGAGGTCCAGGGCGTGCTTAGCATAGCTTAGCACAAACACTGGGAGCAGAGGGAAACTGCTAGCCGGAGTTTAAGGGACAGCAGTTAGTGTCAATTTATAGCTTAGCTTAGCACAAATGCTGTTGGCAGGGGGAAACCGTTAGCCGTAGCCACAAAACAGCTAACATTATGCTGGTTCGCTACATGCAGGGATCCAACAGGACGGTCTGTAGTTCACTGCTGTTACAGACGCGCTCACAGACAGTTATGGTGGTCGTTTGCAGCCGAGAGTTACACCAAGACATGTTTAGCCTAGCTTAGCACAAACACTGGGAGCGGAGGGAAACTGCTAGCCTTGCTGCATCAAAGAGAAAAACAAAATCCACCTTTCAAGAACTTTTCCCAAAATGTGAGACTGTTCCTTTAAAAAGCTCCACAGCAACACACACACACAGTTTGTAGAAAACCTGGAAAATACTCGTCACCACTCGTCCTACCTTGAACAACTCAAACTCCTTCTTTGGCATCATAAGCTTTGATATTTCGAAATAAAAAACACATGAAGGGAGATGAGACAGAGACGTGATGAAGGTCAGGAAGTGATTTTTGGAGAAACGTCGGAGAACCCTGGTGATGAGCGGCTGTCTTACCTGGATGGTGTGGCTGTAGATGGGCTCTCCTCGGCCCGTCATGTCCACTGCTTTGGTGATCTCCAGGATGTTGTTTGGCACGTAGCCGGACGCCCCGCAGCCGTTACGAACCTTCCACCACTGCTTCCTGTCGTCGAGGACCTGACAGACGAGCGTCAGGGGTCAGACAACTTGTTTCATCAGTGAGGTCGAAGAAGCAAAAACTCAGACGTCACAAATGTTTTAGTTGGTTAAAAATCAGTTTATGGTGTAAACAAGCAAATCGCTGATTGATATCAGCTCAGTCAGATTATAGAACATTTACAGTTATTCAGCAAGCAACAAATGAAGAGACTGTAGAGAGAAACAATTAGGAGAAAATACAACTGAAATGTGAAATGAACAAATAGTCAAATGTAATGTTTTGTGTTAAATATTTGGAACTGAGTTTGGTTGGCTGTTGTCAGAAATGTCTTAGTTTGGTTTGTGCTGAATTCCGTCCAACTTCCAAATATAACAAAATACAATAACATATATTTTAGACCGATGTATGAAATTAGAGATAAACAACAAACCTCGACGACCTCGTCTTTCAGGACCGACAGCTCCGTGTTGTTCCTCGCCACAAAGTCATATTTAGATTTGGCAAACAGTTGTGGTTGGACTCTGTCGGCATCAAAACTTCTGAAATATATCAACCAATCACAACATTATTAATAATCACAAATGTTCACGAGTATTCATCGATAAAAGTACAAATATCTTGTTTAAAAACACCACACAGTGAAATGATGAAAACGATGATTTCCAACATGAACTCGATCACTAAATATTGATAAGGGGGTCAGAGCTACGACACGTTAACAGCCGTGGAGAAGCGTCCCAACTTCAGACCGAGTTACTGAGAGAAAAATGAAATTTAATGACCTGATTTACAGAAAAGAATTCAGTTTTTAAAGTTTTAGAGGTGAAAAACTCTGAATGAGGAAGAAGTTCAATCAGAGGAAGGAGAAACTTTCATGTTCAACAGCATCAAGTCAGCCAGAATAAAGACATTATCTTAAATAAAGTTATCAGTCAGAAAGAGGAGGATTATATGGAGAATAAACGCTTACTCATCAATTTAAATCTTTAAAATCTGAATAAATAAAAAGAGAAACAAACTGATGCATAAACACAAATCTCTTTTATCTATTTCTACATTTCAACTAATCTAGTTCTGTTTTTCTGTATTTCTGAAATAACTAAAAGAAGAAATGTAGAAATACAGAAATAAACAGTTAATGTAAAGAAATGTGTTTATTGATTATCTCTTGTTCTGCTGCGGTAGTTATTGATTCCAGCCTGGATTGTATGTATTTATTGTGTTTATTGATGAATAAGTCATATTTCCTCCCCCACAGATTAACGGGCAGTAAAGTGCAGATCAGGGATCAGTTCTCCAGGGCGTCATGTGACCTCAGAGTTACCGGTCTACGCGGCGGCTGACGGCCTGTTTAAAAGCAGCCACGGCAGTGTCCTGATCCAGGATCTGCATGCGACTGTAGGGGGCGTTGGAGAAGGCGTACCCGTCTGCAGGGGGGAACCTCTGCACCGCCGACTGCTGCACAAACACAGGAAGTAAAGAACACATCAGCAGCCCGCTTCCTGTTGTTCGGGATGTAAGGTGTGGCTGCAGGTATACGGACCTCCTGAGCCAGTCTGGTCCTCAGCTCCTCGTGTCTCTGGACCTCAGCGTTGGCGAGACTCTCGGCCAGCTGAGTCAGCTCCTGATCTCTGGACGGCGTCACGGACGGGAGCGCCGGAGGCTCCCAGCCGTCCCGAAACTTCACCACGCAGGGAGGGAAGTAATGATCCTTTGGCCACTCCAGCCTGCAGACACGCCATCATCATCACCACCACCACCAACGCCACCACCAGTTAAATGTTCACATGTTGGTAACCAGTTAAAATGTTCATCAGCGTCCCAGCTGGAAATAATTTGTGGTTATTATTTGGCACATTACACATTCTTCCTGTGAACATCGTCGTGGTTTTAAACTGCAACTCTTTTCTTTTTAAAACTCTTTCATAGTTCTGATTCTGGACCTTGTTTGTGTGTAAAATTTATGTTAAAACAAAAACATGTCAGCATAGTAAAGTGCAAAGTTAAACTCTTCTGCTCAGTCCACCACGAACTCACCTGCATTTGGTCCACCCGTCTCCCAGGGCGACCCACAGGTGTCTCTCCTCTGCGGTTCCTGAGCCGTGCAGGAAGTCGATGGCCTCTCTGGTCAGCAGAGGAACCACGACGCTCCGAGCCAGATCCACACTGCCCGTCTGGATCACCTGGAGGGGGACAGGTTCAGGGTCAAACTGGATTAAACTGTTTTATACTTCAGGTTTCAAGGATTATGAATTATAAGGCATCATTTAAAGCAAATTAAATTAACAACATTTTAAAGTTTTTTTAAACGATCAATAATTATAATCAAACACTGTAAAAGTAAAATGAAATTTCAGCTTCTCTACCTACAAGTCTCCACTTAATTTTTCATATTTTATATGTCCATGCTTTAAATTTGTCTAACTGTATCTGCTGTTGAAGATCACCAGATTTGACTAAAAGCTCAAGAAAAAAAAGAAAAGAAAATGTAAAATAAGAACTTCCCTGATCCTGAGGGACTCTTGAATATAAAGTTATGAAGGGTTCGTGCCCTCTAACATGTGAAATTACTTTATTACTACATGAAAATCTGACAAACAGGAAGTTTAGAGGATAAATAAAGTGCTGACTGACCATCCTGAGGGGAGTAAACAGGAAGTGGAGCAGATCCACAGCGCTGGGGTTCTGGATGTGATCCTTCAGCTTCCCCTGCGGATCAGAGAGTCCCTGTGAACACACATTCAAATCACCTCTTATTCACTACGGGCCGATGAAGACGCTCCTACCAGCTGGTTGAAGGCGTGTTTGAACTTCTGCAGACAGTCGACAAACTCGTCCTCCCCGGGAGGTTTGGAGCGTAGCGTCAGGACGCCCTCTGGTGGACAGAAACCAGACGAGACGCGTCAGCTCAATCTAAACTGGATTAAAGCCTCCTGAGGTGCGTTCGCTGTCTGGGAACTCTCCTGGGATTTCTTGTAATATCACCATCATTTAACAACACCTGGTCTGAGATCAGCATCCTCACGTCGCCGTGGCAACAGCGTGGGACCAACACATGGCATGTGGTGAGAAGATCATACGTCAACATGAAGCAGGAGGTGAAAAACAACTCATTCACACAGACTGATCTGAGAGCAGCGTCTCTCTCACCTCCTGGACCTCTCTTTTTGCCCTTCTTGGTCTTCTTCCTCTTGGACAGCTCGGTAAAGGCCTCGGCAGCCTTCTGCAGTTTGGTGACGAAGAACTCGATGTCGTCCAGGATGTGGTTCAGGATTTGCTGTTCCAGAAACATGAACAGGTTTAAATGTTTCCCCTTCAGGTTTATTCTGACTGTAATGATGAAACCTAAACAGACCTCAGGTCAGCCTTGCGGCTCTGGTGTCTCCGCCATCTTTCCTTTACATAACCAGATTTCCCCTCAAAGCTTCCAAACTCTGATTACATTTGAACTAAACGACATTCTTCAATCAGCTTACATCGAGGATCTATTGTCCCGTGAACCTGAATGACCTCAGATTTAAAGCGCAGCTGCTCTCAGATCAGTTTCTATGGGACTCACCACGTCTCGGTCCACCCTGGCTGCCGTCACCTCCGTCGGCCCGTCCCCCTCCGATAACTGCCTCTGCTTCTCATCTGCCATCAATCACCAATAATGACAACAAACTAATCAGAGCTGTAGATTTATTGAATCTAAATTCACAGACTCTAAAGGTCTGTAGCAATAATTCACTATTATTTTCTAGATTCATCTTCATCATTTCTACAAAATGTCAGAGAGAGAAAGAGAGAAATGTTACATGTTAATGATATCATCTCCCCAAATGCTCATTTTATCTGCAGGACTCGATGTTTACATTCGGGGAAACATTCACACGTTTTTCAGGCTGCATCGTGTCACAGCTCAACATCCGTGGTTCATTAGCACAATTTAAGTTTTGTGGGTTTGAATTCAAGTTTGAATCAAAACAGACAAAATTAAGTTTAAATGGATCTAAAAAGGTTTAAAAGAATCAATAATAACTCATTTACATATCTTCCTCCTACTATATGACATCACTCACAGTCTTGCTGCTCATTGGTCCAGGCGGACCAGGCGGCCGCTCGACTCTTCACGTCCACCTGATTGGACGATGGTGGCGGTTCGGGGGCGGGAGCGGCGGGGGGAGGGGGGATGATCCCGTCACTCTTCAGGATCATTCTGCAGACAGATGGGCGCGTCAACCAATCAGCTGTCGGCAACATTAACGGTGTTTACAGTAACACGGCGTCTGATTGGTTCTTACTTCAGCGTCTCTGGTCTCTTCTTCACTTTGCCTCCTTTGGCGTCAATCATGGCACTTTCCACGTCCGCCTGGATCAGATTCGCCTGATAGAAAATCAGCAGACATTAAAAATATTCCCGGCTTCACCTGTAAAAGTCTGTCACAGGTTTGCGTTCAATAAAGCTTCCGTAATAACTTTATTCACTTTGTTAAATCGCTACCAAGGTGGTTGCTATGGTTACCTGCAGTTTAATAAAGCTGGAGCTGAGCCGTTGACCCGGATCAATGTTAAAATCATGTGATCTTATTTGATGATGTTTCTGTGCCTCTGAACTAAAAGGACCAATCACAGGCGGCCTCACCTTGATGTCATCACACTGGAACAGGTGGAGGTCAGGTTTGCTCTGACCCGAGTCTTTACACACCAGAGCCAAGATGGAGTCGTAGTTGCAGGCGTTCATCACGGCCTGACAGTGCTGGATCGTCCCGATGGGGAAGTTCTCCAGCTCGTTCTGAAAGACAAAGCTCAGGGCTCACGACACACACGACTGGCGGTGCGTTCAGGGACGCTCCCCAACACGACAGCGACCCATAAACTATTCCTCACCTTCGTCTCCTGGTCGATGAGGCTGACGGTTTTCTCCTCCACCTGCAGCAGCATCTCCTGAGTCCACACCTTCCCTTTAGCGTCCAGCAGGCGAAGACGTCGCACGCCGTCGTCCACCGTGATCATCCCGTCTTTACGGTCCAACACGAACGTGGTCAGGTGCTGAAGACCACGAGACAGGTCAACATCATAGCCCAGAGGACGAGGACAACAGTGCGAATTCATTCTTCACAGACATTTTAAAAAGTATTTTCTCTGATTTATATGACAGCTCATGAATGCACCTCTATAATTATAACCATGTGATCTATCCTCTAAGGACACTTCTCCTTATTTAGTTTTGTTTTTAGAAAAGAATATTTATTATCTCCAGATTATTGACCATAAAATCTGAGTCTCCTTCTAATTGAACCTCTGCACTTTGTCTTTATGGTGAAAATCAAACAAACAAAACCAAAAATGTCCCGACCTATCAGGATCTTACTTTGGCTGGTTACCAGGTAAATCACTTGGCAGGCAGCTCTGTGATTGGTGGATCCTCTGTAGTTTACAAGCTTTACCTTTATTTTAACTAATAATGAGCCTCACCTCCACCTGGTACTGAGACGTGTCCGTCAGGCTGTTGATGCTGGTTTTGGTGAAGTGTTTTCTTTGTTCTGAAGGAAACAGCAGAGCAGTTAAACTCTTCATCACACACACACACACACACACACAGGTTCGACCACTGTGGGACAAACGCTGATATAAATAAACATTAATGCCATCATCATCATCATCATCATCAGTAGATGTCATAGTAACATTAACAACAGTCCCACATGTTGGTCTGACCTTAAAGAAAAACCAGGATTTCGATAACACGGCTCTTATTTTTATAGTTTTTTTTCTGTTTCAGTTGTGTAACAAGACTGAAGAGTTCCTGAGGAGGACACGAGGCTTCAGACAGCAGGTGTAAAACAGGTGACGTCAGATTCATTTTGAGGAGAGAAAAAGTTTACAGAACAACATGAAGCTGAGCTTTAGATAATCTATAATCTTTACAGATCAATCAGGTTACTTTTCTTGTGATGTTTGAAACTAAAAAAATAAGAGCGGGGTTATTTAAATAAAACACACACACACACACACACACACACACAGTTCAGTCGGCTCACTTTGACTTTTCTTTTTATGTTTGGCAGACGAGCGAAGGAAATAGATTTCATCTGATCCTGTTAACGGAGATAAAGCTGATTCACAAACACGATTCTTTCTTTCTCATGAAGACGAATGTGTGCAGCCAGAGAGGCTGAACAGCAACACTCAGATAATACAACCACCTGAGCACACAGGACACTCGGAGTAACTAAATACACTTACTCAAGTACCTGAGTACAGTTTTGAGGTATTTGTACTTTACTCAGAGGGAATATATATATATATATATATATATATATATAATAACATTAAAGTCAGTAAACGAACTCCAACTTCACATTTGTAAAAAGGGAAACCAGGAACATGGACTCACCGTAGAGAGCTTTGGCACTGGACTTGGCTTTACTGCTGGGAGGCTCAGGAGACTGGGAGCCATGGCCACTGTGGGGGGGGGGAGACGGGGGACAGACTACAGTTAGTACGTGGGAGGACGACAGATCTGGTGTCGGCTTCATGTTTCTGGCAGCTGAGATTTACTCAGACATGTAACCATAGCAACCACAGGGATGCTGAGTGTTAAACTGTACATCCTGTTGGCGCCACTTGTCTTCACGGGTTTGTCACTTCCTGTCCGTCCCCCCCGGCGGACCTCAGAGCGACGTCCTCCTCCGTAGGGATGTTTCTTGTTATTCGTGACGCGACCGCAGAACGTCTGCTCGAGTGTCCCTGAACTCAACACATTCACTCTTTATTCTGACTGATCAGGACATTCATTATTAAAAGGGACCAGCAGGACCACTTCAGGGTCCTTTACAGCGATCAGGAAACCAGATCACCGTCTGTCCGTCTCACCTGGGTCGTCTCTGCTAGTTATTTGTTAGTTAACTTATTGATTAACTGTCATGTTAACAGGTTTATTCATCTCGTATTAACTCAAACGTAAACACTGGTCAGTTTTAAAGTGATGAACACACTGATCATTAATTAGAATCCAATAATATCAGATACATTATTCTGCATCATGAAGACTTTTACTTTGTTGGAAATCTGATCTCAGAACAATCAATCGTCCAGCAGCCGGATCACCGATCAGGTGATTAATCGGTGACCTCAAAGGATCAAAGAGTCACAACTCTACAAACACAACCTTGTCTTGCTGCAGCAGGTTTAAAGCTGTGTGGCTCATTGAGTGGTTTCTGGATCAGGTCCTGGATCAGGTCCTGCTCTCCTCCCTGGTTCACTGACCTGGTTGTCTGCAGCCAGCAGCCACATTAACTTTGGGAAATTAGCACGGCCGATTAAATAAGTGGATCAATTAGCAGGCGGAGGACTGAGTTCAGGTTTCACCGTCGGCCTGAAACTCCCAGAGACGAGTTGCTGGTTTCAGTCTGGACCTTGAACCAGATCAGTGTCGTCAGTGGGACGTGGGACGTCCTGACTTCTGTATTTACTGCAGTTTGACCTGCAGAGTTCAGTGTGAAGCTGCAGGATTCGTTACAGCTTCGACTCAACGTGAAGCATCTTCAGTTACACTTTTCATTAAACATTTATTCATTTTCCTGGAAAGAAACGGAGCTGCAACAATATTCCTGTTTTCAGACTTCACAAACATCTCAGTGTTAAAGTTTCTGAAATACTTTCAGTGTTCAGGTGTTGAGCAGGTTTAAACATTAACAGACTGAAGAACTAAGTGGTTGTTTGTGGGGTTTTCTGCTCTTAGTATGTTGTTTGAATGTTTTAATGGTCTAAATATCTACAGGAAAGGAACTCCTAAGGTTTCCTTAATCCCCTAAAAAGTCCTTCACTTTTCAATGTTACGCACACATTTGGGTTTCAGTGAATTGATTACATGTTCAGGAATTTTTAACACAATCTGCAGTTTAAGGGCTTTTAAAAGGTGATTACCTTGTATTTTTAAATCAATGTACTGTAATATTTTTAAGGGTTTTTAGGGGTAAAGAATCTGCAGATGCTGATGTTTGTATTTCAAAAATTACCTTAATTCAATAATCCACTGATAGCTTTAAGCTAACTTTAACTTTTTAAAGATCCCTTAAACCAGACAGATAATTTATTAACTAATTAAACCTTAATCTTCCATTTAAACATTAATTGCATAACTCATAACACAAATAACAGTTTATACAGCTGAACTCTGCCCCCTGAAAGGAACTGAAGTGATAAACAAGCCTTCATCGGCTAACGAGTGCTAACACGGCTAACGAGACGACGAAACACTCACTTGATCTGCGAGCTGTACGAGCCGAAGACGCCCGAGGCCAGAGCTGGAGTTTCATATCCGTTCATCCTGCTTCACAGTGGACCGTCAGCTGCAACAAACACACAGAGAGATCCTCCTCATCACCATCATCACCACCATCCTCATCAGTCTCACATGCATTCAGAAGCTGAAACAGGAAGTGTTTATGATGCGTGCAGCGGGAAGAACACCTGATGTTAACGGAGCATTTTATAGATCTGCTTTCATGCTGAACAGAAACGTTTAACTGTAGAGGAAAAGAAATCAGGCTGATCAGGTTCCAGAGCAGAGCTCAAGTTCAGCTTTTCATCCTTTTATTCAGCTGGAGCTGTTATTAATCAATATTTTAAGTTATCAATGCTTGTTCATTAGTCGGCGCTGTATAAAAAAATGTGTCTGCAAACTTCAGTCAAAGAGGAAGTTCATAAAAGACTTCGACATTTGTCAAAATCATTAAGTTTGTGTCAGTAGAACGACTGATTGATCGACCAGTTGTTCCTCAGCTGAGATTTCATGTTCCCCGAAACAGTCATTTTATATTGAAATCCTGATTTTAAAGAGCTTGACTATAATTTACATAATTAGCAATGTGTTAATCTCGCAACTCGTAATCCGTAACATTACGGACGTCGTTATTGTCAAACTTGAACGAGTTTAAAGTCGTTTTATTTTCTCATAAAACACTTTTATATAAAGCAATGGTGGTGTCCAAGTGCTGAACATCCACACAGACCACCATCCACCATCCAACCCGACCAGCCTCCACACAGACCACCATCCACCATCCAACCCGACCAGCCTCCACACAGACCACCATCCTCCATCCAACCCGACCAGCCTCCACACAGACCACCATCCAGCCTCCACCCTGAACTGTGCTAGCAGACGTATGTGCAGTAAATGTCTGGATGGATTGTGGCTCTTTGCTGATGTGGATCGTATATCTGAATCTATAAAACAATCACGCTGCCTCTCAACAGTTCTACGGTTCTGACCGTCTTCACTAGTGTGGGACTGCAAACATCAGCAGGTTCATGACTCTACATGTAAAACCTCATCAGGACGGGACACCGAGTTCCTCTTCAGAGAGTAAAACAGGAACAAAGAGCATTCCCCCCCCCCCATTAACAAATCATTAAAACCTTCCTGAGAGCGGCGGGGAAATGTCACACCCCGGCTGAAATTAAAAGAGCTCCGTACAAAAGAGTCCCCGAGGTGATTTATGAGCAGACTCCCAGTGTGTTCCTGTATGTACAGTGCAACCACGTGTGATTACTTTTCCCAGGACTCCATGTTTTATTCAGCCGGGACTCCACAGGCTCCATTTTGGGCTCAGTATCCATAACAACAGCCGGCAGGAGGAGGCCTCAGTGATATCAGCTCCTCTGTGAGCGGAGGAAACCCTGCGAGGCCACGCTCAGGGAGAAATGAGCTCCGAGTCGTCGACAAACAGATCGCACAACAACATCCAAGTTCCAGAAACATCGAGAAAACATTTATCACAAACATACGTATGCGTGTTAGTCCAGCTAAAGGAGCGAGAAGATATCGAACACTCGTAACTAAAACTATTCGCACACACAAAAAATATCAAAATCTCACAGGCAGGTTTCCATGACGGCAGCATAGCTACAGACAGCGTATAAATCAAAGAGCATCTGTATCGTAAATGTACTTTACTGCAACTCAAGAAGAGTAAATATCAGAAAAACACTGTATGGCACGTAGAGAAAACATATGTACGCAACTGCAACTCAAAGAGCAAGTAGAACATTTACATCCGTACATCACTTCAACTACAGGAGAGTGTGTGTGTTAGTATATATCTTGTTCGTTTGTGTACATTAAAAATGTACGTATGTGCAGAACTGCAAATCTACAGAGTGAATGTCTCAGATTAATGTAAATATGTAACTAAAGAAGCATAAACTGCAAACTTGAGAATCATATTAACTTTACATATGTACATAAATGGACGTATGTACATAACTGCATGACTGACGAAAAAGCATAATTAACTAATCTGCATATATTTCATATTTACATTAATTCATAACTGCGACGTATATTTAAAGTCTGTGTATAAAAGGCGCATTGCAAATCCACAACAACTGAAGAGAATACATCAGAAATTTGCAACATATCTACATTTTTATACATGTGTAACTGCAACTAGAGGGGGGTTTCCACAGATTTGCATATATAGTTAATTTATGTAAATAACTGCAACTCTTGCAGAGCGGATTCTGCAGATTTACACGACTGCAACTCCAACAGAGCTCAACGAGTTAACGAATGTGACCTCAATTAAAGCAGAGCATCATTTCTATATTCAGGTTACTGCAATTCAAATATATTAATATTTATATATTGAAATTCTACATATGTTTAGTTCTGCAACTACAGAGATAAGAGATAAATGTGTCTGCAGGCGTCAGTTAGCCCAGCTGACCTTTGACCCTCCTGCTGGGACTTATCAGCCCTCCAACAGCTGCCGAGCAGCACATTGATCACAACAAAGCTCCAGTTTGACCGTCGGCAGCCTTTTGTCCTCCAATCACATCCATTAACCGGTCCCGACACTCGCGGAGCCCCGCCCCTCCCTAATGATGTCACTGTCTTCAGTTTCAGGAAGTAAAACTGAATTTAAGAGCTGATGTCATGTTTCAGTTCTGACAATAACAACAGTTGCTATGACAACAGGCACGTCAGCTTCAATGATCGATCGACTCTTTATCATCGTTTGTCCCGGCTGAAATCCACTTCCTGTTTCACTGCCTGTTAAAGGCATCAGGACCTGCATCTCCATACACGCCCTGTATGTGGAAATGTCAGTTGCCGTGACAACACTAAACAGCCGCGGTGCTGCCTGTGTGTGACTGAGGCGGGCTGTGAGGCGTTTCCACGGTAACGCAGGCCTCCACCATCTGCGGCGAGGAGAGGCCGGTCCTGTCGGAGGGACCTCCTGGTCCTGTATTTACTCTGTCAGGCTGCGGTTTAATATCTCACCTGATAAGCAGAGTCATGTGATGCGGTTCACCTCTGATGTCACTCAGAGCAAACACAGCAGGCCGGACGGCGTCTGAACACATCAGGCAACACATTCACTGGATTTACACTGGTAGACTTACATCCAGTAACTATCTACCCACATCTGCCGCTTGGCGGGTGTTAATCTTGGTGTTCAAACACACATTGATCGATGAAGTCACTGTTTGAATTCTGCTGCTGTTTTTTTTAAATAAGAGTTTTGTGTTTTGTGTTTCTGTGCTGCTCTGAATCTGAATAATCCTTCTATAAAACCCAGTCCAGTGTGAAAACACTTCCTGGTTAGTTAATGTTCCTTCTTTCAAACTTAATGACACTGAAACAAACTTCACAAGCAGCTCAGTGTGCAAACACTCTTTTAATGAGTCACCAAAGAAGAAGTGCTGCATAAAGACGAAGCTGCCTCCTACACACCTTCTCACCTGTTCACACGCTCATATAGACGTGAATATACATATACACTCTTAGTCCACCTGCTGTCAGGTGACCTTCGTCTCTGAAACTAAACCTCAGTGGAAATCTAATGTTTGTTTGAGCTGAAAAAGTTGACACATTGAAAAAAAGCCTTGGTGCTGCAGTTTCTGCTTCTTCTTCTACTCTTAAATAAATCACTCATGTCCTGTTTCCTGTCACACGCCTGCACTCCACCCAGTCACTCATCTGCTGCTTTTCTTTATCTTCTGTGATAAACTAAAACTAGATACCTCTGTGTTCTGATCTGCTGCTCATATAAAACAAATTAACATCTTAGGTCACAGGTTCTTCAGCTGAAAAGGGGAAACACTTCAATTGAAACATAGTTTTTCCATAAAAAATGGAAAAACTGTTTGGTCCAACAACTTTTGTTACAGTGATTTATTCCAAAAACAGCTCTTATTGTTGTGCAGACGTCGGGAGAATCACCTTATTTCAGTCAGTTCTTTATATCGGACTTCTCCTACAGAGACGTGGACACATCGAACGTCCAAACACTAAATTATGCTGATGCTTCATAATGAAACACACGTCAGTGAAGTGACCTCGTGTTGAAATCAGTGATCTGTGAATCCTTCCTGGTGGTGCATTCAGGCACTGAGGTGAAGGTCAGACAACAGAGCTTCATTCAGCTGCATTATTCATCTATGATGTTCGGAAACTCGACGATGTAAGTCTGTCCAATCACTGCTCGTATCAATCCAACACAAAAGGTAACGTGTACCTCCGCCATGGAAACTAGTCCCAGGTGATATCCTGATAGCAATCAGTTATAAACATGTATCACTGCATCACCTCAACGTTTGAAACATTTCAGCAAAATGTTACAAAAGCCCAAATATGGCTGCACGCTGTGAGTAAAACCTCCGGTATGGTCCTTTAACTCTTTGAAATAAACCCGAACCCTCATGATTGGCTGACGCCACGATGACTTAAGGATATTCTTGTGTTTTCTGACTGAACTGAAACGTGTTTGATCGTTTTCGCTCTTCAGTCGGAGAAACACAGCAGCCGAACGTCTGCTCGAATCCCGCAGAGGAAAGTAAAGAGGATTGATAAGAAGATTTAATCACACACACACACACACACACACACACACACACCTAATCCTGGAATAAATCCACGACAGCAGGAACACTGAACCATGTTTAACTTTGAAACATCCAAATGATAAAATGTGTAAAGAATCAGACGTCCGACTTTATTTGAATACAGTTCTTCTTTTCTGATTTTATTCTCTGAAATTAATCTCAATTCTTTCTTCTTTTGGTCCTAATTTAAGTTAAAAAATAATCCTGACATCAAGTGTAACTATATCTATAGATTTATTAATTTAATTTATGTAACCAACAAAGTTTCCTTTAACAATGCTACCTCTGAATTTATACCGATTTTGAAAAACTAAGTCAATTTTCTCCCTTAAAAACCTCTTAATTTATGCACAAAATCCATTTAAAAATCCATAATAACTTACTCTTACTCTTTTGAGAATGAAATCTTATTTTATCTTGACTTTGAGAAGTCTGATTTAATTGATGGATGTAATCTGAGATTAATCAAGTGATATTATTCGCAGCCTCTTGACTTTAATCTAATTTTTCTTCATGTGGCACTTCTCTTCCTCCGTACTTTTCAGCCTTTAATTAACACATTTTAAAATCTCTACAGAAACAGGTCAGTTTTTTATTAACTCCAATCATGTCTACATTTCACATTAATATATGTTTTAAAATGTCTTTGTGAGACCTGCAGCAGACCTCCTGGTCCACAGTGGGAACCTTTGTTCTGATTTAGACTTAATGATCGTATTAAACACGTGAGCTCTGTGATAATGAGTGTGAGAGAATGAGAGCAGCTTCTGCTGCGAGGATTGATTCATTGTCCTCGAGGCCACAAAGCTCTGCAGGGAGCCGATTCTCATTTATCTCTATGTAACCTACATACAGTACGAAGACAGAGGACGCTTTACCGTACGAACAGACAGAGGGCGCTTTACCGTACGAACAGACAGAGGGCGCTTTACCGTACGAACAGACAGAGGGCGCTTTACCGTACGAACAGACAGAGGGCGCTTTACCGTACGAACAGACAGAGGGCGCTTTACAGTATGAACAGAGAACATTTTACTGCGCGGGCACAGTTTGTTTCCCAAATGTCAGACTGCTCCTTTAAGACGAACCCCTCATGGTGTCACGTTACAGCTGTGGGGTGTTGGATTCATTCAGATTACAGACACATTCATCACCTCTGGCTGTGTTTAATCCATATCCAGCTACACGGACTCTGGAATCGACTCTAATCCTGCAGCTCGGACACTGGACTCTGCTGCACATGTTCCCAATCTGACCTGGAAACAGCAAACAGTCCAACAGTCCAGTTTATCTGAGCCTGTCTTTAAGAGGAAGTCTTACAGGGTTGCTCACTTAATAAACCTAATAATAATAATCCATTACTGCTGAGGGTCAGCCTCTCCCCTTCTTCACTGCGGTCTATAGGTGAAGGATTAACTTTATAAAAGATAGAAATTCAACTTTAATCTGTGTTTTAGTTGTATTTTACATAAATAAAGGGTCTTAACAAGTTTAGCAGGAAACAGTCGGGCACATATTCGGGCCGTAACACCACAAACTGTTTTCACACTAGAGTTTGTGTTCAGATTAAATAAACGAGATAACATGTTAATCAGTGCTGGGGGGTGGATTCTGTTACCTCGGGACTGTTTCCCCTGCTCTTTATGCTAAGCTAAGCTAAGCAGCTGCTGGAAGTGATCAGCCTGAACATCCGACTCTCAGAGAGGAAGAGAAGAAGTCAAGGTTCAAGAACCTGCAGCCACAGCAGAACTTTAGAACAGATGAACTTTGTTCCAGATCAGCTCTGCTGCTCAACTTCTGACCTCCTGTAACTGATAAACTGAGACAATGATGTCAAAACGCTTCACGTCGAGCTGCTTTATACACCGAAAACATCTCACACGGTCCGTTCTCATTAAAGTCTCCTGTGGTCACTTCTCACACCTGAGAGATCACCTGCAGACGTGTGATACAGACTCCAAGAAGACCATGAGGGTCACAGCTGAGAGCTGCTGTCCTTCCTCTGGTCACTGATTCTTAAAGCCTGAAAGGTTCTGGTGTTCAGGACGGAGGATTTTAATTTAACTAACTTTGTCTCAAAAGTCTGGAAAAGACGACAAGATGGCGTCTTGAATGATTCTGTCAGCGTGAAGGTCTGAAGAGGTTTTGGTGTCACTTTGTTCTGGTTTGCAGCTACAGGCCGTTTCCTGCTGCTGTTTCACAATAAAAGCTTTGAATGTGAGGCTGCAGTAACAGGATGAAGCAGACTGAACCCGCTTCTATAAGTGGACTGCCTCCCTCTGGGAGTCCCAACTGGTTCTGAAAACATCCTGACCCACTTTCTCGATGCGGAGACCTGCAGAGACCACCGGCCATGATGAGATTCATTTTGTTCTTTTCCTGAAAATTAACGTTAGACAGTTTTCATGTTGCTCTGTAGTTTGTTGGGTCTCCATCTTGATAAATGTTGGTGACAACAATGGAAATAAACTACGATCAGATTAGATTTCAGGTCTTTTTTAATCCTTCGGACGGTTTTGTTTCACATTGTTTATGTGTTTATTCCTGCTATAGAAATGAAATGTTTGTTTGATATTGTGGAATATTCCTTTTAAATATGAGTCCTACATTGACAGACTTCAGCCCTCAGAGAGCCTACCTGTATGAAGGGTCCACAGGTGAACGGCGTGTCGAAAAATCCAAACTGCAGCAACAAACCTCCACCGTCTCTCTGGTTTCATGTGTGACGGATTACTGAGGATCCAGGTCTCTGCTGGTCCTGGATTTGCTGCAGCAGCTTGTTGTTGACTAGTTTAAGCCTCTAATTAATGACTCGGTGGGGGGGTGGGGCAGGGGGTGGGGCTTGGAAAGGACAGGTGGCAGGACTTAAAGCTCCTGAACACCTCCGTCGCTGATGAAGGAGCTCTTCATCCTCCTGCTGTGAACCTCAGCCTCACTTTCAGGGATCAATAAAGTTTTATCCGAAACGACGGCAATAAAGCGTCAGAATATATGATGTAAGAACAACAGTTAGAACTCGTGTTGGTCGGTATTTGTTTTCAGGGAATTTTTTTACTTTACGGCCTAAAATAAAGATAAAAAATAAATGATTCAACATCACTGACAAATATCATTTTACTGCACAAAGTCTTATTTTAAAAGGTAAATGTGGAAACTCCGTTTGGGCCCTGAACTCAGCCTGTCAGGCAGCTCTGACTCCATGAACCTACTGGTAAGTTTGAGATGCATAAACTAATATTATTTTAACTAAAACCTGAAGTCAGCCCCCGCTGGAGGCTACGGTTCGTACCGGAATCACGTCGGTCCGAGCCACATGTCGGTAGCTGAGAGAGGAGCTGAGCTGGAGGATAACTTTTTTTATTAGTCTTAGCCGACACTGACTGGCTCTGAAACGTTAAGATTTCATTCTTGAAATTACGACTTTATCTTGTAAAGTTTCAATGTTTTTCTCACATGACTTTATCCTTATTCTGTCTCTATTCAAATTCATTTAAAAATATTACAACTTTATTCTCAATTGTTTTTAGATAATGTACAACTATCAGTAATATAACTTTATTCTTAATATTACAACTTCTTCCTCATTTACCTTTTTCTGACTTTAAATAAAAAGCTGGAAATTGACCTGCTGTCCTTCATGTATAAACTATAAATAACCTTCCACAAACGAAGCAGTTATGATTTATAAAACACTAAAATCTCTAACAGTTTTAGCAGAGAAGCAGGTTCAGTTTCTCATCTGATTCTTCTGTAAATCAACGTTTTGATTCTCGTTCGGGTCCTGAAGAAGAAAATATTAAAGAAATAAAAATTAAAAGATCAGATAAGTTAATCAGGAGACTAATCAGTAAATGACCACATCATAAAAGTAATGTGTCCTAATGCTTCTCTATCACAGTTTATTGACTAATAAAAGTTGACTGATTAGAAGCTGATCAGGAGTCTGTAGTTCTGGTTTTATTTGTCTCATCAGGTCTCAAAGAGACGACCTTTAGTTAAACAAATCTGGATGAAATGTTATAATCATATTATATTGGGATTATTCTTTTTGTGGAGATTTGGGATTAAATGACCCTTTAATTTAGGTTTGTTCAGTCACTGTTAAGCTGCTGTTACTGTCGAGGCTTTAATATGAAGTTAAACAATCAACAGAACAGCAGCAACGTTTCATTAATGAGGAAATTTATCAACTAATTAGAACAGGATGACTTACAGGTCTGGTTCTAATATGAGCCTGATTCAGATAAAGTAAGGCCAAACTAATGATTAGATTCATTATAATCAAACTTTTTGTGAAATAATATTTAAAATGCTGAAGGTGATGTCTTCAAAACAGCAAAACAATCAGTTCAATACAATTTCTGCTTAAAAAAAAACACTAAAAACAACAATTAATCTACTGTCGATCGACTGGAGATGTTTTACTGAATGAACCAACAGGAAACTCCGACATCACGGCTTCACCTTTTACTTGTATTTTCACTACTTCTTACTTCCTTACATTTATTTAACAGCTGTACTTTTTTCAAATTAAGAGATTACAAATAAAACATGTAAATCAGTTTATAAAATATGATCCACTGATACAAATCAAAATACCAAAAGCTCCATCTTGACCATTAAAGTATTATTTAGATGTTAATCCTTCAATAATAATGATCCAATAATATAAAAAGTAGCACTCTGCATTGTGAGGACTTTTACTTTGGATACTTTAAATACATTGTTTTTAAAACTTCTGGACTTTTACTGATTATTATTATTGTTATTATTATTATTATTATTATTATTATTATTATATTTGTTGGTGCTGTAATTTAATGAAACAGTAGCACAATATGAAGATGATCAAAAGTTAATTAGGGTGGATCAGTGAAGTCGACCAGATGGAGTTGAATCTACAGATGGGATCAAACTTTATTGATCCTTCGACACGGCGGCTCACATCTGACCCGGGGTCAGCGGCACACGATCGTACTGTCCGTCCAGTCAAACTTTATCAAGACTGTTTTTGTCGCCGCGCCGTGAAACTCGACTCCTGAAAAACTGATCAGCTCCAGTTTCCTGTTTCAGTCCCATAATCCTGCTCGGCCACCGCCTGACAAACCACAGCAGCACCTGGCAGGTACGGTTACGTCACCCCGTCGCCATGGCAACCAACCACACACACACACACACACACACACACACACAAAACAGGAGACGCCCGGTTGCAGTCAGTGACATCATCATTCACAAGGAGACTGCTGGACGTTACATTATTAACACATTACAGATTAATCAATCTTTAGTTTTTACTGAAATACTAGAACACATTTTACTGTTAATGCGTCTTTTTCTGGTAGAGATCATGTGAATATGGAACAAATGTTTGTTGATGAACGCGTCTAACCTGCCTTTACGTCGGGCAGCAGCAGTATTAATAATATAATTAATAATAGTATCATTAGTATTAATAATAAGTTCAAGTTTTTGTTGTTTGTTGGATTGGTTTCATACAAGATATCTTCTCAGTTTCAGGTTTTATTTACTCCTCCGTTGTGTTTGTTCAGTGTATCTGATGTGAGCACAGAGAAATGGGCTGTAGTTAAAACTTCATGGAGGAAACAATCACAAGACAAAACGCTCAGAAACACAGAGAGTTTTTCCCCAAGATATTCTGAGAGCTGAACAAACATCCAGAAATAGTCTGTCGGGCCCTCAGGAGGACGGCAGCTGGAGGGACGGTTCCCATGAAGACCTCCGTCCCAACAGAAAACAGATCCAGGACCAGCTGCGGACTTTAATCCTTCACTATCTGACTCCAACAGGAAACTCTTAAAATGGGACAAAGCTGCAGAAAACAGTTGATTACGCAACGCTCGGCTCAAAGGTCCTTCAAGTGTTCAGCATCAGCACATCTTTCTCCAGGAGCCCGACGACCTTTGACCTCCAGACACAACAGCCAACAGAGCCAACAGAGCTAACAGAGCTAACAGAGCTAACATGAGCCCAACATGGAGGCCAACATGGAGCCGCCATCTTGGATATTTACAAAGATACCTGAACGGCGCTCGTCTCTGTCAGTCATCGTATTAAACCCGCCTCCTACTAGATGAACGCTTGTGATTGGTTCGCCCGATAAATCGGCAGAGTAATCAGTGTGAATGTGAGAGGAGACGGATCTGCCAGAGCAAATCAAACATGAGATGCAGATTCGTCGGCTACTGAAACACCTGCCTGAAGATCAATAAAGATTTTCTCTTATTTCATTGTTTCACAGTGCTCCATCAACTCTTTTCATTTGCTTCTGCATAAAAACCTGAGTGGAAACACTGGAAATGTAAATGTTGTTAAAAAGTTTTTACACTTGTCTGATGTGGAAAAGTTAAAAAGCAGAAATCTAATCTGTGTGAAGCGATGAAGAGGCTGTAACCTTCCTCATGTCTTCCCTCGTCGTGTCTCTTCTTCTGTGGTGGTTTAACGGCACCGACAGGAGAATCAGCTCCACCTGCTGTTTATCACGAACGTGCATCAATTCGCATTTCCTTTTACCGATTTCTTGAAACTGAGTTTAGGCTTGTGGCTGGAAACTGACTGTTGATAACTTTATCTTGTATAAATACAGACGCATCATGAAGCCGTCACAGATCTTCACTGTGCACCTGAACAGATGTTTTGCACCTGAACAGATGTTTTGCACCTGAACAGATGTTTTGCACCTGAACAGATGTTTTCACCGCAGCACGACGGAGGCGTCCCACAGGATTACGGGAATGTCTTTAAAAAGTTTGACTGGTTTCTGTTTAGGCCACTGGTTTTAGATGAAACAGCTTGTTCCTGTGACTTAAACGCAGGGGTCTGATTGGCTCCTGTATGATCTGTGGAGTGACCAGGTGATCTCACCTGAGAGAACAGCAATCACCTGAAGGTCACAGGAGGAAGACTAAGACTCTTCTTCACTGATTATTGTTCACTTTGTGTTGCTCTCAGGTTTTAGTCTCCAGGCTCGGCCTTACTACAGGTGACATGGACCCTGAGCAGGTTCAGGTGAGACCAGGTTCAGGTGAGACCAGGTTCAGGTGAGACCAGGTTCAGGTGAGACCAGGTGCAGGTGAGACCAGGTGCAGGTGAGACCAGGTGAGACCAGGTGCAGGTGAGACCAGGTGAGACCAGCCTCCATGTCAGGAATGACAGTCAGAGAAAACAGGAACCATCAAGCAGATTAAATAATCCCGGAGACCTTCCGGTAACCGCTGGAACAATGCGGAGCCGTGATATCTGTCATCCCGGCAGCCGGGCCCCGGGCACCGGGCGGGCGGCCCCGGGCCCCGGGCACCGGACACCGGGCGGGCGGCCCCGGGCCCCGGACACCGGACACCGGGCGGCCCCGGGCCCCGGGCACCGGACACCGGGCGGGCGGCCCCGGGCCCCGGGCCCCGGAGCCTGTTGCCGGGCCGCTCACACACCTGAGCCACAGCGTTAGCGCGGCTCGGCTCGGCTCGGCTCGGCTCGCTTCTGACCTTCGGGTACATTTAGGTATTTTTCTTTCTGTGACAAATTGTGGGTCATTATGCGAAGCGTGGTGCTGCCTTTCATCTTCATCTGTCTCACAAACACATTGTGCCAAACTGCATTCAGATCCTGGCAGTTTAAGGTGAACTCCAGGATCTGAAGGTGCAGACGTCGGTTTGAACCGTAACTTGCTGGTTACAAGCTGCTCTGGGCGCTGATGTAACTTCGGCATGAATGTGATGCAGCAACAGGCGCTTACTTTGAATAAATTGCCTAATAAAACTTGATTTTGCTTCACAGTACTCGCTATCGCCCAACGCTACTAACGTGCATTTTCCTTGAAGAGGCAGGAGAAATAACGGGGGAAGTGGCAATAAAAGTTGGATTTAAATTAATATGACACGTTTCTGTGTGTTGGACTTGTGCCGAAATGAAGATGTGATCCTGACATTACGTCAAATTATGTAATTTCTGTGTGTAATTGCCTGTAAATATCTTCAGGATCATTTAATGTACATTTTCCATCGGAGCCTGGTGCGGGAGCAGCGGAGGGCCGGCTGCCCTGCGGGGCGGAGGCAGATCGAGCTGCTTCGGTTTGTCTTTACATTTTGTTCTCAGGTTGGAGGTTGCGAGCTGATCGAACCTGATATATTGATCCTTTTACAGATGGTTACAGAGAACAGCCAATAAACCGGTTCACGTACCGACAGCAGCGCAGGTCTCCGGGAGGAATGTGGAGGCTCATTAAAAGCAGCTTACCTGCAGGTGCGCTTCATCAAATAATCCGCGTAACGTCAGAGAAACATGGCACAAAGCACCGCGTCCTGCCCGCTCTCTGTGTCCGACAGACGGAGCTCCTGCTCGGCTGCAGCAGCTCCGGATCTCCGGGGATGCGAAACTTGACTTTGAATAGTGAAGCAGCAGGAGAGCTCTGATCCCTCAGCGCGGACTGCCAGGCTGCAGGAGAGCTCTGATCCCTCAGCGCGGACTGCCAGGCTGCAGGAGAGCTCTGATCCCTCAGCGCGGACTGCCAGGCTGCAGGAGAGCTCTGATCCCTCAGCGCGGACTGCCAGGCTGCAGGCAGAGCTCTGATCCCTCAGCGCGGACTGCCAGGCTGCAGCCAGAGCTCTGATCCCTCAGCGCGGACTGCCAGGCTTCAGCCAGAGCTCTGATCCCTCAGCGCGGACTGCCAGGCGCCTGGACACGCCCTCTCCGTCTCCAGGTTACCGCCGGCGCTGCGTTCAGGTCCGGTCGGAAAACTGACTTCCACTGGGAACATTCAGGTGAACTCGGCTAGTCTGACAACATTTTTGGTTGGTTGATGGCAACTTTTAATTATTTTACGTATCGCTCACATGTAATTTGTAATACGGTATTAGGCCGAGGTGGGAAGGTTTGACATGTTGACACAGATATCTGGACTTTCCTCACATTTTCAAAACAGGCTCCTTACATTAGTTTTAATGCATTTGATTATTTCTATTTTGCATCACTGCGTGCCGCCTTCCCAACATTAAGACTGATCTCAACCTAAATGAACGATAACAGGTAGAAAAGAGGATTCGTTGGTGTCTCCATCAGTGCAGATCACACAGGACAGACGTAACCAGACGAGTGTGACGTCCGTCACAGGGAGAACGACAGCTACTACTACTTTTTACTTTTAAACTTTAAGTACATTTGAGAGCCTGAACTTTTTCACTTTTACTTGAGTAAAGAAATTGAATCAGGACTTTGACCAGTCTTGTATCTGCACTTCAATTTCAGTCAAGACAAGTAAAAACAGCTCTCAACATGTTGTTTGAACGCTCTGAGCAATAAAATACAACACATCTTATCTGTAGCACACGTTGTTTCCAAGTTACGACTTAAAGCTCATGAACACACTGAAATGGGACTATCTGAGGAGCACCTCGGTACAATACTGATACAAGTAAAAGAGTTTAAATGAAGCGAAGCCTGAGGCTCCTTGCAGTCAGCACTCAGGGAATCTACACAGGGTGAAGGTGAGGACGCCCCCTGCTGGCTGCTCAGCTCACCCTGCAGTCTGAGGTGGAGTTACTGAGGACATTTACCCAAATACTGTTTTACTGAGAACAACAGGAACATTTTACTGCAACGGGACTACTTTGCTGGAGTTAGTTTATACATTTTTATAATCAAAACAAATCATAAAATCTGAATCCTGCCGCAGTTAAAACTGCCCATAAAGATGCATCAATAATTCAACACGCTTAAACTTAAAATTATTTTATATAATTATAACTTTGAAAATGAAACTTTTCCTTATAAAAGGGTAAAACATAAAAATACATCTTTAAACAGTCACCTGCTCAGACCATCTGCTGTCATGTGACTGAATACTTGGGTCAAACTTCAGGTAATTTACTGTCTTCTGTTGTCTCCTTTGTTTTTAAATTAGTTTCTTTCTTTTGGAAGTCTGCTGCTGCCAATATTGAAATTATTAAATCAATTTAAAATGTAATTTTCCATTTGTGTGCACATTACAATAAAATTACAATTCTAAAATACAATTTAATTAAACTTTGTAATTGCTGCCAAAATTACATAACACACAACATACTTGATAAAACCTGGTAATTTATAGAATATTTTCAGTATAAATTCAACACTTCCATATTGATAAATTAATTTAATGTGAAACTGATTTTTATTTTTCTACCCAGCAGATAATGTGCAACCTAAACATGAAAATTAAATTTCAAACAAGAGATTGATTTAATTTGAAACTTAAAATGAAATGGCTTTTATTCAGTTATTTTCATAAAAGGTTTCACAAAAAGATCTGTGAGAATCTTTCCTATGCATACATTTTAATTTCCATTAGAAATCACCCAATAATTCAGATTTTAAAGTCAATTAAAGTCCAGTTTGCAATCTTTTTTTCAGTATAAACACACTGTCTGCTGATTTGAAAATTATTTTATAAATTTTTAAATACAAAAAAAGTTGGATTTTAGAAACGTTAAATTGGCAGCCTTGGACTTCCGTATTCTCCTGTTTTACTCATTAATGGTTTCATTGTTTTTGTATAATTAAAGTCTGACAGAAGACTTGTTTAATGTTGGAAAGAACAAGTGGAGCCTGATCATAAATATAGTCAACCAATCATCTTACCACAGATATATTGATTCTGCTGTTTAAAAACAAACAGTGCTGTTGTTCAGTTTGTCCAGCAGGGGGCGCCGTGGAACCAGCTGCTGACTAAAGGTCCAGCCTGAGTGTTTTCAGGTAAATCAACAGGTAAACATAAAGGAAGTGATGAGCAATTTAAACAGGAGCAGGTCAGAACAAGGTTCAGAACAAGGATTCGTGCAAGAAATCAGACAAACATTTTTCTCTGTAAATTAAAAACCTCTTTACAGGTGTTTGGTTCTCAGGTGTTTAAAGCAGGAAGTGACCGACAGCACGAAAAACAAACTTCTCTCTTTTACTGCTTTATACACTTTTAATCAGATCTCCAAACCACAACATGAAGTGCAACATTAACACGTCTGAGAGTCTGAACGCTCCTGACAAGAGTCCCAGCCTCTTTAAATCTTCCTCAGTCCATCACGATGCTCCGGATCTCTTACCTGCAGCCCAGAGAACACCTGAGAGTTCACCTGCAGCCCAGAGAACACCTGAGAGTTCACCTGTCAAAGAGCCACGTCAGATATCTGGAGAGGCAGGAGGGAGGATCTGGATCTGTGAGCTTCTGCTGAGGTCCACGTCAACGTCAACAGGCTTCAGTTTTGCTCCGAAAAACATCATCATCATCATCATCATCATCGTCGTCGTCATCGTCTGATCCAAACGGACGACGAGCAGCTCGCCTCCACTGAGTCCGTCAGTTTACAGCAACACACATCGACGTCTTCAGATCGGATCTCCCCCCCAACAGGTGAGCCTGACTTTCATTATAGTCAACTATTATGAAAATATATTTATATCAAAACATTTTCTTAGAAAATGCACAACTTTAATGAGATAAAAGGCTGGTTTCCTCTTTCTGCTTTAACATCATCATGATTCAAAGCAGCAGAGAAACTGTTATTCTTCTGATTCTTCATCTTGCGTACAGAATAAATATATATATATATATATATATATATATATATATATATATATATATATATATATATATATATATATATTCTGAAGTGAATTTCTTCGGTCTGAGCGAATGGTTGGGACTCGTTTATTATATGATTCAGACTTCAAACGGCTCACAAGACTTCGAGGATGTTTATTGGGCTGAATCTGTTTTTCATAACTAGCACGGTTCTTACGAAATGGTTTTTACATTTAACACATTTTTAAAACCGTATTATAATCAGTGTGTGTGTGTGTGTCAGAATAATCTCCTCTGGCTGTTTCCTGTTGAAGACATTTTTAACTGAAATGCTTCAGTTTGTTTTGCTGGGAAACATTTTCACCTCTTAACTACCGGATCCATCAGAAAGTCCTGCAGGTTAAACTCACCTCTAAGAGACTATAAACAGACTGTTGGCGGAGCAACATTCAGGCTAATTACGACCCATAATGCAACACTCTCTCCTTGAATACAAGACGTGGTTTTATATCTGGGCCAGAACTCCGTCCCTGTGACTCGGACTCTGAAGCGGCCGATGTGTGTTGCACGTTTCTCTGCACGTCATGAAAGCGTCAAAGCAGCTTCAGTCAGACTCGTCCCGACCGAGTCAGACCGTCTCACGCCGTCTCAGGACACCTCGATGATCTCCACGCTGCCGGAGAAACTCGACTGGCTCCCCACCTTCCCCATCTCTTCTCTGGACCGGCCGTCCGTCATCCCGTCTCCAAACTCCATCTGACAGCTGCGCCGCTTCAGCTGCTTCTCGAAGCTGCTCTCTTCGTGCCAGCTCCTCCTTGAGTCCCCGCGGTCGCCTGTCCTCTGCCGGCTGCGCCGCCGCACCGCCTCCAGGCCGTGGCCGCAGCTGTACGCCGCGAAGCTGCCACCGCTCAGGATGGCCGAGGTGGAATAGAAGCGCGTGGAGTCGGAGGAGAGGTACCAACCGCCTGCCAGGGAGGAGGTGGAGACGGTGACGGGGCCCAGCAGGATGTCCGAGTGCCAGCCCTTCAGTGCCCCGCCGGATCCCGGTTTGGCCAGGTGCTGCTGGCTGCGCGAGAGGCCGAACAGGAAGCTGGTGGCGCTCTCCTCCATGCTGCCGCTGCGGTGCAGCTGGTGCGAACAGTTCGGGGCAGCAGGCGGCGGTTTGGTGAAGCCGCTGGAGGCCGGCGGGGCGACTCGCTCCGGGACGTCCGCCTCCTCCTTGTCAGGGCTCTGCTCTGGAGTGGACTGCTCTGAAACCTCCTCCACCGGGGAGAACTGGCAGGGTTTACTGGTCGGCTCTTTGAAGGCGGATGGTTTGTAGTATTCGGCGGCGTCTCCGGATCCTCCGTGAGGGACGAACACGCGGTGAGGAGCGCCACTGCCCGGCTCGCCATACGACTTGATGTCCAGAGAGAAGGAGCGCTTCAGCCGGGCATTGTCTTCAGATCCGTCAGCGAGCTGCAGGCCGCTCAGAGCCTGAGCCAGCAGACGCTCCTCGCGGGCGTCAGCTAAAACACAGGGCAGGGTGAGGGGCTCCAGCAGGGCCGGCCCCGGGCCCCCAGGGGCCTCCTGGCTGGCTGGAGGCTCCAGGTCCTCAGGCTGAGCGGGAACCTCGCTGCCGGGCTCCGGGTGATGGAGGGACTTGAGTTTAGTTTCAGTACCGTGAGGACTTTTTATCTTCTTCTCAAAGTCCAGCAGCTGACCCAGGAAGTTGAAGTTGGGAGAGATGGTCGGCCTCTTCTCCTTCACAAACCTGCGGAAACACCAAGAATGTGGAGGTCCATCATTAGTGGGAATCATGACGAGGGTTCGTAATTCACAGTGACACAGAGGACACATTAATTAGAGGGTCAATGAGGCTCTGGACTCATTAGGACAGAATGTGCAGAGGAGCGACGGACTCTGACAAACACCTCAACTCTGACGCAGAAACGTCTCAGCGGACTGACTTAGGCAACATTTTACTTCTGTATTTAGAGATAAATTTGCTGTCGTATCAGAAATATATAATAATAATCTAACAAAAGAAGCATTATGGGAAATGTAGGGTTCAGTGTTTCATAGAAAGCAAAAGTGAAACCAGCGAGTTCAAATCAGATCCAAGATACTTTTGACTCAGTCAGGAAGTTACAGTAAAATGTTTTTCTTCTTGACTTTATAACTCTTGTGTCATGTGTACGCAGGACGGTGCTCGAGGATTGTTGGAGGTTTGTCTGTGTTTTTCGGGGTGATGATCCTCACCTGTATGCCTCGTCCAGGGACATGTCCATCCTCTTCATGATGTAGGCGATGGCGATGGTAGCTGAGCGGGAGATCCCAGCCAGACAGTGGACCAGGACCCGGGCGTTGGAGGCTTTGGCCTTCTCTGGAACACACAGAAGACGGAGGGTTTACATCTGATAATATTCACACGGGGCGAAGGCCCAGTTCTCTGAGGTGAGCCTCACACTGACCTATGAACTCCACTGATCTGTCCAGCCAGGGCAGGATCTTCTCACAGAAGGAGTCGTTGACAGGAACTCTCAGGAAGTGAGTCTCTGGGATGAAGTCCGGTTTGGGGCAGGTGTTGCTGGCGTTCAGGACGTAGACGATGTTGTTCTGCTGCATCAGATCCTGCGGAGGGATAAGAGCAACAGGTCCTGATCGTTGATCATTCTCATGCATTGATCTGGTAACCCTGGGTTAGTTTCAATAACGCTGCACTCTTATTCTGAAATACTGAAATGTGTTTCAGCACCTTCATGCTACACAGACATGGAACATAAATACAGACAATTACATTCAGAATAAACCGGATCTGTTGTACCTTGTTGAGGACGTCTCTCTGGCAGCCCAGGTACAGGTGAGGCAGGATGCGGGTCGGCCCCACGTTGGTGACCGGCAGGCAGGGCTGAGAGATGCAGGAGGGAACCAGAGTGGACTTCCCCTCACAGAGACCAGGAAACAGGTGGGAGAACTCGGAGAAACCACCTGAGAGGAACACACACACGGACGTTTATCCTCCTCTGCTGCCGGACAAAGTGCGGGTTAGTCATCAGGACGGTTTCCACACATAAACAAGCTTCTCTGGTCTGGACTGTCTGAACGATGGAGGTAAACGCTGACGTCCTGTGACAACACACGTTTCTCCCTCATAGACGTCTCTCAGTTTACAATCATCTTAAACGAGAACCAATAACACTTTAACGACACACACTGGGCAGTCAGGAGGTCCACACACCAGAGGTTTAAAACACAGAGGAAAACTCATCGTGGCAGCAGTTATCTCATCTTTGGTAACTATTTGAGAACGATATAATTCAGCCGTTGACCTCACAAAGTAATCATCAGGGACGTCTGCTCGCTTGCTCGTTTTGATCTATACTGCAGCCTTCTGCGTTCCGCTGTTGTTCCATTCAAATAACTGAGAAATAGCTGGTTGCTACAGAAGAAAAAGCTTTACTTCATCAGTATGTCATGTATTCAGTTAAGTGTTCACTAACATTTCATGAAAATAATGAATCATGTTTCCATTGATCAGTGGTCCAACAGGTGAAATCGGACCTATCAGTGTAAACCTGATGTGTTTGTATTGAACAGGCCGCTGCACCAGCCAAGTGGTTCATCCTCGACACCTGTTGCCAGGCAACAAGCCTCTGAATTGATCCTCTGCAGCCTCCTTCAGGTCCGCAGGTCCAACATGAAGAGACTCATGTGCTCGCTGGGTGTTTTATTCGGATCTAAATATGTTTGTCTATTTTCCAGCTTCGCATTCTATAAATAAATTAAAAAAGTAAAAAGGACACCACCTGCTGTCCAGAGCTACAGGTCAAACTTTTCATTTATCATCCTCATCTGAGCCTTTTTTTTTAATTATCATCCTCAATAAATGTATTCTGTAAAGTACAAATGGTAAAGGCACATTTTCTGACTGTGTGACAACAATAAACTGATCTGAGTCTCCTTCACATATCTGTCTGACTTCCTGTCTATGGCTCTGAGCTCATTGGTTCCTCCTGAAGACGTAAATCTGTAAAAACATCTATCAGATTAAAGTTTCATGTTTAAAAAGTGATTCAGTGATTTCCTCGAACAGCTGCACTCTGTAGATTTTATCAGTCAAGAGGAAACATTTGTTGGGGACTATTTTGAGCGGTGGATAAATCCACATGTGGTGCTGCAGTGAGTGTTTGGGGCAGCAGGACGGTCAGTGTGTGTGTGTGTTCATAGTGAATATCTGATCTCTAGTTTGTAACTTGTTTGAGACTAAATGACTGAAGCTCTGTCGTCCACATTTACAAACTTCAGTTAATCCGTTTATTTTAAAGTCATAACTGATTATTTGTCTCCAAACTTCCCTTTAAAGTCTTTATTTTCAGTCAGAAGCAGGTTCCTCGTGGATCCACACAGATACAAGCTGTTGTTGTGTAACTGTTAAACCTTTGACCGAGTGATTTTGGGAAGCCCACAAGTCTTTGTGTGTATTTAAGCCGGAGGGTGGAGTCGTCAGCAGCATTACATCATAGTTACATAACGTCAGCCTCAGTGGAAAGAAGGGAGGACGTCTGCAGCCCGTCTGATAACAGCTTCACCGGTAAGTCGAAGTGGGAACGTCGGGGGACGATACGCAGTGAAACAGCTTGGACTGAGACCCACCTGACAGCAGGTGGACGGAGGGGAAGCTCCTCTCCAGTTTGACCATCAGGACGCCGAGGAAAGACTCGCAGCTGAGAGCAGCCGGATCTGAAGAGCTCTGATCGTACACGACGACCTCCTGATCGCCCTGCAGCTCCAACTGCAGCACAACAAACACAAGCAGATATATAATTTTATTATATATATAAAAACACAAATGACACGTTTACACACTTTAATCATCATAAACATTATCTGCCTGCAGCTGCTGTTTCCACCTCTGCACACATTAAAATGATCGTTTTAAACCCTTCAGACGAGACACCAGCTGATGCTGAATATGTGAGGCCAATAAAGATCAAGAAACAGACAGCAACCCTTTTACAACCTAATTGACTGCTTTTTAGTATCGTTTTTTTATCGGAACATGACGCTGGTTTTATGCCCTGAAAACTGTCATTTACATTTTCAGCGTCTTATTTCACGTGTGACATAATCAGCTTATCGACACCTTCAAGTGCTGCCGCCGTCAGTGACAGGAAGTGTTTCCAAACAATCACCAGACATGAAATCATAACAAAAGTTATCTCAAGACACTTTTCACAGAGTAGGTCTGGACCGTACTCTTTAAAATATCAAAGTAGTATCAGTATTAAGGCGGTATCAGTCGGGGTCTCTGGAGATCGGCAGCTCCTGCTCAGCTGAACACGGAGATTAAACCACAGCGGTTTGGCTGCTTTACAACTCGTCTTCACTCGAGGAAACTCCACTTTCTCTCCTTCACTGCACACAGAATTATTTACAGCTCATAATCATACGGAAAATGTTGCCTCAGTAATAAAACGAGCAGCCGAGCTTCCTTAAAGCTGTTATTCCAGTTTAACACAACACCACAAAAAGGGAGGAGTGGCCCTCTGCAGCTCGCAAACAGTCTTTGTTAAATATAAATATACAGTTCTGAGGTCAGACGCCCACGTTCAGAGGAGTTTAAGGAGCAGGAGAACGTCAGGTTCAGATGTTTTAAATACAGGCTGGAAGTCAGTTTCAAAATAAAACACAGCAACAAACAGTGAGATTCTCTGTGTTCTGTGGTCTTCAGTGGATTGTTATGTTGGACGGGGTTATATTCCTTTGTTTCTCTAATTCTTACACATCATTGCTCTTATTTTTCTCCTTATAATTTAAACTATCTTTTTTACAATATGAACAGCAATCCTGTTTCCATGGTTACAGTGCAAACAGGAAAACTGGTAGCAAATGAAGCATCACTTTTCACGGTGCAGATCCACCAAAATGTAAACAAGTAGGATTCATGATTTGATGTTTGCTGCTGGAACAGATGACCACATACACTGATCACATTATGTTCAAAAACTATTTATAATCTAAGAAATGTGTCTTTGTTGTATTCTATAATTTTGTGGATGTTTTAACATTGTTGGGACTGTTTGTTTCATTTCCTTATTTGGTTTTAGAGCAAAAAACCTGTAGCAAAGGGCCACTGCTCTACCCAGTGAGATTTTGTAAAATAATGATTAAATCGATGTGATCATGTTAAATTATCTCCAAGTGTTAGAAGTAGTGGAGCTAAAATTGTACATTTTATCCTGAGGGTGGCGCTAGAGGGGAGGTCAATAGTCATTAAAATCTAAGATGAAGAGAAGAGTCTCACAGTCTGGTCATGAATTTCGTAATGCTGATGTTGTGAATCAGGTTTTCAGAGGCCAGGTGAAACCCCCTGTGGTGAACCCCCTGTGGTGAATGTACCTTCTTCTTGGCAGAGTGCTGCAGCAGCTCAGCGATCTGAACTTTGTCCTGCTGCAGCCTCCTCTTCATCAGCTTGGAGCAGTTCACATTCACCGCCTCCAGGATGTGCGAGGCGTTGTAGTCCACAAAGGACCGGCTGTCGATCAGCACCACCCGGTCCAGCCCCCCCTCCAGCAGGGCAACCAAAGCCTCTGCCCCGATGGGCTGCACTGTTCCAGGCCTCAGCACCCCAGACCCAGACTTGGACCATGATCCTGGTCCCACAGGATGCTCCGACATGTCAAACTACTTCCCTTCCCTTCCCTTCCCTTCCCTCCCACCCCCCACCCCACCCCCCACCCCCCCACCCCCCCCCCCTTACTCGTAGTCCTCCTCCCCACCCCCTTCCTCCACCTCCTCCCCCTCCTCCTCCTCCTGGGCGTCCCGGGCCGGCGGTCCAGCGCAGTGACGCAGCCTGGCGAGGAACCTCAGAGGATGAAGAGCTCCATTGTGTCGGCCGGGTATGATGTCATCCTGATGGCGCTTGGCAGCCCAAAACCCCGGGACAAACGAGAGAGCGAGAGAGAGGGAGGGGGAGAGAGGGAGAGGGGGAGAAGGAGAAAAAGAGAGAGAGAGAGAGAGAGAGCGAGAGAGTCCGACCCCCACTAACTATCTGTGTTGATCAGACTGTGTGTGATTGGTGGTTAAAATGTTTCTGTGTTCAGTCTCTTGGTGGCGTGCAGGCCAGGGGGTGGTGGTGGTGGTGGTGGTGGTGGTGGGGTGTCTCATTCACACCACAGCAGGCGTGAAACAAACGGCGTTTTTTCTCCTGGACTGAGCACTGATGACGTCACTCTGCACCTTGATCCTGGTCTTCATGCTGAAGTGGTTCCAGACTTCGGGACATAAAAAGAAACAGAAACAGTCAGATTCGTCTCCATTGAACAGCAGCTGAACACAATAAACTACAAACGTCTCTTAAAGGAACAAACAAACATTTAGTCACTGATCTCTGATCGGCTAATTTCACAGTGTGGGTTTGGCGTGACCGCTGCCGACTGCATCTTTGCGTTGCTTAGAAACACCCGGACATTGTTCCCATCCTATCGGTTTTCCCTGTCGCAAGATGATTTACAGGATAAGAAAGGAAGAACAAAAACATATTTCTGGACACAAAATCAAAGTAATTTTTTCTGACTTTTCTTCAGCCTATTGCTGTTAGTCTTAAATGTTGGATATTTTTATGAATGTTGGATGCTGGAGGTTACAGACATGTCAAACTTGTGTGTATCTTTAGTTTAATAATAATCTATCACATTCTGTTAATGTGCTGCCATTTTTTGTTTTTTTTCTGTGTAGTTTTACATTTTCAGGTGTCAAAACAATATTCAAATGAAAAATCTGAGAATCCTCTGGAGAGCTGGAAAATACACGCTAACTTTCATGCCAATAAGTCCGGCAGCTTTAAGGAATCTTAAAGATTCGCTGTACGCCGCCTACAGGAACTTTCAGCAGCTTAAAGACCAGAATTCATCACATTATTGGAGGTTGATTGATCAATAAGTACGCCCACATTCCCCATAGCATCTAATAATAAACCTGAGTTTAACGTGTCTCCCTGACTGAAGCTGAGCTTTCAAAAAACCAAGAAACCCAAACATGTTCACACACACGTTTTTTTCCACTATCTCGTGTGGACACTCATTGACATAATGCTTCCCCTAACCCAAACCTTAACCTAAATGTAAACACACACAAACGCCATCACACACAATAACTCACACCAACACCCTCTGAAAGGGTTCAGAGTGAAAGTAGAATAAAAGTAGCTGGAACAGAAGCCTCCAGACGAGCAGCTGCAGCCTGAAGCTCGACTCTGACTTGTTGTTCCACTTCTTCACACTATAAAGTGAATAAACGGGGCTGAGTGAAGCGTCCTGGAGCCGGGACATTCCTGTCAGACATCTGATCTGTGAACAGCTGGCATCATCTCAGTGGACACATCTGCACGTCTCAGAGAGGTCCGGACTCACCTCTGTACCCCCATCCACCATGAAACCACATCAGGACTCAGCAGCTGTTTTCTTTGTTAATTAATTAGCTGCTGTCATCTTTACTGCTGTATTTTATATTTTAAAACTGGCAAAATATTCACTAAAATACAGACGTGAGGTTGTCGCAGTCAGGAAGTGAAAAACAAATATTTCACAAAAACTTTGCATGATTCAGCTTTGTGACCAAAAGATAAATTCAAAAAAGTCTGAATCTCAGGAAACGTGATCTTTAAAATCTCAAGTGAGATCAAATCTGATCAATCAATCAAGGAACAATCATTTGAATTTAGAGACACAGTCACACTGTCCATCTTATCAGACATTCAATTGATCCAAATAACTGCAGAAACACCAGTGGCCATTTTAACAAGGAGACCAGAAGTCGTCTTCATCAGATAAAATGAGCGGGCTGTTTCCTGATCACACCTGCAGCAGGTGTGTTTGGGACCAAAGGTTGATAACTCTGCAGCCAATCAGAGGACTTTAACTGCCCCCCCCCACTACTGACGTCAAACACAGTTACACTCACAGGTGAGGCTGCACTCACCTCAGAAACAACACGGAAATTATTTTACAAAATAGAGCTGATAGCAGACACTTCAAACGTATTTTTATACTTATTGTTTGTGGAGTCGCTCCAGGTGTAACACTAACAGATTTGACCACACAACACACACACACACACACACGCACACACACACACACACACACACACGCCAAATCTGTTAATGTCACAACTGGAGCGACTCCACAAACAATACGTTTTACACTTTTTTTTTATAAAATATAATATATAATTCTCTTATTGAGCTCCAGGAGAAATAAGTGGTGAAGCTGCATCACACAGCAAATGCCACATATTCAATGAAGACTGTGATTGATTGAACCAGTGATTACCAAACTTGTTCTTGTGACGCATTTAATCAAAAAATCTGTCTGGTTACGACCAGTTTGATCACTTTCTCTTCAGGCCTGAAAACGTAAAAAGACGTTGGATAATTCATGAAAAGCCTAAAAAATAAAAGTAATTTTGTGTTGCAGAAACGTGTTTTCTGTGGTCTTTGGCTCAGCATACAGAGTCAGCTGACGTGTAATTGCAGATGTTCAAATTCCCATTTTTCTGAGCTCTTCAAGCTTTTAAATAGACAGAAAAATAGACATTTAAACATGTAGAATTAAGGAAACTTTATCTGTTGAAGTGGCGTGATTGAAAGCTCCAGAAAAGCCACTAATGGACCTTGTTGTGAGGTTGTTTGATTAGTTTTCTAATAACTTCTGTTTGACGATCGACTGTCAGCACTAACTTTTACTGAATGATAAACTTTTTTAAACTACACTTTGACTCTTTTCTCACACACAGACGAGATGACGAAGATGTTGTGAAGTCCAGATAGAGGATCGGGCCTTCAGCTCGCTGCCCAACAGACGCCGTGTTCCCGCCCAGAGCTGCGATTTCATCCAGCATCACATTCATGGACTTCATCCCTCATGTGGACCGAGGGTTCGGTTCACGGAGGTCCATCAGGTACAACATCCAGGTGTTTCAGACTAATGCTGTTTGTGAGTGTTGGTCACCTGACCTGAAGGTGTCTCCAACAACACAAGGAAATATAAATATCCACAGCAGCTTTCATGGCAGTCAGGTCCATAATGTGGAGATTTAAGCATGACTGCAACTCACTTTAGCTTTATTTGTTCAGGAAATCTTGACAATCTTGACTTGAAATAATGAATATTTTCATTATCAATTAATCTGTCAGTAACTAAATATTTGTATAGTCTATAAAATGTCTATAAAATGTCATAAAATAGTGAAAAAAGTCCAAAGTGCTGCTTCAGATGTCTTGTTTTGTCTGGACGACGGTCAAAAACCAAAATATATCCAGTTTACTAGGAAATAAAACAGAGAATCCTCACACAGCCAAAGACATTTATAGATCAACCGAAAAATAGTTTCAGCTCTGGACTCAAAACCTCTTAACTGTCAGTTTGAATGATTATTAAGAGGCTCATAATCTGTGCTGTACATCATCCAACAAACTGATGGTCTCTGGTTGAAACCCACCATCCTTCAGAAGTACGGTGGCCTGGATGTGCTGATGAATAGTGACTACAGTGGCCCTGCAGTGACAGGTACAGTAGTCTGGTCCGTCTCTAAATGCTTCCTGACTTCCTGTCTGTGGCTCTCAGCTCCGAGCCCATTGGTTCCTACTAAAGACGTTCATCTTTAAAATGCGCTTATAAAGCTGAACGTTCATCCATAAAGACAAAGACTCATAGTTCCTGGTGAAAACAATCCACCGAAAACCTCCTATTGTTTGCGTCGGCCTCCCGAGCAGCAGTGACGTACGGCAGGTGTGATCCACCTGATGGTCCCGTACAACAACACGCCACAGCTGATCTCCATCACGCTCATGTTTACACACAGATTTTAAAATGTTTCAGTTATCAGAGTGACCTTTAAATCCCCTCACAGAGAAAAACAAACCCATCAATTCTCAGAGCTGAACGCCGACTTCCTCAATGAGCCGAGACTAAAATCACAGGATACAATAAAACGCCAGTTAGTCATGAACCGCAGCTGAATACGAGCCAAGTATCGGCCTGATCGGTGTCCACTCGTCAGTACATTTTAACAAATATACACTTCATGAGGATCATCGTCACTGAAACCACCAACCCCCGAGTCTGGAAGTGCAAATAAAAAATATCATTTAATTAAGGGAAGTTTGGAGTCTTGTGAAACGGTTATGAGTGTGTTTCCGTCTCATAACAAACAGTGTTGTGTTTGAGGTAACAGGTGGGTAAATATATCTAAATAGTTCCCATATGCATTTCACCTTTACAACTGTGTTTCCTAGGGACAATGTAACTGATATAATGCACAACTTATGACCAAAATCATTAGTTTACCACTTGAATGTCCTTAATTCTCCATTAAATCAAGATATGTTATTTATAAGACATGTTACAGTAAAATATCACGGATATAGAAGTTTCCATTGAGCGACCCCCGAAGACCGCAAGCTTCTTCAGAAGCTGTTAAACTGACAAATAAAGGCTTTGAGATGAAGGTACTTTTCATGGGAAGTTCCTCAATGGTCTTTTTTTTTTGTTATATTAGAAGATTATTTTCATAAACAATTCATCTGTCACTTATTTTTAAATAAAGTGGTTAATTGTTAAGTCAAAATTTGAGAAAAATCTCCAAAAATATTCAGTTTACAGTGTTTTAAACAGAGAAAAAAGGAAAAACTGAGACACTGGAACAACTTTAGACGTTATTGAAGAGTCTCTTCTAATGTTCATGACACTAGTTTTATATTATAGATCATAAACAGTGATATTAACTTAACAGGATTGTTTAGGGCGAGATTTAAATAGTGTAAAATGTTTGTATTCACTTCCTCTATAGATATCTACTTTTATTTTAAGTTGGCTTGGCATTAATTAAGAGGAGATTAATGGAAATATAAGGTTTAACTTGACAATAATCAAGAGGTCAATAGGTGTGTTAACCTTATCAGATGTTTTTCTAATGTTCATGATTATAGTTTCACATTAAAAACAGTGATTTGGGGGTTTGTATCTCTTCACTCTTTCAAATACTAGATTTTAGGAAAGTTTTGCCAAGATTATAGAGTTTCGTATGTAAATGAAAGATTTAAAAGTAATGTCAGCTAATAAAAACGGTATAAATAAGTGTATGAAATGAGTACGGGGCAAATTCTACATGAATTTGTATACAAAAAGCTGTTTCTTCTAACATTCATATTAGTTATATATTACAAAACAGTGTTTAAGTCACATATACTGCGGCTACTAAACAGGTCTGGGATTATTTAAGATTAGTGGACGTGGAGGATTTAACTGTAATGTCAGCTAATAAAAAGTTGTGTGAACAGTATTTAAAGAGGAAATAAGTTAGTGAAAAGCAGTTGGTGTGAACTCGTGGGCGACATTTTCAGGAGCTCCGTGCGTTTCTTCCGCCGTCATCGACCAGTTGTTCTCTGACATTTTGTTGGTTTCGACGCCACCGACCGACCGACCGACCGCCGGGCCGAGTCCCGGAAAACTACCGGAAAAAAGACACTTTTCCTGCCTCGAGTCTCCGCGTCGACTCTCACACGGACTCGACTTTAACTTTGAGCCCCGAAAACAACTTCACCCGCCGCCGATTTAACGGTTTCCACAGAAATGTCGGTTCACTCACCGTTTGAAAAATTCGACGTTTGGAGTCCAACCGGCGGCGGAACCGTCCGGCCGGTTCAACGACGGAGCTGGACCGGACGAACCGGGGAGGCCGAGAGTGGGAGCTAAAGGCAGGAGGAGCGGGAGGAGCAGGAGCAGGAGCAGGAGGAGCAGGAGCAGGAGGAGCAGGAGCAGGAGGAGAGGCTGACTCCGTGAAGTCCTCCGGCTGCCATCAGAGATGAGGTCACTGCGATAAAAATAAAAGGATGCCGTCATCGACGCGCCAGGCAGATGAACTCAACAGGCGTCTTAAAGGCGCAGCGCGTCTTAAAGGCGCAGCGCCGCTTAACGTCAGCCGACACAAAACACTCAGCTGCGGAAGACCAAGACTGCCGGAAAAACACAGGCGGTAACTGTTGGGCGGTGTTTAAATCATTTACTAAGTAAAAGTACCAATATATTATAACTGCAATATTTTATTTATGTGTCTTTATTTCTTCTTCTTTTTAATTTATTTTACATTTACTTATTATTTCTATATGGCCTCAGAAATAGACGAGCTGCATTAAGTGTTGATTGCACAAGACCCTTTAAATTAGTGATTTGTAAGAGGAAATATCAGCCCAGAGTGGTTGTTGAGTTTATTAATCAGCTGAGTCTCATGCAGTGTTTAGTTTCCCTCCTGTGCCGGCAGTTAGAGGGCGGCGAGCGGACCGAGGACAATGGATGTGATGAAAGCAGAAGAAAAGTGAAAGGTTTTTCATTCTGGAGCAATTAGCATGCATGGTTAACTCAGACTGATGAGTGCGAATGAAATGATCAAAGCTCAGAGCTCCTGCAGAGCTGGAAGACACCACGATAATAAACCCAACCTCAGTCTAATCACACTCTACGGGAAATACAGCAAAGCATGTTTTAAACTCTGTAGCTGGAATATAAAACTGTGTCTGAGGAGAAGACCACATTTAATCTGATTTTTATTGGTATTTTATGTCCTCACTCATCCAAGTTTGTTGTGTATCCATCTGCAAGTAAACACTGGACATCTTGGGAGACCGTGTGCTATGACTGAAAGCTCCAGCCACTAAATTGAAATTGTAATGAGATTGTTTTGTAAACTTTTGTTTTTAAGGTCAAGCATTAAAATTGAATCTCAACTCAAAAAATGACTCTGATGATAGAAAGGGAAAAGAAAAATGTGAAGAATTTCAGAGGAGTTCTTTTGATTAAAACAAACACAATCATGTTTTTCTATATTCAAAAGAAACATCAAATTATTAAATATGATATATTAGCCTGGCATCGACAGTGCAATTCGCAAATGCGTTTTAGTCTGGAACCTCTCAGTTCATTTTCGATTTCCAAGGGGCGTTATCGACGGCCGGAGACAACCAATCAGAGCAGCGAAACGCCGTTCTGTCGGACATTACGTCCTGTGAGAAGTTCGGCAAATGCATTTTTATTATCAACATAAAGTTTAAGTGCAGTTGTTTGTTATTAAAATTTACCATCCAGTCCGTTTAATACTGCCACTGTAGCCGGCCAGGGAACGCTCCGCATCGGCAGCGCCATCTTGGTTATTTACAAAGACGCCTCAACAGCGATCTTTTCTGTCAGTCATCGTATTAAACTCGCCTCATACTAGATAAACGGTTGTGATTGGCTCAGCCAGATACCTGAAACTACGAAATCAGTTTGAATGGGAGGGACCAGACGTATCCGCCAGAGCAAATAAAACATGAGCGGCAGATTCGCCTGCTTCTCAGGCTAATGATATATTTATTTGTTTATTTATCTGGCCTGGTGATGGCACCATAGTAATACACCTAGAAAGTTCAGTGCACAAAATAAAATCAACCAACACTAGCACTGAAATGAATCGCTGAAAACAACAATACTAAATGTTAGGTAGTGTTTGCATTTGTTAGAAAATTGACATGACACTGTAATAAGTCAATAATGTACACACCGAGTCAAAATCATGAAAGAGTTATAAGTTTTACTTATTTTACTTTTAAAGTCGCAATTATGAGACAATACTTCAAGCTGAGTAAGTCAACTCATTATCCCACACTTCTGACTTATGTATTTTTGACTTATTATGTCATATTTTGCACTTAGAAACTCATAATTTTAACTCACCATCTCATAATTTCTCATGAGTATTTCAATAGTGGCCAACTAACGTTTCATCTATTTTCTTTCTTTTCCTGGTAGTACTGGTCTTCCATATAAACATCAGAAAACAGAAGAGATTTGAGAGAAGTGGAACAGGGCGGTAAAGGGAACAAGTCGGTGAAAAACAGAAGTTATTGTCTTTCTATCAGGTGAATTAAAGGTTTCTGTTGATCTGACCAAACTTCAGCTGAGTCACTGTGGTGTTGAATAGTAAAAACATATCTCAGTTATGGGAAGCCAGATGGGTTTAGAAATAATTTAACCTAATTTACCAGTGGCCATTTTCCTTAGAAAGTGGTTACTAAGGGTAACTAATCTTTACATTGTCATGTTGTTTTCCTAGTTTGTATTATTTCAAATAAACTTACATTATTGTAGCACAATATAAACATTTTTCAGGTGTAACCATTACAAAAAATTGATCACGTCAAAAATGTAGCAACGGAGCAAAACATTTATTCTCAAATGTAAAAAATAAAAGACTGAAGTCTAATCAAACAAGTTAGTTTTGATAAACATTGTGGGCTTCTTTGGATTTGATGCTATGCAGTGCTTATATGAGCTGTAATATGTATAATATGAACATTTGTCCAAAATAAATAAGCACTTTCTATTTACAACTAGTTTTACATATTATCATTTTAGAAAAGGTAAGTGATAGTTTATTACTGATCATGATGATTTTGGTTTATTTAAGTAAAAACAGAAAAACAAGTAGATTGTAAATAAATTAGTATATTTCTTATAATGTTTTAATTCAATATTCCTCTGTTTTAATAATTATTAATCAATCACGTATTTATTTGTGTTCATTCTTAGTATTTTACGTTCATTTAAATCAATAAAGATTTATTGAAAAAAAAGCCCGGATGACGTCACGCAGACCGGAAACACGATGTAAACACAGAACAGCGGAAAGCTCTTCGTGTCCGCGGCTCTTCACACGCGTTTCTGTGGCTCTTTGTCTCCGGGTGGCGTCTCTCAGCTGCAGCCTGGTCCCGGTGGACGCAGACAGACTTTCTCTTTGTTCCACAAACTCTTTTTATCTCCGTTTAATCCGCCAGCGGAGACGTTAGCCGAGCGGAGCTAACGGCAGCTAACGGCACGCGAGCCTTCAGCAAAATGGATGATACGAAGGTAAAATAATGACTTCACTCACCTGTCCGTGTCTCAGGGTCACCTGTCCGTGTCTCAGGGTCACCTGTCCGTGTCTCAGGGTCACCTGTCCGTGTCTCAGGGTCACCTGTTCGCGGCTCGGGTCTCCTGCTGGTAGAGTTCATAGGTTACATGCAGCTAACTAGTTAACTGTGTAACTAGTTGTCTTGCTCGGCAGCTAACTAGATGTTTATGTTTGCTGCTGTCGGGATGAATTAATAACTTCAGCTTCAGGTGCTGTTTGCAGGCTGATATCATGTTATTAGCACGTAATTAACATGTAATGATGCTTAATTGGCCGCAGTTGACTCCTTTGTGATGCTAAACAGGCTCAGTGCTAATATCTGAGCGGACCTGATGTGAAGTTGTTGTTATTGATTGATTATGATTAGTCTGCTGATCGGTGATGTTAGATGACCCAACCCACCGCAGTTTCCCAGGTTAAAGCTCTGTGTGTTGTGTAGTGGCAGCTGCTGAGTGTGTTTCAGTCATCACACACTCACTTCTCACTCTTCAAGCAGCTGAAGATGATCAGCAGGCCTCTAATAAACCGACTTCATATGCTCAGTCTGTGTTGATTCAACTGTGGATCATTATGAAGGACAACAACATACAACTAAAGATAAAAATGTGTTTTCACATGATAATAAAGCTTAAAGTTTGTGTCTTGAGGGAGATGATTGTGCTTTAGTCTCATGCTGCTCCACCTTAAAACACCTGATGCAGGTTATCACTGCTTTATGTTTCAGTACAGGAGATAAATATCGTACTGATCACTCTGCACTTTATGAAACAGCAGAAACATCAGTTTGATTTATAAAAGCTGCCTCCGTATTTCACTTCTCTTTTTTTATTTAAAACCACCATCCAGCAGAAGAGATTTCAGGTCTGTTTGGCTCTAGTTTCCCCTCAGGTAAATACTGAACCTGGACAGACTGTCTTCCACTTCATTGCACCTTTTATAAAGGAAGGAATAATTTCAGTACCTGGGGTTGTTGATCTGAGAGAAGTGGAACTGGGAGGTAAAAGGAAGAAGTCAGTGAACAACAGAAGTTATTGTGTTTCTGTTTTGGAGAATTAAAGATTTCTGTTGATGTGACCAAACTTCAGAGTCACTGTGGTGCTGAAAAATGAAAAATATCTGTTAGTGGAAGACGGCTTTTATTCTTAAATACACTGTTATTGAAAAAGTTGGAGACACCATTTGTAAAACAACAGTCGGTGTGTTTTAATATGTGATAAATATACTAAGAATACGTTTTTGACTTATTATGAAGATAATATTAGTTTTTTCATCATTTCCCTTGGAAAGTGTGTTTGTGATCAGTTATTATTCTCATATTTCTGTTGTTATTTAATCTGTGATATTAGGATGTTAGAACAGGTGGACTGAACAGACTGAACAGTGGGCTGTGGAGGATTGATGAATGTTGAAAAAGTCAATATCAGTAATGTCAGTGGATTCTGGATGTCGGAGTAACTCTGCACTGATAAATAACACTCTGTTGTCTCTGTCGTCAGATGGTGGCTGGTAAAGTCAAGAAACCGGGAAAACGCGGCCGCAAACCTGCAAAGATCGACCTGAAGGCCAAACTGGAGCGAAGTCGTCAGAGCGCGAGAGAGTGCAGAGCGAGGAAGAAGCTGAGGTACCAGTACCTGGAGGAACTGGTGTCCAGTAAGGAGAGAGCCATCTGCGCCCTGCGGGAGGAGCTGGAGATGGTAAAGAACCGTTTTAATCATGAAGTCCATGTGAATATACAGAGTTTTACATGTTTAACAGCGGCCTTTGGTTTACAAACACTGCGAGAGTGAAGCGGAGCAAAGCTTCACATCAGACTCAAAGTTTAATGTTTAACTCGCTCAAATAATCATAAAACAAGGAGTCCGACGAAAAGTCTTCACACGTTAAGATCAAATATGAGCGTACAGACGTTTCATGTGATTAGTATGAAAATAAAATGAATAAGCTTGAAATGAGAAGCTAACAAATTTTGATCTTTCAAACTGAAACACACATTTCACACATTAAAAAGACAAAAAACAAAGAAAAATGCTACAAAAACACAACCAGTGTCATTTTATCAGATTATAAAATAAATAAAAAGTAATAAAACAGACAACTGACTGTAGATCAGCCTCTGAGTCTACAACATATACAGTCTAAAGAAAAAAAAATACACAAAAGTCACAACTGTAAATGGCGTCTCAACGAACTGGCGCCTGCACAGAAGCAGCACGTCCGTCCTGCCGTCGGCTGCTGATCCCACTGCACATCTTTCATTTTACTTTCTCCACCATCACACCAGCGTCGGTTCACTGGAGGCACGGCGGCGGGGTCGCCGCCCACCACAACAGATCTGAGATCAGGAGTTAATCTGTCTGTCCGGAGTTTCAGAGCTGCAGTTTGGTTGAAAGGTGAGAAACACGTTGAGACGCTGAGAGCTGGTCCTCCATCAGCTCACAGGTTCTCTCACTGGTGACTAAAGGGCTCCACTGGTCAATGTGACGTCGACTCGTGTCCCTGTAAGCAGCAAATGTTTCACTCGTCTATTTGTGATGAAGTGAAGGATGAAGAGTTCCTGAGAACTTGCTGAGAAAATTCTCCTCCTGAAGCTCAATAAACTGTTTCAAACCCTCTGGGATCAGCTGGAAAAAGCATCGTCACAGAGCTGAAAACAGGTTGTTTTTCTGTCGACTTTTTAGAGATACGAGGTTCTCACAGGACGGCGACGCCACAATCACGTGATGATCTTATAGACCATGATGCATTGCTTCAGATTAAAGCAGCCAGCGATATATAAGTGCGGCAGTAATGTAACGATCTGTGCTGTTTGTCTCCCCCAGTACAAGCAGTGGTGCTCAGCCATGGATCAGGGGAAGATCCCCTCGGAGATCAAAGCTCTGCTGACCGGAGACGAGCAGAAGATGCCTCAAGGCGGCAGCAGCACCAAGACGTCCAAGAACAAGAACAACATCAGCAGCAGCAACGGTCAGGGCTGAGGTGGACTGGCGGAGGACAGAGACTGATGATGTGAACACAGACGGACCTGCAGGAGAGTAACAGCAACAAGCATGTAGTCCTTCCAACATCCACTCCGACAGTTCAGCTTCACAGACACACGTGAAGCTGCATTTATCTACGTAATGACTCAACTTTCACTTTGATGTTTCAGTGCAGTTTAAGCTTCAAAATGAACACATGTTGCTAATTTCTTCTCCAGCACGTCGGTTTATTCAACAGACATGTTGTCTGTCCGTCCTCCATCAGCCTGAAGTGGTTTCTGGATTCTATATGTTCAGTTACTTCACTAGAAATCCAAAAGGCCAAAAGATTTAGAAATTGGGCTCTTCAGGCCCGAGAGGATCAAAGAGGAACTAGACTTGAAAACAGAATTTACACTTGAAACAAAGTTTTCAGGACGAATGTGTTAAAGGGAACCTGTAGACAGACTTTAGTTTCTCTATAATGGTTAATCTTGTTGAACCAGTGAAGAATCACAGTGGTTCTAATCTCTCAGAAGCAGAATACATTTCTTAACTGACTATTAACAATATTGGGAAATTATTAAAACAAGTTTAATTTTACCAAAATATTATTGAGAACATGAACGTTCTCTCAAAGAGTTACTGTCGCCCCCTAACAGTCAAGAAGTGACGTTCGTGTTGTAGATCGTCATGACGCTCCAGTCTCCATGTTTCAATACAAAACTACTTCTGCTTTAAAAAGCACAGTTTATATTTACTCAAAGCATTTGTCCTCCTTGTTTCCTTTTTGTTTTTCATGCAACACGTTTTTGAGCATCTTGAGAGCACTTTAAAAAATAAAATGTATTATTATTTTAAGAAATGTTTATTCTCACAAATAATTCCTGTTTTTATGAGAACAAACATGAAATCTACAGAAGTATCTTCAAGTCTAGTTCCTCTGAAAGCTTAAAGTGCCTCATGTAAGAATCCTTCAGAGGCGCGTTTCACACAGACGTGGTGGTTTGTGTACTTATTTATTGTTATAAAGTCACATGACTGATGAAGACAGAGCGCTGGAAACATTTGGTCAATAAATTAAACGTGTGTTATTAAACATGCGTTTGGCTTTAGTTTGCTCTTGAAAAGCCATTTTTCTATCTGTTACTGCCCCTCTAGGTGTATTTCTACACTATAAATGAGTATTTATACACGTTTAGGAGCATTAATCACATCGTGGTTCTACAGTATATTTTTAAACGTGACTAATCATGTCCAAAAATTCTAAAAAGACGGCCTTCCTGCTGCAGCAGTAAAGTAGAGATGAGAGGTCGGAGGACGGTGATGTGGATATATTTTTCTATTTGTATTTTATATCTCGGCTCAGAGGAGCATGTGTTTGTGAATGTTTGTTTCAAACAGTGAGTCGGACTTCCCTGTGGTTCTTATTGGAGGTGAGAGTAAAATGATTGTGAAGATAAATTACATAAACGTTGAGTAGGTTCGCTGCCACAGCTTCCCATTATATTGTTTTCACATCTGCATTAGTACAAATCTCTGCAAATTAATTCTTGGATTTCTTTCCTGACGTGTTTAAGCTCTTTTTTTGTTTTTTGTCGGTGAGGTGATGAAACTCCTCCCGAACATTTGTGCACTTTCTTATATTTGGCAGAAGCACTTTGTTAGATCATTGTAGGTTGAGGCTTTGCAATGATATCTGTGTCTCAATTCTTTTGTTCCTCAAAGAAAATAAAAGCTTGTTTGACTGACTGACGGTAGTTTTATTTTCTGCTGTAGACACTGACTGACGGCCACCAGAGGTCACTGTATGTGAAGTTCAAATGAAACCTGCTGCACTCTGTCAGAGGAGGAAATTAAATATTAATACACAGGAGGAACAAATTAAATAATATTTAGATGGACAGATAGATAGATTTAAGATTAAAATATTTGAGGTGTCAGATTTCATACATTAAACAGAACATTGATTAGTTAAACATTTTATCACAATGTCAGTTTTTAAGTTTACTGAACAAATCTTCATCCTTTAACAGGCAATTAAACATTTTACTTGAGATCTATTGATGGCCTTGAAACCAATGTTTTTTATTTAACTTAGTTGCTGATGTTGTACCGGATTTATACCGAGATGATTTAGTAACCAGCTAAACCGTGAAAATGGCTGAAACTAGACTCCAGCGGGATGATGCTTCTGCTCTGTGTTGTATTGATGAGCTGACTGAATATCAGTAGGTTTCCTTCTGTTATCGTTAGAGTTTTTCCTCCCTCTAGTGGTCAAAAGTCACTTTAATCTAACATGTGAAAGTAGTTTTATACTTCCTCTTTAACAGGACTCAAAAGGACCTTCAAGACTCTTAAATTAAACTTAATAAAACATTAATAAGTCTTTGTGTTCACTGAATTTTAAAATACAGTCCAGATTCATGTAACAGTGAACAGCTAATAAAAACCATGAAAATAAACAGAAACGTATAAAACAAACATTGAGACCGTTTGTGTCTTTGCTTTTTGTTGATTTTACTAAGTATATTTAAAATGATAAAAGAATAATTTATTTGTACAGAGCACATTATCTAGACAAACTTCAGAACATTGGAACTACACGTTTGTAATGTTTATGCATCTTGTGTTTTAACTGATTTAAAGTATAAAGAATGGACCTTCAAATCACAGTATAGTTGACAGTTCACAGAAAGTTTCAAAGACGTTTCACAAGTGTTTGATCACACAATGTTTTTTACAAGCAGGTAAAGCGTTAAACTGAGACAGGTGAGAGTCATGTGGACAGGTGGACCAGACTCTGGTGCTGCAGCAGCTTCTGTGTCTGGAAAACTGTGAAATACTGTAATAAGATGAACATCTGCGGTAGAGTTTATTACACACTGGAAAACAAACTCTTTTATTCTACGTAAACTTTTTATTAAACTTGTTCAAAGTCAAAAATGTAAAGTTTGTCCTGCATGTGGCGCCAGAGTTCATGTTATTTAAATCTAAAGGGTTTGTTCTCTGTATGGTGGCCATTTTATAATGAGTCTGACTCAGATCTACAGATTTGAGCTTGATACAAGTTAACATGCTTACAGTTGTCTCACATTTAGAGTGTAATATTGGCATATTAGAGGAGCTGAGCCTGATTGGGATTCAGTCTGAGCTGCACCGTACTTACCTGGACTTCAGACTGAAAACAGCTCTGTGTTGTTGTTTAGGTACCAGTGAGACATGAAACACCAGCCAGGAAGTCCATTTTGAGAATCAGATTAATGCATTTAAAGGTTTATCTGATGCCAAATCAACGGTTTTCTAATAATCAGGCAAGATTTAACAGCTCTGGAAAGTGATTACAGCAACAACGGTTTTATCTTTTGTCACAATGATTGTGAGGGAAAATGCAGGAATTCAATGTTACATGTTACAAAATACTTTGATTGGCCAAAGCGGCGCTTTGCCAGATGATGTTGGGTCGCGTTTGCAGCAAAAGTTGTGCCTGGTTCAACTTGTTTGCTGGACTTGCTCCATTCACACGAATGAGTCAGATGAACGACGGGTCCAGACTACACAATATCAGCTCTGTAACAGCCTGACCTGACAGACGTAGGGCGTGGGCACGACAACTGGTGGTTTTATTTCTCTTGGCCGAGTCACGGCAATAATTTATGACTCTATAACGTCCTGATCTGACACAGTGACCATCTGAACAGATGAGAGGATCATCCAGCCTCAGCTGTGGTTTGATCTCAGTGTTAGCATGTTTCTCGTCCTGGAGTCCAAACAACTGTGACTATGAGTTCAGCTTAAAATAAATTAATGTATTTTCTATTTTCTGTTTCTATATTCGCAGCACAGCTCGCACAGTTTTCCAGACAGAAAGATACTGTATCTCTGAAAAGATAGTTTTACAGCAGCACCAAAGTCTTTACTGGTTATATCCCCAGTTTAGTTTTGGAATTAGAATAAGTCAGAATACAAATGAATATAACTTCACATGTGACAAATATTACAAATGAATACCCTCCTAAATATTTTTTCATTGTAAGTCACCATTTGTAAAATAAGGGTAGGCCACTGACTGCAGACTGATCTACCTGAGATATCCTTTAACCTAATATACTTATTAACTTCTTACTTTGAGATTCAGCTGATGATCCGGTGTATATGTAGAAGCTTTGTGTCAAAGTCTCCCAACAACTATGTCTGAAAAAACTAGAGAAAGGCAAAGTTTGTTGTGCTGTAGAGAAATGTGAGTTAATAATATGACCAAGTGGTCTTACTCTGACAGTCATCTGTCGTCTGTAAAGAACCAAAACCCCTCCTCACTTTCAGGCTAGCTGTTGATCCACCAGCCAGATTGTGCTTTATTCATTGTTGTCTGAAACATAATACTCATACACACTACTTCCGAGTGTACTGGGCTTGCAAAGTCCTAAAATTCGTGCACACAAGAATACAAATTTCAATCAGGACTTTGAGGGTCCTTGTAAATTAGTATTTACTTGATGAGAGCCCTTATCGAGAAATTTCTAACAAAGATATAACTCATAAGCTCATTTTTTTGTTGCTGTTTTTCCATAGATATAGCTAGTAATAAGCACTCTAATGACTCCTCGTCCATGTTGGCTGAAAAGTATAGGTTCAAAAACAACAAATACTTGGAAACAGCATTAAAACTAAATAAATAAGTACTAAATGTACCTTAAGGTGGATTTCTTTTGTTGAGAAGTCCTTCCTCAAGGAAAGAAATTGAGATGTAAAACAAAACATAATTCATCAACTGCGTGATCTATTTGCAGACAGATACCTATCTGCTCAATCTAAATTGATGGACGTGTTACAGGGAAATTAGTTTCAAAAACAGCTGCTGTTCAGCTTTTCATTAAATGAAAGACAACATCTGGAAAGTGGGGCGGGACTTCTGCTCTCTAGTGAGGAGTGGGAGGTAGTTTCAGCTCTTAACCCCAAAGCACAGAGCGCTGCAGGGATGACGTATGTTTGTAGGCCAACCTGGAAGTTAGCATCAGCCTGGTTCCCTCAACAAAAAGACGATGGGATTTTTCCTTTGGATTCTGGATTATTGCAGAAAATAAGATCTGTGGTGAACAAAAGTTAATGATACTTACGCATTTTGTTCAGCAAGATAATCTTCACAAATGACCACCACTGATTAAGTGGTTAAGATGAAGTAAAAGCTAATGTTAAGCTATAAACTAACTACACTATGGTCACATGACTTTAACGTCGCCACCACTGAGCTTCCAATTTGTAATTTGATTTCACACCCTCACTTTTATTACAAAAACTGATTACTCTACAAGTTGGAAAGTTTGAGTTAGAATAGTTAGTAGTATTAGTATAAGCACAACTAGAGGCTGTAAAAGTGGTCTAGTGAGTCCATGAGTTTTGCTGTTTGGCGTGATAACGTTTAACGTCCCCAACAACCTCTGTAGTCTCATTAAGCCACTTCTTAGCGACCGCCTATTTTAAAACATGTAAAAGCTTCAAAATTCATGAGTGGCGTATTTTGTCGTGGAACAAAACGTGAAAATCTCTTAACCACAGACCTTATTTCAGGCATCTAACCAAAAACACATTCAACACACCCACAGACTTGGAGACGATGGAACCAGAAGTGCAAACTAACTAATTTCTGGGTTTTTATAACTCATTACTGCAGCACTCCATTATGTCCACATTCATCCAATGCCAACATCCAGTACCAATGCAGGAAGTATTTGGTTCCTGACATAGGCCTTCAATTCATGTTGGATTTTATTATTAACTTCAATCTTTCCCTAACTTACACCAAGTGTTTTAGTTGCCAAACCTTAACCAAGCTTTAACCATTGTTTGTTTCCCATAACCACAATCTTTTCCCTACTTTACCATTATGTAATCGCCATGTTCAGACAGTGATCATATTTTGAAAAGTAGGCACTGGACACTAAGCTTGTGAAACCCTGAAAACTCCTGTACCTCCTCCCACTTTGCAACTCTACAGTCTCCGTTACTCTTTATTATACAACTCTGAGTTTTGCTTCAGCCCAGTATCCTGAACAAACTGTATATTCAGGGTGTTGTTAACTAGCCAACTCACCATTATCTCTTAATGTAGCAAAGCAGGTGAACACAATGTTGACGTACGGCTGGTAGCCACTACCAACGTCAGCTTCTACCACATACATTACTGCAGAAAAAATCCAACGCGTTTACGACTGATTTTCACTGATGGCCACAGCCATTGGTTAGCTAGCTCACAAACTGACATCAAAACACAAAATCTGATCATCAATGGCAAAAAACAATCCATCAAAACACAGCACAGAAATAAATAATGATTCAAATCTGAAGTATAAAAACGGCTAGCTGTTCACAGCTGCTGAGAACCTCCAATATGGCTGCCAGAAGGTGAGTTACATCAGAAAAAGCCCTTTATACAAACTGAACACATTCGGTTTCTGTGAGCTTTTGTGGTGGTTGAATACAGGCTCACCTGCCAACACTGGCGTTGTGCTGTTGAAGTTCAAGTTTCACACTAGTTGTGTATGTTTACAGTTTCAAAACTGTCCAAACTCACTTAGACAAAAGTATTCGGAGGGTTGGCATTAGTGGGCCAGGCTACCTTCTTTTCCTTTGCCTCTCGGTCAAACGTATCGTAAACCGAGTCCTTGGTAACTGTCTTTGCTTGCACTGGGATTTCCACCACCCCAATGTAGTTCTTCTTGGCCATCCGAGAGCTCGCCGTGATGGTGTACGCATTACTGCGGTAGCATTTCATGGATGACATGCAGAAGGTCTCCCTCATGCCCCTTCTGAAGTTTGCATTGTAGACGGAGTACAGGGTTGGCTTGGACGCTGTGGAGCTGAAGGAGATCCAGGCGATGGCCGTAAAGAACAGCAGCCCCTGCCTGCTGGGTCCGTCAGACTCCCTCGGGTGCCACAGCTGGGTGATATAGAAGGGCGTCCAGGTGAGGAAGAAAACTGAATTGAGCATGAGGAACATCTTGATGGTCTTGACTTTAGTCCGTGGGACGATGTTCATTGTCCGGCGCACCGTATGGCCATCAGCGCTGATCCTCCAGATGTAGCGGACCACTCGCTGGTAGAATGACACAATCAGCGCCACTGGGACCAAAAAACCAAACAGGAGGTGAACTGCGGCGTAGGCTATACTGCCCCAGCTGTCCGGGAGGAAAAAGTCACAATGACTGCTGCCTGTAGACGTGGAGCCATAGAAGAAGAGGCAGGGCGACACGAATGCTGCGTCAAATAGCCATGAGGCCAGGATCATCTTCTTCGCTTTCTCTCTGGACACCTTGAAGCTGAGGGGGTAGACGATTGTATAGAAGCGGTCTACAGAGATGGAAAGCAGGACATAGACCTGCACACCGGGACAGAGGTGCTGCAGGTATCGCACAGCCTTGCAGGCGGCGGCGCTCAGCGGCCATCGTCCTGCAGCGACCTGCAGGAGGATGAAGGGGGCGCAACCCAGGCTCATGAGCAGGTCTGCACAGGCCATAGACACCACAAAGTAGTTGGTGGTGGACTGAGTCCGTCGGCTCCGGTGGATGACCAGGCAGACGAGGGCATTTCCCAAGATGGAGACCAGCCAGAGAACCCCGAACACCAAGCCAAGGACGGCGACCTCGCCTGAAGTCAGCTCGTAAGAGGCGAAGGTCCTGTTCAGCTGGCTGGAGGACGAGCCCTCGAGGCTGCAGAGGGGGGTTGTGGGTAAGGTTGCCAGGACAGTCGAGTTTTCCCTCTCAGAGTAGTTAAATGACATCTGATATGTGAAAGATGGCGAGTTAAGGGAGGGATTGACACCAACTGTTTTTGATGACTGTGCATACACCATAGTTATACTGCTGCAGCAGAAAGGAGCTGTGGACACAAAGAAACATGTTCACCATCAGTACAATCACTGGCACACATTCACAGAGATGACCAAAGACTTTTTGGGACCCTAATTATCATTATGTGCTGGAACTAGTTCTTGACAAACAGCAGTGTATCCATCCACCCAATACTTCTGTGCTGTGTATCCGACTATAGCTGGGTTTGTTGGTACAGTTGGTGAAGTTTGGTTGTGGTCCCAGCTGGTACAAGCACCAAAACCTGGACCGGTGCCTCACTGTAGGTGCTTGTTAGACTAGTGGAACTAGATAAACATTGATGGTGGTTGGACTACTGAGCAGGCCACAGCATTTTAGATGAAACTGTCTGACGAAACCAGTGGGGCCGGCCACTGTAGTTTAACCTGAGCAGATACAATGTGGACATGAAGCCAGGTCGTGCTCCCGAGTATTTGCTGCTTGCTTGGTTTAAAGTAGAATTTAAAGGCAGTTTAAAGGTGAGTGAGTTCAGTGCTAGAGAATGGTGCCGCCTGTCAGACAACTTTTGCACATGGTTGGTTAGTTTGTAGGTTGGTAATTAGGTTGGTTGGTAGGTAGATTAATTGGTAAATTGGTTCTAGTAGGCAGGTCGTTCCTTTAGCTCTAATAAAGCTATATGGAGGACTGATGGGGTCGTTTCTCAATAAGAAACCAACATGGCTGACAGAAGCAGCGACACGCCTCCGTTAGCTGTCTGGGACTTTATATAAACAAAGGTAAACGTCGAATAAAAATGTCATAAATTCTCAAGAAACTAAACTGTGTTTACTTTTAAATTAATCTCCCGGAAACATCAGGAACAGAAATACAGAGAAATGTTTTAAAACATGAAATTACGTTTAGATTTCACTCTCTGTACTGCAGTAATGGAGCTTTGAGCACCACACCAGCCTTTTTCTAAATATAACCACCTGTAACACCTCTAACCATCAGCAGCAGCTCGTTCACAGCCTGATTTCATTAATCCAGTTCAGTGTCCACAGAGATCCTGCTCTCCTCTGAGGGCCCCCATTAAGGATCTGAAGAAGCCTATGGGGGAAAAGCTCTCTGTTTATCATTGCCTTAATGTTTACTCTGCTGGATTTCCTTCATAGCAACCTCATCCATCCTGACTGACAACACTCACATATACAGACAGACTTTTACTGGACAAGAGGACACGCATATGAAAATTATCTTATGATATTAATAATAATCAAATCCAAAGAGAGCCACCTAAATCAATAAGAGCAAGAAAAAAAGGGCATAAAGGAAAATTAAAAGAAGAAAATAAGTTAATAATAAGGGTTCAAATATTTAAACTTACATTCAAAATATTTTGCAGCCATAAATCAACTAATCAGTCAAATCTGTGAAGAAACTGACACCAAACATGAGCTTCCACCCGGCTGATCATCAATACCAAATCCTCTACTCAAAGTCACCCTTACTCATCTTTTACTCCAGTCTAAAGTTTAAAACTTCGTCCCCCCAAACCTCATGAACACATTTTACTTGGATTGAAAACATGCAAAGACGTGTTTTAACCAAACCCAACAGCTTATTTCACCCATAAAGATCAGGAGTATTGATCTGTTGATCGACAGTCAGATATACTGATCGAACGCTGGGATTGACGGGGTTAATACACTTTATTAGGTAAATCTTAGGTTGTACCTTTATTAAAGCTTCTAATGTTCAGCTTGTGTTGACTGTCAGAGGTTGTAGTTCATGTTGTTGTTCTGGGCTGCATCAAACTCTGCTGTTTCTAATATTTTATAGTATTTCAGAATGATGTTGTCCAACGAGAACTCAGATCCTTAACTTAATACCACAGTGAAACTACTTATTATACAGAACGGCCCCTTTCACACACTATATTATTATTATTATATACCATATATTATAAGTATCATTACTGAAGCTTTTAGCAGCATTTCATCTGATTAATCTACTTTGGATAGTTTGATCTATAACAGTGTATTTTTATAAGCTTATCATATGTTTTTATTGTAAAATATGTCCTGATTAACACTGTAGTAAAGTACAGGTACCTCAATATTGTACTTAAGTACAGTACCTGAGTAAATGTACTTAGTTACTTTCCACCTCTGCTACAAGAATAAAATATATAAAGTATATTTAATGAAAATACTTCTTCACACACACACACACACACACACTAACACACACAACACATACTAACACACACACACACACTAACACACACAACACATACTAACACACGCACACACACACCACGTACACACACACACCACACACACACACTAACACACACACACCACATACACACACACACACTAACACACGCACACACACACACTAACACACACACACCACACACACACACTAACACACACACACCACGTACACACACACACTAACACACACACCACACACACACACACCACGTACACACACAACACACACTAACACACACACACACACACACTAACACACGCACACACACACACACACACACACCACACACACACACAACACACACACACACACTAACACACACACACACACACCACGTACACACACCGGTGTGTAAAGGGTTAACCCTTCATGGAAAAACACTGAGCAGCTGTTCGTGCTGTCACTTCATCACTTGAATATTTCTTCCCTTCCAGGTGTTTCCAGGTGTTTCCAGGTGTGAAGCGTCGCCGCAGAGACTCACCTGAGGAGATGTCCTGCGCCCGCAGCTCAGTGATCACTGACGCTGATGTGAGCTCCATCTTATGTTCTGGTCGCCATTAGAGCTCCATGTGCATCGATCCATCACACATCCGATACCGATCAATAATCACAGATCAGCCTGCACTCACCGGCTGAAGCGCAGCGGCATCACGTCTCCGGCCTGGCCGACATGTCTCCTCCATCCTCGGAGCGGCTTCTCCTCCGGCGGCTCGGCAGGTGATGGAGCTGGAGGCGGGCCGGGCGGTGCTGGGGGTCCGGCGGTGCTGGGGTCCGGGCGGTGCTGGGGGTCCGGCGGTGCTGGGGGTCCGGGCGGTGCTGGGGGTCCGGCGGGTTCAGGGACTAAGCGGATCACAGCCGAGCAGAGAGACGAGCTTCATGTTGGTGTTTTTCCGTGATGGAGTGGAGGAAGAGGAGGAGGAAGAGGAGGAGGAAGAGGAGGAGGTCCGTGAAGGCAGCATCATGGCTGTTTGGTCTGTGTGTCTGTCGGAGGATGAAGCTGCAGCTGATGAAGAGGAGGATGTTCTGACAAACAGGGGCGGACAAAACGGTTTCGGGGCTCAAAGCTGAAGCTGGTGCCCCCCCCCCCCGCAGTATTACTGTCAGTGGTGAAGGACGCTGCTGATTATTGATTATATATCTATGATTCCAACAGTCACATTTTCTCTATGTCATTTTTTTTCTTATTTACATGCAAATTACAAACATATATATATATATAACAGATATATATATTACAGGTATAAATATATATATATATATATATATATATATATATATATATATATATATATATATATAACAGATATATATATATATATATATTACAGGTATAAATATATATATATATATATATAACATATATTCCAGGAGAAGAAAAACACACACACGGTAAATACATATTCAGACATATTTAAAGTAAATAAAGATGATGATTTCAATGATGCTGATGAATTCAAATTTAACATTTAAAATAAAATTACAAAAACAAAAAATAAACATAAAAAAACAGGTCTCTGCTGGTCTCTACTGGTCTCTACTGGTTTCTCCTGGTCTCTGCTGGTTTCTCCTGGTCTCTGCTGGTCTCTGCTGGTCTATCCTGGTCTCTGCTGGTCTCTGCTGGTCTATCCTGGTCTCTGCTGGTCTCTGCTGGTCTCTACTGGTTTCTCTTGGTCTCTACTGGTCTCTACTGGTTTCTCCTGGTCTCTGCTGGTCTATCCTGGTCTCTGCTGGTCTCTGCTGGTCTCTGCTGGTCTCTACTGGTTTCTCCTGGTCTCTACTGGTCTCTGCTGGTTTCCCCTGGTCTCTGCTGGTCTCTACTGGTTTCTCCTGGTCTCTGCTGGTCTCTACTGGTTTCTTCTGGTCTCTACTGGTTTCTTCTGGTCTCTGCTGGTCTCTGCTGGTCTCTGCTGGTCTCTACTGGTTTCTCCTGGTCTCTGCTGGTCTCTACTGGTTTCTCCTGGTCTCTGCTGGTCTCTACTGGTTTCTTCTGGTCTCTGCTGGTCTCTGCTGGTCTCTGCTGGTCTCTGCTGGTCTCTACTGGTCTCTACTGGTTTCTCCTGGTCTCTACTGGTTTCTCCTGGTCTCTGCTGGTCTCTACTGGTTTCTCCTGGTCTCTGCTGGTCTCTGCTGGTTTCCCCTGGTCTCTACTGGTCTCTACTGGTCTAACCGTATCGTGTTTCTATCAGTAAAACGTTTTATTTCCATCATCTTCATCATCCTCTTCCTCCTCCTCATCATCACAGGCGTCTGCAGTTTCAGATGATTTTATCAATAACAGATTATTGTTTCATTTATTGATTCTCTGCCTTCATGAGTCTGTTTGTTGCTGCTGTTGGATTATTATTAATCATTGTTATTGATTGTTGTTGATTATTGATTATTGTTATTAGTCGTTGTTATTGATTGTTGTTGATTATTGATTATTGTTATTAGTCGTTGTTATTGATCGCTGTATGTTCGACCTTCACAGCGTGAGGAGCTGCTCTCTCTCTGCAACATGTCTGCTCTATAAAAGGAAATGATGGCGTCCATCTACAATTATTGGTCTGATGCTGACGGGGGTTGCTGTCGCAGCACGTCGCCATGGCAACCACAGCGCCGAGGAGACAGTGATTTTCCAACAGACCGGTCGCCACGGGAAACCAACAATGGTGCTGATGGGAGGAGGGGAGGAGAGAGGGGGGGATGGGGGGGGGGGGGGGGGGGGGGGGGGGACAAACAGAGCTCGAGAGGAAAAGATTCAGTTTTTTAAAGAAAGATTTTAGTGTCCAACACACTGAGTCAACATCAGTGACTTTGTGACATCGGACCACAAAACGTTTAAAAACCCTTAAAGGTACAGAAGATCATTTCTGCCAACAGGAAAAAGGAAAACAAACAAAAAACAAATGAAAAGTTAGAAACAATAAAACCAACCTGGAAAATCCAAATTAAGTCATAATTTTGAGTAAATATCTCACAATGTTGCATCAGTAAATCTCTGTAAGTCAGATTTTTTTCTTTTGCTTTAATAATCAAATTTTTGCTTTTATAATTTAAATTTAGAAAATGTCACAATTCTGATTTGTGATCCTTTAGATTTATTAATTTCATAATTTTGATTTACTGTACAACTTTAATTTCTCTCCGACTGTTTGATTCTGCTCACAGAAAGTTTATTTGTGTTTGTGTCTCGCTGGAAAACAAACAGACTCCTGATTGGACCAGAGCGAGCGAACCTGCAGACCAGTAACCTCCTTTCTGTCAACAACAACAACAACAACAACAACAACAGGAAGGTAAGGGATGTCATTCAAAAACCAATATGGAAGCTCATTACTGCCAAGGAAAACAAACATAGCAGAATGACAGAGATAAAAATACCTCTGGCTGGACAAAATTATGATATACTAAATTGTGAGAAACTATAATACATAGAAATTGAGAATGAAATAGAAAAAACATTAATTTTTGTAAGTCAAATACATAATATTTTAAAATCTTTAACCCTCAAATCTCAGTTTTGACACAAGAAGTCCAGATTTTGACTTTATTTATAAAAATTACAACTTCATATTGAATTGAAATTTTATTCTGTATGTAACCATTTTGACTTAAATCTAATTTTGCCTCATTGAGTGTGACATGTTAATCTTGGTTAAGTAATCTCATATATTTTGAATTATTCAATGATTTCCAGATGAAACATTCAGTCGTCTTTGATAAGATATTTATTTACAGGTTTTTGAAATTTTTTTATCGACATAACAAAACATGAACATCTTCTAAAGAGGAAAAGATGAAGATGAGCAGATATGAACGTGAAGATGTATTTCTACATGTTAACCACAGACTTATTGTCTAGAGATAATATATGACAAGCTAATAAAGTCGATTGATTACTGATTGGCCTTTAAGAACATAATAAATAAACAGCAAATGTAATCAGCACTTTTCAACTGAATCCCTTTATATTTTCACTTGCATATGCCATCAATTTAGCCATTAATAGTGACTTTAAAGGAGGAGGTAATTACTGGTTTGTAATATATGAAGGGTTTCTAATGGACAGTTCAAGTCTTTGAATCCAAGCAGAAAACCAATTCAAACACCTTCATTTATTATAATCCAAACACTGTCATAAAGTAATCCATGAAAACACCTTTAATTAATCCTTAATTTACCACGAAAACACACCAAACACCTTTAATCTAAATCAAGGTGTTTAATGACCAGAGATACTTTCATTTGCACATGAACAAAGTAAACCTTTAAAAACACATGAACATGTGAGGTAGATTCTAATTTACACGATAATTTGAAATATTCGACAAATCCATTAATGATGAGCTGACCTTAAAATTACTGTCATTTATCAATGAAGGTGCTGACAGATAAATGGATTTTCAGTTTTTAATGGTTTTAACCAATTTAAACTATGAATTTAATCCAAGAAAAACACCTGAAATATTATAATCCATGAAATTATTCAATAACTAAATTTACAAGAACCCCAGATGAGTCCTTTAAAAGGTTTAAACTGAGGTGGACCTGTAATGTTAATTTGTAGATTTTACTTTTTTCCCCCCAACAAACCCTTTAATCCATAATGAAAAGCCATAATGCGTAAATTCTATTATATATATATATATATATATATATATACACACACACACACACACACACACACACACACCCACATATGAATAACAGGTATTTAACAGGTTTTCTCAGATTCCCTTAAAATATCATATATCGATATTCCACATTCATGTTTAAATAAAGAGGAAAGTCCCAAACCTTTGAATTACTAGTTAAGTGTTTTTAAAGGCTCTCTGGTTCCCAACCAGCTTGACTCAGGTTAAAGATGGCTGCCTGGTGAACGAAGGGTTAATTAAAGGTACTTTCTTGTTGTTTCAGAGTAACTTCACCGATCATCAGGTAAAAACATGTTAAAGCGTCTGAAGCTGAGCGGAGTGAAGCGGTTTTTACTGCAGGAGGGAAACAGTGTTCATCAACAGGTCGGACTGACGGAGGCTCGTTCGTACAAAACGCTTCATCTTACAGCCACATTATTTACACCATAAACACGCAGAATATTTACAGAACTGCAGAGGACCAGCGAGGCGGCGAGACTCCGACCGCGTCGACGTCTCTCAGCCTCTCAGGCCTCCGTCCAGCGTCAACGTCCCGAACCTGAAGCAGAAACAAGTCAGCGTCTCATCTCACATCAGTTCCTGGACACGTTTAGCCTAGCTTAGCACAAAGACTGGATGCAGGGGGAAACTGTTAGCCTGGATCCATCAGAGGAGAGTCCATTTAATTGTATCTTCATCAATTTACCATAAAAACACGCCTGAATTTCCACTGTAAATTATTATTAATAAATAATTCACGTTTTAATATATTCAATTTCTTAAAAACTTGAGAGCTGAATATTGACGAGATTAACAGGAGGCCCGATTGTTATCGATGTTATTTGGTGTGTTTTAAGGTTTTTACTTCTGAACTCTTCATAACCTGGAATCTATTATTCATTAACTCCTCACATTCACCAGGTAACAAAGAAACCTCCGACTCTGCTTAACTGAAGAACCAAGCTCCGTTCAAAGGGCAGATTCTATATTTGACATGAGCAGCCAGGCTAGCAGTTTCCCCCCGCCTCCAGTCTTTGTGCTAAGCTAGGCTAACCACGTGATGACTGACCTCTCTAAGAAGTGGTTGTTCTCCGCCAGCTCTTTGACGACTCCCTCCATCTCCTCCTTCAGCTTCTTCATCCTGAAAAACAACATGGAGTCGCTCAGGAACAGGCTGACGATGACGATGATGACGATGAAGAAGAGTAAACAAAAACTCACCCGAGCGTCATCTCCACCAGTGTGTTCTGACTCAGGTAGGCCTGAGGTTTCATCCCACTGGACACCAGAGGAAGAACCTTCTGAGGCAGATGTTCCTGCAGCTGCACACACACACACACACACACACACACACACTCTGGTCACCTGACAGCCCTCTCACTCTACCATGTGACCTGCTATGATGACGTCATGGTGTTTACCTTGATGGCCCTCTCCATCAGCATCGTCACCTCCTTCTCGATGCTGATCAGCTGACCCGACAGGACGAGCAGCTGCTTCCTGATGTGATGAACCTTCCTGAAAACACACGAGGACGCTTCAACACACCGTCGCTAAGCAACAGAGAGCGAGCCCACTTCCTGTCTGTGCGGGAGAACAATGGAGGACAATGATGTGTACTTTACCTCATCCACTCCTCACTCTTGGAGATGAAGAGGCGATATTTCATGGCGTACTCCTCCGTGAACAGAGACCGCGCTTTATTGGCGTGGAGGACCAACTTCTGTCTGTCAGACAAACGACAGGGAAACATTTAATGACATCATCTGTTTACACAGCCAATCAGACGCCACCAAGTCACATCCAGGTTAGAATCACATGTAGTTACTGTGTTCAGCCTCCGTAGGGCAGCGAAGGGAACTCACTTGTCAAATTTATGGATCTGCTCTTCATTGTACGGCAGACCTGAACACAGAATCAAATAAAACTTTATTGATCCTCAGTGAGAGACAACAGCAGCACGCAGAGAGAAACTAAAGGAAATACATTAAACACAATCAAGAAACATACACACGGTGTATCACACCACCTCAGACCAGCGTTCACACACCTCCTCCACATTGTTTTCTTTACTTTTATTAAAGAGATCAAATTCACCAGTAATTCACTAAACGGGCAAAGGAAGGAAGAGTGTGTGAAATCAGGAGCTTCGTTTTGTGAGGCAGACATGTTTTCTTCCTGGTCAATATTTCCCAGCAGCCCTCAGAACTCACGTCTCTCTGCTTTGTCCTTCTTGAACTGTTGGTAGATGGCCGTGATGGCGTCCAGCAGCACTTTGATCTTCTCCACACTGCAGAGACGAGAGACGTAATACACATCAACCACATCTACTGCACACGTACCACACATCTACTGCACACGTACCACACATCTACTGCACACGTACCACATCTACTGCACACGTACCACATCTACTGCACACGTACCACATCTACTGCACACGTACCACATCTACTGCACACGTACCACACATCTACTGCACACGTACCACATCTACTGCACACGTACCACATCTACTGCACACGTACCACATCTACTGCACACGTACCACATCTACTGCACACGTACCACACATCTACTGCACACGTACCACATCTACTGCACACGTACCCCGCATCTACTGCACACGTACCACATCTACTGCACACGTACCCCGCATCTATTGCACACGTACCACACATCTACTGCACACGTACCACACATCTACTGCACACGTACCACATCTACTGCACACGTACCACACATCTACTGCACACGTACCATATCTACTGCACACGTACCACACCTACTGCACACGTACCACATCTACTGCACACGTACCCCACATCTACTGCACACGTACCCCGCATCTACTGCACACGTACCACATCTACTGCACACGTACCACACCTACTGCACACGTACCACATCTACTGCACACGTACCCCGCATCTACTGCACACGTACCACATCTACTGCACACGTACCACATCTACTGCACACGTACCCCGCATCTACTGCACACGTACCACATCTACTGCACACGTACCACATCTACTGCACACGTACCACATCTACTGCACACGTACCACACATCTACTGCACACGTACCATATCTACTGCACACGTACCACACCTACTGCACACGTACCACATCTACTGCACACGTACCCCGCATCTACTGCACACGTACCACATCTACTGCACACGTACCACACCTACTGCACACGTACCACATCTACTGCACACGTACCACACATCTACTGCACACGTACCACATCTACTGCACACGTACCACATCTACTGCACACGTACCACATCTACTGCACACGTACCACACCTACTGCACACGTACCACATCTACTGCACACGTACCCCACATCTACTGCACACGTACCACACATCTACTGCACACGTACCACATCTACTGCACACGTACCACACATCTACTGCACATGTACCCCACATCTACTGCACACGTACCACATCTACTGCACACGTACCACACATCTACTGCACACGTACCACATCTACTGCACACGTACCCCGCATCTACTGCACACGTACCACATCTACTGCACACGTACCCCGCATCTATTGCACACGTACCACACATCTACTGCACACGTACCACATCTACTGCACACGTACCACATCTACTGCACACGTACCACATCTACTGCACACGTACCACATCTACTGCACACGTACCACACATCTACTGCACACGTACCACATCTACTGCACACGTACCCCGCATCTACTGCACACGTACCACATCTACTGCACACGTACCACACATCTATTGCACACGTACCACACATCTACTGCACACGTACCACACATCTACTGCACACGTACCACACATCTACTGCACATGACCATCCACACAGCCTTACTTCCTGTCCTCGGGGTGCGTCCCCACTTGTTGTGTCCAGCCGTCGGTCAGCAGGCCTCCTGGGAGGAACTTGCTTTTGATGTCTTGCGCTGTTCGTTCAATTGGCTCCAACGAGCTGGAGACCTGCGCGCGCACACACACACACACACACACACACACACACCAGTATTTAATATATATAAGTACAACCCAGTAAACACTGTTAACTGGCGACAGACCCCGGGAGTAACTGACAGCACCTTAACAACCAGCCTCCTACTACTGACACTGTCATCAGCCTGGATCACCATAGAAACCACTTAGTAACCACGAGCAACTCCCATAAACATCTTAGCAACCACGTTGTACAAACATGACATATGAGAGGCTTCCTACAGTGGAAAAGGAACTGAAAACTCTACAGTTGCTTTGATTTTAACAAACTATCAATGAATATAAATCAGATTAAATGTCCCCCGACCGTAAACAACCAAAGATGTGAAACACAAACGAAGCGAGCGCTCACTCTGAGGACTTTCTTGTGCATGTCTGAGATCTCGTCGTATTCTGACGACAGCATGTTGCCCTGCATCAACACCTCAAACCTGCAGCCAGGAGACAGAAGGTCATGTGGTCATCTGACACGTGAAACAGTCAACTGTGATAAACTGAAGTTACATGATGTTTATTACTCACAGCTGTTCAGTCTTCTCCAGTATCTGTGTGCAGTAGTTACACAGATGGAAAACCTCAGACTTCTTGTGTAGAATCTCGCTGTAGTCCTCCTTCATCAACTCGCTGGATAAATAAAGAGAAGAAGAAGAAGAAACTGCTAGTTATTCTCTGTGAGACATGAAGTTAAGTAGAGATATCACCTGAAAGACGAGTTTTAAAGTGTTCTGTAAAAACTTGGTTCCTGCTTCCAGCATTTACATTGTCATTGAAGTGGTTTTTGATAAAGATTCACACAGACTTCACAAGACTTGTGACAGGGTAACGTGTCTGAATGTTCTGGTCCAGCTCGTGTATATAAATGAGGAGGCAGCAAACAGGAAGTGAGCTAAATGTAATGGGGGGGGGGCTGTGATGCACAGTCACACTGTGGTGAACTCACATCAAACCTCGAACTCCTTTCCGCACCAGCTCCTGATAAACCAGCAGAGACTCTGAGGTTTTCCATAAATGTCCAACGTCACCTGCAAAAGTCTGAACAACAAAACAACATCAGGAACATCAGGAACATCATAAACATAAACATCAGGAACATCATAAACATAAACATCAGGAACATCAGGAACATTAGGAACATCATAAACATAAACATCAGGAACATCAGGAACATTAGGAACATCATAAACATAAACATCAGGAACATCAGGAACATCAGGAACATAAACATCAGGAACATCAGGAACATCAGGAACAGGGCTGTCAGCGAGCGCATTCTGTTCAGATCAATCACGATACCTGAAGAACAGGGAAGTGCTATTTGAGGCAGACTAACCCATAAGGGGGGAAGGTGGTAAAGGGGTCATCAGTACCTTTGCGTAGCTGGCGTCCAGGTCGAGATCGTAGCGAGGCTGAACTTTAGGAGGACTGGCTGTAAACACACAAACAAGTCAAGTCAACTGGATGTTTCACTGCAGACACACTCTGTTCAAGTCAGTTTGTCTGAATCTTTAGACTTTTTAAGACCTTTTAATGAATCCTGGAATTCAAGTTAAAGGAACAAAGCTGTTAAATGAGCTAATGAATGATTAATGAAAACAGAAAGTCACGTACGGTCTTCAAAGATGAGTCCCACCGTGGTGACGGACTCGCGGCTGACGAGCATGATGGGATTGTCTCTGGAGGTTTTGGGGAAGATCTTGGCCTGGCGGTTGGGGTCCAGGACGAGGCGGCGGCCCTCGTACAGCAGCTCCTGGTTGTGCAGTGGGATGCTGGTCCTGCGGGACAACAGCTCCTGGAACAGCGCCGCCCTGTGGACACGTGAGGAACAACAGGGAAAGACTTCACATCGAGGGAGGAAACACCAGTCAAAGCCAGTTTCAGGCAGATTGGCCCATTAGTGAAATTGTAAAACTATCAAAATATTTCCAGAATAAAGATGTAATATGTTGAGATTTGAATCCTGATCTGAAATCACAGGTTTTGCCAATAAACCCGATCGTATGAGAGACTTTAGGATACTGACAGCAGCTGGAGCACATTTCTAATATTCCCGGTCTGACCAAGCGTGTTTCCTGTTCTCACGTGTTGTATTCGTGGATGTAGACGTGGTGCAGCGTGGCCTGCTGCAGGCTGAACACGTAGACGACGGTCCGGTGCAGGATGTCGTTGGTCTCAGCGAAGAACTGGTCGAAGCCCCAACACTTCTCCTGATCGGCCTCCAGGATGTTGGCGAGGACCGGAGTCAGCAGGCTCTGAAGACCCCTGAAACACGTGAAAACCAGGATAAACGTGACTCCAGCAGGAAAAATGTGAACCGGTATTGACAAACACCACCACGCGTTCACGGCGTCGTCTTACTTGGACAGACTGCAGGACACCGGCATCTCCGTGCTCCACTCGATCTTCCCGTTCTCACACTTCTGGAGGCCGGAGATCGTCCCAGACGGTTTCTCTGTGATGATTTTGTACCTGAGGCCAACAAACAGCTGCGTCAGTTTAAAGCTTTCAGCTTTAACACGTCTCCTGCAGGTTCACGTCTCGCTCTTACATGACTTCTTTGTTCCTGCGTGGCCCTTCGAACGGTCTGAACGGGAGGCTGCCGGTGGCGGCGTGGTAAAACGTGACTCCGATGCTCCACAGATCCACCGTGGCTCCGTACTTCTTCTGGTGGTCTTTCCTCAGCACGGCTCGCTCGTACATGTCAGGGTGCTGGGTGGGAAACACACGAAGAAGAGTTCAAGAGGAAGTTAAAGACGACGACGCCGCAGACGTTTGTGCACATTTCGTACATGGTAACGTTTGTTATGCTGACATTACTGCTGAGGTGTGGCTGAACAGAGCGGGGGGGCTGTGGGCTCATCCTGGACTGTTGACGGGAACCAGTCCATCAGACAGCAGACGGGATGTATTTAGTAATTCCACCACTTACTCAATAAGTGAAAGAACCACCAGTGAGGAGGGCTGAGCTTTACTGCACACATGAAACATTAAACGTTTCATCCTGCAGACTCTCAGTTCTGTGGCTGTTTCAAGGAACAACAGAGACTTTCTTCTTTTTAGAACCAAAATACTTCAACAGCTTCTTTCTTTAGTAAAATAAGTAGTAGTATTAACATGTTTCTTCACCCTTCTTCACCCACTTTGTGCTTCATGTTTTATGTTTTATGCTAAATGAATCCTTCTACTGTAAGGAAGATTTAACTGGTCATTCATCATGAAGCGAGAAACAAATCTGAATGAAATCTTGATTTATTGCGTTAATGGTTTGAGACACAGATCAGGTCTGACTTTGTACAGTCTGAGTTACGCTGCTGTTGCTGCTGACGTCGATCAAAGTGAACAAAACATTCATCGTTCCTTCATTTTTAACTTCTGAAAATAGCCACTGTGGCATTTTCTGCCCCCCCCCCCCCCCCCCCCCCCCACTGCCTGAGCTTCCTGGACTCGGCTGTTAGAGGTTCGTTGCAAACATTCAGGAACAATCTATAATATAAAACCTTCACAGGCCTGTAAAGCACATGGACGTCTGAAGCTGAAGCTCTCAGAAGAGCGTCGGTATCAGACTGTCGCCTGGTATCTGCTCATGTTAGCTGGGGCCCAGCACCTTGATCAAGGACGCTTACCTGCTACCTTTCAGCTGCTCTCACCTTTAGGTGTCCACTTCACAAGACACTCTTTAACTTTGAGAGGCGTTAAAGAGACTTTCAACAAACTCACTAAGAAAGGATTGAGGACTTCAGTCCCATGTTTCGTGCTGACTTTCTTAGATCTGATGAGACGTGTTGAACCTGACACCAGGTGTTCTCTCCTCACCAGGTATTCCTCGGTGCCGTACAGAGACACAAACTGCTCGTCGTCCTCCAGCTCTCTGGCTGCTCCGAAGTCGGTCAGTTTGTAGACGGAGCGTCCGTCCTCCCCGATCACACGCATGATGTTTCCTGGTTTGATGTCCCGGTGGACGATGCCGTACTCTCTCAGGTGGTTCATACCTGCCACTGAAGGGAACATGCGAGTGTTTCAAACGGTAACTAATGAGTGGAAACAGACAAAGGCTGAACATATATTTGGGAGCAGGAAGTGAGTTTTTAGGTGATCAAACTGTCCCTCACCAACATCGTGCAGAACTATGAGGAACTCGTCCTCAGGAAGTCCGTAAGCGTTGGACGACTCCTCTAAAACCGTGTAGAGACTTCCACAGGGACAATACTCCATCACCAGGACCTTGTGCCGGGTGTTGGACTGAGACAAAGACGAAGAGGAGGTTAGCAACATGTTTACACACATCTAATCTGACAGGACAGGATGATAAACTCGTGATGTTTATCATCCTGAAAACCTAAAACAACAAACTGTCTCGATTTCGTCAACAAAAACTACGAGGAAAATTGTCGTTGACGCAGTTGAGACTGAAACTAAATAAAAAGTAAAAACTGAAATTTTTTTACATTTTCTGGCAACAAATAAAACATAAACAAATGAACTAATTATCAGACTTGATGATATCAGCTGACCCGACAGTGGCACCAAAATGGCCACCGGGCCGACAGTTGCTGGTTTTATCTCTTGTATGAATAAACCCCGAATGTTTTCGCCTGACGTCGGCCAATCGAAGCACAGAGCTGCTCTTCCTCCTCACTGTTCGACAGTTACTGACCTCTTCCTCCACTGCAAAGAGTTTGACGATGTTCTTGTGGTTGAGTTTCTTCAGGACCTCGAACTCTCTCATCTGGACGTCCAGCGGCCTCAGGAAGCTCAGGTTGTTGAACACTTTGACTGCGTACAAGTCGCCCGTTTTCTACGATCACATCAGGAAACACGGAGTCAGACACACGTTACACTTTCTATCTAATGTCGTGTTCACACACATCGTCCCTGTGAAACCCATCGTACCATCGAGTCGTGTTGTATTGATTATTAGTTTATCTTGTTCCTGTTTACCTACAGTTGACTGAGCTGATCTGAGTCTGACTGGAAGATTTTAATCAGAAAATGATTCTCAAATTGCTCTGATTGGCCCCTGAGCTGAGCCGACGGGCTGCGATTGGCTGCGACCCGTCCTGCCGGCGAGCTCTTACCTTGTGGCGGCCGCGGTAAACGTTGGCCGTCGCTCCCTGACCCAGCAGGTCTGAGATGAGCCACAGGTAGTTGGTGGTGCTCTGCATCCTGACGGCTGCAAGTGATCCTGAAGACACACAAACAACCGGTTAACAACACAGCCACCGATTTTTATTATTACATCGATTAAAGAATAATTATTATGATTATTTTTCTGACGACTGACTAATCGATTGACGACTGAAAGTGAACACGTCCATGTTGGCGGCGCCGCCCCGAACCCGTCAGTCGTTAACTCCACGTACAGAACCGAACTGCAGCCGTGTAAACATGAACTACATTCACCTGTATTTACTGTGTCCTGGGTGTGTTTATGTATTTAAATAACTGTGTTTGTGTTTTATTTTATTCAGAATGTATTTTTTTTCTATTACATATTTATTTTATTCAATTAAGTTAAATATCTTTATAAAAATGTGATTGGATATTATTTTTATCACGTACTTTATTTTCTTTCTCAGTGTTGTGATTATGTTGCTCAGTAACAACAGTAATAATCTGGAGGTTGAGATCAAATGAAAAAAGTGAAATAAAATAAAATAAAGTTTATTTCGCTTCCTGTCGCTGCTACGTCACCACGTATCCGCACGTCACGGTCCGTCGGTGGGAAATTCCCGTTTCAGGCCTGAAACAACAGAAACCTGCAGGTTGATCTCACCTGACGCGATCGTGATGCAGCAGATTATCAATAACGTGATCGATTATTGATTAGATTGAAAACTGAACCAGCTGCTCCTGTTCAAAGCGTCGCGTCGCACCGGAACATTTAATAAAGCAAATAAAGTAAATATGTCCATCGTAGTTTAAATGCTCCAACAGAAACATGAGCTCATCTGAAGAAACGTCCGTTTATATTTTCACTTTCAGTCGCAGACAGAAAATCTTTAAACCCGCCTCGTGCCAACAAACTAACCGTTAAACCGGCGACAGAAACCGCGTCCGTTCGATAACACGTCGAGCTGCGAACCGGTGACGGTGAATAAAGCGTCGTTTCGGGTTTCCTCGTTTTAAAAGACTCGTATTTATTTTGTTTATTTCCTCACCTTCTCTCTGCGGCCGAGTGCTCCACTTCCGCTCTGCCCGGGTCACCTGACGGCCGCGGGCCAATCAGCGCGCAGGCTGAGGCGAGGGGGCGGGGCTACAGATACCGTAATACTCAGAGGAGCAGCCGCAGATAAAAACTGTGCGCCACTGTAAGCCGCTGAAATGAGTAAATAAAAAGAACTCTCTTGTAGTTTTTCCGGGTTATGTTTCCTGCAGCTCCTGTCTGCAGCCTCCTCATTGTTACTGCAACAACAGTTTGTTCTACAGCGGCTGGAACAGCTAAATGTGCTCACTCCCGGCTGTGACCAGGTATTACGGTAATCTGAGATGAGGAAATGAAACCTGAAGTCTGAACATTTACACAACATCAATAACAGAAACAGCCACAACACAATGTCTTCTTACAGTCATGACTTACCATTTTAATTCATCTGTATACTTTAATTTGTAGGTCTGTTGTTGCTGAAATAAATAATAAATAACAATAATAAAGAGTAAAGTACAAGCTGCTGCTTTGGTGTTTAAACATGAGAAATAAACTGTTTTAGTGACAAAATGGTTGTTTTAATTATGATAATGAGGAGTGAGTCTTATGTGATGCACTTTCTACACAATCTAAATGTGGGGTTTGAAAACCCAAATTTTCAGGTAATATGTATTTAACTATATAACATATATAATTCATAGCAGTTGCTGGGGGCAGAAATGACTAAATAAAACTGCAAACTGATTTACAAATTGATATTTATAGTTAATATTTGAGTTTAGCATTTCAACTTAGTTTTAACCGAGTTTTCAATTTACTCTCGATCTTGTTAATGAGTGACTTTAGTTTAGATTAAGGATTTAAATTGTGGATGTAACATTTAGAATTTCACATGAACATTTTCATTAGAGTTTCTAAAGGTTCAGATATTTTTCTCTGCAGTAATGTTGCCATCTTTGTAAAAATCTTGTAATTATTAGATGATTTAGTTTGACACTAATAACTTTGTGGAGTGTTGAAAAAACGAATCAGCACACGGACACGTTTTAAAAGTTCACTCACTTTATATTTAACAAAAAGGAAAAAAAAATCAGCATTTCATGAGTTACAACAGCTTATGGTGGCAGCTGGATGGGCTGTACAGGTCCATCTGATACTCCTGTTTACAGGTAAAGCAGTCATCGTATAAAAACGGAGAGTTAGTGGAAATTAAACGAACACGACGAACCAAATGTTGGTCGTCTCCACGAACATCCTCGCGAAGCACCATGAGAGCAAAACAGATGAAGGACGACATTTCAAAAAACGACGACACAAACTGTCGAACCTCCGATAAAACCTGGAGATAAAAGTGCTTTAAAAAAAAAAAAAAAAAAAAGACCTTTTCAATCTTTTTACATTTCTACTTTCTGAACCTTTTCAAACACGTCCGTCACGTTTCTGTACAAAATGTCCACTTTCAAATTCGAAGCTCAGCCTGAAGTCAGAGACGTTTCAACGACACGATGAGACGCCGCGTTCACATTTATAACTTTGATTTGTCTCGTTTCTGTCCGTCAGGCGTCTTCCACATTTTACTGTAACGTCCTGATAAATCTGTGAAGGCTTCAAGGAGGAAAACCATTCTGTCAGAGTAGAAAGGCCGGGAATCCAACTGAAATGTGGATTTGTACGGACTGAAATGTTTCAAAAAGTAAAAGTTAACATTGAATGTCCGGTTAGTTTCATAATCTTGTTGACTTCTTTGATCACAAAGTTCCTGATTTAAATCTAAATCTGCTAATTTTAAGGACACAAAAACGTGGCTGCTTTTGTTTCGGTTTTGTAAAAAAACGTGTTAATATTTTTTAAAGTAAGATATCGAAAAACGTTCAGGTATTGTATTGGGATCAGTAACAGATACCCAGCCCTACAAATCAGTAATTAGTGTAATGAATGTGCTTATTTAACTCTTTCAATTTAGTATTTTTTTCCCCTCGTAACTTAATTAGTTCCCTTGGATTTCTTGGTTCCCTTAAATTATTAATTTGTACCCTTAAAATATTAAATCAAGTCCTTAAATGACTTGATTCCCTAAAATGAATAATTTTGCCACTTTGACATCCCTTATTAGATTTTATAGAATAAATGATTGTTTTTAACAACTTTCATTGATCCTACAGATGTTTTCAGATGTTTTCCAGCTCATAAAACCTCAAAAGGCAGAACAGAGTTTGTCTGTACAAAACTGTACAAATTATTAATCCGAGGGAACAAACGAGGTAAACTGAGGGCTCAAGATACTAATTTGAGGTTAAAAATAAGCACAGCGAGGGAACAAATTTACAAAAAAAGTTCCCCGACACCGACCAGACTATAAAAACTTCCAAACACACAAACCAAATGTCCACCTTTCAACAAACTTTCCTCCAGCTGCACGACAACTATGAAGTTTTGTACCAGAAATCAACTAAAAAAATAAAAGTCCTGTAAAGTGCAGTTAGAGAATGAGAACGTCTCCAAAAAAAAAAAAAAAAAAAGAAGAGTTTATATCTGATGTGTGTGCGCGTTCAGCCTAAAACACACCTGGATGCGTAGGTGAGTGATTGTATCACAGGTAGCTCTCAGCTGTCCGACAGATGTGGACAGATGCTGAGGAAGTATGGAGGCAGCAGGGAGCCAAAAATATATATTAACGTACTGGTCCAACATATGCTGGACTTTTGGCATCGTCACTGGTTTGAGTTTCTGTTCAGATTAATGAGGCTTTAGTTGATTTGTTCCATATTACAGAATCCTAAAATCTTATTCTTTAACTGAGTCAGAACGGTGAAATTATTTCACATTTCCACAACAAATCATTCTATGGAGCCCCGACATCCATAAAGATATTTACATATTTTTAGATCTTTTGCACACAAAAATATTTGTGCAAATATGTGACAGGCACAAGTTAACTTGGGTGCACAGATTCATATTACAATAATTTACCTTTTTTTATCTCGTGGGCCAAAGATTAAAACGAGTAACATATGTGCCAAAACAATATGAATATTCACGAATTATCATCAAACTAATAACTTGTGTGCAAAAGATACTAAAAATATCTTTCAGAACTTCGTTCTGATTTAAGAACGTTGTTTGATTTAAATTATAATTTTTCCAGTTTCAAAGTTTGTATTCAGCTGCTTTGAGATGTCGAACATTTAAGAATTTTTGGTTTCTTTTGTTTAATGAAAAACAAAGAATGGACATTAAAAAAAAGAGGTTCTTTTTGTTTCCGTGCCAAAACTCAAGCATCATATTTTTTTTACGATACCCAGACTCGAACATCTTCACTGATATTTGGTGGATTTTCTGCCCAATTTTCCATAATGAGTGAGAAACAGAAGCCATTAAATTGAGATTATTTAATTTAAACAGTTTGTTTTTAGAGGATTATTCTGTCTTTCTAGAATTTAATGCTTTCTAGAAAAGCCCTAAAATGAGGGAACGTTTAGTGAAAACAAGAGGAATTATCTCTGTAAGCTAAGTGTTGATTAAAAAATGTCTCCAAAGAATAAAATGCCTCATTAAGACAGAAGGTTTTTTTTTTTTGCTTTCATAACAAAACAAAAGAATCTGTTAAAAGCCAACGGAGTAAAAACTGATGTGTCGGTGATGTGTGAAGTATTAAGATTGTCAAATTCATGCTGGTGTTATTTTTCTCGACGTGACCTTCAGAAGCTCAACAACAAACCGAGCGTTCGACGACAGGGAGGTCAGCGTGAAAACGCTCCTCTGACGATGACACGATGCAACGAGTTATCTTGAAAAATATATTTCTGGTCGTCACGACAACACAAAGACAAGAACAGATTTACAAAAAAACAGATTGTTGACACGAGCATCAAGGCAACAGAATGGACGCCGCCTCGCGTTTCTCCTCTGGTCCCAGCGTTTCTGCCTCCACTTTGTTTAAAAAAGATGATTTTGGCACAACAGTCCTTCAAACATCAGATTGACTTGACATGAACAGACACTAAAAACCTGGATATGTTCTTCGATTTGACTGATCTGAGATTGTCGCCATACGTTTGGAGTGATATTCTGTAGAAAAATATAATGAGGCAATATAAAAAAAGACGGAATGAAAAGTACTGCAAGAATTCAATGGATAGATTTACAATGATTTTCTATATAGCTTATAAATACGTTATCTACACAATATGTGGTACAAAAATACTATATAGCATTTAGTGGGCACTGGATTTCCTTTGTGTTTTTTTCCTCAAAGTAACAACAACAACATAAAAAATAAAAAAGCATATGAAGATGTGGAACTGGTCAGGCACAAGATCGTGTTCTTGGTGGGAAACGCTGCTTCCTCCACATGTGACGACAAAGATCAAAAAACAAAAAATCAAGACGTGGAGGAGAAGGGATGACGAGGCCCCCCCGTGTTCGCTGTGCAGCTTTGGGTCGTTTCACTTACAAACACACAGTTGCAGTCAGGCATTTCAACGTTTCAGTGAGAACATAGAGAGTCAAACACAAGCGTACGTTTTGGTTTAAATCCTGTCTGAGCGTCACGATGATGGATGGATGTGAGTCACCTGACGTCCGCCTGGTCTGCAACCGTTAGTGGAAAAAAACGTTTTAGTGGGACGTTGGCAAAGATAGTTTGTTAGTTTGTAGTGTGTGACGTAGCTTCTAGTCTCCGACACGTAGTTTGTAGCACAAGATGGTTTCTAGTAAAAAGAAAAGAATAAAAAAAAACAACAATCAAACCAAAAGAGGCCGACTGTCGTCAGAAACGTCCCTTTAGGAGCTCTGTAGTGTTTCCTCCATCTTGTGAACCGAACCACAGTTTCTCCGATGGCCTGCAGCCTCGTCAATACTCAAAGTGATTGATTGGGTAATAAATATGTGCCTTGTAGTGTTATTGCTTCGTCTCAGAACCCGTGTCCTGCTTTTGTGACTCGTCACATGACTCGTCACATGACTCACATCCACCACAGACACGAACCTACGAACTGTTTCGTAAATGAGGAGGTAAATTCAAATCAAAGACCCAGTACCACATTCTCTGCCACTGAAGACGGGCTTCTTCTCCAGCCGCTCCTGATCCAGTTTACACGGTAACTACAGACAAGATGGCCGCCGAGCGGGGCGCCGCTCTCCTCCACCAGCCTCCTCCTGTCGCTGTTGATGTTGTTCATATTTGGCATCAGATAAGTTAAACGTCCCGCTGTTCAGTTTCCATCGTGTGCTTTTTGTCCTTCAGCCTCTTTTTCTCCTGGTTTAAGGCAACTTATATTTGTGATGATTTTAATAAAACCTTTTCTTAAAAAAATGTACAAATTTCTTAATACAAACCTCTATGGCATCATCAGTAAACACTGTATAGAAAATATATAAATATGCTTTTCTCTTTTTCAATGTACAAATGTTCTGCAGCTCCCGTTTCTCTTTTTTTCCTTTTTTCGTCCTGCGTCTCCTCCTGATTCAGTCTCTCTTTCCCATTTTTAACCTCAAATATGCACAATTGCTATTTACAGTGAGGGGGCGGAGCTGTGTGCAGGGGGGGATTGTGGGGGATCTGGCTCACGAGGAGTCCGTGCAGGGCGACGGCGGCGGCGGGTAGAGGTGGTGGGAGTAGCTGCGCTCGGTGTAAGGCGACGGCGGGCAGCTTTCGCAGTTCTCCTCCGCCGACAGGTACTGGCTGCGGGGCGTCGGCGGCGGCGGGAAAGGCTCCGAGTCGTAGTTGAGGTCGCTGGTGTAGCCCTTGGCGGCAGCGGCGGCGACGCTGGACTTGAGCGGCGCCCGACGTCCCGGCGTGTAGTCGCTGTCGCACACATCGGTGCTGCAGGGGGTGGTGGGAGGGGCGAAGTGGCGGTAGGTGTAGGGCCGGTAGCTGAGGGACAGAAAGAGAGAGAAACTTTATTTACAGCCTCATTTCACCAACGAACATACAAAGAGGAACAAACCGACCGATGACACGGGAAGTAACTGGTTCGGAAAACTGCAGATAAAATGGCAAATTATCGTTTTTACTCTTCAGTTTTTTTTTGATAAATTGAAGCAGATATATCGTGTTAGTCGGAGGATTGCTTCATGTGCAGACGAGAGAGTGGAGTGGAATCAATCTGAACACCTGAAGAAGAAGATTTCCCAAAAGGTTGAATTCCTTTTCAAAAAGGTGCAGAAACTGTTTTATCTAAATATCACAACGTGCAAATAAAATCCAACGAAAGTTTGTAAAGTTCACGGATTAACTTTTAATACCTTGTTTGTTTAATCCGTATAACAGCTGAAGTGTAAAAACAGGACTTTGCCTTTTTCCTGTGATTATGTGTCGGACCGTTTCTTGGCGATCGGACGATGGATTGAACCCGAGCTCCCAGATCTCACACATGAAGCTGGGGAGTTGACAGTTCAACCATAATAATGACCAAAACTATGAAAATAAGACTTTAAGAATGAAAAAAGCTGCTTTTCAATCAAATATTTCCATGAACTATGAAGCCACGAGAAATATTCCCTTTGTGCAGTTTGGTTTCCAGGCATCTGAAGATTGAGCAACTTGGACCAATAATGAAGAAACAAGAGTCACGATGTTCTCAGATTTACTGTTGAGTGACCGAAGCTGTAATAAACGAGCGATCAGAGACGGAGGTCTGACAGTCCGTCAGATAGTTGTTCCCCTTAAAGAAGGGGCTCCTGGGGGGTCAGTAACTACATTTAGACCTGGTTCCTCTGCTCGAAACCTCCTGCTGACGTTCCTGCGGTGGGAACAGGCTACAAATAACAGAAAAACAACCCGACAACCCGTTTCCACAAGAATCTAAACATACTTTCACTCTTTCTACATAAACAAAAGCTTTGGGGCTCAGATGAAGAAGACGTGAAGCGACTAACGCAGCTCACGGGGAGCGTTTAAGGTTTCAAAGCAAACAGACCGTGGCCGACCGTCTTTGAACGCAGCGCCGTGTGTACACTGAGGGACGGCTGTAAATGTTCACATGTGCTGCAGGAATCCCTCCAAGTCACAACACGGCAGACTGTAATCTGCAGGCTGATTACATTTCCAAACCAGATCCATTACTTTTCTCCCAAACAATCAGGGCGGAACAGCGAGCAGTTTGGGGATTTGAGGAATTCACAGAAGCAGTTTGGGAGTTCCTGCAGGAGAGAAAAAGACTTGAACTGGACGAGGAAGATGAAGCAAGTACCTGTAGGATCTGTGTGTGGAAGGACTGTTGGACGAGTAACCAAACTCCATGGTGTACTGAGAGCGGACCGTCGCCGGAGACGGAGGAGGATTCAGGATCTGCAACAACACAAAACAGTAAAATTCATCTGATCCTCATCAGCTGTTCGCAGCCGTGGAGGAGAAGATTCACCAGGTTAAACAACTAATCATCATCATCTGATCCGTTACAGTTAAACTAAAACCATCAGATTTAAAACGAGTCAAGAGAAAGGAATAATGGAGACATCATGTCGTAAAGTTAAGTTATCAGGCTGATACTTAATTTAAACCCTGAGTAAACATACATTCACTGTTGATTAGTGGAAACTTTTTGCTTCCCTGTAAACAAATATTTGGAAGAAATAATCGGAAACTGCTGCGGTTTTACTGAAACTTCCTAGAAAAGTATAAAAAAATAAAAAAGGCTTTAAAGACACACATGAAATAAAAGCAGCTTGTCAACATCAGTCGGATGTGTGGTGCCGTCGCTCAGATGTTGAAGCAGATTTCGTCCCGATTGTAACTTTGTTTGTGATGTTTTGACAATAAAAATGTCGAGTCCTGAATTCCTGCTCTGAAAGAGTGAAATAAGGGAGGATGTTGTGTAAAAGGTGTGCGAGCCTCACCGGGGGGAAGTAGGTTCCCTTGGTGCTGGACGAGCTGCTGGACGACGCTCCGGTCACGTGAGCGCGGTCGTACGGAGGCCCGCTGCTCCCGCCCATGATGCTGAGGGAGCCAATCACAGACTTCCCTCTGGACATTCCTGTTGACAGGTTTGGACACAAATGTCAGCGTCACATTTATTAAAGATGACATTGTATGGATGAGGCGGTGTGGCGTCGTACGGCCCCACCTGGCAGCGAGCTGGACAGCGAGCTCGGATGCGGCACGTATCCCAGCGGCACCGATGACGGCCCGTGAACCACAAAGTCGTTGGTGACCGTCTCGCCATCGTCCTTCATCTGCGGACAGAGCACGCGCTGACACACAAAGTACACGGCGCCCACCACGAACAGCGCCATGACCACGCCCACGATGGAGCCGATGGTGTTGTTGGGCGGGGGGGGCGGCTCCTCCGTCGGATCTGAAACCACAGAAGAAGAAGAGTGACGTTAAAACACCACAACGAGTTTATAAAGAACTCAAATTAATCAATTAAAAGATTAATCAGATCAGTTGTTTCAGACTGATATTTACCAATATTACATCCTCCAGATTAATAACCTCAACAGCACCTTCAGTATGAACAAGTGTGCATGCATGTTTGTTATTTCATCATTTCATTTCACAAAAACCACAAACAAACTAAAAAATAACTTTTGTTCAGATTATATTTCATTAGAGTTACTGGAACACTTGAACATGAATTCCTGTATTATCTGAAGGAGTCTGAAGGTGTCTGACGGTGTATGAAGGTGTCTGAAAGAGTCTGAAGGTGTCTGAAGGAGTCTGACGGTGTCTGAAGGAGCCTGAAGGTGTATGAAGGAGTCTGACGGTGTCTGAAGGAGCCTGAAGGTGTATGAAGGAGTCTGAAGGAGTCTGACGGTGTCTGAAGGTGTCTGACGGTGTATGAAGGAGTCTGAAGGAGTATGAAGGTGTATGAAGGAGTCTGAAGGTGTGCGTGCAGACTCACAGCAGCCGATCTCGTCCGAGTTGTCCGTACAGTCCATGTTGTGGTCGCACTTCTTGTGTTTTCCGATGCACTGGCCGTTGGAGCAGGTGAACTGATCCAGAGGACAGCGAACTGCGAGACAAACACAGTCACAGTCGGCCGGCGTTACTTCATATTACTGATGTTCATGTTTCTACTTTGAGCTGAACAGGAACAAAACGTTTAAACAAACATTTTGGTTTAATAAGTTCCTGCTCATTCTGGGCTGTTTTCTCCGGTTAATCTCTCACATCAGATCAATAATTGAATCTGGTAAACGAGCTTCAGTCCAGTTGTCACACAGATTTAATCAACACAACTATCAGCAGATAATCTATATTAAAGGCCAGATCAGGACTCCTCGACCCTGTAAAACCTTCCAGGTGACCCTGATGCAGGTGAGCGGCGCCCGTCTCACCTTCGCACTTGTTCTCGTCGGACCGGTCCTGGCAGTTGACCTCCCCGTTGCAGCGGAGGCTCAGGTCGATGCACTGCCGGCTGTCGCACTGGAACTCGGACTCAGAGCAGACGGGACAGTCCTCCTCGTCGCTGCTGTCGTCACACTCGGGGTAACCGTCGCACCTCCACGCCTGAGGGATGCAGTCCACCTCGCCCGAGGTGCAGGAGAACTGCTCCGGGGAGCAGGTGGGGGGCTCTGCGGGGGAGGGAGGGGGACACGTGAGACTGGAAGCCAGCGGGCGGACCAGGACTTCAGGTTACTGAATGTGTGTTTCACGTCACCTCCGCAGGAGAGCTCGTCCTGCAGCAGCACCAGGTGGACGGGACACGAGCAGCGGGTCGTCCCGTCTCCCTTCACGATGCAGATGTGGGTGCAGCCGCCGTTGTCCCAGGTACACGGGTGTTTACCTGGAGGGGCAAACAGCTCAGGTGAGTCAGGGACACCACTGTGGTCTGATGGGCGTCTGTCAGCTGGTCCACGGAGGAAACCACATAATCACACCAGCGAAGAACATTTTGCTCTTTTCATTTGAAACATTTTTACTGAAAGTTTTGTGTTTATGATTGTTGACTTGTTTCTTTTTCTTTTCTCTCTCTATGTTCACTTGGTAATAAACCTGTTTCATCTTGTAATAAAATATTTTACAACATTTATTTTATTCTTGGTGGACAAGCAAAGACTAATATCTACAAGGCAGGCCTGAAATGATTGAGGTGCTTTATTAAAGGCTTTTTCTCTCTGTTTGCAGGAGATAAATAATAAATTCAGAGCAAGATCTTAAGAACATGTGCGTTTAATCTGTGTGTGCTGAAGTGTAACAGAAATAAGATGAAGGTATTAAATCAGTTGATCAGTGTAAATGAGGCTCAGATGTGTAATAAAAACCTGCAGGACATGATAGTTTGGTTTGGATCAGTAACATGGATGCTGGCTCTGTAATGTTGGCGTCCTCGTGTCGGAGCAGTTCGGTGGCAGAGACTCACTGTACTCCCTCATGTCCAGCTCGTGGACGGCGTGGATGTCGCTCAGGTAGGCGATACGAGCCTGGATCTTGGTTCGGCCTTCCCTTGTCGTCTTGTCGATGCGTTCGATCATCTGCTGCTGCTTGTCGATCCAGTACAGGTGGTTCCCGAACACAGTCAGACCCACCGGCTGCAGGATGTTGGAGTCCGCGATCACGATCCGATTGGCTCCTGATGTTTTATTACAAAATATAAACGAGGGAGAAAACAAAACAAGGTTGTAGGGCAAAAAACTTCAGGAGAAGAGGCAACAAAACGGGTGAGAAACTGAGAGGTGAGGCAGGAGGGGAGGACAGCGAGACACCGAGGTCAGCTACAAGGCAACAGATGAAATCCTACAAGACCTTTAAAGTGACTGAAACAGGCTTCATCAACCACAGAAAATGGTTCCTCCCTGTTCTGACATTAAAAATGAACCTTTAAACACCTTAAAGACACCAGTCGACCCTGTTAAGATGTAAGCTGACTGATCTGATCACATCTCTCTGACTGCGTCTCACACCTTTTCTCTTTAAATCAAGTCCGAGTCGCCTGAGGAACCTAAACTGCAACTTCCTGTTTAAAATATTTAGACTTCAGTAAAGTGAGATTAATTCTGGGGACATTTTGGGAGTTTTGAGCCTCTCTGATGTCCATCCTGATGAATTCAGATCTACTGTCAGTTTCTTCCTCCAGAGGCTGCTGTTGGTGGAAGCGCCCTGAAGGGGGCGCCGTCCTCTGCAGGGTGAGCTAACCCCCAACCCTCCAGGCCTCCGTCACGCTGACCGTAACCACAGACGAGTGTTTTCCCTGTAGAGGATCAAAGAGGAGGACGGAGGCAGAGTGAGCTGTAAACGGTCTCCAGTCCTGCATCAGGAACCAGAGCAGCTCAGGATCCAGGACTCGGTGTGGCTATTTACAGATGGTTTACATTCCTGTCGGCCTGCGTGGGGCTCCGGAGAATCACAGGAATGTGCTGAGCTCGGGGCTCCGCGCCAACCTCCTCTCTCCAGGATCAAAACTCCCCGAGTCCCTAAAGAGGGTCCTTCATCTGCTCTGTTCACACATTTACTCCCTGACCCTCCACAGGGCTGCCCCCCAACAGACAGGCAGCCCTGCTCCAGCTCCTCTGAAACTCACCGATTAACACGTTCAGTCTGGTTTGTGAGATTCAGACAGAAACTGAAGAGTAAAAGTGACGAGTGTTTTACGGGCAGAAATAAAGAAATAATCCACCTAGACTGAAAATCTGTACTTTCACACTTCAATTAAAACAGAACAGATGTAACATGTTAATCAGTGAGTGTTGGAAGACCTGAGGGACGGAGCCAGGCTAGCGGTTTCCCTCTGTTTCCAGTCTTTGTGCTAAGCTAAGCTAACCAGCTGTAGCTGTTGAACTCTGTGGGATGACTGTTATTGACGACAAGATAACGCAGATAAGACGGTCTGAACTTTCTGTCCCTTCACTTATCTCAAAGACTTGGCTGGATTATAACACACAGCACTTCTGTGTTTCCTGAAATATGAACTTCTGTTTAAAGTCTGGCTGTTCCTCAGTCAATACTCTAATCAATACCTCTCCAGAGCTTTCGGGCCCCGGTGGACGACCGCCCACTTCAGACTCACCGGAGAGGTCGCTGCTCTCGATGCGCCGCAGGTCCGAGTCCACCCAGAACAGCTTCCCCACCTCGTTATCGATGGCCAGGGCGAAGGGTTTCCCCAAACCGCTGAAGAACAACACCTCACGCTCCGTCCCATCCAGCGCCGCCCGCTCGATCTTCGGAGAGCGCTCCAGCAGGTTGGTGAAGTACATGTACCTGCAGACAACGAGCAGGGAAACGTTCAGTGGAAGCTGCTGTTTCTGATATTTGTTTCTGGCGTGTTTTCCTCTCTGAAGGAAGCAGAACATCTGCAGACTTCATTTCTCAACCACACAATGACCCAGAGATTACTGCGCGAACCCCGGCCCGAAGGAAACCCTGCAATTATGGCTCCAAACAAGCGGCGCGGCACCGGCGAGCTGCGACAGGCTTACAGAGCTTCATGAGAGAGTAAACAACAGGAACACGTTCTGTGTGAACAGAAACAAGCTGCACAGATACAAACTGAAGTCTCTCTGGGAGCAGATTTAATGAAACACAGGAGCATCTGAAGGGTCCGAGAGCAACAGCAGAAGCCTTTAATGTTCCCTGGAACAAGATTTCAGACTAGTTTCACTACAGATCCAGAAGAAATCTGGAGGATTAAGTAAAAAAAAAAATCTCTCGCTGATTTCAGTTTCACAGTTTTTTTAAGAAGCACCTCCCGCCATCCTCCATCTAACCCTCCATCTAACCCTCCATCCTATTCTGGCATCTGGACATACATGTTAACTACGACTCAAGCATTTCATTCTGTTAAATATTACACTTCAATAAACATTCAGCAGTTTAAATCAGTTTCTGGACTGGCTTCGTCTCCATAGCGACAGCAGCTGAGGCTCATGGGTACTGTAGTACTGATTTTTCAGAAACAAAGATAAAATAATTAAAACTGATGGTCACAATTATAAACCTAATATAAGCTCAGCGGTGTTCTGCTGTTTGAGTAAAGCAGCATTATTGGATCTACAAGAAGCTGCACAAACAATATCAACAAACTGTCACCAAAACAAGGCGCTACAAGAGGCGAAAAAGCTCAAAGTTGTTGACGATTCAAAAATGCTGATAACACTGACCCTCTCTCCGGGTTGACGACGATGGCCCTGGGTTTGTCGTGCTCTCCTCTCAGCACCACCCCGACCCTGCTGCCGTCCGTCCGGGTGACGTTGATGACGTTGGTGACCTCGCTGGTCCAGTAGATGAAGCGGCTGTAGATGTCGATGCTCAGGTCGTACAGCTGCAGACCCTGACTGGGTCCTCCCAGAGAGCTCGACACCACCGTCATACTCTGACAGGACGACAGGAGACACAGCGGGTCAAAGACAGAACCACATGAACAGGAAACGGCTCTGGTTTCTGACGGACGGGGCTTCACCTGGTTCCCGTCCTCCTGAGCGCGGCGGATGACGTTCTGCTTGGAGTCGATCCAGTACAGCTGCTTGTCCAGCGGGTCGTAGTCGAGGGCTCGGACGTTCCTCAGGCTGTGGATGGGCAGGATGATGTCTGGACTCTGCTGCTCGTCGATCACCATGCGGTTGATGGCCGTCTTCTGGCTGAACAGCAGGAAGGACGTCGGAGCTGAAAGAGACGCAGAGAGGAAAACGTTTAAAACCAGTCCGTCGAAAAATCACATTAACATTAAATTATCCTCCGATGAAAAGCATCAACCTCATGTAGGAAAGGTTGTGTATCTGATGTTCGTTTACATTCTTGTTACAGGAAGTCGGCCCCTAGCACCTCCCTACTGATGACATCACGCAGATCATGAAAGACAGCGAGAGCCTTGATTGGTCGGGATCCGTCATGCCAAGAATTTATGACTTTAACGTCGTGATCTGACCCTCTTAACAGAGCTCACTCTCTCTAGTCTGTTTTGTAAAGGAGAACCTCAGAGTGAAGCCTTAGAAGCTCCTAACAGCCTGCAGGTCTCAGGCGTCATGGCGTCTCACCGCTGCACGTCTTGTTGTCATAGTTGAGGGAGAAGTGGGCGGGGCATCCGCAGACGAAGCTGCTGACAGGGACGGCGAGGCAGAGGTGGGAGCAGTGCCCGTTGGTGGAGGCGCAGGCGTTCCAGCCGCCCTGTCTGGACGAGTGAAACACCAGGATGTCCATGACGTAGTCCAGGTGGCCCTGGATGATGGTGCGGTTCTGCCCGCTGGTCTTGTTGGCTCGCTCAATGCTGCGCTGGCTCCAGTCGGTCCAGTAGATGTAGTCCTGGTACTGGGTAAGGCCGAAGGGGTGAGGGAGGTCGTCAGCTATCACCTCACGGTCCTGACCTGAGAGGTGACAACAAACAGGAGAGATGAGACACAGAACGAGACAAAAACTACACAAAAAAGGAACCTCTGAAAACTTAAAATGAGACAAAAACTAAAATGTCTCGTGTCTAAAATTAGACTCAAATTTACAATCAAACAACTAAATTAATTTACACCAAATTAAAAGCAGGTGTCAAACTGCCGTGACAAACAGTTAGAAATAAATGAGACGTTTGCTGCAGCGGCCTTCTGCCCTGTGAGGGTTATTTTCTGTCCTCATGCTGCGCCAACACTGAGGCTATTTTCCTGCACACAAAATTGGTAGTGTTGTAAGAGCAGTGTGAGTGCGCGCTGAGCCCGGAGTCTAATAACAGTATCGTTTTAGGATTTTTCTGTGAGGAATATTTTGGTCCTGGTTTACATCCACCGACGTGCTGAGAGGGAACACTTCAGGACAAAACTCCGCCGAGCAGAGCGGCTTTTGTTTCTGCTGCGCTTTGAAGTTTCCTGCCATAAATATGAGAGAGCGAGCAGTTAATGTGTTTCTTCTGTCATCTGATCCCAACACAGAGCTCATGTATGTGCAGAGAGGCCTCGGGCTGCTTATATAACGCACAGAGGAAGATTTAACTCTCAGTGTGGGAGGGAATCCTGCAGCTCCACTCGGAAATCTGACGTGACTTTAACATTCAACCAGCGACCAGATAAATCCTGTCGCTGACGCTCACCGAGCATGTTTGATGACTCAATGAGCGTGGTGTCCAGGTCGGTCCAGTAGAGGCGACGCTCTGCGTAGTCGATGGTGAGTCCGTTGGCTCGGCCCACGTCGGCCACCAGAGTGATCCGACCCGTCCCGTCCATCGCTGCTCGGTCGATCTTGGGCTTCCCGCCCCACTCTGTCCAGTACATGTACCTGTGGAGAGTAAACAAAGAGGGTTTACATGGGTACTGGTTCTCACCGGGGGGGTTGTCGGGTTTCCACACGATGCCCGTTTTTAGTTTCCTCCCATTTCTCACCCTTCAGCGGGATCCAGAGCCAGAGCTCGTGGACTGTCCAGATCCTTCCAGACTAGGACCTGCCGGTGCTGCCCGTCCAGTTTGGCCACCTCGATGCGGTTGGTGCCGGTGTCGGCCCAGTACAGGTTCTTCCCCAGCCAGTCCACCGCCATCCCCTCCGGGTAGTCCAGACCGAACTCCACCACATGCTCCAGAGCGCTGCCGTTCATGAAGGCCCGACTGATGGTCTGCAGGGGGGGCAGGTTAAAGGTTAAAGGTCAGATCAATAAGGGATTAGATTGATCAGACCAAACTTCATTGTTCAGCAGAGAAATGAGATGTGGGCAGTAAAGCTGACGGACACAACTGCTCACTGTAGATTCAAACTAAATGGATTCCATCAGATAGAAGAAGAAGAGTAGATTGGGGGGGGTCTCCAGCCAACAGTCTGCACCCTCAGAAACTCACCTTCAGAGTGATGTCGGTCCAGTAGATGCGGTTGTCTGTGACGTCGAAGTCGAGCGCCGAAGCCTCCTTGACGCCGGTGAGCGGGATGGCCACGTTGTTGTTGTTGGTCTCCAGGGAGATGCGGCGGATGTCGGTGTGGCGGGAGAAGAGCAAGAAGGCCTCGGGGACGATGCAGGTCCTCATGTCGGCGATGAGCTCCAGGCCGATGGGACAGCCACACTGAACGCCCTGAGGCTTGTAGAGACAAAGGTGACTGCAGCCGCCGTTACTCTCTGCACACGGGTTCGTACCTGGGGGGGAGACAGGTGAGTCACATGACTGAGTGAGTCCTGACCAGAGAGCTAAATGTTTCTAAATGTTTTAACCTAAATAAAATCCTGCAGGACCGTGGGATCATCAGGCCTCCACACTAACAGGTTCTCTGCCTGCAGAAGACCGGGGACCTGAACCGGCTCCGTCAGGGTCCTGTACTCACCGAAGACCTCGTGTACATAAGTGGCCTTCAGACCCATGAGGTCGGGCAGCTGGTCGATGATGAACTCCCTCTCCGCGGTGCGTTTGTGGACGCGCTCGATGCTGCGGCGCTGCCAGTCGGTCCAGTAGATGAAGTCGCCCAGCAGAGTGAAACCGAAGATGTGAGGAAGTTTGTCCTCCACCAGCACCCGTCGGCCCGTCCCGTCCATGTCCATCACCTGAGGGACAGAGGAGGGGGTTAAGATTTAGACCAGAAGTTTCACTTCTTAAATCATCCTATTAATGGATTCTGATGCTTTAAAAATGGACATTTTAGGAAAGTTTTTAAGTACATAGCATTTCATCTATTATTGTAACTGTTCATCGCTTCGTATTAAATCAAATGGTACAAAGTGCCAAGTGTTTGAACTGGAACTCAGAAAACACTTTTAAACTTGCTTTAATTTACTTATTTTATTTGATCTCACTTCTAATTTAATGACTGTTCTTCAACAGCCTTCAGAATAAAAGCAGTTGCAACCAGCAACAAAAGGACATTATTCTGAAATCAGAAGGAACCAAATATAAAAGCAAAAACTCTAAACACACATTTTAAATATTACAAAACATGAAGTCCTCTGTTCCCATCATGCCCGGCGAGTGGTCGGGGGGTGCTGGGCAGACTGAGCGTGCTCAGAAGAGCTCAGGCGACCTGGCAGCACATCGCAGCGCCGCTAATTAGAAGCAACAGCCAGAGCAAACAAACAACGGCAGCATATGGCTGCCACATTTCTTCTTCTTCTCCTCTCACAAACTCTGACATCTCACTTCTACAGCAGGAGGCGAGTCATAAACTCAGAACTGAGAGTGTTCAGGCGCTGCTCAACAAAACCTGGAACTGAGTCTAAACACAGATGATCACTTCAGGACTGAACCAGACTACAAAGTTCTGCTCCACAAAGCTGCGATAAGACGGAGGGAGTCCAGTGTTTGGGTACACGACGTCCACTGAGTCGGCCATGTTTCATTAACCCCTTTAAAACCTTTTACCTTCAGACAGCAGACGAGCATCTGATGCTGTTTAAGTTGAAGGCCTCAGGCATTAACACGTGTTTCTGTGGAGGATTCAGCACCACGGCGGCAGGTGCAACACAAACTATCCATATATACATGTATGATGATGTGGCTCACTGATCGTTTCAGCTCCAGACTATTAAATCACACGTCTTTATGTTGCTTACTTTCTGCTCTTCATGTTGGACTGAACCTTGTGAGCATTTGGAGCAGCTATTTATACATTTGGGTATCATATTTGTGCTGTTGTCTACTATAATACTAAACTACAATTACTAATACAAATACTACAAACTTCAACTTCAAGAGAAAAAAGGTATCATCCTTTGTACTTTGCAGTCCAGAATAACACTGAATCACATGGTAAGGTTTCAGTTTCTGCTGCTCTTCCTGTTAGTCAACCCGAGTTGTTTACCTGTTATCTAAGTGTTACATTGTTGAAATGACACTAGATTGGTCCTGTTTGTCAAATACAAATGGCGATATATTAACTCTAGGTCGCCAATATTGTGTCCAAATATCACATGATTTTGTGCCAAATGTAGAGAAAACCCAACAACGGCTCCATGTTTCAGCTTCCTGATGGTTTGCTCCGAGTTCGGACCCTTCAGACCTGCTTCGGGTCTAGTTCTTGGTGTTTTCAGAGAGTTTTACTAAAACTGGAAGAGGAGAAAACTTCTGATGTCGGATCAATCAACCAAAGCAAACTAAATGTGGGCAAAAATAAGAACAACAGCTCCCTCAAGGTTTCCTTGTTTAAGACGCAGAGTTCGAGTGTATCTGCATGTTTCAGAGATGATCTTATCAGAGGCTGAGAGGAGAGTCAACAGCGCAGAAATGTCAGGAATCTACAGCAGAGAAAAAACAGGGACGCCTGTAATCGCTGCCGTCCTTTAACTGATCGGCTCAGTGAGGAGCGACGCGATTCGCTGCTCCCAGAACAGCCCCTGCGTGGCTGGCTGCCATCTTTCAAGACACACACACACACACACACACACACAGTGTGTATAAATATAAAATACAGTTTCCATCCTCGGCACGATGGCCTCAGCCAAAAGGTCTCCGCTGGTTTGGGAGTTGTGACCGCAGTGCGGCGACGGTTTCAGATTCGGGGTCTATTCTAAACAGAGCCGACCGCAGCTGGAGTGCAGGCCGCAATCGGAACCAGATGTGGGATCTCGCCGCAAAAACCGGGTCCTCTGAGAATCCTGGGGTGGGGGTTGGTGTGGGGGTGGGGCAGTCAGAGGCCCCTCAGCTCCGCCCTGCTGAGCAGGACCAGAAACCCCATCACCGCCTCCCCCTCTGAGGGGCTTGGAAAGGGAGTTCAGGTGGGGTCATCCCACCCCCCGAGAGGAAAACCATAAGAATTAAAAAACAAAAAGTCACGACGAGATGGCGTGAGGATGCAAACCGCAGAGAGAAGAAGAGAGAAAACTCCATCAGTCTCATTTTCATACTCCGTTCACACGCTGCCGTCTAACAGTCCGGGTTAATGTCGACCACGTGATGTGGAGACGGATTAAAAGGCGTCTGAGTGACTGACAGTCGGTGTCACAGGACAAATGATTTAGAGTTTATGTTTTTTTTATGACTGGCTAAAGGTGCTGCTATAAAAAATGACCAAAAGAGAAGAGAACCATGTTTTACTCCGACTTTAGTCAACAGAATCTGAATGTTTCACCTGTTATTTTCTCTCTGAAAGACGATTTCTAATCATGTTTAAACTGAGGAAAGTCGAGAAACATTTCCGTTTTTAATCCCCAAACCTAAAAAATAAAGACAACTTCCTGCTCCTGCCAGCACGAGGATTACTCCTGTTGTCACTTTATTTTGAAGGCTGACAGGAAGCATCAGCCTGCCTGCCGTGGCCTTTGGCTCGGGAGGCCGTGGCGAGCAGTTAACCGCTGCGGCGAAGCAGCGGGATGTGACTTTAAAGAGGCCAAGAACAATAACTCACAGTGTCCGGCCTCCAGGTGAACACACACACACACACACCTCGATCTTGTCGGTCTTGGCGTCGCCCCAGTAGATCTTGCGCTCGTCATAGTCGAGGGCGAGGCCGTTGGGCCAGCCCAGGGAGGTGTTGACCATCACCACTCGCTCCATCCCGTCCAGGTCGGCACGCTCGATCTTCGGCACTTCACCCCAGTCGGTCCAGTACATGAAGCTGAAGAACAGGAGAGGAGTCAGTGCATCAGTCAGTTTTTACTCTCCACAGATGTTGAAACAACTCGCAGAAACTCTTTCACTTCTTTGTCTCTTTACATTTTATTATTAAGTTAAATGAGGGACTGAAGCTTTCATCTTCATTTAATTTACTATTCTAAAAAAAAAAAAACCTTTTCTATCTTCACTTTAACTATTTCGTAAATGTAATAATTCACCTTTATTTAATCTGATAAAAATGGCCGCATGATCAAACACTTGAGTTACAGCTGTCCCATCAAAATAAAATCTTCACATTTGAGAGATTATAACAAGTAAATATTTGGTCTTTTACTGTGAAACTAATCAATTATCAGAAGTGTTGTTAGTTTATGGACGAATCCTCTCCTTGGGAACCCTCACCCAGCCACAGGGTCCAGGACGATGGCTCTGGGCTCATCCAGGTCTTCGGAGATCAGGATCTTGCGCATGGTCCCGTTGAGCCGGGTCACCTCAATGCGGTCCGTCCCGGTGTCGGTCCAGTAGAGGTTCCGGGCGATCCAGTCCACGGCAATGCCGTCGGGGTGGTTAACTTGAGACGTGACCACGAACTGGGCGTCGCTGCCGTCCAGCAGCGAGCGGCGGATGGCCTTCACGTCGTCGTCGGTCCAGTAGATGTATCCCTCCACCGGGTCGTAGTCGATGGCGATAGCGTGCCGGATGTCGTCCACCTGCAGGATGATGTCGGTGAAGTCCGGCGTATCCAGAGAGATGCGCCGCAGGTCAGTTCGCCGAGCCAACAGCAGCATCTGAGTGGCGCCTGAGGAGCAACACAAAGCAGAGGCTTTAAAAGGGCCAGTTCACCCAAAACACGTGAGCAGGTGCGGTTCAGTTCAGTTCAGTTCAGTTCAGTTCAGTTCTGAGGTCCAGTTTGTGTCTGTACAGAAACAATGTTATTCTGGATTATTCTGGATTGTCAACTATTGTTTTCTGTAGCAGAAGGTAGGGCTGAGATATGATGCTGAGTAATGATATCAAAATTATCCTTTTTATGTTAATTTACTAAGAAAGAAAAAAACTCTTTTTTTCTATCAAACAAAAAAAGATAAACACATTCATCTGTGTTTAACAGTCCAAAGTTTAGAATAATATAAAACACAAACTGAAATCAGGAAACATTTGGCAGTTTTTGTTTGAAAAATGATCAATAATAAAAAAAGCAGTTGCCAATTACATTTCTGTGGATGGACTAATTGATTGCCTGAATCCACATCAGTCTAAACCAAACCAGCGCTTCGTGGCGACGCCTAACAAAAGCAACAAATGAGCAAAGCTTCAACATCCAAAATGAACATTGTGAGGGATGGTGGAGGAGGAGCAACGGGGAGAAACAATAACCTTCAACCCTTCAGGTCAGACTGCGACCGCTCAGACACACTCTGGTTTAAGAAGCCAAAAAAAAAAAAAGAAAATAGTTAAACCCCGGCAGTGAAAGGGGACAATGTCTGTGGGGGGGGGGGGGGGGCATGTGATCCCATGTTTCACAAAAGCTTCCCTGCCTTCACTCCTCTGTTGCTCTGCAGGCAAGAGTTACTGAACCAAAAAATGTAAATAAAAGAGGCAGAGGGAAGGAGGAGGGAAAGGTCCAGGCCTGCCATTCAAACAGCCAGCCCGGCTGCTGATGGAGTGGGGTTACCGCGGCAACCGCAGGTCAGCCCAACTCCACCTTTAGCGCTCAGAGAAGAAGGCGGCAGCGATGAGACGCAGAGGAGGGAAGCGAGTGTGCCTTCGGATTTCTTAAATTAGAGAAAAGGCTAATGAGGTTTGGTACCAGTCTGAAAGTAAAACAGAGGCTGGTTTCTCTTCCTGCAGGAACACAAACACTCACTAATCAATTCAATGTGTCCGTTTGGGCTGAATTCTTGTTAACGGTTACACAAGAGTTTTTTTTGTGTTTTTCCTCTTTTCTTTGTGAAAATAAAAGATAATCTCTAAACTTCTACGTCTTTAACTGACGCAGTTGAGGAAATATTTGGATCCTTTTCGGTTTCCACTCTGAGGCCAAACGGCAGATCATGAGAAAGAGTTTCCTCTGCAGGGCTTTCACTCAGGTTCACTTTCAAATTCAACTTCTTAAAGACTGGATCTAAAGATCTTGTTGTTCGGGATCATCTGTCGCGGTCTCTCTCTACGTGGAGCAGATAATGTGGACAGAAGATTCATGTTTCAGGTGAATCAAACTAACTCTGCTGGTGTCTGACCAGCTGCTCCTGACGGGGAAACACTGCATTGTGCTGATTGGTGAGTTTTACAGATTTTAAATGTGAAAAGTCAGCAGACACTCAGATTCGAGGTGTTTGTATCTGCTGATAAACAGAGTTGGATTGGTGAATCCCCGTGTCAGATCAGATGGCAGATCTAGAAGCATCAGGTCAGAATTCACTGGATTCATTTAACAACCTTCACTATGTTTCTTGTCCAGCTCTGAACAACTGAAGAACCTTTTTATACACGTTTAAACTTGAAATCAGCATTGATGTTGGGAAGGCGGCGAGCAATGATGTAAAATAACAATAATCAACTCCCCTCAAATGCATTAAAGTAAAGAGCCTGTTTTGAAAATGTGAGAAGCAGAAAGTTCAGATATTAAAAATAAACACAGTACAGACGCCTGAAAACTCAAGTGAAGTGCTTCCCACCTTTTCTAATGTGAGAAGATCTGATTTTTAACTGATACAAGATGTTTGAAATGAGCACCAGTGTGTCAACAACAGTGTGACGATGATGATGATGATGAGCGTCCTCACCGTCTCTGCAGGTCTTCCCGTCCTCCAGCAGCTGGACTCCGGTGGGACAGGCACACTGATAGTGAGGCTTGGCTGGAGAGAGGAGACAGAGGTGGGAACACCCTCCGTTCTTCACGGAGCACGGGCTGCTCACTACTGTCAACACAGAGGAAGATTTCACGGGTTAGTCACCTCCAGCCTCCTCTTCATCACACTGTTTTAATAAGAAACCATCTAACACGGGTCACTGATATGTGCTCTTTATCACTGAGGCAAGACAAACATTTACATCTGAGACAAACACTGAGGAACCTTCTTTACTAAACATCAGCTGCACATGAGGAGGACCTGATCTTCACATCTGGATGGAGGACACATTTCTAACACCTGAAGGACTCAGGAGGAGGAGGAAGACTACTGAACACGTCTCTTACACAAGGACACTAAACAAGCTGTCAGAGTTGAATTATTCTCTGCGTTTGGTCTAAAGACCTCCACTTATTTAACATGTAAAACTTAACTTATGATCATTTGTGGTCACATTCATGGATCTTGCTGGAGAACCTGAAACACCCCTAGTGGGTTCACAATCCTGACCCCCCTCAGAGCCGGACGTTTGGACTCACAGATGTTTTGTCTCTTGGGGCTGAAGACGTGGATGTCCATAGGGGAGAAGATGTCTGAGTGGACGATGCGTTGTTCGGCTCCCGTCTGTTTCCTGCAGGAGTGGATGGAGTGGGTGTTCCAGTCGGTCCAGAACAGCGTGTCCTCGTACAGGGTGAGGGCGAACGGGTGAGGCAGCTCCCCTTTGACCACCACCTCCCTGAAACACAGTCAGCCCGGTCAGCTCTGGATCTACAGCTTAACATGAATGACTCTTTCTACATGACCTCACGCACTCTGATATCTGTACATGAGGGAGGTTACTCTGATAAAACTACATGTAAACTTTATCCACGCTGCCCCTTTAAACCGCTGTAGACGGTGTCCCTGTCCCTGGTTTGGTACCTGGAGGACCCGTCCAGGCTGCAGCGGTGGATGAAGTTGTGTTTGGCGTCCGCCCAGTACAGTTTCTCCTGGCTGTAGTCCAGAGTCAGCCCGTTGGGCCAGTAGATCTCTTTATCGATGATCATGGAGCGATTCGTCCCGTCCATCCCCGCCCGCTCGATCTTTGGGATCTCACCCCAGTCTGTCCAGTACATGTACCTGAGGACACACAAGAACGTGACACATGAATATTTAAATAAATCCAATCCATAATTTAATCCACAATGAAAGTGATAATAATGATCCTGGAGTCAAAATATAAACGGACATATTCGGTATCTTTGGAACCTTAAAATCCGTCTCAAACTAACGATTATTTTCTCATTCCTTTGGTCTATAAAATGTGATCAAACTGTGAAAAATCAAATCTCTTGTTTTATCCGACCCACAGTCCAAAACACAAAGAGATTCACTTTACTGAAACAGAGAAACACAAAATATTCACATTTATAAAGCTGGATCTTCTGAATGTTTCATACATTTGCTTGAAAATGAACTTAAACAGTGAATTGATTATCAAAATATTTGCAGATTGATTTTCTGTCAGTTGTTGCAGCTGAACTAAAGTTTGGTTGGTTTGTACTAATTATTTCATTCATGCAGTAAGATTTAAAACCCAGAGAGTAAATCTGACCTCAGAAACAACGTGAACAACGTGACCACACAGCTTCAGTTTAATGAAGCTGCTGCAGAACATCTGGAATAAAATCTAAGGAGTCTAAGGTCCGAACATTTACTGACGCTGCTGTTGCTGGGCAACCAACCAGACAGCAGATACAGGCAAGGAACCGTTTCCTCCCTTTACCTGCAGGAAACACACCAGGCGTTATTACACACCAGGCGTTATTACACACCAGGCGTGCTAATGCAACAAACTCAGAAATATTTGCAGAATAAAGCCGTGTGAAGAAGTGTAATTGTGACTCTCACTGGTCTTTAAACTAGAACTACACATGTATATAACCACTCTAATCTGCTGATCTGCTGTTTGGGGGGGGGGGTAGGAGGCCGTGCAGCCAATTCTTTGTTTGATTTAATTACCCCCCGCCCCAAACACACCAGGTCTCCACAGGAGCCAGATTGCAGAGTAAACTGCCCACTGAGGGGAAACAGGGACTTCATGAAGACCTGAACCTGAACCCTCACCGGGGTGAGGAAGACCACGAGGAAGAGCAAAACAAACACATCCAGCAGGAAGAATGACGTCATCATCAGAAGCTGTTTGAGTTTAATTACTGATTATCTGATCAGATATTCCTTCATTACAGTAAACTACAGAAGGTTTAACACTGAACCATCCTGCCACACCTCAGATTTATCTCATGACCCATCTGTAGTTATTGATCATAACTTCATTTCATTATATTCACTACGACTGCTGTTTTTAACAGCTTATAGTCAGCAAGATACGAATATGTATCAACGTGCATCAAGACTAACTAAACTTGCCCATCAGAACTGACGTCTTCAAATATTTTGTTTTTGTCCGACCGACAGTCAAAACCCCCAAAATATTCAGTGTGAAATAAAATCAGACATTAGAGGAAATTACACCAGAGAATCAAAATGACAGAAATGATTAAATAAAAGTCGTATTTTCCACAGGCCGACAGCGTGAATAACAGCTCCCGTCAGACTGAAGCGGTCTTTGTCTTTGACTTGTAGCTGGTGGGAAAAAGACAGCAGAGGTCGGCAGTAAGTCAGCGGCAGGAAGCAGCGAACAGAGTCGGACAAAAGCCTGATCCAGAGGGGGGCGGGGGGGCTGCCACTGCCCAAAATGAGCCCTTTAATGAGTCCAATTACACGCCTTTTAAAATCTGTCTGATGTAATGACGAGGCCTCTCCGTCTCACTGAGCTGCCGTCCACTCAGGTTGTGTAACAGGGACTCTTTGTGGAGTCCAGCACACATTTCTGACTGCAGGGAAACGGCCACAAACTACACATATAAAGTCACTTAATCTTAATTTATTACTGCGACTACAACGGGAACTCTGATAACAGGTCGCAGCCTTTTTCAGGCAGAAACTTCCAGCTTCCACCATGTTTATTTCTGATTGAGAAGCTCCGGAGCTTTCAGGCTGATCAAACAGAGCTCGATCAGGTGTCAAGGAACAATATCGTCATGAGGTGAAACCTGTTTGACTGAACAAGAGCTGATTAATGATTATCTGATCAGATATTCCTTCATTTACATCAGCGGCTCCCAAACGTTTTAGTTTAATAAACTACAGACCGAGCCAGAAAAACTGAATAACAGGAACATTTAGTGACCCCCAACCTGAGGGTCAGGGCCCCTCAAGGGATTCACCATCTTCCATCATTTATTAACTAAACGCATCATGTGACGAGATGCGTCAACACCATGGCGATTATCCCCTCAACATCATCGCCATGGAAACCCTCAGAAAGACTTCAGTCAATAAGAAATTAAAAGTTTCCATCACGATTTCTGAGCCCAAATGTCGTCTCGTCCGACCTGAAAATATTCAGTTCGCTGTGATACAAAAACCCATTAAAGCATCAATCACTTCTAACAACTGATGCTAGTTCATTTGTTGTCAATTAACTTATCAATTCATCAGCTAAAACAGGATTAAATTTACATTTATTTTGTAGATTATGACATTTATTTGAAAGACATTACAACAGGATCATGTCCTCTGTCGCCTACTTGACAGCAGAACGAATGTTAAAGCTTTTATAAACTGAAAGTTGAAGTTTGGTGATATTGTGAGTCAACGTGTTGGCCTTTGCACGCTGGAAGAGGAGAAAGTCTCGATATCGTCCCGTCCTCCTCCTGCATGTTTCCAGCTGAAACAGTGACCCACTAACAGGCCTGCTGGGCCTCTCCACGTAATCCCATTCAGCCCGAGACAAAGCTTGAACTGATAGCCTGCCCAGGAGCTACACACAGCTACAGCCTTTAACACAGCAGCTGGTTGGGTTTCACTGCACACAAAGCAAACTCCAACGACCAAATGAGCCGTTAGCTGTGACTAACCTGCACACGGCGACTGAAGGGTTTCAATATCCACATCAGAAAGTTTGGACAGAGCCCGAGCAGGCAGGGAACATACACAACGACAGTCTAAATACGTACACAAGTGTTGCACGTCTGATTTCAACACACTGGAAACATTCAGGTGATTTTTTTTCCAGTCTGAACAATGTGGCCGAGGCAGAAAAAGGAGAAGAAGAAAAAAAAGCTCCAGTGAAATGCGGCGCACACAACACATCCCCTCGCCACAAGAGCTGCATTGTATTTGGTACCTGATGCATTAATCATCCCAGTTGAACCGAGTCCAGCTCTGCGTTCCAGCGTGGATTTGGAGAACCAGTTTTCCTCAAAGACTCTGCTGCTCTACCACAGACTGAAAATATGTGGAGGGACTAACAGACTTCTCTGCTTTTTAACATAACACTAATTACAATATTTCTACTTTGTAACAGCTTTAAAAAAATAACAGTTTCATTAAGTTTCATTCTTTATACCTCAAGTTTAAGACTTTTTACGACTATTTTATAATAACATTTAAAGGGTTATAGTTTATTCTGAACTGTTCAGTTGTGTTGGTCTGGTACATAAGAACTAAAACCAGGTCATCAGAGCGCCCTGCCAGGAGTTTCACTCCATACTAACGTGTGCACATTTTATGTTGTTGTTCATTTTTTTACTTCACTGTAGATTTATTTTGTTTCCCCAGTATTTCAGTGTTGCTCTCCAATAAAGATCAAACTGAAAACAGAACATTTCTGATAAGAAACTAATTAAATAAGGTTCAAAAACAGTTAATCCAGAGGGGAAGATGAAGAAAGACTGACTGTGATGAGTGAAGCAGCTGAAACACAGACACATGTGAGCGTCTCTGCTGTGTGTTCTGGGTAAACACACACCTCCAAAATCACATCAACACACCTGAACTTTAAGCAACCTGATTGGTTGATTCAACTCCCGCCAGGAAGCTGCTTTGATTGAGAGATAAGACAAACCTAGTAAATAAATAAAATCAATAACCAAGCGCACGAGACGTTACAGAGAAGCCGCTCCAGCTGTTTCCATTTTCAGCTTCTTGTTCACACATTCACACTCAAACTGAACAACAACCGAGCAGCAGCCACCGCTACTCGGAGACAACATCCACACTGAAACATACTCTTTAAAACGCACTTCTGCTACGTTTACGCCAAGCATCCACACGCTGCTGCTTCCTGATTGGGTGTTATCAGTCACGACGTGTCCTTCCCTGGTTCGCCACGCCCCGATCACGTGACAAACATCAGCCTTGACTACCGGAGGTTAATTCACCATGGATACCGAAATTACAGGCGTTGCTGAGCTTGTTGTCGGCAGCGTTATCAGCCCTACATGGAGCCCCGGTTTTAGTTTTAAATCGCCGTTTTATAATTAGGACGCAGCCAAAGACTCTGACGACCTGCAGAAGTTAGGAAAGGTCCAACTTCATACAGGAACCTGACAACAACCAATCAGCACCCTTTTTTCTACGAGTCACCAGAGGAGTATCGATAAGAGTCCTGATAGGATCAATAATGATGAGCAGTACAGGTATCGTTACTGGTATCCATCAAATCTAACAATACCAGAAAATAATCTAGACAGAAACAACGCACAACCACACAACGTCCAAATGTACAAAACGACAAGAAGCCCCTCGATGACGTCTGAAAACACTCTTCGTTAATCAGATTATTGTTCTGTACAAGCGCCGTTTTTTATTTTACTTTTGATTTCTCTTTCACATATGGGGGGGATGTTCAGCCGTCCACATACTTATGGCCACACCGTGCGGCTGGACAATGAGTGTCCTCTCTGCTCTGTGCAAACTCAACACATACAGACATGAATGGGAGCAGTTGTTCCCGCTGCAGCACCTTCCTCCTCTGGCTCACCGACTGCTGCAAAAACAAAACAGCTGCCGCGGCAACAATGAGCCTTTGTTAAACACACGCAACCAAACAAAACAGCAGAAAACAGCGACGAATGCAACCCACTTCATGCATCAATGAAGAGCCTCAGTTTGTGTAGCAGTGATGCTAATGAGACACACACACACACACACACACACAGTGAGTGATTAAAGCAGAAGCTGGTGGAGTTATTTGTTCAACACGTCACTTCACCCTGACACTCACGAATCAGGAAACATTTCCAACTCTTCTTACATATTTCACACCTGGAGTTCATTCGATTCTGATTCATGTTCACACCGACTTTTCACAAACTAACTGCATGGACGGATAATTTGTTAACTTCTAGTAAACCAGAATCACATTCAAGCACATAGAGGTGAGCAAATAAATGAAAGTTTGAGCTTTAAGTTAAAAAGATGTTTTGGACTGTGCCAGAAGTGTTAATGCAGTTAAAAACTACACAACCTTTGTTAAATAACTGTAAAAAATGTAAAGCTGTCTGGGTCCAATACCAGTCAACACCAATCCACCAGTCAGTGTTCAGCCTCATCATTTGAAGAGTTTTATTGGTCAAATACTCGACTCTATGGAGTGAAATTCAGATTCTAACCTGGTTTCAGTGTCTGTGAGACTCAAACCAGTGTAGAGTTCAGACGAAGGACCCAGAGAGGCGTCGGTCCTGCGTATCAGCGAGCGGCTCGGCGTGACTTTTATCTCTGATACTGTGGTGGATCAAACACTGAGGAGGGAAGAGTTTCCATGAATAGAAACCCAAGAGAGCAGAGAAAGAAGAGGGCGAGAGGGAGAGCGACAGCCCCAGATTTAAATAAAACTAATGAATACATTACAGGCCTCTTTTATCTGAGTCCTAATGGATTTACATCCTAATCCAACGCCTCTCTGGAGCCCGACGCTGTGACACGGAGGGAGAGGAGGAGACATGGTGATGAAGAGGACTGACTACAGAGTGACACTGTGTGTGTAACCATTAGATTAATGCTGAAGTTATAAAGAAGAACTTGAAGAAATTGAAACAAAATCCAGCTGCATCTAACAATTATTTCCATTTTTCGGTCAATCCACAGATTATTTTTTTGATTGACCAATTGGTCAATAACATGTGAGTGAGCGACAGACTGGAAATCAGAACTGCAACTGACGAGTTCCATAATCAATAACCAGCCAGTTACACTTCGATTAGTTTTCTGACAATCAACTGATCGATTGAGCTGCGATTGTAAACCACAGAGAATCTCCTCGAGCGCCTCCGCTGGTATTTCTGCTCACTGTGATGTCATTTCCTGGAGTATCTTCAAATGCTTCATTTCCCTAAAATCTGTATAACTTCAGCTACAAGCTTATGTAATTAATAACTGCTAAAAGTATTTTTCATCAAATTCTTCTAAATTTAGTTATTGGTATAGATATAGTATATGTATTGATAAAGTGTTGCAGGCTACGTTAACTTGTGGTGGTCATCAGGACACACAGGCACTAAACTAACTAACCAACTAACCGACTCAAAACTACAGACTCAACCCTGTTTCGGTCTCTGACAGGAACCATCAACCTGCTCCTCTGACCCCCCCCCCCACCGACAGCACCATGGTCTTCACCACGTTTGTAACGTAATGGCGTCATCAACTCGCAACACGAGTGTAAAACGTGACGACACAAACGACAGAAGCTGCAAAAAGAACGAACGCTCGAGGTATTATTGTTTCTATTGTAGAGCATTCAACCAGTGACCCGCCGCAGGAAAGGGTTAACAGAGGTTAACCTGTAGTTCTCTGTAGACGGCTGCTGTTATTATTACTATTAAAGCTCAGTCAGTCCCCCCGAGCTCCTCCTCTGCTCCTCCTGAGCTCCCCCTCTGTTCCTCCTCTGCTCCACCCGAGCTCCACCCAGGTGCTTTCAGCTTCACCTTGTACCCCAGTGTGTAGCGCTCTGGTGTTTCAGAGCAGAAGGACCTGCCTGATACTGATAAACCCTGAGCTGTGAGTGTTGATCCTCCTCGCTCTTCTTCTACCTCGAGCTGATACAAAACATTCCTCAGCTGCCGACAGCGAGCTCTTCGTCTCTCCTCGTCCTCACAACAGAGAAAGAAAAAAAACTCAACAACACTGACGCTGTTGTTCGGTTTCCAGGAGGATTCGGTGGACGGCGGCCCGCTGGAGGAGCAGCGCAGTCACTCTGCAACCCAATCTGATCCAGGACAAGCTACAAACAAAGCAGCGGGAAAACACCCTCCTCCTCCTCCTCCTCCTCCTCCTCCTCCTCCTCCTCCTCCTCTTGTTCAGGAGTCGGAGCCTCGGGGTTCATTCAGCTGCAGCACAAAGTCAGATCTTCTCTTCTGTATTCACAAACACACACTGAGCTGGTTTCCACTCTCACACTGTGAGTGTTTGAGGCTGACATGGACACTTTCTAGGAACGATCTGCTTCTCTTTCTGCAATACAACTGCAACTGACCGCTGTTTTCTTACCAATTCCTCTGCTGGTCACATCCTCAATCAATTATTTTGATCTATAAGACGTCAGAAAACAGCAAAAATGACCTAAAAATGTCTAAAAACCCAAAGATATTCAGTTAACTGTGATATCAAACAGCGAAAAACAGGAAATCTGAGACTCAACATAAGAAATAAAGACTCAAACCGTTATTAAACCATATTATATTATACCATTATTAGAGTAACTAATCAAATAATTGTTTCAGCTCTAAACAATAATGACAGAAATCATAATTCTAATGTTTTATACACATTTCTTGTGTGGAAACTTTGGGATCTTTACAAGAAACTGAAATAAAATGCCGCTGCAACTAACGTTTATTTTTGATTAATCCACCGTTTGTTTTCTCAACGTGACGTCTTCAAATGTTTTGTTTTGTCCCAAAGAGATTCAGCAGACTGTGATACACAGAAACTTTCCATCTGACTGCTTAATGATTACCTATTGACTGTTCAGTTATCCAACCTGCTGCTTGCAGGACCGTCTGCTGGCTTCGTGTTACAGGAAGAGTTTTGGGTAAATATGCTCATTCACTTATTCAGCTACAGCCAGCGGCCCGTTAGCGTAGCTTAGCATAAAGACTGGAAACAGAGGGAAACAGCTAGCCTGGCTGTAACCTGTGTAGAAACTTTGACCTTTGATCATGATTATGTATTAGTTTCTCTTCTTTCTAAGCTACGTGAACGCATCACACAACCAGTCTGCAGCGTATACGCTGTGTTTAAGAGTCCTCACGTCAGGTCTGTTGGTTTGGTTTGAGCTGTTTTCACCAGGAAGTTGTGATCTGTGAGGCTAAAAGCTTCTGGTTCAGGGACCGACCGGTTTGAGTCCACAGGGGACCTTTGTTTCATAGCGTTCCCAGTCTCTCTGCTACAAAGTAAAGGCACAAAAGTTCAGTGTGGACTCACCCTCGTTCTGGATCCAGAGCGATGGCCCTCGGCTGGTCCAGCTCCTGCCAGAACAAAACTTTCCTCAAAGACCCGTCCAGCTCCGCCACCTCGATCCGATTGGTTTCCGAGTCCGTCCAGTAAAGTTTACTCCCTAACCAATCGCAGGCCAGTCCGTCCGGGGAGGCCAGTCCTGGGACCACAATCTGGATAGCGCTGGCCCCCGACTGGTTGAAGACTGTGCGTTTGATGGCCTCCTCGCTCACATCGCTCCAGTAGATGAGGCCCTGGGAGTAGACGTAGTCCACGGCAGCGGCGTCCTCCAGCCCGCCCACCACCACCGTGGCGTTTGCCTTCTCGTGTGCCGCGTCCACGAGCCGAAGGTCCCGTCGGTTCGCATACAGCAGCAGTGGCACGCCTGGAAGAGACGGGAAAACACACCATTTAAACTGTGTTAAAGGCACACAGAAAAACAGACAAAAAACAGTCATGAACAGTCAGAAAGCTCTAGAAGAAGCGAGTAAGTAGACCTTTAGTGGAGATGGTTCAGTCAACTCTTTGTTAGATAAGTGTCTCTTATTATGATGTTAATTTAGCATAAATTAAATTATTTCTGATTTGAAACATTTAAAAATTAAATGTTTTTAAATATAAACATGTGCCAAACTGTTTTGGTTCTTTTCTTTGTCGTTGTGTTCAGATGTTGCTTAATTTTAAACTGTAAACTGAATATTTTGGGCGGTTTGAATACGCCCCCATGGACTCTTGGGACTATTTTCTGATATTTTACACGAAACAATCATCTGAAAGCTACTTGATAAATGTTTTGATAATGAGGACCGTCCTTTACTTTAGTGACTATAAATATGATTTTCTACATAAACCTTTTGTCTTTAATACATAAACCTGTCAACACGACAATAAAGGAAAACCTGCCGCAGAGTCCATATTAAAGGGTTAATGCGTGAAGCAGGCTGATGATCTGGCTTTGATTTGGGTTGTTTTGTGACGTCGGCGGAAGAACTCGACACCTCTGAATGACCTTGAACCAACTTTAAGAAAACAGATTCTCTGGTCAGTCTGCGAGCGCGACATGTCGACAAGATGCTGGATCTCGGCCCAAACCACAATCTGACACACCAGACGGATCAGAGACGAGGTCACCGAGAGCCTCGGGGCTCCGGCTGGCCGCCTGTTTCCACTCAGGGGGGGATTTCCTCCTGCAAACTGTTACTAAATCACAACATGGTCCACGTGTGCCAGGGGGACCCACCGAGGACACGCAGGGATATTCAGACACATATTACTGTTATTAAGACTGTTAGTAATCATTATTTTCATTATTAATCTGCTGAATGTTGATTAAGTGATTGTTTGGTCCATAAAATGTCAGAAAACAGTGGAAAGGTCTCATCTCAGTTTCACCCATAAACCCTCAATATGATTTTTTGTGTTTATGTATTTAAAAAAGAACAAACGAAAGATTTATGTAGAAAATCATGTTTATAGTCACTTAAGTAAAAACGAAAAACAGATAATAAAATAGTGAAAATGCTTGTAACAATTTCTGAGCGTCGACAGTTCAAAACCCAAAGATACTTGGTTTATTTTAAGATAAACTGAAAATCTTCACGTACAAGAGGCTGAAACAAGCTGTTTTCTGGTATTTCTGCTTGGGAAAAAAAAGTTTGATCTTTTATTGAATTATCCGTCAGTTGACTAATCAAATAATCATTTCAGCTCTGTTATAATGTCCTTTCAGTACCTGTTAAATGTCTCAGCAGTTCTGCTTTTCAATCAGTTATCACAATAAATGATCTGATCCTTTGGACCATTTCCACCAATTTCTGACATTTTATTGACCAAACAAGTCAATTGATAAAATATAATCATTAGCTGCAATCCTAAACTCTGAATCTTTAACGCAGAGTATCAACAACTGTAAAGCACAACTGCACTTTATCTGATTTCAGTATTTCGATAACAAGTTTTTCGATAACTGATTGGTCAAAAAACATTTCTGTTTGCTGGTTTGATCATTAAAACAACAAAACGACTGATTGGTTTATATAAACGTCCCAAAGCTCCGAGTTCACTTATTTAAATGTCTTGTTTTGTTTGACTAACAGTTTAAAACCCCAAAATATTCCAGAGAAATGATCACACTGGATCAATGAACTGGTCAATCGATAAAGAATCAAACACACAGCATCAGGAGCTGTGATCAGTTCTCTACAGTTCACATGTTCGGCTGTTTCTGATTCTAAGATCAATAAACGATGCCTCAGAATATGAGAGAGACACCTCAGCTGTTCACAAACACATCTGTCAATCAATTAACACACTGATTATTTCAGCTCAGCAACAAGTTGTTTACAAAAAGAGTAAAAAGGGAAAAATAAACTTAAAACTGAAAGTGTGAGTCACATTATCATCTACAACAAACTGATCATCGGATCAATAAACCAACGACAATAACAATTCACAGATGATAAAGTTTAATAGACGACTGATCTGATAATCAATTGATATCTTGTTCCAGCTCTTAGTTGGAGGATCTGATGTTTCTGCACATGTTCACCTGTTGTTCTCTCCCAGGAAGTTACATGTAATCAATAATAATCAGCAGTTATTGTGATCACTTAGTGAGTTTACAGGCTTCTCCTTCAGATCTCTTCAGCCTGGATGAAGACGTCAATAACAACATATTCTGACCTTTTATAGACTAATCGATCAATGGAGAAGATCATCAATAGATTAATGATGTTATATGTGTATATATTTTATTGATAACTGATATAAAGTGTGCAGTCAGTCCTGCAGTCGGACGGATTACTCCTGTGTTTTCCTCCCACATCAGATCTGATCGTCTTTATTGATCAGTATCGTCTGGCTGGTTTAATAACTTTATCTGCAGCTGTACAACAGGCAGATTTAAAGCGGGTTTAAAGCGGGTTCAGAGCGGGTTTAAAGCGGGTTTAGGTCGCAGGTCCGGGGCTGTTCGCTGTGTCCCGATACGGTCGGTGAGGGAGCAGCTAGCGAAGTTAGCACCTGTTAGCCTCTGTTAGCTCGCACCGCCTCGGTTCGGGTTCCGGGACCCGGACCCAGAGTCGCCAACAGCCGGTCAAACCTGGTTAAACCCGGCCGCCCCCTCCGGAGAGGAGGCCCGGGGCGGGCTGGCGGGGTTCCGGGGGCCGAGGGGCCCGCGGGGTCCTACTGCTCCGGCAGAGGAGCTCTCACGGCAGGCAGGCTAACGTTAGCTTCTGTCGGCGGAGCCCCGGAGGGCCCCGGCCGGACCCCGGGACCCCCCGGACCAGCACCCCGCGGTACAGCCGCTGCCCCCGGCCGCTGAAAACACTTCCACCCGGCGGCGCCTCGCGGAGGACGCGGCGGTCTGAAGGGAAACTCACCTCGTATGAGAAAACAAAAACTACACAACAACAGAGTCCGCAGCACGACACCCATCTTCCTCCGGTTCTCGGCCCTGCCGCCGCCCGCTCCTCAGCGCCGGGTTCCCATCGCTGCGGCCGCTCCTCGGGGCTCCGGCCGGGGTGAACAACGGTATCAGGGTCGCGGTGTGAGCCTCGAAGCGCCTCAGACGGTCCCCGCTCCCATCGCGGCTGGCTGCTCGCTAACTGCGTCGGATCAACTCTCACATTGTCCTGCAGGAGATCCGCCGTCTCCTTCCGCTGTGAGGAAGCTGCTCCCCCCGCCTCCTGCTCTTCCTCTTCCTCTTCCTCCTCCTCCTGTTCTTCTTCTTCTTCTTCCTCTTCTTCCTCCTCCTCCTCCTCCTCCTCCTCTTCCTCTTCCTCGGCTCCGCTGCTTTCTATTGTTGTTCTGATTTTTTGCTCCTGAGCCAAAGATAATGTTACAACACGGAAACGCCCCGCTGGCTGCACGTTTAGTCCCGGGAACACGCACATTACTGCAGGACTAGTTTATCTAATACACACTGTAAATACTGTGCTACAGTAAAAGTACTAATACACACTGTAAATACTGTGCTACAGTAAAAGTCCTGCAGTGAAACTGTTCCTCAGTAAAAGTCTGTGAGTATAATCAGTTGCATGTAGTTAAAGTATTTCCACAGTAAAATGTCCCTGTGCCTGTTGTACTATTATATATTCTATCATTAGATTATTATTCCTCATCATTCATGGAAAAGCAGGATTTTACTGTTGGAGCTCATTTTGAACTGTTTTGTATCGGACTGCAGCTGATGATTATTTTCATTCTGGATCCATCTGCTGATTATTTTCTCCATTAATCCATTGATCGTTTGCTTTGTAACAATAGTGAAAATAGTGAGAAATGGCGTCACGATGAGCCAGAGCCCAAAGTGACACCTTCACAACGCTTGTTGTGTCCAACCAACAGTCCAAAGCTCAACATTATTAAAACACATTCACAGGATTCAAATCATTCAAAGGAAAAGCAGCAAATCTTCACATCTGAGAAGCTGCAGCCAGGAAATGATTTTACAGGAAAAATGAGTCCAACCATCATCACAAGAGTTCAGCTTCATGTTCTGTCAGTCCACTCACTGATTAATGACTGATGCTGTCAGCTGGACAAACTGTTGGACTTTCATTTAGAACAACATCAGATTTTAGAAACTCTTCCTACATTGACACTAACAAGTAAATGTATCACATTCCTCTATAGAAGATCAATACATTTACATTAAAGTTTTTTATTTAAATTCTGATTGTTTTCTTCTTTTTTTAGATCACCAGAATCATCTGAAAAAAGTCCACGTTTTGAGGAAAAAGTTCATAATTCTGAAACAAAAGTCAAAAGTTGCCATTCAGATAAGTAGTCAAACAGAATTCAGATATTAATCTCAAAATTGATATATGGTCTCTTTACATGGTCACCAATGATCTTCCGTACCACTGAGCAAAATTCATACTTAGATATTTTCCAGGTGAAGTTAGTTATATCCACAGTTTAAGTTTATAAATCTTTACTTACTTCCATGATAAGTCGCCGGCTGTCCAGCTCTTCCAAGTTTAATGGAAGACATCATGTTGTCATCAGAAACTGAATCCTACAGAACTTATTTTGGACTTTATGGAGCTTTTCAGGAAACAGAACTCAGTAAAACAACACATTCAAAAATCACTTTTTTTTTAATCCTTACAAGAACAAAACATCAAATTCCAAACTTATGCAAAAGCATCACTTCACAAAACAAGACCAAACTATCACCATTGATGTAATTAATTAAACACTGTAAAAATCAAAGCGATAGAAGTGAAAACAACAGTGCAGCTTCAGGCTTTTTCACTTCAGTGTCTGCCGAGGTTCATCAGGAAGCTGCTGCCACCTGGAGGTCGACTGACGCTGCAGCAGCTTCAGTCTGCACGCTCACATCCAATACAAACGTACTTATTATAGGAAAATAGTGCGCGACCAGTGTACTCTTACCTATGAAAAACAATCTAATATTCAAAAAGAAGCATATCATATTTATCAAAAAACACAGGATACAATAGTGCATTATTTTTCAAAGAATTGCATCCATCGTTAAAATTTTTGTCCACATGTTAAACAAGAAAAATGTGGACAAAATACAAAAACCACACAGTGAGAGAGTGAGTCCGACATCTAGACTGAGTCGAGTGATTTAAGAAGCATGTGGAAGTAAAAAGACATGCAGGTGTTCATCTTATACACAAAGGGGTTAATTAACACCCTGGCGAAGAAGGCCAAACGTACGCATCCGTGTCCACTGTTTCTCTACGTCAGCTCGACTTCAGAGGCTTCCTGAGATTCAGGGAATAAAAATATTGCTGTTTGTTCTTTGTATTCCATCGGCAGCTGAAGTTTTCTTTACAGTCAACAGGACAAGAATAAATTAAATCATCAGCAGGAGATAAAAAGAAAAAAAAAAAGAGTCTGTTGGGGTGGTGGTGAAGAAGGTGATGAAGACTATAAACTCACTCTTTGGCCCTGACTCTCTCTTCGAAGCTAAATAAAGAAAAGTTAAAATCAATTAATTTAGAAGTCCAAAAGGTGAGGTTCAAGTCAGACTTTTACGGAAGCATACAGCTGCCAACCTGACAAAAAAAAACAACAACTCAGGACGTCATTATAACATGAAAAGTTCCTTCCTTTGCTGATATCCTTCTCAGATTATAACAATATATTTTCATGTGATTATGACATCTTATCAATACATTTGTTTTCTTCTGAATTATAACAATTTTATCTTATATTGTTATTACACAAAATCAAAGTATCTCAATAAAACAAGAAATTTCTCATTTACTGTTTTCTTGTTTGGATCTTTTCTCATTTTAACAAATATGGAGGTTTCTTGTACAACAACTTATCGTGAGAAAATTTCCTGTAATAATGAAAAACATTCAGGAATAGGACAAGATAAATTAATATGTTGTTAACAAAAAAAGTCAGTTAAAACAGAAACATTTGGTATCCAGTAATGAGAAAATATCTCATAATAAAATGAAAAAGATGAATCTTGTCTAAACAAGTAACTTATAACAAAAAGCTGAGCAAATATTATTTTTGTCATGTTGGCATCAACAAACTGCGAAGACTTAAAAAATTAAAATGAAAATTTGAGAAAAAGTCAAAGCCAAACTGAAAAAAGTCTATGTAAAATGACATATTGTCAATGAAAAACCACAAATATCCAGAATGAGAACTGTTTTCAGCTTTGTGACATATTTCAGATAATCCAAAGGATTTATTTTAAAAAACGAGAGAGGATTTTATCCACATCGTCCCCTCAAATTAAAAAATAATGCATGATGCAGAGGCTACAGATGGGTTTGTCTTCACACAGTGCATTACTCATTATAACCACACAGGCCGAGTGCATTATCCTTCTTATACCATGGCCACTTGCCAAAGATCAGTCTTGTTTACTCATATTTTAGGGCAATAAACATAAATATATAAAAAGGTAAATGAACTGAGGACACAATGCCAGAGCTGTGCAGTTATTTCACAATAATACACCCCTGGCCAATCAGAGTCGAGTATTTTCCACGGCCGCGGTATAACAAAACACCTCTTTAACAAAGTGAAGTAGACATTCCATTATTGTGTGACTTTGTGCAGAAATTAAAATGTGATCAAATGAATGTTAACAATCTTAAATGGACTCATTTAAAGTCTTGCTAATTGTCCTTCTGAGCTTCTGTCACAGAAGTCAAAGACCTGTGAAGAGTTTTGTCCTTTCTCACACCTCATAGTGTAGGTCATTGAGCTCCAGTCTTGTGTAATGGCGTCTATCGAAGGACTCCATCGCCTTGCGGCCACCGACAGCCAAGGCCAGCGTGAGCACGGCAAGCCCCAGCACCATGAATGCCACCAAACCGGTCTTCACCATCCCCCGCGCCGCAACCGCCTTCCCCTGGCCAACACTCGAGTTCGGGAGGGTGTGGTCGGACTGGACGGCGTCTTTGGGGACAATGATCAGACTCGCTGCTTGAGTCGTCCTTGTTGTGGACGAATCAGTGGTAGTAGTTGTAGTTTTAGTAGTTGTAATGGTGGTAGAAGTAGGAAAAGGAGTGGTGGTAGTGGTAGGAGTTGTGGTGGTACGGGTAGTGGTAGTGGTGGTAGGGGTAGTGGTAGTGGTGGTAGGGGTAGTGGTAGTGGTGGTGGTGGTAGGGGTAGTGGTAGTGGTGGTGGTGGTAGGGGTAGTGGTGGTGGTGGTGGTAGGGGTAGTGGTGGTGGTGGTGGTAGGGGTAGTGGTAGGAGTAGCAGGTGGAGGAGTAGTAGTGGTAGTAGTGGAAGTAGTAGTGGGAGTTGTGGTTGTAGTAGTAGTAGCAGTAGTAGTGGTGGTGGTGGTAGTTCCAGTTTTCGGATGTGGTTTGTCAGTAGTTCTTGGTGCACCCACTTTGCTGGCCATTACAACAGGAAGTGATGTGGTGGAGTGCTGAGTCGGCCAGGCAGATGCAGCGATGCTGACAGGGTGAGGCTTTAATTTCTTGGCCATTTTATTTAGCTTTTTAATGTTTTTATTTGGCTTTTTCATGGTGGTGGTGGTTGTTGTTTTTGTAGTAGGAGCTGCTGTTGTGGTAGTTGTTGTGGTAGTTGTTGGGGTAGTTGTGGGTGCTGGAGTTACCGCAGCCATTGTAGCGATGATGATGATGGGTGGAGGTGCCGTTGTGGTGGCGGGAGCCTGCGTGGTCGTGGTTGGTGGCCTTGTTGTACTTTGTGTGGTGGTTGTAGTGGTGGTGGGTTGTGTGGTTGTGGTTGGTGCAGGTGTGGTGGTGGTTGTGGTTTGTACTGTGCTGGTCGTCATGGTCACAGGTCTCATCGTGGTTGGATGAATCAAGCCTGTGCAGGAAAGAAGACGTTAGGAGGCAACATCTGACATATTATCAGCTTATAGGGTAGTTAATGCTAACTTGTTGCTTCTTTTCACATCCAGCAGTTACGGAGCAACATGATCATCTCACCACTATTCTCTCTCTTTTAGCTCTGTTTTTGGTCTCCACCAACCCGAGTGAAATATCTGGCTCTTTATTTGCTAAATGCTCCACGATGTTCACCAGCTGCTTTCTAACTGTGGCTCGTCCACACTAATATGTGACTGATGAGACCCAATCAGAAAGCAAATGTGGGTGTCTGTGTCATCGTTTTCAAAGGTTTCTGTTTCCGCCTGTCAAGACTAAAAAGCAACCCCGGTGTTTTCAAACTGAAATGGGGATAGTTTCCAAAAGTCTCCGTTTTAGGGGGTATTGTGGACGCTCGGCATAAACGTAGCAGGAGTTATTGGTTTTAAAATGAAAACGTGTTAGTGTTGACGTAGCCTCAGTCAGCTTGTTTGACGAAATCACTGAGACTGAAACATGCAGGAAATGTGCGGCAAAATCAAAAGTAGGAGCTAAAAGGATAGAAGAGCTGAAAGGGACCTTTAAACCCCCTGGAATAACTCTAGAGAAGATATCACCTTTGTAGATGTCGTAGGTGTTGATGCCCTCCTGAGCCTTCATTAGAGGACAGTCCTGCTCAGTCTGACAGTGGAACAGGAAGCAGTTATCATCACTGGGCTGTTTGTTGGCGTTGAACACGGCCATGTTGCACTTGGCACCTTTAGAAACACAAAAACATGGAGTCATGAATGGTACACGTACTGATCTGAACCGATTTAAAATTAAATTAAGGGGGACCTTTTCTAGATACTGAGTAGAGACAAAGAACATTTTAAGTATATTACACAGTAGTTATGTGTACTTGCTATGTATATATACATGTGTATATATATGTATATATACCCTGTAACACTGAAGCATCAACTTACCTACAATTTTTAAATGATAGATTTACAGTTTAAAACGTTAACATGTACAACAAAGAATTGAACTTGAGGAAACAGTACTTAGTTGCTTGCTTACTGTGTTACGTCAGGTCTGTTTTTCTTATCTGAAAAGTCAGTTTTAGCTCAGCAGTAACCATATCACGCTCATTCTTTGTCTAATTTTATAACGTTTAGTTTTAACTGTCGAGATCCGGAGCTTTTAAAATATCTGTTCTTAGAAGTGAAAGCAGATTTCTAAGTAAAGCTCTCACATCTCAGCCCGAGACGCCACAAACAGCCTGTCACCGAACCTCACTTTGACTCACTTCAGGCTTTTCAAAGGCAGACGTCTAGACTGGATCCTAAAATGTTCCTGGAGGCTCGTTGTTCTCGGCTCCACGGGGACGAAACGCTAACGGAGGTGTAGCTTGGATGTTTGGAGCCATTTATCATTGTGCCTTTGTGAGACTAAATCAGTGTTTTTTTGCATCATTTAGCTAAAGGATGAGACAAAACTTAGGGACACGGTTCCAATTCTAATAAATTCTATTAACTATAGGGAACAGCTAACAAAGTCTGTCGACCTTAAGGAGTTTGTTTGTTTTAATAACCAGAGTTTGTGATGAGATCGATAGTTTCATCTCTGCTTCAAGTCAAAGTCCTGCAGTCAAAACCGTACGTACAGTAAAAGTATTATCAGCTAAATGTACTTAAAGTATTAAAGTAAAAGTCCTCCTGCTGCAGTAATGTGTTCCTGTCAGTGTTTTATTATATCGGATGTTTCTGGATCATCAAGATCATCAGGTGTTTGTAGCGTCGCCGTCCTGTGAGAACCTCGTATCTCTCAGAAGTCGACAGAAAACAGCCTGTTTTCAGCTCTGTGACGATGCTTCTTCCAGCTGATCCCAGAGGGTTTGAAACTGATTATTTAGTTTCAGAAGGAGAATGTTCTCAGCACAAGACTCCAGTAAAGTACAAGTACCTTGTAACTCAGTACAGTACTTGAGTAAATGTACTCAGTTACTTTCCATCACTGCTTCAGTCCACTGGTTCTCACCTGGCTTGACTTCCTCTGAGCAGCAGGCGAGGACACAGTCCCGCTCTGACCGGACCACCCGAGCGTCCATGACCGTCGTCGGTCTGTTTAAGGCCAGTCTGACGTTGACGATGACGCTCTGGTGTTGTCTGGAGAAACACGTCTCCGGGTCCGCAGCTGACACCGGGAGCGATGACATCATCATCAGCACGGCGGCAGTGAGCAGCCCGAAGGTCCAGGAGGGTCGACCGGACGCCGGAGGAGTCATGGCGGCTGCAGATCTACAGTCTGTGATCAGAAACGTGTCCACAACGGGAAGGCAGAGATCCACACAGATGTACTGCAGGACAAAACACACAGGAAGCACTACATGTTACACCTACAACTACAAGCAGCTGTACAGGTTGTTTTAACGGAATAAAAACTCTTAAATCGACATGTTTCCTTGAAGGACTTTAGTTGGTGGGACAGATACGTCACCTGCTGCTGACTGATTACAACGAAACGAAGCAAATGAGCTCCTTCACAGAAAATGGAATTAAAACAGTGAACAAAATGGCAACTCAGTCTAATTAAGGACTGGATTAACGAGAAAGTCATTATTTCTTTAAATGGTAAAAAAGCCTTGAAAGCAAATCTGAGACATTACATAACAACAGACCTTTCAGGGAAGAAATATCCACGTTACAACATTATAGGACGTTTGCAGGGAAAGTTTCCGAACTCCTGCAGATCATCTTTACATGACTTTGTAGAAGTTTCCAAACCAAACAACATTAAACACTTTGTTAGACTTTATCTCCTCGTCAGTGCGTCTCGGTGACAGCTTCGACTGTATGTGACACTACAACATCGTCCTGCTGCCTCTGAGTCCCAGATCTGTCTCAGCTGACATCAACAGAACAAAAGGAACTAAATTAGAAAAATCAATCTGCGGAGTAAATATAGAAATCTAAAAATGGAAGCTGCTCCTTCAGGAGACGGCGAAGCAGCTTCCATTTTTAGATTTCTACTGAAGGTGAATGAGTTCAGTCAGGGATTAAATTTATTTGTGTTCAGCTATCAGATAAACACGTTGTATTTCGAGCAGAAACTCACCGGGCCGAAAGTGTGAACCGTCCTCCATCAGACACTCAGAGGGTCTTTGGGTCCAGGGTCCACCAAGCGGGACTTTACCCCGTCTCCTGTGGAGGACATTAGCATTAGTTCACCTTATCTCCTTTACAGCTGTGTAATCTGACCCACTATCTATCAGGTTGTAAACCAGGTGTGTTTGCACCTTGATTGTGTCTGGAGTTTAAATTACACAAGCATGAGGGATTATGAACTTTATGTGAGCAGATTCTATCTAAATGACGCCAATTTGTTCAGATATTTCCATCTAATGAGATTAATGAGCTGCAAAGTTCTTTTTAATGTTAATAATAAACTGCTTTGCACAGGAAATCACACTACAACTACAAAAAAGGGCAGAGGGAGATGAACTGAGAAAGACTGAAATGCAGTAAAAGCTCAGGAAAAAGCCCTTGACATTAAGATCGATGTAACTATCAGAGCATCAACAGACTGACTGAATATATGTTGAAATAATGTTGAATATCATAAATCTAAACTCACTAAACACCCACATTGCTTTAATTTATTTCTATGTTTTGGGTCTGTATTCTTGTGTTGTGCCTGTGAAACAGTTTTCATCACATCTAATCTAATGACAACAAAACACAGTTTTTAAATTGTTGCAAGGCTTCAGTTCGGTTGAGAACAACAACAAGCTGTTACACGTTAACTAACGAGCTGTTTGTGGCTTATAAGAACGTGAAATGTTTTTTTTAATTGTTGTAATGCTTCTTCTTCGTCTACAAGTCTAAAAACTTCTACCTCCGCTTCTGTGAAGTCGCTGTTGTTCATAAAATCATTTACAAATGGACATTTTGATCCAGGCGAACTGAAGGCGAAGCGACTTCGGCTGGCGACTAAAACCCGAGCGAAGGAATTCGCGCTGCGGGACGACAAAGCGAAACACGTGGATTAAAACTCGTCCGTCACATTTTCACTGACGAGCAAACGCGCTTTCACCTCAACTCCACAGTTCGCTGACTTGAAAACACTCTGCGGGCGAAAGCGAAGCGAAAAAACCCGCTTCGCTTTCAGTCCGAGCGAACTGGGCGCGAAGTGTGAAGCCGAACATCGAGCGAACATCGAGCGAACATCGAGCGAACATCGAGCGAACATCGAGCCGAACATCGAGCGAACATCGAGCGAACATCGAGCGAACATCGAGCCGAACATCGAGCGAACATCGAGCGAACATCGAGCGAACATCGAGCGAACATCGAGCGAACATCGAGCGAACATCGAGCGAACATCGAGCGAACATCGAGCCGAACATCGAGCCGAACATCGAGCGAACATCGAGCGAACATCGAGCGAACATCGAGCCGCAGGCCGCGATGGATCACCGCCTCCCTCCGCGGCTCGTTCTCCACCTGCCCCGCCAACACGTCGCCCCACACCGGGACACAAAGCAGCGGGATGTCGGGCTGGTTCCTCCGGTTCTACCTGGATATTCACCGACAACACGGACTACCGGCACCCGTCCGTCGCTCCGTCCGTCGGTCGGTGTCGGACTCACTCGCCCCGAGAGGACATGTCGATGGATAACAAGGATTTCTCCCAAACTAAACCGTGCTTTTCTCCTTTAAACGATGAATGAAAACCCGCGTCTCCGTCATCGCTCTGAGGGCAAAATGGAGTCTGTTAATAAAAAGACATAAATCCCGTCGGCAGCTTCCTGAGTCTGTCTCCTGGAGGATGAACTACAGCTTCCTGAGTCTGTCTCCTGGAGGATGAACTACAGCTTCCTGAGTCTGTCTCCTGGAGGATGAACTACAGCTTCCTGAGTCTGTCTCCTGGAGGATGAACTACAGCACATGATGGCTGGTGCGGAGGATCTGCTGCTTCTGACCCATTTCAGTCTTTGTCCTGGGGGGGGGGGGGCTGCATCCCAGAGATCTGCAGAACAGTTTTATTATCACCACTAACAGCCGCTAAAAATCACATTTATAGGCTGATAAAAAAGCTCCTTGTTCCCTTTAAATAACCGCAGATTTTAAATTAAAAAACCGTGTGTGCGCATGCCCAGTTTATAGGCAGCAGATTAATCAATAATTGAACAGGTTGCACATGAACAATACATCTGAAGGAAGAGCACTTCACCAGCTCAGCAGACATTTGTTCTAAAATATTAGGTCACATTAAAGATTAATTATTATTATTAATCAATCCTTTACATGTGCCACAGGTAAGGAAGATCAGTAATGCCAGGAAGGAAAAAATATTAGTTTAATTAACATAAATTAATGTGTGAGGTGGATGGAAAAGAAAAAAACAATAGATGAAATGTTAGATAACAAATATAAATCAAAATTATATTAAATGGATTGAGATTTACAATACATAAATTGTTTACTTTTCAAAATTGACTTTGAATCTGAATTATGACTCCAAGTTATGATTTATTATAAATCATGTTTCACACATATTAAGCATCTCATTACTTTAACAGGTATTTATAGTATTTTATTTTTAACTATTACTAACGATTGTCAGAATGAAACAAAGACCAGCAGGAAGTTAAATGTAATGAACTGTTTAATAAAACAGATGATGAATGTGGTACAACTACACTACTTCTGATGTATTTTTGTACAGACTTGAAGGACCTATGACATAAACTGAGCCTTTAAAAACACAACAGTCACAACTTTCACGTGAAATATTATTCTGACGTGAACGTATGGAAGACATTTCTGTCTGCTGGGAAAATTAAAAAGGAGTTAAATGAACAACAAAACTAAAAATACAGTTTGTTTGTACAAATTAAGAGATAAAAGGCACAAATTTTAACCAAGTCAAAAGTGTGACGCACCAAGTAAACATTAAGATATACTAAGACAAAATTATCAGATGTCGTAATTTTGACTTAAATCAAAATTTAGAGATAGTTAAGCCAGAATTTGTCTTTACGCCAGAATTATGAGCTATTTTTAAACAAAAATCTTCACTTAGTATCTCATAATATTGATATATAAAGTTAAGTTTTGACTTCAAAAAATATTCAAAATGATTACATTCACTAAATCAAAATTATGAGGCAATAAGTCAAACTGTTTGTGAAAATTATAACTCGATTTGATTTAGTATCTCATAACTTTGACTTTGAAAGTCATTTTTACTTATTTTGTAGTAAAAGCTTTGATACACTCTCATAAATCCGACTTGGTAATAATTTTTCAAGTCAAAGTTTGACGTCCAACAATATATTTTCGACTTGATAAATTAATAATTTCAGTCAAAATTTTGACTCATAATTTTGATTTAACATGAGTGTTTTAACTTAATTATTCCTAAATGTTCCTGGTAGTCATGGTCTTCCGTAGACTCCGGTATCTCTGAATCTTTCCATAAAAACACGTCCTGTCTGACTCAAACAGACAGACTAACGTCCCTCTGGACACAAACTATGATAAATCTTCACGTTTGTTCAGGGAAACTTCTCGATCGTATTTTATAGTTCAGTTCAGAGATGAACTGCGTCCAAAACTTCTGAGAAACAACAGATAATTCTGTCGTCCCTTCATTCAATGTTGGCCATCTCTACGTCCTGCTGCGCTCCAGCTGCTCTCTTGTTCTTCTTCTTCTTCTTGTTCTTCTTGGTTGGAGCAGACGAGGACTCTGGTGTCTTCTTCGGTGGATCTTTTGCCTTCAACACTTCAACTGAGGAGTCAACAAAATGAACCATTTTAGAGTTTTAACGATTCCGAATAAGAAACGTCACCATGAAGCGTCACAAACGAAAACAGGTTTGTGAGCAGGTTAGAACATGTATACAGTACAGATACTGTAAATATATATATATATATATATATATTCTGCAGAGACGCCATCTTGAAACAGGTTCTGACCCGTTTAAATAGTAGAAAACACCAGACTTTTGTGCTGCTTTTGTTTGTTCTAATGAAAGAAATGCAAAAACTAAGCAACAGGGAATAAAATTTCACATAATTTCATTACTATACTGTTATGAACGTGTTGAATTTGATATTTCACGATAAGTAATCCTAACTTTACCCAGGTAAACGAATGCCCTTCGATTTGTGTAACTTGGCCTCTAAGTAGCTGCGGCTGAACTTTAGGACGACACAGTGAAGTCGTGTTAGACAGAAATCTCCTCACAACCATCACTAACAGGATTAATTATTACACAACTCTTTACGGGAACACGGGAGGCTTGTTTTACCTTCCATACCGGCCTTCTCCTGCTGCATGTGCTGCAGCTGTTTGAGCAGCTTTCGTTTCTTCTTTCCCGACAGAGTGATGTTCGCTCGCGGGCTCGACCTGAAAAAACAGTCGGACTAAAACATGACGTCTCAAAACTTTACTCTAAAGTATCAAAACAGCAGCGGTGGAAGAACATTTACATCCCTTACTCAATAAAGGGACATGTGGAGATACAGCTCAGTCATGGAGTACAGTTAGATAGTAGCAGAAATACTCATGTAAAGTACCTTGAATTTGTACTTAAATACAGTACTTGAGTAAATTTACTTTGTTACTTTCCACAACTGTAAAACATTGCAAACTCTCAGCAATCAGCCCTCCTATTAAAATGAGTCTGTTTCACTGACTTCCTCTTCCTCAGGTGATGGACGGTGGTGAGACCCTGATCCACCACAGCTCCCACTATCTGGTGTCTCTTCCTCTTCTCTCTGCCTAGAACTCGCCGCCGCTTGAAAAGATTCCTACCGAGTTCCTGCAAGATGACGACAAACAGTTTACAGCCGCACTTCAGGACAATAACAGGAACAACATCATTTACAGACTGAGGAGCCGGAGCTGTAAAAAGAAAATGAAGAGAAGGAACAAAATCTTTCCACGTGAGCGTCTCTCCAGCGGAGGTGAGCAGACGCTGCTGCATCCTCAGACCTAACGAGCCTGCAGTTTGGGAAAGGTCGTCTTATCGGACAGTTAATGGAAAATCTTAAGGTTCTGCAGTGCAACTTTATGACTTCATCTTTGGCATTTTACAGACCAAACGATTAATCAACAAACAAGTTATAATAATAATCGTTAGCTGCAGCTTCATTTCAGAATAAACGTAATTTTTCTCTAACAAGCTTTTAAAACACAGTCAGAGATTTATTTATCCAACAAAAACACAGATCCTGAGTTCTGTGACTGACACAAACACACGAACAGGCTGGAGCCATCAAACACCAGATACTCTAATACACAAAGCTGAGAATACTTCTGTACTTTAACTCCATGAAGCTGAGAATACTTCTGTACTTTAACTCCATGAAGCTGAGAATACTTCTGTACTTTAACTACATGGAGTGAGAATACTTCTGTACTTTAACTCCATGAAGCTGAGAATACTTCTGTACTTTAACTACATGGAGTGAGAATACTTCTGTACTTTAACTCCATTAAGCTGAGAATACTTCTGTACTTTAACTACATGGAGTGAGAATACTTCTGTACTTTAACTCCATTAAGCTGAGAATACTTCTGTACTTTAACTCCATGAAGTAGTAAAGGCAGAGATCTAGTGAACAGTGTTCAGGTTATGTGTCCATGCTGCCGTGTTAGCCGTTAGCTGCTCTTCGCTAATAGTTTTGATCGATCTGATATCGGGACTCTGAGACTCTGAGGAGTTTCTGAGACTCTGAGACTCTGAGCTTCTTCTCCTCCGGGACGCTGTCACGGTGACTGTACTTTAAAGAGAGTTTCTCACGGTTTTCGGTCTGTTTATCTTTCCTCCTGGTGGCGACATGTTGGTGCTCTCACGTGGACAGGAAGCAGCTTCTTCTTCTGCGGTTTGAATGTCTGCAGGCGTCAGGACGCGGTGCTCGTTGCTGCCCCCTCAGGTCTGTCCGCACATCACACCCACAGGCCTCAGCACATTATAAAATACTGCAATTATACTATAATATATAATATAATATAATATAATAATGCTAGTATTGGTTGATTGTTAATAAAGTATTAATATGTAAACTGTACATTCACTACTTCTAATCTGTAACAGTGAATCATATTTTATAAATTGAATAAATGTTTTTTATGTAAATTCCTAATTTGAAAAATCATTGTTGTTGTGTTATGTTCCTATAGTTACTTTTTTTGTAGTGGAGTAAAAAGTACAATACTTACCTCAAAATAAAACAGCTGGAGGCTCCAGTGGTTGAATGCTGCCACCTGGTGGCCACAGGTGGGTACGAACACAATCTTCTCTCTGCATTAGATACTGAATATATATATATATATATATATATATATATATATATATATATATATATTGTTTTTTGTTTATTGTTGTGTTAGTATTGCATTCCTATACATTATTATTTTTGGAGTATTCTACAGTCGGAGTAGGAGCAGTCATACTAATAATAGAATGAATAATAACAAAACGTAACTTTATTTTTAGGCACTTTTCATATAGAAAGTGTTTTACAAAACAATAGAAGAAGAAAAGCAGACAGTTTATATAATACAATAATTTTTTTCCTCCTGTTTATTACAATACATAAAAAGAGGAGGGAAGTTATACAAACAATTACATAATTGATGATGTCATACAAATGATTTGGAGATAATCCAATATACCTACACACACACACACACACACACACACACACACATATATATATATATATATATATATATATATATGATTGACTTATTATCTGAATATTTGGGAGCTCGTTCACTGAATGGGGGTCAGCTGCTGCTCCTCTCAGAGACCCGGAGGTAATACTGATGACTTTTGACTCATTGTTGGGAAGTCAGAGCAGATTGGATCATGAGGCCGACGGTCCAGTCCAGCTGTCTGGAGCTCAGCGCTGCAGATTTAGCCGTCACAGTAAAAGGCTTCGACACTGTAATCGGCTCATTCTTCCTCCCTCCAGATAAACGAGAGAACAAACTGATCCAGAAATCCTCTAACAATCTAGGACAGCGTTAACGATCTCTGACACAACGTGGCTGGACTCAATCCGCCGAGTTCCTCCGAGGGTCTGGATCAGTTTTAAATGTCCGTTAAGTTTGGTTTCGGGATGTTTGATGATCAAACTGTTTCTCTGGATCAGTTTCAACGTTTCCTTTGATTCAGAGCCAGTGTGGAAATCAGGCCCGATGGTTTCTGTTTTTAAGCTTCTTTGTCATCTGAACAAGAAAAGAGTTCCTGTGAGTCTTCACAACATCTGCCTCCAAAATGTTTCCCATTATTTGAAGAGAATGGGACGACTTTTCTTCCCAGGTTCTGAAAAAAGTTTAATTCTTAAAAAAAAGATCTAAAACAACAAGATTTGGGGCTTCGCTTGTTGCTGTTTTGGGTGAATTAGAGACTCTGAATCCTGGGAGCAGCTTCGGACCAGCGTGAGAGCTCGGAGCTGGACTGACGCGTCTGTTTCTGTCCACACGCCAACGTCTACACCCCCGACAACGCAGACGCTCTGCAGACATGTGTCCTGTCCCCAACACTCAGCCCGCAGATATCAACAGCAACGTCCTCAAGGTCCGAGGGACATTTCAGCGTCCAGCTAAATAACAAACAAAAAGGAACCAGTAGGCCTGACGTCTCTCAGCTCGGTGTCTCTCTTCTTAACGTCTCTCCAACCTGCAGCCAAACCAAACTTGTCATGTTTGAAGCCTCAGTTCAGGGAATTATTTTAATGGCTCGTAGAGAAGCCAAATCCCTCTGGCCTCATTCTTCAGCCTGGAGCCGGTGATCGTCCCTAATTCAATTCTGGGTGGAATTTATGATGAAGGACGGCAATTTGTTGACGCTTTTCTCTCTGTTGAGTGGAAAGTTGTGAGTTTCTTTCCTGCTGTATGTGTAGATGTTTAAAAAAAAGCTTCTGCAGAGACTTTGAAATGAGAATTAAATCTCAGCTGATGGAGACAATTTCCTGGTGGGCAGCTGAAGTTGATTAGACATTAATTGGACAGACTGCACGGGTGATGAAAATCTGCAGAAACACAGTAGAAGAAGAAAATGTGGTGGTGGGATGGAGGCACTTTTGTGTTCTGAGTGCTTTTGAAAAACCTTTATTTCACCAGAATTTGCCAGATAGGTTGATTCCATGCGTGATGCTGTTTATAGCTGCAGAATCATCACGTTTTTAAGTTTTCTTCACTATCAAAGTAATCCAGAGTTTCAGACGCTGGGAGGAAATCATCTCTCTATTGTGTCCTGAAAACCTCTGACTCAAACTAAAATATGTCATGGTTTCAAACTGTTATATATAATATAAATAATATGTTTATCCTTTCCAGTTTTGAATGTCGTATTCACACCACGTCAAGGTACAATCTGACCTTGTTATGTCTAACGGGTCAAAGTAACCAGATTTTAGTTTGGGTAAAAATCCCAACAATAATATAAAAGTAACACTAACTGTGTCTGGGCGTAGTTAACCCAGTATTGGTGCTATATTGACCCAGTGATCTGTAGTCTAAATGTCACAGATATAGGTATATGTAGTAAGTTGAGTATTATGTGTATAAATGTGTGTGCTTTAGAAGGATATTACAGTGGGATGAGGTTATTAAATGTATTAAACACACAGATGACTGATGTGAGAATGATGCAGGAACATGAGTATCTGCTGAGTGATGTGTTTCAGTCTGTTGGAAACATGTTTCTGTCCAGCTTTTTCTTTTTCTTCAGCTTCAGTGGAAACTTTCATGTGTTGAGCTGCTTGTTTCTGAACCAGCATGAGTCAGTCTGATGAGACCAGAGAAAGTTTAGTGTGAAGAAAGAGGCTGATTCCATGTTTAGAGGAGCTGAGAGAGAAATAAGAAGCTTTGTCTTTGCCGACCGGTCTTACTACCACACCGTCTCACCGGTTTTACATGTTGGAATAGGCAGAACTGCAGTTTAGGTCTGTTTTCATATTCATGCATAGGTTTGTTTTGAATGTTATTCAAATATTATTTTTATGACCCACCATGACGTGGAAATGTTTTCATTCGTAATGTTTTTTAATTTAAACTTTTATTTTACATCTAGCAATCATCCAAAGACCTAAAAAGCATCCACCAATGAAATCCTTACGAACGTCCCTCAACGGCCTACAACCTCAGATTATCACCTGAGCCTCAGTTAGCCACAACGCTTTATGCTGAGGCTGAATAAAAACCAGCTGGGGCAGAAATAAGAAGTGATTCATCAGCCAGCCAACCAACTGAGAGACAGAGTTTGAGAACTTATTGAAAATAGACTTTTTTGCATCATTCTGAGGCTTCAATGAAATGTAAGTGAATATCATCTTAATGAGGTTAACAGGATCAACAACAGGACAAAGTGACACGAACGACACAGGAGACGGAGAGGAGGATACTGTCAAATGTTTAATCCGTTCAGTACAGGGTGTTTATCTCAGTGCAAGTGCCAAAAACAACCATATGAACTTTGGCATTGAGAAGCAGAGCGAGCCGTGGAGGGAACAGAGACACTGAAGGCAGCAGGAGGGTCCAACACAAGAGCGAGACAGCAAACGGCTTCGATCAGCCGGAAACATCCGAGAAACAGCAGCAAAGAAACAAAACGTCTGAACAGAGCGAAGGGCCAAGAATCAAGAATAACACAGAATGACGACCGTCGTTTTTTCTTCATTTCAATCACAAAAACAAGTCAATGAACAAAATTAATGGTATATATATTTATATTTATATATCTAAAGTGCAATATGGTACAAAAATATAGAAGGTCAGCAGCACCTCGATACATTTACAAAATAAATACACCATTCAGACAAAATAAATTACCGCAAAAAAAATCTGACATAATTGGAATAAAAAAGAAAAAAGCAAGGATTCACAAAGATTAAAATCTGTTGCCTCACAGAGCATCAAATAAGTTTTTTTTTTATCATATTCTGCTATTTATTCTGCTATATTTAGAATATTTACAGACAATAAATATTTTCCAATTTCTTTCCAAACAATCAGTATTACAGAAGACTGTAACGTGAGTATTTAGGAGTCCACTCCGACTTTCCGTAGGTTCCTGAAACACAAACAGGGACAAACTGGTTACTTCACTGGTTTGTCTGGTGTCTTTAAATGTAAAGTAATTCATTAAAATAACTATAAGTTTAATATTAAGAAAAACAGTAAATTGATTTAAATTTGTTCGGAAATCCTTTGAAGTTCAAATTTTCAATATTTAATACTTCAAGTTTAAGTTCATTTCCTTAAGTGAACTCTATCTGAGAGATGAAAAAGTTATTTTAATGAGCTGATTCTAATCATTTAGATTCAATATATTTACATTTTAAGTGAATAAAGGATTCACTATTTCCCCACCAGACTTTTATAGAAAAGGCTTGAAACAGCCTTTGACCTGACTTTGACTCGTGGACTCACCTTTGTCAGAGACTGACAGCGTTTTAAAGCAGCGCTCTCTGCAGGCCGAGCAGAGACCTCCACTCCAGGTGGAGTCCGCTCCCGGGTTCGTCCTCCAGCCTCCACCCCAACGAACGCGCCCTCCTCTTCCTCTTCTCTCCTTCCCGCCTCTTCCCGGACCTCCCTTTCTTCTTCTTCTTGCCAGGTGCTTTCAGCACGCCGTCTTTGTACGTCTGAGACTTGTTGGTCTCCTGCGGCAGGTTGGTGCCCTCCTCCTCCTCCAGCCTGAAGCTGATGGGGAGGTTCTTGGTTCCTCCGGGGGGCTTGGAGTGCAGGGTGCTGCCGGTGGTGCTCAGGTTGATGCCCAGGCCGACACCCGGCAGCCCGACGCCGGCGCCGCTGCTGCTCCCGCCTCCGCCGGTTGTCTGGACCGGGAGGTCGCGTACCTCCGCCGTGTGGACTTCGTCCAAAAGCTCCTGCAGCCACATGCGGCGCTTAAAGTCCTGCAGCACCCGGCCTTTGTCGTGCATCAGCTGAGCGTGAGTCACAGACCGCTTTCTGCAAAACATCACACAGAACGTTTGTTTAAATGAGACGTTTCTTTCATTTTTACACATTTCAAATATATGTAGCACATTTACCTCCTATTGAGAGTCATTTTTTATTAAACAAGAGTGTAAAAAATCGTTAGAAAACCTCCAGTTGGTCCTCGGCCCAGGACTGAACTTTGCACCAAATGGCATTGACATGTTTCATGATTTTTAGATGTTGTGACTTGATGTATGATGTAGAGAAAACACACTATCTTTCACCAGCAGAGGGCAGCATTAACACAGAACCAGAGCGCTCCATGCAGTCAAACGACATGATTCATCGAACCGCAGGAGCTGAATTAGTTTCCAGGGTTGTTAAAACTGATACCAGAGACCTCCACCCTGCATGAGGAGGTCCAGATGAGTTTTCTCTTCTGTTTCTCGTCACAAGAAAATGCCAGTTTTCCTTTTGATTGTCCGTTAATGCAATCATGGCACTCAAAGCAAAACCTTTGGCCCTTCACTTTTCATTAATATGGATGTTAACTGACAGATTCATGGCGCTCAGACCCCGAGGGATAAAAAACTGGGACCACAAACGCTCAAAAAGAAGAAAGAAAATGAGACTTGAGGCTGAACTCGGCTGTGATTTCTGAATTTCAAATGAAACTGACTTCAGGCCACATCAGTAATAAAAATATCAATAAGATAATTTAAAGTCTGCATGCTGCTGCAGCGCCACCTGCAACATCTGTCAGGTTGTTTCTGACTTCACGTCCTTTCTTCTTGGCAGAGATTTCCTAAAACACTTGAAGGCCCCAGCGAGATTTGAACTCGCGACCCCTGGTTTACAAGACCAGTGCTCTAACCCCTGAGCTATGGAGCCTGGCCTGCCACACCCAGAGGACTGAGCAAAGATTTAAACACACAGGAACCACATGTTCCAAATATACAACTACTGACAGTCATACAACAATCAGCCACATATAGAGCACCTGACAACAGTCACCTGACAACAGTCACCTGACAGAAAAAGCCTTTGCTCCTCAAACAAAACTCCACAGACATTTTAAATGAGTGGAGCAGGTGTAGCGCCACCTGCAGGTGAGGAGCACGCAGCAGCTCCGCTCTGACTGTTTGTCCAACCTGCAGGATGAAAACGAGACGAAGGCCCCAGCGAGATTTGAACTCGCGACCCCTGGTTTACAAGACCAGTGCTCTAACCCCTGAGCTATGGAGCCGTGGGGACCCGCTGAGGCCACGCCCATCAGACTGTCGTCACTACAGGTAAACTTCACTGAGGAAAACACTTCCGCAGATGTCCACGTGGTGGCGCTGTCCGCGCAGAAACGCTGGTGCCCCGGCCCGTGGCTGAGGCTCACGGTGTTTCTGAGGTGACTCACTTCACCTGATGACAAACATCATCACCTGCTGCAGGATCACTGTTAGTTCACACCTGAATGTGTGTGAAAGAGCACAAGAGTCACGTGGAATATGTGAATTATTTTGAAGGAGAGGCCTCAGGTAGATTTGAAGTGCCACACCTGGTTTACAGGGTTAGGGCTCCTGACCTGTGGTGCCCGGCCCCTGAAGCCCACTTGGTGGTGCTGTCTGCACAGAAAACCACAGCAAGCACTCAGCCCTTGGCTGAACTTTACACCAAACTTCATTGAAATTTGTTGTGTTTTTGAGATGTGATGATTGTCCTTTGGACCAAAGCATCAGACAAGTTAATGTAACTAAAAACAGTCAACAGGACTCACAACTTATCAACCTGCTTGTTGGCAGATTAAATAAAAATGTAGAGTTTGATTAAAACAACAGAAGAGTTTGACTGAGTTCTAAGGCAGGACAGAAGAAGAAGAGATGAGTCAGCAGAAGAAGAATCAGCTGTGATTCTGACCAGATGGGACGACCTGTTATCTTTCCACATGCAGTCGGAGCAGCAGAAGGATTCGGGCTTTGCTTTGCTGCGGTGTCTCGTTACTCAGAGTCTTAACTCTTAGACAAACAGAGAGTCCGAGGGCCCGGCTCGAAGCCTGGGAACCGCCGAGCTGCACCGCCGGCCAAACACTTCAGGTGTCCGAGCACACAAACACACCGGCTTCAATGGGAGATACCGACGGCTGATTACAGCTGTCAGTTTCCCTTTGCAGAGGTCAGGTTTATCTGGTGGGCGTTTGATTTGGATTCATTTGTGGAGGTTTTTCCAGCAGCAGAACGTTTAGTTGGAAGAGTCGAAGCCTGTCGAACAGCAACAGACTCAAAGCTAAAAAGGGAAGAAACGACTGATGAAACCACACAAATGGATTTCTCCTTCTTATTCTGCTCCCCCAAGGTGAAAGTGTATTTTCCTGCTGAATAATAATATCCTCCCAAACACAGAGGGAGCCCCAGAGAGCAGCTTTGTTTATATGCATACAGATATTTCCTGTAAATCGCAGGCCTAAACAGAAAAAAAGCGTCTCCCTGGGAGAACAGCGCCTTTGAAAATGGATCCGGCTCTGTTTTTACCTTTAATAAAGCTGACATCAAACAGCTTCCAGCCACAGGAAAGTGGCCCTGATACATCCTGAGGTGGCGGCACTCCAGCGCTCGCTGGCCTCGGCCTACCTGAGGTTAACTGTTTCTGTGTGTGTGTGTGTGTGTGTGTGTGTGTGTGTGTGTGTGTGTGTGTGTGGGGGGGGTGTCAGTGTGTCATTTCCCAGCTGTTTGGCTGGTGGTCAAAAGCTTTGTCGGTTCAACTCCAGAAGCTCAGAAGCCTCAGATATCGACTCCCGGCCTCCTGTCAGGATGGTCATGATGCTCGCTTACTGTAACAGGTCTGTTCTGATCCTGAATTGTTTTTTTCAGTCCTGAAACGTTTCACATCTTTAAGCTTCTACAAATATTCAAAATAAACATTTGACAAGTTAAAATGACAGAAATCACCTGTGATGAGGCTGAAACTATCCGAAAAGTACCAAACATTGGCTTTGAGAGTTTGATCAGAATCTAAACTTAAAAGATCATTTAACTGAGGCAAAATTCTTGCTGCATTTTGGCTTATTTTGTGAATAAATAGTATAAATGGTATAAACAGTTTCCTGTTTTAGTATCTGGACCTGGTAAGATTCAGACACTAGTATTCAGCGCTGCAACTAAAGATTATTTTATCATCAATTAATCTGCCAATTAGGATCAATAAAGCAAATCATAATATCTGCGAGCACAAGGTGACGTCTTCCAACAGTCAAAAAATTCCAAAATATTCCTTTTACTGAGATGGAAGACCAAGAAAAGAGGCAAATCCTCATGTTTGAGAAGCTAAAAAACATCAAATGTTTGAGTCAAAACAGCAGCTACTTGACTTTCTTCAGATCTACTAATGAAACGATCGCCTAACTGTTGCAGCTCTATCAGTCTTAGAGACATTTGAAATGGATCTCGGCCCACGTGATGATTTTGATTCTGATAAAATTTCTGATAGAGTTTTTCGGTACCAAATTCATACTAAATCTAAAGTTGCAGCCTTCTTCTGGTCGGAGGTCAGAGGTCAGCAGCTTCACCGCTCTGTGATTTGAACCTCGCGGTTTTCATCCCGCTCGTGTTTATCTTTCCCCTCAGGTGGCGTTAACCTCGTCCCGAAATCCTATTAAGTGCATATCACACAACGGGTGTAGCTCTGTTTCCCCTGACGTAAGCATAACAGGCCCCACGCGCCCGGAGGAGGAAACCGCTGGAGCCCGTTAACGTTCACGTAAACCTGGACGACACACGGCTTGAATCACTTTAAAGACTTGACTCTCTTCCTTCTGCAACCGGGCTCAAAACTGGAGCTGCCGCCACCAAAATGCATTTCAGATGTGATCTCTCTCCCCTGGGACGTCCTGCAGTAAACCAGGCCAGAAGTTTAGAGGAGAAAATCTCACTTACAGATTGTTTCAGAGTTACTGAGGTCCAAAAAGCTGCCTGCCTTCAGAGCATCTTCCCACTGTTTCATTAAAAAGTGATTACATCCAAAAACTGCCTCAGCGATATAATCTTTCCAAAGCTCTCAGAGTGTTCAGCATTCTGGCTTAACAACTTGAAAGAACATTTATTCTGTTTGGCATCGGACGCCTCAGCAGGAGCAGCAGGTTTGGTTTGGTCCGCGGCCGAGTCGAACATCAGCATTATTCATTCCCCTCCTTCGCAAAGACTCTCAGTCTTTGTCCAGGGATGGACACCAGCAGACAGAGGACAGAAAGTCTGAATCCTCCTCCAGGAACAAACCTGAGTCCTGAAGGAGAGAGGCAGCAGGACGGGGGGGGGGGGGGGGGGGGGGGTTTATCACAGGGAGACGGTTTCTGCTTAAGGTAAACACACAGGTGGGCGAGGGCTAACCAAACAGCTGCCGGCACGTTTCACAAATGAACACATTTTCCAGCCTCTGCTCGCCCACCACGTCGGGGGGGAGCTGGAAATAAATGAAAAGAAACGAGCAAATATCGGAAAAAAAGATTATCTGGAAGTTTATTCCACTTTCTCGTTTTTTTCAGCGTCCCTGAGATTCAGATCGAGGAGCACAGACTGAAGGTTTTCTAAGTGAAAAGAGTCAAAAGGCTGAAAAGTGTGAAAAAATAAAACGCAGACTTACATTCTGTTGCTCAGGGCATCAATCGGACGTCCAAAGTGCGGCACCGGAGAGCAGAGGAGGAAAAGAGCGAAGCACCACTGCTGCAGGACTCTCCTGGAGCAGAACATCTTGGAGATACGTTTCTGAAAAGAAACAAACACATGAACAACCTGAGCTCAAAAAGCCTTCTGCACCATCTTTCTGTGAACAACCCAGAGAGCTTCACTTCACTCTGCAGAAACCAGCCCAGCGTGCTTCACAGCAAATTCCCAATTAGGCCACAACAAAGCTGAAATTAAACAAACCAAAACAAGTGGGGGAGAAGAAGAAGAAGACGATTAAATGGGGGAAACTTACTTTCCCACAGCAGCGTCTGTCCCACACGGAAAAAGATAAAGTAACAGAAAGAAAAAGAATTCACTTATGTCCCTTCTCAAACTTTCCAGTCTGACTTTCCACCACAAATAAAGGACGTCTCAGGAGACACAATCCAGGTGATGACACCTTGGGGGAAAGGGAAAAAAAATCCCCACGAGCCAAAACACATCCAGGAGCTCCTCTTTACTTTTTTATTTATGTTCCTCAGTTTAAAAACTCCTTCAAGTGGAGAAGAAGAAGTCCAGCTGCAGCTCCAGCAGGCGTCCAGGTGTCCTGCGGTTAAAGGTGAGCGTTAGAGTGCCGGCGGGGCAGCCAGCGGCGGGACGGACGGAGGCTGCACTGCTGCTGCTGCGGCTGCTGCAGGTCGCTCTGATGGGAACGTTTGCTGCATGCTGCCTGAGTGCCTGAGAAGGTCAGAGGCGAAGGGAAGGGGAGGACTTCTTAACAAAGAGGAGGGCCTCCCTGATGTCTCTGCCCACCGACTGCGGACCAGTCAGACAGTCAAGAGGAAGGAAGAAACGGCAGGAAGGTGGCACTCGAGCAGCACACAGCGAGTCCACAGCTGGAGCTACGGGGGCCCATTAGTGCCCAAAATACTGTACATTCACCGATTTGTCCGTTTCATTGTGACTCTGGTGTTTCTATCTTTCAGTGTCGAGGCTGAGAAAATTAAATTATGCTCGTGAAGTGAGACGAATGCACACAAAGAAGTCCGCAACAAAAACAAAGAAAAAGACAAGGACAGAAGACGACAAAGAGAAAAAAACCCAACAAAATAAAGTCGACAATAAAGGCAAGAATGAAAAGAATTAAGATAATCAATAAACAAACACTTATTAGTTTTATCTTATTGGATTACAGCTGGAAGACATATGGGGGGGTGATTAGTGCCAAAACTACTGTCGGTCCTCCTGTTTGTTGTTGTCTTTTTATATGTACGCTTGAAGCCGTATTTATTCATCTACACATCTTTTTGATATTGATTGATTATTGTTAGTTATTTTTCTTTTAACTTTTTTGTGGTTGTAATGTAAAGCACTTATTAGAGTATAAGAGGTTTTGTGTATTAAGGTAAAGTAAGTAAAGTTTACTATTATTACACTCTGAAGATGAGAAAACAAAGAAAATTACTGTTACTAAAACAAAACCTTTTCCTGATGCCATACTGTGAGAAATGTAAATGTTTTCCTACAAATCACTTTTTTATTTAACAAACAAAAAGTTCTTAATAGAATAAAATCTAAAATTAGCAAAACTGATTTGCATCAGAACTATCTGAAAGTCAACCAGAGGAATTAATCTGACGAGACACTTGATACCAACTAAAACTATTGTGGTTTGAAATGGAGATCTAACAAAGCAAAAACAACAACAACATTTTAGAAACAAAATGGGAACAAATTTCCCAAAACTTGACATTTCAAATGGTGAAACACGAATTAAAGTTGATAAAAAAGTATCTCCTTCTATTTGTATATTTTGCAGATGACTTATGAGCGCACTACGACTCGGAGGTATTTCCTGTTTGAAGCTCTGGCTGTGTGATGCACAGTGACAGGCGGTCTGAGTGGATGTCACCGCAGTGACTCTGGGCCATCGCTGGCCTTTATACGCCCTACGAAGAGTCAGGTGGGCTGTCTGAGGTACAACGCTCGGCCTCCGGACACGAAGATGAAACCTGAGTGGAGGTGATGAGGTCTGGCAGGCTGAACCCTGAACCGTCAGCAATGTCAAGATGTGCAGAGACACGCAGCATGAAATACAAAAACTCTCCACAGAGAGTGACGACTGCTTAGAACATTTTCAAGCTATGTAAAGTTTACAGAACAGCAAAGTTTACGAAACGGTGAAGTGTCCAGCAGTTTTTGTAATCCGATCAGACATCCAATTGGCTAAGTTTGCACAAGGTTAACAACCAATTCAACACCATGAAAGTCTTGTGAGTGGAAAGTAATTTCTGAAATGTTTGACACAATTAAATTATGATTTAGAGATAACAGAACCAAAACATTTTAGTCAACATTTGCTGCTTTCATCTTCCATAAAAAGCTGCAAACCTCTGACTCATGAATCCTTTGATTTTACATGGTTTATACTGACTTTAATGGTTTCATGTTTTTTGCCACTTTTTGTTTGATGTACAACAGTTTTTGAACCACAAATTGTTTTGTGTTCAACATTTACAAATACAAATAGCTAAGTTTGCACAAGTGTTAAAGAAAGCAAGAATTCAACTTCTCTCTCAAACCCTCAACTACTTTTCATGTGAACAACCAAGTACAACCCAATGAAAGTTATTTTTAATCATATATGACATGAATACGTTGTGACCAAAAAATGATTGGCTAACATTTGCTGCTTTTGTCCTCCGTAAAAAGCTGCAGACTTCTGAGTTATGATGACAAAAAATTAAGAATCAGTGATGAAAATAAACATTATCTGCTGCTCGTTTTCTCTGCAAATAGCAAACAAAAATGAGAAAAACCCTCAGCAACTTTCCAAATCGCACCAGATTTACCTTCAGACGTGGTTCATCTGAAGCATACAAGGATCTTTACTGTGATCAGCTGACAGAACAAAGTGTGAGACCTCCTCTAACATACAGCAAGGATTATTTCACATGACTGTAAATATATTTCTACCATCTGCACATCAGATGATGTGAAGCGTTCATGATACACATTTGCACGTCAGCTTCTTCTGAGCTGTAAATCTGTCGTCAGCAGAGACTCACTGATCTCAGTTTGCTCTCTGATTGTAATTATCATCTTTAACTTGATGCTCTGTTCTTACACACATACTTCCATCTTTAACAGATCATTACATTCGATTTCAGGATCTAATCTGATCTGATCTAATCGTGTTCAGTCTGACTCTCTGGGTGGAAACTTTGCCTGCGTTTGTGGATCAAACAGCTCCACACTTTAAAGCCTCAGACCACCAACACTGTCACTGCTCTTATGTAACCTCTCATACTGTGCTGCACTTAAACAGCGCTGCAGGATGACGTATGTTTGTAGGTCAACCCGGAAGTCAACGTCGCCCTGGTTCCCTCGACAAGCAGCCGATGGGATTGTTCCATTGGCTTTTGGATTACTGCAGAAAATAAACTCAGGGGCAACAAAGGTTTATGATACTCACACATTTTGTTCTGCAAGATCATCTTCACACATGAACACCACTTTTATGATTTTTCAACCTTTAATACAATCACCAGAAGTAAAAAGCTAACACTGAGCTTCGAACTTGTAATTTGATTTCATGCGCTCACCTCTTCTGCAAAATATGATAAATCTACAAGTTATAAAGTTTGAATATAAACACAACTAGAGGCCACCTCTGTTGTCTCATTTAGCCACTTCTTGGCAACCGCCTTTTTTAAGACACGTAAAAGCTTTAAAATTCTCGAGTGTGGTATTTACTGACGTATTACATGTTGTAGAACAAAACGTGAAAATCTCTCTGACCAAAAACTCGTGCAAAAATGTGAATTCATGTCTGGGTTTTAGGACTCTATGAGCCTGATGTTATAAAAAACACAAGATAAACGCCAGTCTGTCCACCACCCTGGTCCAGTTCCAGATCTAAAGCCTGGCTGACACTGTTGAGATTTGTAAAGTGTGTGAGACCTTTTCTTCTCTGCCTCGATCTACAGACATGTTTACTGTTATCTTCGGAGTAGTAAATATTAATGTGAAAGCAAAACCACATACAGAGAAAATACATTCTTTGTCATTTTGCAGACAAACTGGATGTGGTCTATGTGGGATAACAGATGGTCAATCATTACCCCCAAATATTTTCTGATGATACCTGCCTGATTTTTTCATTATGGAAAACAATAGGAACTTTATGAGAGTCAGATGGTGGACCAAATAAAAATTCTTCTGTTTTCCTGTTTATCTCTCCACTCGACCACTTTGTTTACTCCATGTTGGTGCAGCTCGGTGCTGCCTGAGTTACTTAACAGGGATATTAAAGCTGCATCATCAGAATACTTCAGAATGTATTGATTTGGTGTATCTGTATGGCAGTCGTCCATATAGTAAGTGCCCAACATTGGTCATGAGGTGATTCTTCCTGTAACTCATTTTGAGAGGAGCTGATTGGCTGGAAGTTGTAGTCCAGGTCAAAATATCTCAACAACTGACCGTCACTAACTTTTCTCTACATGTCCCCTTAAACTTGACTTCCTCAGCTTTCCTCTAGTGGCTCCATCGGGCCTGAATGTCCTCTTGTACACAAAATATTACAACATCATAATTTAACAGGCAATTTACTGGCCGAGGTCTACGGGGACTGACTCGCTGTTGGAACCTCAAGTGGCCATTCGAGGAACTGCAGGTCGCAGTAACATAACACCATATGTGAACGAGTAGCAACATAGACTGCACCGATTTTCATCAGGAAATTTGTTCCCATTTTCTTTCTAAAAACTTTATCTGCCATCAGAGTAATCTGAAAAATAATCCCATAAAAATCGATATATATCGTGGCTTTAAGCGAAGCGCAGGAGTTTCCTGAGTGAAGCTCCACACATGGGAGCCTTCACTCCGCTCTGAAGAGCAAACAACAGTAAGTCAGACAAACACTGCGGGCAGCAGCGCCATTCCCCTCGGCTGCTCTGACTGACACGTGTTGAAATATCAGCAATGTGTTCCAGCTGCCGCCGCCAACAATTAAAAACAGATCTCCGAGAGAGAAAAGCAGCCCAACACACACTCGGGGTCTTATCTCTCAGGCAGGACCCCGGAAAATCTGTGTGGAAATCATTTGTGGGAAAAATGTTTACACAAGCATGTGGCATCAACATTTGACATGTTTGGAGATTTATGTGTAGTTTTTTATATCTCCGTACCATGTGAGTGCTGGGTTTGAAGCATGTTTAGAAACAACAGACATGTGATTAATGTTCCTCACTTTTTAGCCAGTTGACTTCACACAAAGACTTTTTTTGTTTTCTCTTTTGGATGATGAACAATAGCTGATTGTTTTGGTTTTAAACTGTCTGAAGCACTGATTCCCAACCAGGGTCCTCGTACCCCGGCGGGTATTTCTGCAGTTACTGGGGTGGACCTGGGACGATAACAGCGCAGCTCAGATTATCTAAAAGAAGAGAAATTATAAGTGTTTGAACCAGTGGTTCAAACAGTGGTTTCCAAACAGGCCTCTTTGCCAACTTGAATGAATGGCACTATGCAGCATGTGAACTAAGCGCCATGTGTACCACCAGCGTTTGAAGTGTTAAAACCTCAACACCAAGTGCTGAGATCCAGAGGGCGCAGAAACTAGTTAGTGACTGATGAGAAAAGTCAAAATAGATCATCAAACATAACGAATAAACGGTGGAAATGTCCAGCAGCACAAATGTAAACTTGACCAAACCTACCGAAAAACAGAAAAAACAAGGAGACTAAACCAAAATATCAACAATTTCACGATCACTATGATCTTTAACCTGCAATAAAACAGTTTTTGGCCACTTTGGGGCAACGGAAACAATCTATAATCACATAAACGTACCAGCTTTTAAGCTTTCCACCTTTAAGATTTCCACATCCAGCAGTTACAGAGCTACATTATCGTTTATTTGGAGTCATGTTTGTGTCAATAGTCACGCTTTCAGCTCTGTTTTGGTCTCCACCACCTCCTGAGGGAAATACCTGTCTCCTTAGCTGCTAAATGCTGCAATAACTCTCATCTCTAACTGTGTCTGTCTGCTGCTGAGCAGGTCGAGTACTGTAGGTTTTTTACAGCTTTTTTGTCTGGAAAAAACTACGCAAACCAAAACAATGAGCTAAAATAATAATTATCTGTCAGAGCCATGAATCATCTGATCCATTGTTACTATGAATATATTGTCTAGTGGTGTACAGGAGCTCATGTGATCGGGCTGTGGTGGTACTTCAGACAGCAGCTGGTTTAAGGCAGACGCCCACACTGCCTTGGCTGGCCATATTTTAAAGGTTTATCTTATTTTAAAAATAGAAATCTGGACCGTTTGTTTGTTTCAGTTAGTTTAATCAACTGACCCTCTCCTCCATCAGCTGCTCCGAGTGTGGACACACTGAGCATAAAGAGCAGCATGAAAGGCCGAGGGTCAGCCCACCCTGCACTTCCAAAATGTTTAGTTAACGTTGTGGGCGTCCTCCGGGGGTTTCAGACGGACAGCTAAAAAAAAAAAACCCTGAAGGGCAATGACGACTTTTCTCCTGGGGGGGAAATCCTATACGTAGAGTGCGGCTCTAGATATTTATCAGGGCTTCCCTACAGAACGTTCTCTGACTCAACACTAAGTCAACTGGCTGACTGTGTCAGACTGTGTTTTCAATTTACTCAATTATCTCAAACATTTGGTCTTGGCGACTGTGGTCTATTGATGCGTCCTTGATTGTTACTCCGAAATAGCAGCTCCACTGTAAAGGTCACTGTATGAACATGAAAAGCACACAATGAGCACAGTCTTTGTTAAAAACGCAGGCTGCCAACATGAGGTCCGTATGTGGTGATGCAACAAACCTTTCTGCTGCTCTTTTCATTCATTAGGGATCATAAACAGAATCCATTGTTTCTTTCCAAGTCATCATTTGGTGTATAAAAAAAGTCAGCGTTTGGATGGTGAATGATTGGTGCCAGGGAGAATCATGGGAGTACTTTTCCCCCAGTTTGTCTGCAAATTAGTCAAGTTCCTTCCAGTTTATGAGCTCCTCTGGTTGGAGGCGATTCAGGAACACAAAGTCCAGGCTGATTTTTTCATGCACTGGAACAAAAGGAGGAGTGTCGGGGATCAGCGGTGGGAAAGACTACCTGTCGTCGTCCCTCCCACCTCCTCCGACGCCCAACCGTGTGCAGCGCTCGACTAGAGAACAGGATCTCGTGCTTCTGCCTCCTGAAAGCTTTAAACTTTACCTGCACGTAAACAGGTACTGGGAAAAAAAAAAAGGTCTTTTCCTGGCAGCGGGAGGCATGTGGGGTCCGAGCCAGGAAAGCTGTTTTAGATTCATAGAAAATTGCAGCGTCTTGGCAGAGCACGACATACACAAAACAAATGTCCGCTTTTAATCTTTGCGACCGCACCCCCCACCTCTCCTTCTAAAAACAATTCTCCTCACAAAGGCATGTACTGTTAGCGCCCCCCCCCCCCCCCCCCCCCATCAGTAGTCCACCACCCGCTCCGTCCCGAGGCCCCCACGCCGTTCACCACACTGATAGGACCTGAACGCCGTCAGGACGCAGCTTCCACTAACAAATCATTTCTCTTTACTCGTTATTCACCACACACGAGCTGACCAGGATGAAATCTGCTGCTCAGTTCTTATTCTTCAATATGTTCAGACAATAACTGGCAGATCAATCGATAATTAAAACAATTGTTACTTCACATCAAGAGAAATTTGGTAATAAGTAAGGATTATGTATAAAGACTCTTTAAAATTTATAATCATCCAATAATCTCTACACGAGAAATTCATACGAATGTGGTAGAAAATGAAATGATTGATCAATTATTGATCTGTGTAAAACGTCACTACTCGGGCCATTTCACGCTGCGGCGTCAAAAAATGTTGGTGGGTGTTAAAGTGTTAATCCCATTAAGCAGAAACAACATTTAAAGTTTTATTTTGGTTTGTTAAGAAACTGATTACGTTGTTTTATCCATTAAAATTCCTTATTTTGCAGCTATTCCACCTTAATCTGAATGTGACAAGTTTAGGAGACTTTTTAGGGATGAAATGAAGCGTTTCTGTTCCCAGGAGAACGAGAAACAACCTCAGACTCCATTTAATAGATGTGATGGCAGTTTGTACAGCAGCTGTGTGACGTGCAGTAAATCACAGAGGAGTTCTCGGGGTGAGGAATGGAGGCCGGACGGCGAAATGATGGAAAAGTGCAAGCGGGGGGGCGGGGGAGTGTGTCAGGGTGATGGATGATGATGATTGAGGGATGATGAAGAGACCATGAGACGTCTCGCTCATTCTCCTCTCAGGGGTGGCCTTCCTCTCTCTCATTATAACCTCTGGCTTACCTTCGACCCTCCTCCTCTGCGGCCCCGGCTTCGCTCGGTGGCGACATATTTTACAGAGGAATTCAGAAATGTGCCTTTTTTTTTTTTTTTTTTGGTGGGACGGACAGAAAGTCGTAGCGCCATAAAGAAAAAGTCCTCCTCTCCCCCTCCCTCCCTCTTGTTTTACTCTCATTCACATTATACAACACACGCCCACCACAGGAACACATGCTCCACCACCGCTGTGCAACCACAAATAGTAATTCTCTGAGTTGTGCACCGAAAGCGGCTGCAGACATATTTTCGGAGGGTTTTTGCTACCCAGTCTGACCATGTGACCATGTGACATAATATGAAAAGAGCAGCACACAAAACACAGAGTCCCAAGCCTGGGTTTGAGACCCCGTGTGGGGCCGCCTCGTGCACTGGCGGGCCCGTGTGAGATTTCCAAGCATGACGTGTATATTTGTTGTTTTATGTTTAAATTAAAAAAATAGGCCTGTTTGGTTCATATTTATATATATTGCATTTGGAGCTGCTTACCAAAGTATGGCCACACAAACAGCTGTAACATTTTAAAAAAGCACAATAATCAAATCTGACAAACTGTATGCAGAACTGGCCAATCACTATTAAATAAATATGATTGTTTATTAACTCTCACTACAGTATCATCATCATATCATCACATTATTAATTTGCATTATAATTCAAAGAAACACTACTTAAACATTACTTATTTTACTAATTATTAAAGTGTGTCTGCTAATGTAAAGCAACACAGTTCACTGGATTATAAATCATTTATCATTTAACTATTATTTTGTGTTATTTTGTATATATCTAAAGTGCAATATCATGATATACAGTATATACACCAATTTGGGAAAATATTCTTATTAGTATTGTGAACATTATTTAAGAGATAGTGAAATAGTCAATCAAACATATTAAAAACTGGAGGGCAAAGTAAACAAAGCTTGTTACAGTTACAGATAATAGATACAGGAGGTAATTCCTTCAATTATGCACAGAAATATTTAATGTTAACTATTCAAACCAGAATCTGTCAGTGAGTTATAAATAAGATATCATACGTCAGCTTAAGTCACTAAAATGGGAAAGCAACGCAAGTTATTCTGAAGCCATCTGGCAGGTTAACTGCTTGCCGTACGTTAGAGCGGCGAGAAGCTCCCAACAACCAGCGGTATTCAGAGTAAAGGCGAAGGCGCCTGCAGTCTGAGAGTCGCTGGGTGACTTTTGCAGATGTCACCAGATGGGTGTACAATAATCTGCTGGTGTGTCACTCTTGGATCCCACCAAGGCAATCACGTCCCTGCGCTCAATTAGATCTGATTATGGTTAACGCGGCGCTGCCAGCAAACTGGATTAGAGTATGGAGAGGGACAGAAAGTGGTTTAGAGCAGTTCTGACTTGCTAAACAGTTGTCATTTGCTGCAGTTTTTATGGGCTTAGGCTCATGATTTGATTAGCATTTAAAGGGAGACGCTGGAGATCCTTAGCACTGACTCTCTATGGACGTTTTCTAACCTAATAACAGCACCAAGCCGAACGTTGTGTGTTGGATTCATTAGAAAAGACGCCCTGAAAAGTATCTGTGAACGTGTAAAACCACAGCAGCGTTTCATGGCAGCTAATACAACCTCAAACAATCTAATGGGAAAGTTGTGGAGCCCATAAAAATACACAAAAAGACATTTACCAAACGTTTTGTGATACAACACGCAGAAGATATGACATATATTTACTGCTCGAGTTAAAAAAAACAACCAAAAGCACATTTAGACGTATGTTGACTGCCTGTGTTTCACTGCTCGCTGTGGTTTAAAGAAATATCTTCCAGTTCTAAAGTAAGACATTTAGGGAGAAATAAATGAGTCTAGTGCAGCGAACATAAGGTCAGAGTCTGTTTTGGATGGCAATGAACGGATGATTTTTAGAGACACAATCTTTAAACTGGGAAAGAAAGATTAAAATAAAACAAACCAAAATTGAAAATAAAACATAATGTATGCAGGCACTTTGTGTTTGTATAAAGAGACCTATGGTTTATATGGTTACTACTGTGGCTGGCAGAACAAACACTTGCAGTGTTTAGTTTGATTGTTTCTAATTTCTAAATATGTAGCTCAATGTTTTGTGATTAATTATCTTTAAATTTGTCCTGATGTTTCTGTGTGGACGGATGAGGAATCCCAGCAGAAATGCCAAATATTTGCTGGCTGATTTTCTCTAGTTTACATAATGATACATATGATATGATCTTTAAACTGCTCCTGATCAACAAGTATTTAACTGATCTATTCATTAGTCTGAAAACTCTTGATATTCAGTTTATCCACTTGGTTCATAGTAACGTAGATCAGAGGTCTCCAGATTTTATTCACTCAGATGTGTTTAGGGTCAAATTATCCTGGATGGGGGTCTGAATGTCCTCGGATCCCTTTCGGATCAGGTCTCTCTTTTGAAAATAAATTTATGTTGTAAAGGTTTTCCAAGCTGAGGGTCTCGTCCAAATGTTGGACCCATGAAGAACTTTACTCCACTAATCCAGATGTGATGAGAAACGTTGATCTCATCAACATCAACAAATTACAAACATGGAGAGAAAAATGCTTAATAATTTTGAGGGGGAAGAAAACTGTATATTGAGAATAAAGCAAAAGATTGAGTTGTAAAAGTCTATGAATTAGGTAAAAAGTTTGGCCCCCAAAAAAATCATATTTTTTGAGAAAAGTAGAAGAAAATTAGAATTTATTTAAAAAATACTTTGATAATAAAGTTAAAGACGTGATGAAAAAATATATTTGTTTAGAATATCATCAAAAAATCTACGAAAAATTCTAGATATTGTGAGAATAGATGTCACCAATTTACCAGAACAGTTAATACAGTTTACACCAGTCGTCTTCTTCAGTTTATATTTGTGCACACAAGAACGTGATAAATGAAATAAAACCCATTTTCTGACTGCAAAGAGCTCTCACCTGTATCAGAGTCCCGGCTTCTCCCGACTTTAATGAATCCACTGACGCCTTGTGAAAACCAATGAGAGCTTCCTCCCTCCTCGGTGCTGTGGAGAGGTGAAGCTCCTCTGCTGAGAGTCTCTCTCTCTCTTTGCTCGGTCGTAAAGGTTCGAAAAGCTTTATAAATAAAGTTGAGCCCTCCTGCTGACATCACACGGTGGTCATCGGCATCATCACGGTAGAAGAAGAATCCACGGGGCTGCATAGTAATTAGATGGATGAACTTACTCACTCTATCTATCCCTCCCTCCCTCCCACTTCCTCTTTCCTTCCCTCACAAACACAAACACACCACAGCTCGAAGTCTAAACTCACGACACGTGTGGCGGCTCTTTGTTGTGTTTCCTGGATGGTAGATTTTGTGTTTTTCACCAGTTGTGGTCTCAGCGGTGGTTGCACTCTCACTTTGTGACAGATTGATCCTCCTCACAGTGTTTTTCACTCTCCTGCACGTCACTGAGGCATGGCAATAAAACCTACATGTTAAATCCAACCTTAAAATGTTATTTCTACACCTACCTAAACTTTACTTAGGCACTCTAACAGTCTAGGTTGGTGTTGTCTATGTTTTTGTCTATCTCATCTCTGTTTTTGTCTCAATTTAATTCTACTTCATTAAGTAATGACCCCCTGTTGCCAGACGGGTGTTTGACTGACTGGAAAAAAAAGAAAAACCTCTCCAAAACATGGTAGTAGTGGTTTTGTTCGTCACGCCTTCCCCTGCATGCGTAGCATCCCCCCCGATCTCCAACACGAAAGCAAAGCGCCCTAGTTTCCAGTCGGGCCATCTGGTCTGAGGTTCTCTATGTTTAGCGGAGGGTCGTGGTTTTGGGGTTGCGGCCGGCAGGTCAAACACGCTGAGTCGAGGCCAGGCGCTGCCTGCCAGTGCTGACTGAAGGCTGCATTTACTGTACAGGACCGCTTAATGTTGCTCAGAAATCACCTGAGAAACATCAAGATCATCTCAGACATTTAAAGGACTGGTTTGGGATCTGTACAAACTACAGATTATCAATAAAAGTCTCACTGATTGGTTTTATTTAACTAACTTGTTGACCCTTCAGGATCGATAAAGCAGGTGCAGTAGAGGGATGTACAGTTCAAACCTCCGAGGGCAGAAAACACCACAAAGACATGGATGGAAAGTGCAACATGAGCGGTAATTGTAGTTGTATTCACCGTTTGAATGAAAAATAAGAAACCTGCATGATTCATGAAGAGTTTCTTTGACCACAATTAGGCAACTTCTGATTATCACTAGAAATCTTTGGATACAACCTAAAAGACGAAGAATCGGGGCTGGAGCTGCGACTAATTATAACTTTTTAACTGTTTGGTTCGATCGGTTTTGGCATCAGTTAAATCAGCAGTTAACTCACTATTTAAACTAACGTAACCATGAAATTTAACTGACTACAGATACACTTTAAAACATGGAGAATTTAAAGTGGCCATGATTTATATATAATAATGCACTCTGATAGGAATAAAATGATGGAAACCTTCATTGTTTTGTCACTTTCATGCCTTACAATGATATGCTCTGTTCCCTCAAATTAAAAGTATTATCACATTTATTCTATCAATTTTTATATTAAAAGTCACCTTTAAGCGTCCGTCGACCTTTTAATCAAAATCTACCTACAAAATGTCGACTGACTGCTCATCTACCTCGTCTCATCTTCCTCCTCGTGCCCTCCAACACACTCGTCATCATCTGGAACTTTAACACTGACTCACTTCGTCACCAGTAAACTCTCATCCTGTATGTTTACCCATGATTCCCGTCCATATGGAAGATATGAGGCGACTCACTCTTCCCACTGAGAGCAGATGATGTGTTTCCATTTTGTGCAGGTAGTGAAAGTGTTTCCTCTCCTTTTGACCGGTGACTCCTCCGCTCCATCAGGAAGTAAAGAAGTGATGTGGATCTGATATTTCATGCTTTATAAAATCTACATTTATCATCAGTTCAGGTGTGAAGCATCGTATGGTTGGACGGAGAATAGAGTTTGAGAAAGATGTGAAAAAAGGTTTAAGAGAAAAAGTTTGAAAATAAATTTAAAAAAGTACAGAATTATAAATATATATATAGAGATAACAAAATATTTGAGAAAAAAGTCATAAATGTTCGAGAACAGTCATTCTTCTAGAATATTTTCAGCTAATCAATTTAATGATTTGTGTGTCGATTTAATATCATTTTAATGTAACACATTATTAATATTTTCTTGCCAACAAAAGTCACAAAACATTTATGAAACATTGTTTTTATGAACGAGACGACGGCCACAGAACCATCACAGATTCTACAGAGAAACAGTTTGTTGTCCTGTAAATATGTTTAAATCAAACTGTATTTATCCAAATGATCCAGTGTGGCGAAGGCGATGAGTTCTGTGAAATCAGAAGCACAAATTTATTATTGAATTTATTTTTTCCATCTTATCAAATTATATATAAATTTTATAACTTGGAAATGTAGTTTGATCTAAACATATAAGGAGGACTTATACATTAGTAGGACTATTTCATTCATTTTTGTGTTATTTTGACTGATTTTATCCATAAATCAAAATGTTCAAGCAGGAAACCAAACATTTCCTGAGGTGATTATTTTCATCAAAGAGAACATTTCATCCGTAACCGAATGAACAAACTTTTGTCTGTTAAAACATAAAACAACTTAAACTTAACAAGGTTTTTATTTCATTAATTATTTCTTCCTTTTAGCATGTTGCTGTATTCATGTTAAATACATGCTATTATGTTTGTTACTTCCTGTAAAATTTGTTTCAATAAAGTTTATTAAAAAATGTAATCTGCCCAATCTAATAAAATACACTCTTCTCAGAAGAAAAACATTTCTCCTTAATACTATAATCTCATAAAAAATTTAAATATTGTGAATATAATATTCAGATTATGACTGTGATCTGGAAATATTCCCGATAATCTGCGGTTATCTGGAGAATCTGATGGAAATTGTTCAAATTAAGTCTTCATGTTATTGTGTCTCTTATAATAAAGGTTGATTCGGTGCTTTACCAAGAAAATATCCTGTTTTTGTCTTGGAAAACATTCGTCATCAATGAACCCGAATTAAATTATTACTCCTAATTAAATGTCCGGCTGATGTCTGACGCTGTTAAGATCAAGGACGAGGCTAAAGATAGAAGCTGAACACAGAAACATCACTAACGAGATAACGTGAACAAGAATTATCATTAGAATTAGGTTCTGCTCTGCTTCCATGAGCTCAATATGGCTTTCATTCAGAGGCTTTCTTCTTTATGAAGAGAGATGGAAACGGTTCAGTAAAATGTTTCCACATGTGTAAATGTCGAGTTTATTGTGGACATGTAAAGCTGAGAGTCAGATACAGACTTTATATTAATGCAGATACAACTGTCTCTCCTAACGAAGCTCCGTTTGAAGTCGCTCCACCATAAATTCATTAACTTCCAGACGCTCAAAGTGTGTTGATCCTCACACCAAATAAACTGAGCGAGATAAACAACAAAGTGCAAAGAAGGAGAAATGAGACCGTTTTATTAACACGAGTGTCACCATCTGCCTGAAGGTGGAGAGACCACACATGAGACCTGAGCCAGTTCATCAGAGGGAGACGACCACGAGCACATACAGAGCTGAAGGGAGACCAGGTGAGTCCACTTCTCCCTGGTGGACTTTAATAAAACTGTCCCGTACCTGAGTCCACTTCTGTGTTGTGGTGCGGTCGTTTTCACACCTGATGCGATCCGTACCCGAGTACACATGAACCGTACTCTAGATGACCTTTTCAAGCCCGGGTACGAGACACTGTTCGCACTAATCAAACCTCCTCAGTCCACTGTGTACATTTGATTAAGGAGGCTTTCACATCGGGGACCCGGGCCTGGATCAGTACACTTGACCCCAAGGTCCGGTTCGTTTGATCAGTGTGAAAGAAACAGTCAAAAACAAAGACGACGAAGCTGAACAAAGAAGGTCAAAATAAACACAGAACTATTACGTTGATACACGTAGGTGGACAGGTGTGTATATGTGAGTATATGTAAAATCCATGTCTGCAGACAGTCAGTGACATGTGAGCTGTACCGGCCAACTTCCTCTCAGGTTCCTGCTGAAGACGTGAATCTTTAAAAACACCTCACATATGTACAGGATAGATTTACAGTATATTCTTCTGACCAAATCACAACAACTTCAGATTCGTCCCTAAAGATTCTTTTATATCAGTAAATTAGATCCCGAAACAGACCCAAACCAAAGAAGCAGAGATTCTTCTCCCTGTGATCCCTGATGTGAAATAAAGCTTCTTCAGAGTCTTTTGAAGGCAAAGAATTTGAACACAATCTCTCATTTTCATCTCCCTGACAATAAAAGACATGTTTTTCCATAGAAGTGGTTGTGAGTGAGTGTGTGGCGTTAAAGAGCCACCTATGTTCCTCTGTTTCTGGTGCCAGAATCCATTTTCCCCCCTGAGTCACTGAGCATATATTACTGTCCTGATCCCCTCTGTCAGCCCTCATATGTTCCCCAATATGGTTTCACTTTCACAGAATAATTTGATTCAGTTGCACTTCATGCAGAATACAGAAACAACACAAGGAAAGTCCCACAAGTCCTTCATCCTGCAGAAGCACAACAGAGTTAAAGGCTGTATCGAATGACGTCTGACGCCTCTTCATCATCCACCAACATTTAGATGACAAGAAATCCCTTTTATGATACAGTTACAGTAATAATCCCCCCGCTGGCTGCAGTATGTGGGGTCTTTATGCTTCTCCGAATATGCAAATCAGAGGCGAACTTACAAGAAAGGAACCAACCAACTGAACCCCCCCCCCCCGCCAAAAAATCTTTCTACAGACAGAAAGACTCAGTTCAACAAACAAGCCCTGATATTAATAGTTTAAAAGGTTTGTTTGAGACAATCAATCGGTTTATTAGAAAGTAAAACTCACAAACCAAATATCTCATGAATGTGTTCGACTGTCGAGTCAAATAACTGAGGAATTATGGGAAGGGAAGCAGCCAACCTGATTGGTCTAATCAGCAATCAGGGCCTTTGATCTGTAACAGGGCTTCATATTTAATATATTGATCCATGTTCTGTCTGTAAAGTAACTACAGCTGTGAAATACATGAACAATCTTTCCCTCTGACATCAGAAGTATAAAATAGATCAGTCAGATATACTTAAGTACAGTACTTGTAAACGTTCTTGTTACTTCCACCCTGCTTGTGCACTTTGTCGTCTCCTCTCTGGTTCTTTTCAAAGCTCCTGCAGAGACGCAGATTCTGGATCTTCTGCAATATTTACTGCATGTGTGATGAGCAGTTTTTCTTGTGGTTTACAGCAGTTTCCATGTGCAAAGGTGTCCTCGGAGATTAAACTAGCCTACGAATCTGTAATTCCAGACCTTTCCACTTAAAAATGAGGAAGCAGGTTGTGACGGCCGGCGTCAGGATGGGACGTGAAGGTGTGGTCGCGAGCAGCAGCAGAAAGCAGCCGGTGAAACGTGTAACTGTGCTGCAGTGGAGACGTCTGCCTGGCTTCACTTGAACTGGCTTCACTTAGCTTCAATTTCCAAGTTGACTTTCCGCCACACGAAGCAAATCAGGCGGCTCACGCTGCTATAAATAGCAGCATAAAATACTGCAGCTAATAACAGAGTGCAGCAGACGTATGTTGGTTTAAGTGTGTGTGTGTGTGTGGAGGCCGATGGAGCGTGTCCACAGGCCTCTCAGTTTCCATGTGTTGTGATTTGAACGCAGCGTCAGGTTCACTGATGGAATGAAACAGGATTTAAGGAGATTTGATTTGATTTTCAAGTGCATAAACAACAGAAGCACAGAGAGACAGTGCAGTCTGGTGGGTGTCTGAGGAAACATTTTTCAGCTCTGTAAGGTGTTTTCTCCTTTTAAAACCTCTGAAGATCATCTTCTGCCCCGGGGGTCCTGGGTCGGGAGGGAAGTGAACACAGGTGAGGCTAATGTAGAAGAAGACAAGAGGAGACTACTACAAAATAAAACAGGAAACAATGCATGAAATACCTACGTGGTATTAGAAGTCCTCTGACTGTCTAAATAGTCTTCTGAAACACAGCTTGAAGGGCACAGTCCTGCACCGGGTCTGGTACCTGTAAAAAAAACATATTTCTATAAAATCGAAGGTAAAAATGAACTCAATGCGGTGCAGAAACAGTCGAGCTCATTGCATAACACTTGTGGGGGTGTTGTGAACTCCACAAATGACTCGTTCAGTCAAATCAAACTGACGAGTCTTTTTAATTATCTGGTTTTCTCTAGTTGACAACGCTGCTCCAACAACACTTGTAGTCTTAACAACAACTTAAATCCAGGTCATCAAACAACATCAGGGTCATCAGGTAACTCTTTCCAGGAGCCTGATGAAGTGAAACGTGTTGGTCAGACGGTAAATTCGCTGCAGTTTTGACCCTTTGAAACCACTTATCTCCCAGTGAAGCCAGAGGCCTCCACTGTACGAGGACGTAAAGCTGGTAGAATAAACTCCTGGACACCAGGGATTACATGTTCATGTTTTCAGTTAGAAATGCCTGAAATATGTTGAAGTGTGTTGCGTCTGGAAGTTGCAGTGACATGCAGCCGCTGTGGGTGGCAGAACTACGTGAAAATACCTCGACCTCTAAATTAGTCTTTTTCTCTTCCTGTGGTGGGCAGCGAAAGGCAATTTGTAGAATATATGTTTCGTCTCTGACAGATCAGTGTGTTCACCGCATGTATTCACTCGTCCATAAATGTATGACCTGCTAACTTGTCATTAGTCTCTACAGTCTTGTTCCTGTAAACCTGCCGGCAGCATCATTAACCTGCTGAGTGTCCACATTACGCCCTGCAGCTCGTCTCACAGGCTGACCTCTTGTGATGTGGGGGAGCTGAACAAGCTGTGTAAAAATGGGGGTAAATCCCTCGGGGCCAGACGAGGCTGATTGGATAATGCTATAATAACACAGCAGACTGAGAGTCATGGTGGAGGAACACCGCAGCCAGACTGATCTGAGCCCAGCCACCGCCGTGGTTTCGACGCTTCACAGCTCCAAACACACTCGTGGGGTTTTGGCTTTTTCCCGTCGGAGGAGTGACGCTGTGACGCAGGATTCCTCCAGGCCGTCTCAGAGCTTCTCCAGTCTGAAATCACCCCAAACGTCAAACACGTCCAAAGTTAGAAAGAGTTTCTATTATTGGAGCTGCTCAGTGTGTCAGAGTCCTGAAGCACAAGGTTGGATTTTATTTTCAGTGTTTCCAAACATTTAGAGGGTGGAAGTCACTAAATCCAGACAGAAATATCAGAAGGACTGCACAGATTTCTGTTGATATTCATGATCCCCAGAGGATGACTCATAATCTTTACTCTGAAGATGGTTGTTTTATTTATGGTCATTCACATTTATCTTTTAAATGTCAGCATCCACTAAGAGTCAAGATTTTATTCTGCTAAACCTCCTGAGATGATGATGATGGTGATGCTGTTTTTAAGGCAAGAAACCTCCTGCTGAGTAAAGCTGGAAACGTCAAAATCTAACAATATACTAAAGGAATACAGGCTTTCTATCTGATCCAGTCCGGGTCAGCTGGACCGGGTCTGTTCTGGTCCGGGTCAGCTGGACCGGGTCAGCTGGACCGAGTCTGTTCTGGACCGGTCTGTCCCGTCCCGGGTCTGCTGGACCGAGTCTGCTGGACCGGGTCAGCTGGACTGGGTCCGTTCCGGTCTGGGCTCTCAGCTGGTCTTCAGCTCTTTACAGCCACAGTGAAGAACCACACGTTTATATTCTGCACACTCAGCAGAATAACTGACCTGAATGTGGATTTTTATGTAGAAATGTGTTGTTTTCATGTACAGGAGTCACAGATGTGTAGCTGCAGTAGTTTCCCTGTAGTTTCACCTTACTGGTCTTGTTAGGGGTCCGGCACTCAGAGGAACCAGTGCTTTACACCCTCCATGTTAGGATAACATTATTGCAGTTATGATGGAGTAGAAACATAATTCAAATGAAATGGTGAACGTATAGATACTTCCCTCTGTGTCTGACTGTGAAGGCGAGCCGTCAGGATCCAGTAGTTGGAGTGTGCGTGTGATCGGTGTGGCGCGATGAAGCCCACAACACTGGTAAAAAGCTCTCAGTGACGGGCGACAAGGCCGACATTGTGAGAATGAGCTCATGCTTGTTCAGCGCCCAGACAAACAGCCCCCCCGCTACGACTCATTTACTCGACCACAAGTAACTCTTCAGATGATTTTAGACGTAATGATCGATGAAAGGTCATAAACGGGCTGCGAGACGCCTGTTTCTGCAGCCGAGGTGAGTACTTACAGTCCTGATTGGCCGTGGCAGCTCTGGTGCTCTGCAGACTGTTGTGAATTGTTAGAGTGGACGCTCTGCATGCAGGTGTGTTACATAATGACTGCAGGTCTCTGGAGATATCACACGTGGACGGAAACAACGGTTTTCCACTGGAATGAAAACACACTCGTACGTGTTCACTGTGTGTTTGTTCTTCTGTGCTTGTTAGAAACAGTGATGATGATGATGATGAAGTTTGCATCTGCAGATCTGTGAGGCTGAACTGTTAGCTCAGAGATTACTTTCTCTCTCCAAACTTTGTTCACTGGTTTTTATTTCTCACTGTTTTCAGGGAGTTAGAGGTACCCTGTTGAGTTTGTGACCACTGGAGGTGCTGCAGAGCGACGCTTATATCTCATGTCAGCAGTCGCTGGCGATAATCTCTGATGAGCGTAGCAATGCGCCACCTAAAGGGCGAGAAAAAGAAGACTGGATGTAAACAGGGTCTCGTGTTGTTGAGTCTGAACAGGATCAGTTGATCAGTTTCTGTCCTCTGGTTCAGCTGCTGTGTTCGGTGATTTTTAAAAATCCAGACGTTTCTTTTGAGATGATTTATGAGCAGATTTTCACACTGGACTGCAGATTACTGAGAAACGAAACGTTCTCATGATTATTTTACTGTCAGCACAGAGGCGTGTATTATTTATTGACGTTTTATGATCCCATCGTTGTGGACTACAGGCTCAGCCAGTTTGAGTGGTTTTCAGCTTTTTAATGCAGAAATAATTGAAAACATTAAAAAAAGAACTTTTCTGGGCGACTGTTAATGAATATAAATCTGCCCGACGCCCTGTGGTCTGTTTGGCATGACGGCGTGTGAACTGTAAAACAGGACAGTAAACATGTCACAGGGGGAAATACATGTTCGTAGCGTTACATCCCAGTTTGAGCAACAGAAATTATGGGATGTAACGTCACATGAATCCTCAGCAGGCTCCCACAGTTCAGTTTGACTCTATGATTGATCGCTGATTTTTACAAAATGGAAAATGAAAGTAACTAAGTACATTTACTTAAGAACAATTTACCGAGGTACTTTACTTGAGTATTTCCATTTCCTGCTACTTCCTACTTCTACTCTACTACACTGCAGATTAATAATACTTAATATAATCAATAAATATATGATGATATATTATTACAGGTTAAGATAAAACTTGACTGATACTTTTAGACTTTTACTTGTAACACAGTATTACTACACTGTGGTATTACTACTTTTACTTAGTAAATGATCCTAGTACTTCTTCCACTGCTGTCTGACAGTCTGATGAAGAGGAGCTGCAGGAGAACCGTACAGGTGAAGCTCACCAGACTGAAACACTGAGACATCAGCAGTAAAGTACAGAAGTATTCTCAGCTTCATGTAGTTAAAGTATCAGCTGTAAAGTACAGAAGTATTGTCAGTATTTTGCTCACTTTAAGACTAGAATCAGTTTTTCTGGGCTCTGTTGTCACGTTTCGCAGCTTCCAGCTGTTTGACCTGAAGCTCCAGCGGTTGCAGCTGTTGGTTCAGATCCAGCTGTGGTCACGTGGTTCACCTTTGATCTGGCTCTCGGGCCTCCTGAAGGCAGCCGGCGTTTCGGCCGTCCTGTTCTGTCCTGGGTGCTTGGTGTCAGCCACACGGGCCAGACTGTGTTTCTGCTCCCAGCAGCCCCCTCTGCTCCCTAAACCTCAGGCATCGCCACAAATGGCCGCGGCGGCTGCCAACAAACACAGAGCAGAAAACTGTGAGTCTGGCTCTCAGTTTGGCCTCTGCTCGCTGTAAACACAGCCGGCTGTAACGCCGGCGGGGGCGGCGCGCCGCTTGACGAAGGCGGGATTCCACACGCTGCTAAATAAATCTGCCTTTTGTGTTTTTGAGGCAGAGGTGATGTCATCGAGCTGTCTGTGGAGCGGCCACGGTGTCAGACCGTGGGCTCGGGCGCTCCGATTGGTCGCTGATTGCCGTGGGCGGGCTGGTGGAGGCCGCCGTGTCATCACTGTGGGACGAGGCCCAGGGCGGCATGGGAAATCTGCGCGTCCACCCAGTTCTTTACATCTCTTCTTCTTCTTGTGTTTCTCGTTTTGTTGAATTACTCTCAGTGTTGATCACATTAACGTGGCCTGTCTCCCTGATGTCCCTGATGTCCGTACAGTAACGGTGATCACAGTGTGCGGTGCCTTCACGGGGGAATGTGCACATGTGACAGGCGGGCTATTAAAAGCAGCAGTGGGCGTTGTGTTGTGGATAATGTCTGTGGTGTCGGTCTAAACCCGGAGAGCTTCACTTGTTATGATACCAAAGTAGAAAGGAATACAGTTCTGGCTCACGTCAGAGGCCTCAGAGTAAGCCGGGACTTACCAACACTGCCAGAGCGTCTGCCAGCGCAGCTCTGTGGTCTCACTGCAAACGCTCAGTCTGATCGCAGACCAGCCGCCGCTGAAACACAGTTTATATCGCTCATGTGGACCAGTTCATAGATAATCTTCAAACTTTATTTTAAATTGTTGTGAAGATGCACAAGTTTTCAAAAATCCCAAATATGTTTGGCTGACTTGTAGAGAATCTTAAAATAAAGCAGAGGATATGTAGAAGCACTTGTCTGGCCACATATAGACTTTCAGTTCACATTATGTTGATGGTGCTGGACTGTGGGACGACACATCAGTGAATCAGAAGCTGCAGCAGGTTCAACATCTGGTGGAAAGACTGAAACCAGAAGAGTGGAGGCTGCAGGGTAATACACATGGTGTCACAATCGCATGTTACACTGCCTCATCTGGAGGAAACATTCAGCTGTCCACATACTTTTGACCATGTTGTGTAGGACACGAGGACGCGAGTTTCTCGTGTGAATCGACCATGCGAACTGTCCCTGAGTGACGTCCAGCCGGCCTTCAGGCTCTGGCGACACACTGAGTTTACTGAAGGGCAGTTTGTTGTGTTAGTTTCTCATTAAACTCTAATAGTTTGTTCTTGTTCTGAGAACAAAATGTTACAGCTGGATATTTTCCATCCAATAATGCTGAACGTGTCATCAGCCTGTTCTCATGATCCAGCCCTGATTTACAGCCTTCGTTGTTTATCTTCTGATGGTTTATTGGCTGATTTACTCTTTGTGAGATGTGTCAAAGCTCACAGACCAGGGGTGGGGGGGGGTGCACTGAGCATGTGCAGATTGGTCTTTACTACACCGGACGCAGTGTGTCCTTCTCAGGATCCTTCACACCTTTCACCTGGGATGGTTCCAGACTGTCAGCACCAGTCCTTTGTTCACATGAAACAAAAGAAAATGGCGCATGCCAACGTTTACCTGGCAGGTGAGCTGGGTTAGAGCACATGAGGGACCGCTCAGCAGCCGCCATCTTTCCCTCACCTTCAAGTCCTCCTGCTTTTATCCACGTACCTCCAACTGTGCTCAGGCAGCACCACTGCACTGTACTGTAATGGCTCAGCACAGGAACAGGTTCGAACCCAGATGCAGGATTCAGAGACTGACCTGACAAGTAAAAGGTCACATTTTTCTTTTGGTCAAAAAACAGACAAAACTCAAACGTACCCAAAAGGGGTCAGACTCAGGGCTGAAAGTCGGAGGGGCCGAACAGAAGGCTGGAAAGCTGTGGTGGAAACACAATAGACGATCAGGGAATGAGTAGAAACGGTTTCTATACTGCATGGTTCAGGTGTACGGGGGGGGGGGTCAGGAGGGTTTGTATACGGCAGGAAAACAAAGCAGACATGACTATGTGTCGGCTGTTGTTTTAACACGTATGAAGTTATTAAAAGATGATGAGACGCAAACCGACACAGAGATGAAAATGTTTCAACTCAAATCAGTTTTATGAATCTGAGATGAGAAGAAACAGGGAGAACCGGAGTTTCTGAACTGAACAGAAACACACAGAAACCAGCGGCTTACAGGTAACGTCTGTTGGCTGTTTGTGGGTGAATAACACAAACTTTCCACTGGTCAAATTTGCAACAAAGTGTATCTGTATCTCCCACAAATTACATCCATTAGCAAATTAATTGTAGAAAGAATGAAAAAAACCCTAAAACTGCAGAGAAACAAACATAATGCTGGTGCTGGTTCAGATTTGGGGAAAATGATGTTGAAATTGTAAGAAAGGTGCTATTGTGAGATAAAACTGTGTACATCAGCATGTTTGGCACCAACAGAACCTCATAAACAGAAGAGTCACACGTGAAGTTAAATAGTCGTAGATTTGGCTGTAAAAGATAAATTGCACTTGATGCCCTTTTAAAAGAAGACTGAGGTTTATCATAATGATTCAGCAGTTAGGAGTCTAATCCTATGAGTTTAACATGAAGTTCCAGTTTAAAATCCTCACATAGAAGTTTGTCAAACTGCCTGCAAGAGTTTCAGCAGCATCTGGACCCCCCAGACATCAGCGAGGAGGGGCTGCTGGGAAACGTGCCAGCCGGAGGCAACAACAGCTTCTCAGGAGGTCTGAGAGACGACAACTCCCAGCCGACGGCCTCAGAGGAGACGGAAAGAGTTCACAGCTCAACTGTCCTCAACTGCTCCGTCACAACTGTCTGAAAAAAAATCATACTGATACAACTCTTAAAAAACTCTGAAAACGTATCTGTTAACTTATTGTGTCGTGAGCCAGCTCATTAACCTTCTTCAGTAACTCTCTCTTTATCGTGTCCTGTTACAGCCTGATTAAGTTTTGTTAACTTTCATTTAACCTTTATTTTACCAGGAAAGTGTCACTAAGAATAAAAAAATCTATATTTTAAAAGTATATTGGCAGCAATAACAATAAATTACAGTCAAACAACATAACACAGACAACAGAGAATATGCTTCACAATCAGAATTAAACATAAATGTTTAACATTTCTTATACTGTCATGTAAAGACGTGTTGTGACTTATTATATCATGTCAGGTGGGATACAACTGCGTATAATCTGTGTAAACATAAGAATATACTATATTTACTTACTTAATTATGTGCCCAAGAGGAGGCATGTGAATGGAGAAAAGACCAGGACCCAGAATGGAGCCTTGAGGTACACCACAGAGTTATGTTTTGGTGACGAGGAAATTAAACTACCGTGTTCCACAGAAAAATGCTCTTCAGAAGTAAAATTTGAACCATAAGATGATTCCAATATGATTACTGAAGTAATTGTCATGATGTACAGTACTGGTGGCATTGAGTCCAGAAAAGCTTTGTAAAGTAATGAAAAACGTGAAGGTTTTACAACTCTACAGTGGAGAATATGTGATATGAAGGTTGACTGGAAGAGATAATTGCATATCATCTGTATAAAAATTAAAAGAAATATAATAATTATATGACGAAAGGAGAAGCATGTAAATGGACAAAAGAAAAGGACCCAGAATCGAGCCTTGAGGTACAACACAAGTACATTACGCAGATCATAAAAGGAGTTTATAGAAAACGGCATGTTCATTAAGTAGACTGAGTACGGTCACTGTATTGTACTCTCTGATTTACAGTATTGATGACATTTGAGTGCAAAAAAGAAAAACATTTTAGGACTCGCAGATGGAAAATGTTTAATGTTTGATCCGCCCTTTAAGTGTTTCTGTGACTTCAAAACTCAACATAAAACATGGTGGACAGATTTTGGTGGAAACCCAGTTTGTGTGATTTGAAAGAGGACACCTCCTGTCAGTGTGTGTGTGTGTGTGTGTGTGTGTGTGTGTGTGCAGGGAGGAGTGTGTGATCACTATCAGCAGTGACATCACTCTGTCTTGATGTTGTGTTTGTGTTCAGACTGTTTACATGTGAGCGGCGTCCAGACACACCGTCACTCTGGGTGTTCGGCTGTGATGATCCTGGGTGGTGTGTTTGTTATGTGTTGTGGGGGGAGTTTGGGGTGAGTGGGGGGGGGGTAGAGATGGTAACAGAATGAAGAGACAGCAGAGCGTCTCCGCCCGCCTGCAGACGCCTCGGGGGGATGGCGTCATGTTTGACAGGCTGGTTCCACGATGCATCATCGGGGTCGGAGAGGATTCTCCTGAAGGATTCACTGATCCTCTGGCTCCTCATCAATCCGTCACCAACTTTAAAGGTTTTCCTCAGTTCAGACTTTAGTTATGTGTAAAGCTGTTGCTAGGAAACATGTGTAGCGCCGTCCAATCAGGAGCAATCAACTGTGTAAACAGGAAGTCACTGTAGCATCACAAGCTCTCATAACAGACTTACCTAATTATGCTAAGCTAACTGACGTTATCTACTCATCTAGTCAAACGTTATTTGCGAAACATTTCATACTTTGAGGTCTGTTGTGTTATTTTAGTGAAATGTAGTTTAAATCTTCCAGATTCAAGATTTCATTGGCTGCTGCAAACTGTTGCACATCATTGAGGAGAAAACAAGAAGGAAAGATAATATAATGTAAGGAAGTGATGCTCTGGACTGTTTTAAAGTCTTCACACTGCCACAAATACTTTCATTAAATTTACATTTTAGTTTGTTTCTATCAAATCAGATCTGTATCAATTCAATCAGCTAAAACCGGTTTTACATTTAATGTATTTTAAATTGGCCAACAGTAACTGCATGAAATCAGTTTTTACAGCGATGAGGCGTCACATGTCCACCAGCGTGTCTGCTGTCGATTCTTTACGTCTCTTAACTTTACTGTCGGGTTTTGTTGTTTCTGAAATCAAGTTTCTCTGGAAGTCATATATTTTTTACAGTGTTGAACGCCTTTAATGTCCAATCATAAAGCAGCTGATAGAGACGTAGATGTTTCCTCTGGAGGAAATGAAACCTTCAGTATCTACAGTGTCTTTGTGTTGTCGGCTCTGACTAATTAACCTCCATTTTCCCTGATAGATCAGCTGATCTGAGCATCCTCCTCCTCCTCCTCCTCCTCTTCCTCCTCATCGTCAGCAGCAGCAGCAGCTTTTGGAAACGGCAGCTTGTAGAAACCACACAGTAAAATCACCAACATGCAGAAAAGAGCAGTAAAATATAATCGGCTGTTTATTTTCTGACAGTTGAACTTTTTGGTTCTTTGAGTCGTTGTTTTTTGGGCCCTGGGTTTTGGCTGCAGAGTTTCTACAGGATGAACAAGTGTTCTGATCCTGTCGACATTCAGCAGTGAAGCGCCGCAGAGCCAAATCTGACCAAAGAACTGCAGAGTGCATCATGTTCTCTTTATTGTCCTTGACAGTATTTGCAGCGGTTATTCCAGAGCAGACACTGTTTGAAAGTTTGATGAATGAAATGTTGTTCTAGTGGGATAAAGAAACTTCACAAGCGTCCCTTTGTAAACACTTTCTGATTAAGACCGAGAAGTTAGGGGACAGGCTTCCTCAGTATATACCGGGTCCGACCAGTTCCAAGGGTTAGGCACTATGCCACAAGAGCGCTGGGCATCCTCACAGAACTGGTCCTGATAGAAGCCGTGTAAACAGGGACGTAAACATCCAGGTTTCTCAAACAGGGAAACTAAAGCGACGAGTGGCAGGCCGTGACTGTGTCCCGGAGGCAGCACATTCAGCAGGTGGTTCATTTCTTTCTCCGGTTAGAGACCACGATAACCAGCAGCTAGTTACTGGTCAGTTTAGCTCCACCTGCAGGACTCCCGGTGAGACCAGGTTCTGTTGCAGGTCCGTTAATACATCCACAGTCACAACACAGAAAGGCTGAACTCTGGGTCCTGATCCAGATCAAAGACAGAAACCAGTTTGGCTCCTTTGTGAACACCTGACAGCCTCTCACCTCTTTCCTCTGACTTTCCTTTGTGTTGTTTGTGTGCTCTGGTCGGGTTTGAACTCTTGTCTGCTGGATGGTGGGCATGTTGGGATTGGCTCTGAGGACGCTGAGGTGGGTGTGGGACCCAAAAAAAAACAAAAGAAACAGGGAAACTAAAAGCTCTGACTGGGGAATATACTGACATTTAAAAAGATTGTTTGCAGGTTGTAGTCTGACTGTAGTCTGCAGGGAGGCCAAAACCCTCCCCGCTGTCTGAGCAGGATCCTGCAAATCTAGTCTCAGTTATTATTAAAGCAGAAATCCATTCAAAAGGTTGATAAAAAGAGCTAAAGAATGTTTATGTAATCAGAGTAAACTGTGGCCTCCTTCTGAATGGAGCAAAAGAAGAGAAATATTTCCTCAGGATCGTAACAAGCTGTTGTTCAGAGCTTTTTTTCTCTCCAACTAACAACTTGGTTAAACGTCACGTCGTATTAAAAGCGCCTTGATCCCGTCCTCCACAATAATGCATACCAGAGCTCTGGAAGCGTCTCAAGGCTGCCCCTCGGTCCTGGCAGCGAGCTGCCGACGGTGCGTGAGGGTTTGAGCTGTTTTCACTGCACACACATTCCTGAAAATGAGGCTAATACACACTGCAGCCACTCTGTCTAATGTTTAAATTGCTTATCTTTAAAGGAGAGCCACAAACCGCACGTTCTCCTGCTTTCAACACTTCACATCGTCAGTGAATGATGTTACTATTGATCTGCAGCCAGTCGGCCTGCTTTCTGTCTGTCTGTTTCTTCACTCAGCAGCAGCTCGGGGCTGTTGAACATCCTCTCATCCTCATTATCATTATTATTCTATGTTATTCTCTTATTGTGCTTTCTCAGTCTTCAGATACTCAGAGACACACAGACAGCCTTTAAAACAACATTAGCACGCCTTAAAATCCCTTCAGATTGTCAATGTGAGCAGACACAATTAATATATAATATAATTAATATAATCCCAAGTAAAGGACGAGGTTTGGTTTCAGAAGTGAGGAGGACAAATAAAGAAACTCACCTATTAAACTATGGGAATTATATTTATAACATACAGTGCATGTATATTAACCAAGCAAATGTTTCATTATAATGGGAATTATATAATAACTGCATCATTAATGCACGGAAACAGATACTTAGTTTAATTGATAGAGACCTGAGAAAACCAGCATTTTAGAAATAATGAGGTCAAATATGCAGAAATTAATAAATAAAATACAAAAAACATGAGAATTTATGAAATACATTTATATAAAAAAATAAACAAGCAACACATAAATTAATAATATTATGAAAAAATAAATAAAGCTAAATTAAACAGGGGTACATAAATTCTAAATCAAATTTTGGAATAGAACAATAAACCAATTCTATAGAAATAATAAAAAATATATATATATAATTAATACAGTAAATAAATAAAAAATCTAAAATCAATAAGAATAACAAAATGTTATAACTCATGTGAATAATAAAGATTAAATAAAAACCTAAAAAAAATATATAAAATAATTATGAAAAAATAATACAAAATAAAAATATAAATCACTGATAATAAGAAATATTATAAACAAATCATATGAATAAATAAAATATAAAGAAAATAAATAGTCCAAGTCTCTCTGCTTATGTCCCTCCAAAACCTACGTTTTATTTCTTCAGATAACTTGTTGGTTTATAAATATTCACATTTTAAAAAAGTATTTTAGCAGTGTGATGTGAAATTAAAAATGATGTGATTGGATGATAATCTGGCATCTTAACATCAGTCCGGATGCGATCAGTCGATGGAAACAGTCAGCTGACGTCGGACCGTTTAAATTCCTCACATCGTGATTTATTGTGAAACATTTTGCCCCGAGATCAACCCGCAGGCTTCAGTCAGGATGGTGAAACGGTTTCCTGTTCACTCCTTTGTGAGGTTTAGATAAAGATTTCCCAAATCATTCCAGTGGGAAAAGCAGATTCGGTCAGGAGTCATGAACTGTAGCACAAAGACAAACTTATCTTTTCATGACAACACAGAGACTCGACACCGGCCTCCATGTTTATCCGACACCAGGTAAAATGTAGGTCAGCATTCACACTTTTATACCTGAAACAGCAACTAAAAGCTGCAGGGAAATTAGGGGATTTTGATGGAAAAGAATCCTTTAAAGCTCCATAAATGATTTGTTGTCCACTAGGTAGCAGCAGAACTCATCAACAAGCAGACAGACACACAGTCCTGATATATTATCACGTAGAAAGTAGCTGTGTCTAACACACACTCTTATCTCCAGCGCCATCATCAGGTCGACATTTTAATGTGTCTTTGGTTTATGACCAAATACCTGCAGAACCTAGTTTAGCACGGACGTCTGTAGAAAAGTTCACGTTAATCCGTCCAACAGCTGTATATTTCAGTTGTTAGGAAACGTAAGACTGAAGCTCTGAGAGACGTTCACCTGTTCAGACCAGCTGACCTGCTCAACTCTTTCCTGGGCTCAGGTCGCAGTTAAACCGGCTGCGTTTCCTACAGTTTATTGAAGGAACTCTTTCAGTCAGGGTCTCGCTGTGGTTCTCACACATGTAAAAACCACCAAACCTTCTCTCCGCTTCATGTTTCCTTCCCCCGAACAGACGAGGAGCTCCAGCCGCTCTGCTGCCAGGTGCACCTGAGCTGCAGCTAACTACATAATTGGATTGGCTGCAGCGTGTGATTGAATCCTGTTAACCTATTTCCTCTGCTCGCAGCAGGCAGCAGACTCCACCCTTCAGCTGAGACTCAAGGCTGAAAGTCCACACCGCCAGCCTCGCCGAGGATTATGGGTCATTATGAACCATGAGCCCCTTCGTTCTCCAAACAAACTCTTAATGATATCGGGTTTGCAATACTTTCTGACTTCCTGCCTCACAAACACCTCAAATATAAAAAAGGGCTCAGTGATTTCCTAAAAGAGCGCCTGCTTTTACCAAACAAATAGGAGGAAAGAGTGCGTCTGATGGGGACTATATTCAGCGGCGGAGTAATCCACATTTGGTGCTCCACTGAGAATTTCTGCTAGTCGCTAGCTGTAACTGTCCACAGACCTCTTAACTAACGTTATCTTACACTGTGGCTGTCTGGAGGGATTAAGAGCAGGGTGGATTAATCCGCCACTGAAAATAGTCCCCAGTGAATGCACGACAAAATAAACCAATTCCCAATCATTTAGAAGCTGAAACAAACAACAAACAAGTCAAAAAATTGACTTTAAATTTGATGGTTATCAGAATAGTTATTTTTTTTGCTGATGGACTAGTCGTTTCAGCTCCGTAGTGTAAAAGTACAATATTTATGTCTGTAGTGTCGTAAAAAGTCTCACCAAAATAGAAAAACTTGCAGTAGCAGAAGTTGTAACCGGTAGTGAAGGGCAGCAGTAAATGTGCACACTGTTTGCTTGTGTATGTGTGTGTTGACTCGTGCAAACAGACTGGCAGGTGCTGTGGATTCCCGTCAGAGGCGGAGGTGAGGCTGTGGTTACGGGTCTCACAGCTCGGACCACCGTCGGTTTGCCCCGCGGCCCGGCACCACCGCTCGCTCTGAGCGCGCTCTGTAGGCGCTCTCAGTCTCCGGCCACACGCTCATCAGACCTGACAGGTTAATGACGGGGTGAGCGGAGTCGGTGAAGAGCCGAGTGCAGAGTCTTAATGAGGGACCACACCACAGCCGAGCAACAGGCCAACATACCGCCACTACGTTTCTATCTCCACAATTAGAAACTCAGCTGGGCGTTTGTCTGGTAGAGATTCTTTGTGCGGTCCAGTTCAGAGTTTACTGGGACTTTAACTATTTCTACTGTTACTCAACTTCTCTGTGTAGTCTGGAATGTGAGAGGATGATTAAACTTTCTTCAGCCATGCGAGAAGCGCGGCTCCATCGATCGCAGCGTCCATTTATAACTCAACAGTTCAAAGGAGAAATGACATTGTAAAATTCTGTGATTTGCTTTTAAATGCTGAAATAATTGTACAGAGTTTGGTTAGTGGCTGGTCACTGTTTTGTCAGTATTTAGCTGTAAAATGAATACAGAACTCTGACATATAAAGTTTGTGGTGTTACTGCCGTTATTTGAATGAAGGTTTGAGGCTGCAGGTCGGCCTGCTGTGTGTGTTTTCTTGGTTAGTGTGTGAGGTCTGAAGTGGTGAGCGGGCAGTGCTGGACTTGTTTATCCGTCACTGCTTCAGACAGAGATGGTTGTGTCTCGCTCTTCTCGCGGCGGCCTGACTGGCTTCACTCAGCTGCCTCTGCACTCCTCTCAGGCCTGTCACTATGACTGATGGTCACTTTACAAATGGGGCGTTTCCCCCACAGGGCCCCTCCGACACAAACAGCACCGTGCGAGGCCCTTACCCGCCGCCACACCTGCACTGAACTCATAACGCTCCAGCTGAGGCTCGGCACACAGGTTGTGCTGCACATTTCTGACTTCCAGTCCACAAAATGGTTTTAAGGTGTTCAGCAAGGATCAGTATTAGGTCCTCTGCTCTTTACTTTAAACATAAAATTACATTTCACTTCCACTCAGTATTTTAAACAAACTTTCCTAACCCTTCGTTGTTTTTAAAAGCTGGTACTGATAAAGGAAAGATGGGACTGACTTCTGCTTTTGGGCTTTTTGCGAGACAGACCTACCACCACACCTTTAAAGAGGCAACGTAAATGTAGAAATGGACCTTTATCCTGATTCGCTGCCCTGAAGAGATCAATCAGCTGTACAACAGCTGAATATTGTCCTCAAAAAGCTTCCAGGGACACAGTGGATGTACTGTAAGTGGGCAGAAACGGTGGGGATTAACCCCCCCGTTGCCCCTCCTAATGACTAATGACAGTTTGAGGGGCAGATTAAATCACGTCTGATACTGAGACAAAATTTTTCAGAAAGCAACCATCTTCTTTTAATAAAACTTTATTGGAATTATAAAGTGATCGGGCGTCCAGGTTTGCATTCAGCAGCAGCATGATGACCGGCTGTAAGAAGCTGTATGGACTCTCCGTACAAACACCTGGTATCATGGGAGGTGAATTTCCAAATGTAGGTCACCTGATGGCAACTGAGCCAGCTCCATTTGCAGAAGAAGACCAACAGATGTGTTTGAAGTCTATTAACTGTTCCTAAACATTAAAAGTGAACTTCCATGTTCGTGTTATCATCTCAATGTGGGAGCAATTTCTGCTCCAAGACAAATTTTATTAGTAGTTCCAGATCCTGTCTGCACCATAATCAAAAAATACAACATGTCAAGTGTTGTTTTTAATCCCATTTATGGCCCTCATATAGAGAGGAATCCATATTAGCAGCCTGTGAGTGAGTCATGTTGCTGTTGTGGTGTTGTGGTTACAGGCGCAGGGCGAAGCTGTCGCCTCCATGGGCGTGTTGGGTCGCTCTCAGGAAACCGGCCAGGCTCAAAGTCATTTAAACAAGTGTGTAAAACACTAAATGAGCTCCGGTTTAACAAACTGCTGTAGGCTGCTGATGGCTACTGGGAGGAAGAGGAGGAGGAAGAGGGGGGAGGCAGGGTGTTAAATACTCCTGAACCCACTCACCCTTTCATCACCTGGAGAACATCAGCTGCTCACATCTGACAAAACTACAAACTTAAAGTCTGACGCATCTCAACACGTATTTCCACCTGACGTCTTCAGCGACATGCTCACATTTAACAAAGGACAATACATAAACAACAAATATTAATTTAATGTAATATTACTCATATTTTATGTCTTTGTGATTTGATTTCAGTTGATGGTAAATTAGATCAATGTGACTTCAACACTACAGGCCTGCTGTCACTCACTTTAGCCGATAGCTTAGCTTCACTCCTACATTCCTCTCTGTCCTTTCATCTCAAAGATCATTTAGCTGTTTACTGGTGGCTTTCAGCTGGTATAGACTTTTACTTTGTCACACATGCACTTCCTGTAGCTATTTCAGAGGTTCTGGGTGAACAAATCATCCGTACAAGAAGATACGGACACATTCAGTGGGTGAGTTGTATGTACTGCCGGGAGAAATGACTGGAGACCACCACAGTCAGTTTACCTGCACGTTAGTGTCCTGGTGGTTCTTATTCCGGATCTGATGCGTCAGAAACCTGGTTTCTGATGCAGAAGTATCTTGGTTTCTATCGGAGTGCTGCAGGGAGCAGATCCATGTTTCTGAAACCAGGATTATGATGTTTACATCTGCAGCAGGAAACCAGGATACTCGTGCTGTCTGAAGTGGATCCGTGCAAAACCTACTTAAACCCAGAGTGCAGAAATGAGCTTTAAAAAGAAGGGACCCCAGGACAATCCGACCTGATCGACTAGTTAATTAGCAGCAACTCACTCATTTATCCTGAACTTCAGCACATTTTTCTCCCGTTTTGATGATGATGATGATGATGATGATGAAGCAACACGTGACCACAGTGTCCACAGACCAGAGATCAGATTATCTGTCGTGCGATGCTGCAGGGTGTCATCTAACATCAGAAAGATACTAAGCCTGGCTGAGAAGGCGAGTGTCTGCGCTCGGAGCCCCTCTGTGGGAGCAGTACTGGTGTGATGTGGTGATGTTTCTGTCTGTCAGGCCCAGCTTCTCTACACCAGAGCTCTGCTGCTTTTTCTCCCTCTTCATTAAAAAGTGGGCCACTCTGCAGAGCACATTTAGAAACTCCACCGCAGACCAGGCGACTGTGTGACTGTGGTTAGGCACCTTTAAGAAGAGGATGATAAATGGCTTTTTAATTGCTTGTAAACGTGTAACTGGGCTTGGCCGGCTGCCCTCGGTGCTGATTGCTCTCTGGAGTTGAGAAGCTGCCGCAGAGCTCGGCTGCACATCAGGTTATAAACCCAGGGAAGTCGAGTTCAGTATTTCAGGACAGAGGCCCGCATGGAGACCGGTCCACTCGTCTGTTTGTGGTGCTATTATGGCAACTTAACATGTTGCATTTCCACAACTCCCCTGCTCCTAATTAATCTCCGCCAAACATTTCACTTTATTTCATAACACGACATGACTGCACACGAAAATCACGTTTTCTGACACTTAAACTCCACCCGAAACATAGAAGTGCCCCAGAAACGCCAAATGCAACAACGCTCGGCACAGCTGGACCGCCGTCTTGAGTGTGAGCGACACATCTGATTGGTTCGTGGTAACCTACATTTGTTTCATCCAAGATTATTTCTGGGAGGTTGTGTGTTATACCTTTGAAACATTTTCCTGAATTTGTTGATAAATTATGTCACAGAATATTAAACTGAAGTGAACGTGGATGTGTGGCGTGTTGCTGCAGAACTGCCTCCGACACAGTGGAATGCCCCCCCCCCCAAGATCCTCTGAAACCCTTAAAGAAAATATACAACACAGACAGTAAGCCATATAAAAAGTCCCAATTTAAATGTATAACCTTTCATAAATGTTCCCATTACAATAGAATGGCATCACATCAACACACTACGGTGACCCTGATGACCCAAACCCGACCACCTGCCCCCCCGGCGCCCTCGGCCCTGAGGACCAAGTTAAAGGTGAGAAAACTACAAGTCAAGCAGGAGCAAGTGAACTGCAACTAACTAGGCCTCAGCGGCCCTCAACCCAGTATTGGCCCTCAGTGGCCCTCAGCCTAGTCTTGACCCTCAGCCATGTGTTGGCCCTCAGCCCAGGGGTGGCCCTCAGTGGCCCTCCCCTAATCTTGACCCTCAGCCGTGTGTTGGCCCTCAGCCGTGTGTTGGCCCTCAGCCGTGTGTTGGCCCTCAGCCCAGGGTTGGCCCTCTGTGGTATGTAAACAGCGCGTTAGTCAGCGGCCTGTGACCCAGAGTTTCCAGCTCAGTGGGGAGAGCCTGGCCACCAGGGGCGTCTGACCAGATGACTAATAAAGTTGTCATTAGGCCTGTTGGTTTTCAGGCGCAGGTAGACCTTGGCAGGTTGTTGTTTATAGTCTGGGTCCGAGGGGGGAGGAGGGGGATCACATCCTCTACTTCTCAAGAGGGCAGGCAGTGTCCGACCCTGAATCAAGGTGTCATTAAGTGTGTTGATTTTCCACTGTACAGTCAGCCGGTCGGTAGGTAGAGCCTGGCATGTGTCGGCCTCTCAACCTTTCAATAATTATGTTAGCTTTAAGTTCGGGGGGAAAAAGTGACCGCTTGTTCCTGGATGTGGAGCGAAACATCTCCCTGAAGGGTGGACCCCGCCGAGGCTCTCACCCTGATTGGCTGCCGGCTGCCCACATGAGATGATTCAGCTGATTAAGTGAGTTTCTCTACAATGACTCGGGCAGCGAGTGCCTGCAGGGTGTGGACGGCCTGTTAGGACTGGTGATGTTTACATGACAGTGCCGATCAGGCGGGCGTGAGGTTAGAGGCCTGATTGGGGGAATAAACCGAGGCGAGGGCCGGCAGACAAGCCGACCGCAGCTGTCAGCAGAACTTACTCTGAAGGCCCGGATGAATTAAAAAGAACAAGGAGTGAATGTTGAAGTCAGTCATTGTTATAAGAGGAATTAGTTGTAGCCTAAGAGTCCCTTAATGAACTCTCCACAAACAAGTCATTTGTTATGTTTGGTAAGTATTATTGGGCTGGATGGTTTTTACATTGTAGAGGCCTCAAAGTCCTGACAGCCGCCTCTACAGGCCAAAAGGTTCATTCATCTTTATTTTTGTCTAACTGGAGTAAATTTGGGAATATTATGGGAGATTTATTTGTTCAATGCACTTACTCATGGATTGTATTTGATCATAGTTTTATAATATAGATATCTCGTGGTTCTTGGTCATATGTAGATGTAGCATGTAGATATTGAACGGAAGAGGCCCGAGGATGGAGCCCTGGGGAACTGAACCTTTGTTCAGATATTATTTAGATGTGTATACTATATATTATGTGTGATCTCCATTAACATTTGGGCCAGAAAGCAGTTTGTTTGAGTTTCTGAAGTGCAGCAGAGAGAATCCAATGAGACCTGTGGACAGTGACTGCACACGATCTGCCTGCCTTCATACCTCATTCTGTTGGGATCAGTGTTTGAAGTCGGTCTTTCCTGCAGGATCATATTGATTTCACCACCTTCTGGCTGCTGAGAGCCCCGACACTCGGACACTTACGACCTGTGACACTTTTACACTCTGAAAAGCCAAAAAAGCAGCGAGAAAGAGCCCAAAAGAGTCGACTTCTCTCAGTGAAAGTGGAGTACATTTTTCTTGTGTGGACCGAGGTTTGTGTGTGGACATTTATTTGACGTGTCACGTCATCGCCGTCCATGCCAAGCAGCCTGGCCACCCCTGCAGCCGACTCCAGGGCCACGTTTGAACTCCATGCCATACCTACACTGCTCTTATTCATTTGTGCAATAATTGCTCTGACCTTTGAGAGTTTTCCTTGCCGTGCTTCAAAATATAGGCTCCAAATCTGGAGGATTTCAGGTACTAATTAAGCAGAGTATCATGGCTCTTTCCCTGCACCACACTTCATATTTTAACTAATTTGTCTGCACTTCTGTTCAGGCCCATTTGTGAGTTTGTGTTGAGAAAGTGTGATGTAATGGCTGAATAAAGTGGGACTGATTCACCTGGATTTGTGAGCTTAAGAAACTTGTATTTTCTTAGCTGCAGGTTCCAGCAGTCGTAAATCGTGTTTGCACAATGACTAACGTTCAATATTGAAATAGTCGGTCAGCTCATTGATGAAACGGAAACAGATACTGAATCAGAGCAAATGATGGAAAGTATGCAAGTGTGAACAAAGTCCAGTTTATCGCTCCAGGTAGCTGCTGGGATTTTATCAACTGCATCAACAGAGGATCACCTCAAGGCCGGATTTATTCATAAAGCAAGTGCAGCATCAGTGCTTCAGCAGGTTGACATTTGTCATGTTGTACAGTATAAATACACGTTTGCAGCTCATTCAGATGCTGACAGATGCTTTCTGGTTGTTGCTTCCTCGTCCTCTGTCTTCTCATTAACCTGCAGTTTGGTTTATTTGGATCATAAAATATAGATTTTATCTGCAGCTCAGCAGCTGGTCAACAAAGTGTTTCTGAGCTGCCTTCACATTTAAAAGTAATTTTAAGTCAATCCCAATAATACATATAATACATATATACATTTACCAGTGAGACACGAGCTGCTCCACAAAAATAGACCTGGAGAGGAAAGATTTGATCTACTGTTTCTAACGGTCGCTCTTCTTAAATTATATTTCTTTATATTTGTGATATTTTTGATCTGTTTTACTGACAGATGAGTCTGCTTCGGTGTATCGGTGTGCGTTGGCCGTCAAATATCAAACAAGCAGGAAGTAAATATAATTTAAAAAACAGAATTAAAGTCAAAAGTGAAGTTTTGTTGTTTTATTTCAGTGGAACTGGATCCAATAGTGAGAGCTGAACTATTCCAAGGCTTCATTTTAACTCTGGTATCCAGTTATTAGAGAGCATCCAGTGTCATCTGTAGATTCAGCTTCCTGTTTGTTAGTGCAATGCACCCTGGGAGTCGTAGTTGACTTCTCTCCTTACAGGCTTCTTGTAGACTTTCTATCAAACAACCAGATATTTTCTAACACTGAACTTGAGGAAAATGAAATAAACCCTTCCATATCTCTATGGTTATACCCGCTGAGGCTCATGGGTACTGTAGTGCTGATACATACCAAACTGGGGGAACAACAACAAACTCTTCTAGAACTATTAAATCACCCAGAATGCATTTCTGTGTTGAGAAACATTGAGGTCACTTCTCCGCTGCGTTCACCAGCCTCAGAGAGGATTTCGGTGCCAATCCTCTCATCACATTTTGGCTAATAAGGCGACCGAGGGGCCAATCGCTCAAAAAGAGACCTTTACATATTCCAAAATCATGATTATGGAAAATAAACCAAAACCATTCTTCTAACCTTGTCCCTTCAAAAAGACTTCCATTTTTCTTTCACTTACTCCAAACATGGCAGCGGGCCTGCAGGCGCTCTCCTCCCGCCGTCGCTGGGCTCCGAGGTATCCTGCGCTCTGCCCAGTTGTGAGCTCACTTTTTATTTACTTACTCCCCCCTCCAGCTTCTCCGACGGGACGTCTGGGTACGAAGGCCAGGTGAGGAGGTTACCCTGAGAGTCTGACGTCTCCGAGAGGCAGAATCAAGTGCTTTTTAGTCCCAGTCAGACTTGGGGGAACGCGGCTGAGAGTGCGAGAGATTAACACTCCTACACCAACATGTTAATGGTCTGCAGTTGTGGATCATAGAATTGCCACCAGCCATTACTGTAGTTATGGCGAATCCAGTCGGGACATAATGAGAGGCATTTGTTTGAGTCTAAAAGGAACAGTCTATTAAAAACAGAGCTCGTAAATACTCCCATGTCCACACCTCTTGAAAAACACAAGCCGAGTCTGACAGAAGATAATAAGCAGTAGTGGAGTCGGTTTTAATAACGTGACCTCCCTCGCCTTCGTTTCTTTCCACTCGCAGCCACAGAAACCTGCTGCTGCTGGAGTCCAGGCTCACGGCTTCAGGTTGTAAAAGTCAGACGGCTCTTAATAAAGTGGAGGAGGAATGTTTGATGGGTCCAGAAGCGATTAAAGAAGAAGTCCTCATCATCCTGCCTGACCTCATATCTCCATAGGAAAATGTATAAATATGGAGCACAAGGCGTAGAAGTAATAAAGTACATTTACTCCTGATCTTCAGTACAGTTTACAGTATTTCCACTTTAGGAAACTGCAGTTCAGAAGGAAATATTGTACTTTTACTGCTCAACACTGATCCGACGGCTGGGTCTGGGTATCACTTCAGGTTTATAAGATAGTACAAGATAGTATAAGATACGATACCTGGAGTCCTCCGAACTAAACTAAAAGTTGAGAAATCTTTATTTGGCAGCTCTTCTGGAGCTTTCGTTCCAATTAAATGATCTTCCTCAACAGATGAAGTCGGCCAGTTGTCGACGAAATGTACATTTTCTCTTTAAAGTTCAGGTTCCAAATTCTTTCTAAAAGAAAAGTCGAGAAACAGTTTCACCACAAGATCCATTCAGTGATCCTGCTGGAGCTTTTGATCGCATCACATACATTTATGTCCATTTTTATGACATTTTATTGTCCATGTTGGTTTACAAGTTGAAGTTTAAACAGCAGTCAAGGTCCATTTAGTATCTGTTCTGGAGCTTTTGATCTTAAAATATGTGCGTATCATTCCTGCTGACAGCTTGTGAACTCTGTAAGTTCTAGAAAGATAATCGCTTCTGCATTTACTGTCTGTGTCTATATGAAGCCCTTAAAGGTTTAACACGTAATGTTTCTGCATTAAAATGTCTAAAATCGATTAGCCGTATGTTATATATGTTGTGTACTTCCATTATCCCAAATGTTTCCAACGATTTTCAAACCAGAGAAATCTGTAATTTAATCAAAGTAACGGTGCGTTTCATTTGGTCACCAGACACAGGGCGTCAGCGTTGTGGTCACCAGCCAGAAGTCAGAGTCATAAATTTAACTTAATATTTTAACTGGATGAAGGATTTTAATCTTCGGACGTCTGGATCTGAAGTTATCAGAGAAACAAGCTGAGCTAACGAACAGCGTTGGAGAAACACTGATTTTTAACGTGAAGCTGCTTAATTGAGTGTTTTTACTGGTTTTAATCACCGGGTCACTTAGTGTTGTAGAGGAGGTTTTACCTCTGCGGTAAAAACCTCCTGAAGGATGAACACTGAAGGAGTCCTGACCAGGAGAAGCTGACTGCGATGCAGCAACGGTGGTGAAGACAACAACTCCCATGATCCCACGCTCCTTCACGACGTCACCAAACGTCATCTGTTGTTATTGGTTTGAATATTTGACTCAGCACACGAGCCCAGGTGAGCTTCATCAGCTGACAGCCTGCAAGACAGCGGGAAGGACACGGCACCAAACCGGCTTTTTGTTCTTTAATATTAATATTCTTTATATTCAACATCGGTAGCATCTTTTTTTTCTCCTCTTAAATGCCTGAAAATCCCAAATATTGCAGACAAACTCTTATCAGTACTTTTATTTTGTACCCTTGAGTACTTTTTTAACTTGAGTTAAATACTGAACGTGTGCATGTGATGCAGAGTTTTCCTCTTTGTGTTATTAGCTTGAGGAGAGGACTGGAGTACTTGTACTCGCTGTGGGGCACATTTACAGTTCTCAGTGTGCAAAGCAAACTGCCCGCTGAGCTGAAAGCACTTGTGTCTTCGTGTTCAGTAGCCGCTCTCTTGTTTATTGCTGAACGCGGCTGCTTTTTCACTGGCTTGTTAGACTGTAAGTTTATAATAAAATTCAAATTATGGTAAGGAAAATGTTTACAGAATGTAGCTGGGACTTCACAGCTCCTGACAGAGTCTATATTTATCCAGACTTCACCAAACATCTGGATCTGGTACAGCAGGGAGCAGAGAGGCTGTAAACTTACAGTAGGTGCTACTGTACAGCCTCCACTTATTAGCTCTTGTCTTGTTCCTGAGACTTGGATCGAATTACTCGACCGCACAGTAAAAAGAGAGAAGGAGTAGTCGAGCCGAGCGTCTGAAAATCCCCTGGCAGACGGCGGTCTGGTGGCGTCGGCTTCAGCGCAGGACGGCGTTTAAAAACAACACAAACACGCCAGACAAATGGGCCACAATCAAACTCACCCTCAGCCCACAAGACAAGAGGATTAAGGTGATAATTTCTCCACCATGGAAGACATTAGTCACCTCGGAGCCTCAGCAGGCCTCGCCTGGCCTGTTGGATATCATCCTTCAGCTGCCGAACACCTCGGCCGAACCCACAGAGACCTCTCAATCTGATCCTTTACTGCAGGAATATTCATGAAAACCTCAAGGGAACCGAATCTGCATCCACATACAAACAGAACATCACGTGGACGAGCTTGCGGCGGCATCCACGTTTGGAAAATACCCAAATCTTTACACAGTCGTTTGACAAAAATGATCTCAACTCAAATCCACTTAAAAGCTTTGAGCAGTTAACTAAATGCAGGATGTTGGATGTGGTTGAAAACCCTCCCAAAAAAGTAAGTGAGTGAACATTGAGTTTAGATTTTTCCGTCTATAACTACATCTTGTTCAGGAATATCAGGTTTTTTAAGCCCATCTGAATATTTTATGTACAGAATTTGGTGAATAAATGTGTTTAAAAAGAGCAAGTGAGACCATATTTTAGTTTGCGTACACAATGCAACACTACAAAAAAATATTAACACTGGATCAAAACAAGTGAGCAGTCAAGTCACAGGGAACATCAGGTAAGCAGGGGTCTGGGGATCTGACTCTTCAACAAAGAAACTTGACCGGTATATATAAGTGTCTGATTATTGATTGGAGGCAGGTGAGTGAACAGGTGAGTGAACAGGTGAAGGGAGTTGGACTGATGACGGGGGTGCGGCTGACAGGTAGAGTGGAAAATTTCATGAATGAGCAAGAGGGTGTAGAGCTGAACTGTGACAAGTCAAGTCATTGTCTTTGGTGGGTACGGGGACATTTAACTCAGTTCTGTGCTGGTGCTGGTTACCCAGTTTTAGTGTGTTTGATTGACAGCCAACCACAGACTGTATAGAAGAAGTGGACGTATCCATGGTGACGTCACACACTGGTTAGTGGACGGCCGTTTTGAAACCTCCAGTTTGGTTTTTGGACGTCGCCATCTTGGTTTTTTGGAGCCAGTGGAGTCGCCCCCTGCTGGCCGTTACAAAGAATGGAGGTTGACGGCACGGCCTTAATATGCATAAGTTTAAGCCTTAATATAATACAAAATGATTTATATAAAGGAAGGATATTAACTGTATGTTTATTTCTGCTGTAAAGTTGGGCTTTAACTTCATTTTGGAGCCTCAAGTGGCCATTCAAGGAACTGCAGCCATAAACCCCTGAGACTCTCCACCAACTTTAACCGTAATCTGTCCAGTTTCTGACGTCTCACAACCTGAAACACTAACGGGGCCAGAAGCCAAGGCTCCTTGGTGTGGGGGCCCTCGGGGCCCGCTGGTCTGTTTCAAATCATCACGACATTCTCTGGACTTTTGTTGCATGCTATTCCCTGTCCCTCCCTCCCTCCCTCCCTCCCTCCACATGTTTCCTGTCTGTCTCTACTGTACAATTACTCTACAACAATAATAGAAAACACAAACTCCACAGTGGAGATCATTAAAAATCTGAATCCAGTTCAGATTTAAGATGCTGTGCAATTGGGAAAGTAATCTAAGTAATGTTGTAAATCTCCGCTCATCTACTCGAAGTCTCTGAAGTGGTGGACTCGACTTGGCTTTTATTTAATAAAAAGCATCTATAAACGTTCTGACATGTCAATGAAAACTGGGAAATGAGAGTTCTGTGTGGCCTCAATCTGTCGCTCCGACTTTATTGTCTCTTTGAATGTTTCTGAAGGAGAAACTTTAGTCTTCGGCTGTCGACGTCAGGTGGAGGAGAGACCGAACCAACAGGAGGAGGTTCGTGTTCGGGGGAAGTGGCTGATAAAGACTCATGGTTCCAGATGGAAGTTAATTTAAGCCGGTGCCAAATTACAGGAGGTGGTTTGTAATGGACAACACATTCCCAGAACAACACTTAGAGCGAAACAAGACCTTCGTTATTAACTGTTTGGATTCGAGTACACAGGCCTGAAAAACCCCAACAGAACTCAAAAATCACCCTCATACAGAGCAGAAGAAGGTCTGTTAGACCAGAAGCTTTATAGATTCACCTGTAGACCGGACTAAAGGCCTCCGTATGCTTCAAACAAGAGCCCGACAGACCATCAAACAGTTTCTGAAACCCCGAAACCTCAGAAGGTCAAATCTCTTTGTGTTTTTCCACAAGACTACTTCATAATAATAATAATAATAATGAACTTTAGTTATACAGCACTTTTCATAACAAAGAGCTTCACAAGGTTTAACCAACATAAACAGAGACCAAGAGCAGAGCTGTCTCATGGAACATGTCATTAGTTCAGGCATTTACAGTATTTATAAATGTATAAATATATCATGTTCATTTTTTTTTTTATTTAATGAGACTTTCAAGATGGGAAAGAGTCAGTATTCAGTCAGTTTTCTGGATCACTGAAGGAAAATGTTCTGATAATCAGCTCCAGCTAATTTAATTAAAAACAATCTTGATTTATTCTGACAAACAGGGAACTCGTGGCCAGGTAAACCTGGACTTCTCTCTCACTCGCAGGCTGCAGCGTCTCGCAGCAGCAGCAGCGCTCACTGCTGCCGCTGGTGGCAGGAGGAAGAACTGCAGCCAAACTAAAAATCCCATTTATCTCTTTGTTGAAGGACCAGCAGAGAGGTGAAGGCGAGGCACAGAGACACCTACGGGAGTCCCTGTGGAAGGAAAACCTTTTGCTGTAGACAAATAAATGAATTTTCTTTGTTGTCACGTGGATTTACGCCATCGTCAGAAAAATGAAACGGCCTTTTGGAAACCTGCTCCGGGACGACGCTGGACCCCGATGTGATTAGCCTGATGGTGTTTCCATCTGTGACGGAGCAATTTACAATTCCAGTTGTTGATATTTGAATGTTTTTACTCCGAGTCTTAACGTGTGACAGACTTCAGATGGACAAGAGCTCAGGAGTGAATAAGTCAGAGAGCCAGATGCCAGCAGGGAAAAAGCCTTCTGCTGTTTCTGGTTAACAGTATACGACATGTTTAAAGTATCAACTCCTTTAACCTAACTCCCTTGTTCATACCAATTGACTTGAGAGGAGAAGAAAATGCAATTTGGCCTCTTGTGCTCGCGTTTCTTTTTTCCCTTATTTGGGAGTCTCTATGGAAACAGAGCTTTGTTGATGGGGCGTGTTGACAGGCGGCCTCTGCAGCCAAACACAGAAATCCCCACAACTCCTCATGAGGGCAATGCATGCAGGGAAAATCCTGTAAAAACAGCGCTCGCTCGGAGAGAATAAGAGCGCTGTGTTGCTGCTCGAACTTCTGCTCTCAGATCTGCTGTCACTTTGCTTCAAACTGTGAAACGTCTTCATGCACTTTGTGTTCAGACTGAGATTCACTGCTGGATTCTTCGTCTTTTCTCTCACATCCTCCATTTCCTTTCTGTCGTTCCTTCCTATATCCTCTTCTTTCCACCTTGTTTCATTCCTCTTTTTCTTTCCTTGCTTCCTTCTGTCTTTCCTTTCTCTTCCTCTTTTCCCATATTTCTTCCCTTTTCCATTCCATTTTTTATTGTCCCCCCTTGTTTCCTTCCTTTTCCTCTACTCTTCCCTGTTCTGTTCCTTAATTTCTCCCTTTGTTCCTTTTTAATTCCTTATTTCCCTCCTCTCTTTCCTTATTTGTTTCCCTTTTCCTTCCATGGTTCTTTCCTTTTCCTCTCCTTGTACCTTGTCTGAACTCTTGTCGATGGATAAAATGGCCGATGTCTTCCTGGTAGATGGAGCATCCGGCCGGCCCGTGATCTGTTGCAGGCCTACTGTTTGTGATCCAGGAGGTGTTCTGGCTTCGGGACGTGCTGGTGTCCTGCAGCAGTCGGGGGGGGGGTGAGCGAGCAGCAGAATACCTGTTTGGATCAGGTAGCAGCTCAGAGTCCTGAAGCCTCCGGGCTCGAAGCCTCGACGCTCACACAGAAACTTTGACTTCCACTCAGGAAATAATTAGTCTCATTTCCTTCTTTATTGGCGGCTTTTATCTGCCAACATGGTAATGGAAGTTCTGTGTCAGTCGTCTTGAAGAAAGGAGCTTAGAGAGGATTTACTGATGCACTGTCCTCCTTTTTCCCTGCTCGCTCCGTCAGCCAGCAGATCGACTGGATAAGAAACGACGTTATTGACGACCGCTCAGTTTCTGTTTTTAAAAGAGATCTGCTGAAGCTCTGAGAGAAAAACACACTTTAATCACTCTGACAGGGCGGAGCGACGCCTCCGATCGCTGCCAACACCTGATCATCATCATCATCACACAGCAGGTATGCCACATGGCCAAAACTATGTGGACAGCTGAACGTGCTGCTGTAACGGCCTCCAGTCTTTGCAGCAGATGTTGAAGCATTGGCTGCTTGTGTTTTCTCCTACAAGAGACGCTTTCTCCATTTCTTTTACACACATCCAACAAACACGTCTTCACTGCAGCCCTGCTCAGTGCGACCCATGCTCTAAGGCTGAAACTACGTGAATACAGGGGTAACAGTTGCTTTGGTGAACTGAAGCCTGATCGTGTACGACAGACTGCTGAACTACGTATCTACGCCTGTTAGCAATAAAGACGAAGGGAAACAAATAGCACGAGCCATGCAAGGTAACAGAATAAAGAAGCAACACACTGATGCAATAATCTAACAGCCACTTCTCAATATATGTCACTACAAAGAACGCCATAACAGAAATTAAAATGTGTTAATATTATTTCACACTACACACAGAGTCATGGTTCTAATAGTAAACCATCTCTCCACCAATCAGCTGGGTGAAAACGCCAAACAAAAACCAGAAGAAAAGGAACAATAGCTGGTGATATGTCGTTCGTCATGCTGCTAATGCAGCCCTGAATCGTCCTGGTTTTCTCCTCTGATGCTTTGAACATGCAGATATTATTTTCCCGGAGCTCCAGGACAGCGACTGTGTCCGAGTCTCAGGCCGGACAGACTGAAGGTATTTATTATAACAGGGAGGGAGTGATTTACTGACCTGAGCTCCTCTGATAGTTCCTTAATTTGATTTTCAGCAGAATATTCCAGCCCTGTTCCCATGTGTATCAATTTAACTGTCGTTATGTTTCGTCTCTCCAGAAAAACAATATGGATTCTCACTCAGGCCGACCGGAGGGACTCGGTGTCGGTTATCACTTACAGGGAATTTAGGTCTTTGTATTTTAAAGAGACATGAATAACCAATCGATCTGCATTAGTTTGATGCTTTTTAACTTTTTGACCACTTGTATTTGCAGTGCTGTTAGCAGAAAATGAAGCGAAGGTCGTGTCAGGGCCGTTTTTCTTATAATGGTAATACCATGCTGCGTGCGGCGTGTAACAGATACGCAAGTGCAGTTACACACTTCCTTGTTGTGACTCTGCGGTTGTAAATTGTTTTAAAATGTCTCGAGGAAGGGCAGCGAACGCACCGAAGGACCTTCTGGGGAGGAAGGAAGCTGGTTCAGCGATTCTCCATCTGTCGCTCGGACACCGGAGAGCAGAGGAGGGCACTGATGGTTCAAACAGCCCCGACCCGCTGCCTGGAGTCCAAGCAAGCTTAAAGGACCGTTCCACAACTTTATTAACACTCTGTCTGAGATAAAAACATCACACTCACACAGAGAAATCACTGAGATCTGGAGTTGTGCACACACGGTTTTCCTGTTTATCGTTATTGATCCTATAGGGCAGATGATGCTGTAATCCAGGTGTCAATGGCCTACATTTTTTTAAATGAAGTAATGTATTCAACTCGGCTTTCTGTATAAACCTAACCAAACTGAGACTGAAAATTCAAAAAACATAGTCTTAATCCAACACAATGGCGGCGGCCCGTCAACACATCCATCCATTCACCGAAGGTCCCTGATTCTTGTGAACTTTTTATTTATACTACATCTTTTGAGACATCAAAAACCCTTAAAAATATACAAAATTACATTTTAGATTATACTTTTAAGATATATTTTATAGTAAGGTGACCACACTTGGTGTTAATTAATGTATAAATTCAATGTATTATGATAAATCAAGAGGTTTTTAACAGCTATATTAACTATTCCCTTAAATTCAGTTTGAAATACCTTCATTGTGTCATTATTGTGGGTAAATCAGGTGTTGTTCAGACTGGGTGGGACTGTCTTTGGGTCCCTTTCCAATCAGATCTTTTTAACATATTGATGCCAGGTTTTCCACGCGTCTGTTTCAGATTGGGTCTAATTGAAATCTTTGTTCCCGTTACAGTCTATGTAGTTTAGAAATGGCTGAAACCTTCACATAACAACCTACTTTTCTCCTCCTCTGGGACGACGCAGGAAAGTCTACAGTCGACGTATTTCTTAATCATCGTGTTTATCATTATCTTATCAACAGTCGACCTTTCCCACGGACGGACTCCAACACTCGGAGGAGAATCTCCCTCAGTGTGGCCGTCTCTGCTTTTCCTCACGGTCGCTCGGATGGAAAGATGCTTCCATTCCCCGCAGGCTGATGCAGATGTGAAGTATTGATTACAGCCTCCATCTGTTGTGCGTTTTCTCTGCGTTTTTTCCTCTTCTTTCTATTGTGAATTACTCCCTTTGTTGTGTGTTATTTTTCCCATCCATACTCAGGCTATTTCCATGAGTCACTCAAAGTGCTCGGTGCTGCGATCCAGGCCCAAAGTATTTCTGCAGACAGACTTCTTGTTTATGGTTTTCTCATCAATAAACGGTCTATTGTCTCCGGACACTGGAGGAATCAGTGTGGGCCGTGTTTTAATTTTAACTTTAAACAGGAACGCTGCTATAAATATTATTGTGTGGAGACATTCGTCTTCCAAAATGGTATTTTTACTGTCGTATTCACCAGGGACAGGAAATACTTACAGTATGCACCGAGCTTCATTACAGTTTACAGGTTCTAGTGTTTCTGTTGTACAAAATCTCACCTCAGAGGGAAATATTATACTTTTTACTTTTACTGCATTTATCTGACAGCTTTAGTTACTTTCATGATCAAGATTTTACATACAAACATACGATCAACTTCTAAATCATGATTCATTTATAGACTGAACTACACAATAATACAGAAACTCAAATGAGCTCCTCAAACATCTAAATGCTACGTACACAGTAATACATCATTAACAAAACACTTACAGGGGCCAGTCTGCTGCTCAATGAGTTCTTTCACTTTTGACACTGATTAAAGTTGTAACTAACGTTTATTTTTATAATCGATTAACCTGCAGATTATTTTCCACATTAATAGTTTTATAACTATTAATTATCATAAAATAGTGGAGTTCTCCTTCTGCCTCTTCATTCATTCTCTTTCGCTGTTATTTTCTATCTCCTACTTTAGTCAAACTGAATTCAGGACCTTGAACTGGAGCACTTTTAAAAGAAGTTATTGCTGTTTTTGCACGAGTAAAAGATGTCATTACTTCTTCAGCCACTGAATTTACTACGATATGATGGAGCTGATATTGTAATATTTTATTAGATCCATCTCTCTGACAGGCAGTAAAGCCTCACACATACAGAGGCCTTCACTCACTTTTCTTCTTTCCTGCTTTCTTTCCTTCGACTGAAACTTTCTTCACTAACAGTAGTTTTACTACATGATTTGAGTTTTGATTAACAGGAAGTTAAGAGACAAAACAAAGTGGAAGGAAGGACAACATGTTCCTGAGGTCAATAAGTAGATCAGCTGTAGTTACACACAGACTGAAGATATATAAATACACACAGTACATGTTAAATACACATACAGCTGCTGCACTTGTACCACGACTACATATCACCACGCACAGATAGATCCATGTCAGGTTATGTCATCTCTCTGGGTTTTTTCCCTCAACTTGTGTCAATGTGAAGAATAAATCACAGCAGAAGACTTTTATAACAGATCTGACATTTTGAAATCTGTGACAAAGAGCGAAAGCCGCCGACTGGGGACACGTTTATGTGGAAAGTTCAGTCGGCGGCTCTCGGCTGTTTATCTTCTGGGGTCAGATGTTAAACGGTAGAATATGTCTGTTCACACATTCCCACCGACCACATATTAGACTGTCGCCGCTCCCACAACACCGGATCGTGTCTGGCTGTCAGAGGACGGTCCCGGGTGGAGGGCCGGGGGGTTTCGGTGGTGGTCGGTGGGAGCTCGGAGCTCTGCCAGCTGATGAAAAAACCCCGTCTGCTTTAAGTTTTAGAGAGCAGTTTCTCATAATTACGTTGTCTCGCTATGCGGAGCTGGAGGGTTTTGGGGTTGCTGGGTAACTGGGGGAGGTGGGTGGGCATCTCTGCAGAGCCTGATTGGCATTAAAGACGGCCTGAAATGGGGGATTGTCCTGCTAAAGTGCAGGATTTGGCTCCTTGGCTATAAAAGTTTCAGTGGACCTTTGGCAGTCCCTCTAAAGGTTTCAGGCAATCCAAAGCCACTTTTCCTTTTTCTTCTTCAACAGAGACATGCTAAAAATAAAAAAGCCTTTTTAAAGAGTGTGGCTTTTAATGGCAGCATGTAAAAATCTGCTATGTGTTAACAGCTTCACTGAGGCAAACCAAAAGACATGCCTTAGTGGCCTCAAAACAAATTGGGATGGCAAATGACGAAGCATGAAGCATAAGGCTGGATGGAGGTGGCCGTGCGTCCTTGTGTTTGATCAGGGGAGGGTGGGGGCAGCGGTGACGCCCGGACAAACGGTCCCACTGAAAAGACGATAAAAGATGAACCTTTCCAACGTGCACACACACACACACACACACACACACACAAAAGAGAAGACGATGTCGTCGCTCCACAGTTTACTCTTCATTGTGTTCCTCACAATCTCAGTTTCTCCTAAAAGATTGTACAGTGTTGGATCAGATGTGTACGGAGCCCCACTGGGGTCAAATCAAGGGAGAAAAAACTGATTTGTAAACCGTGCCTTCAGATTCACAACGCGTGTGCAAATTAAAACACATTCAGAATCTCCCAAAAAATGATCTTAATATATCAGATGAAATGTTCAGGATGACACTGACACATTTTAATGATTTTTAATTTAATTAATTTACATATAACGTAATTTTTACTTGGTATAACAGGTGTGATAAATGATTGATGAAATACGGGTCTTCGACGTGTGACCTCGGCTCGCTTCCATTTAGTTAGAAATGTTGGTGGTAAAGATGAATCCTGATGACTTTAACGATCTCCGGCCTTTTCACCGTCAGGCCTCAGACCAGCTGGACATGTTACAAGTACAAAATCCTCAAGTAAAGTAGGAGAACCTCTGAGAAGCAGAGCTAATTCCTGCAGGAAGGAGGACGATGGTGTAGGTGGAGCTCTGGGTGAAGAAGATTCAGGCCGGCAGGCAGGAAAGCAGCGTCGCCAGCCTCTGAGACAATCAGGGAAGGTGAGGCACATAAATCCAGATCAAAGCAAACGCCATCTGGCACTTGAACAGGCGTGTTGACATGTTTGGCAGCGTGGAGGTCCCTCCAATTAAACCCCCTCTCAGTTTTCCCACTGGGTCTAATAGCTAAATGCGGACCAGTTGAGCTCAGCGCTGCAGTTTGGGTCAGACAGTGAACTCATCCGGAGCTGTCTGGTGAAATAAATCACTGGATCCGTTTCTTTTCTTTCAAGTGCTGCAGCTCAGAGTCCAGAGAGCTCCCTCACTGTGTTGCATCATATACAAATGATTGAACTTAAAATGTGGTTTGGCTTCGACGTCCTGGACAGCAGACGAGTTGATGGACATGTTTTCAGTGTTTATTAAAAATGCCTAAATGACCTTTTCTACGTTTTCCCGACAAGGATCCTTATCGGCTTTAGTGGAACAAAGGCAGAAGGAGCAGGACGTTGATTTAGTGCGACAGAAAACCTGGTTATTGGTGGATGGATCATTTAACCCATGACCTAAACTTCACCAGACCTTAACTTATGAAACATTTTTGATAATAATTCACATTCCTGGTCCCCAGAGGATGAAACCTACTAACATTTCTGGTTTTGAGTGAAACATCTCAACAACCGTTGGATGATTGTGATGAAATGTGGTTCAGACGTTCATGTTCCCCTCGGGATGAACTGGAATAACTTTTCATCATCAGGTCGACATGTTCATGCGTCCTAAACTTTGGCTTATGAGCAAATACCTGCAGAACTAATGACCTTCATCAGCCTCAGCTGGACTAAGATCCTGAACTGGAAAACATTATCATGTTAGCATGTGGAGTACAGCCTGTGTCTTTACTTTATCATTGAGTAAATCTGTGCAACTAAAAGCATAAATGGGTCATTAATGTGCATTTTTCATGTGCTTCAGGAGTTTGCGGGAGGCCAGACCGGATAATCAGCCTGAGCTGCTCAGGAGGTGTTTCTGTGGGTTATTTTACCCCCATGAAGGCCTGATGGGTTGAAACCCTGAGGTCTGCTCTGTTGTGGTTTGAGCCTCTTCAAAGCTTCGCTCTTTGCTCAGCTCACAGGAATTCCCATTACCTCTCAGAGCCGCTCGCCTCCTGCAGAGCGGCTGCAGCCAGGTATCCCATCAGCCACCACATGGCTGCTGTCAGGCAGCGCTGGTGGGAAAGTGCAGCGATGCCTCACATTGTGTTTGTGATGGAGATTACGGGGGACACTTTCCTGTGTGGGTCTCTGCAGCTGCAGGGCTTCCTCTGTGACTGACGCACGGCGCTGCATTTCAGTGTTTCTGTGATCATGCATCTATTTTTAATGTTTTCTGCTCTAAATATACATCTGCCATTTCTGCAGCTCCACTCTTTCACTATTTCCTCTTGGCTCAAACAATGCGTAAGAAATGTCAAATGTAAAAGCTTTGTTCGGTCTGTGGCCTCTGGAGCTCCGTGTGGCCTGCATCATGTTATTTCCGAAGCTGGAACGCGTTTGAGTGGATATTCTGGATGTGTCATGCAGCGCCGGCCGCTCGCCGCCGCCCACGCCTTCAGCAGGGGTGCAGGCAGCGTCTCGTTTGATGTTGACAGCAGCCGTGATGCAACCGTCGCTGCAGAAGGGTGTGTTCCCTCCGGCCCACCAGCTGACGCATTTCGCTGGGAAACTCCTTCCAAATTCCCAGAGCTCCCAGTCTGCAGGGCTGGACGGCTGCCATGACCGTGTGGGTCCCAACTTCTTCTGTGGTCAACAGGATTACAAACCACAAATGTATGTTTGTAGACAAAAGCATACAGTTTCATGTGTTCAGTCGCAAGGATCCGCACTTTCAGTTGTAAATGTGGGAGAAAAGACAGTTTTTCTTTTGTTAAAACCACATAAATAATACATTTAGAGACAGAACACGTACACAGAGGAAAACACACTTTAGTGGACATAAATAAGACAACTGTGGAAGCCCTTTTCCACCAGGAACAGTGAAAAAAATAGATTAAATGTTAACTATAATAAAGATAAAAATAAATACTGAGACTAACCATAATTTTGACTTTCTATCTTAAAACATTACAGCACATAAACAGTACAGGACTGTAAATAAACTAAATTCATGTATCTCATAGTTTTTACTTACAAAAACAAGTAGTTTGTGGAAGTCTATTACTGCCGGTAATGAACAGACCGTACATTAAAATGAGTGTGGAAGTGTATGGAAGCCCCAGGAAAGGAAAGTATAGTTAAACTAAGACTAGTATCTCCTAACTTTGACCTTGTATCTCATCATTTTAACTTTGTATGTCATGATGTGGACATATTAAGTCACACTTTTGACTTATTTTCAATACATTTGGAGTTATAATTCATAATTTTGACTAAAGTCATAATTTTAACTTAGTATCTTTTATATTTTTTTCTATTAAGTTTTACTTGTTAAACCATAATCTTGACTTGATTTACTGTGAAGTTTCTGTAGTGTCTGATAATATTTTTGTTGTTTTACCATTTTACCTTTACTGAACAGCTTACAGAGTAAATATAGGCATGTAATATGGGGGTTAATAATACGGACATGCGTCTTAATCATGAGGCCCTTTTATTTCATAACTGATTTAGTATCTCATAAATATGATTTACTGTGCGTCTATTTTTATCATTCATCACTTTAATCTCTTTTTCTTTTCCTGGCAGGATTGAACTTCCATACCCGACCCCTGTCCTCAGGGAGTTAAACTGCACTTGTACAGAAACTTCAGATAAAGTCAGTATGCAGCATCTTATGTGAACTAACTACACAGGAACAGTCTTTAAACAGTGAATAATTGATGTTTGTGGGATGAATTTCCATGCAATAAGAAGACTGTACATTTTATTATGGTGAGCAGCTCTGTGGTTTTCTATGTAATTCCATCCTGTGGGTTGTCATGTCATCATAGCTGTATTCTCAAGTGCTAAGTAGACAAAACATTTTAAGTCAAATTACTCTCCTCATGGTCATAAAAGAGCAGCCGAGACGCTGCCACGCCTCCTCTGAAAAACAAATTGCTTTGGGGCAGAAACAGCTCGTAAAAAGCAGGAAAAAACACCGACAACAAAGCTAAAGGGAGAACTTCAGTCTCATTCACTCTCATTTTATTTCTAATGAAAGTCTTTTATCTTCAGTAAAAGTGTAAAGTCGTGTGGCTCCTAGAGGCTGAAATGTTCATTACACCCCGCAAGAGAAAGATCGATCAAACATTTCACCAAATGATCCACATGAGCTCCTTCTTCAGCTGCTTCTGTCCTCCTTTTTCCTCCCTTTGTTTGGAGTAAGAGACACTGGACACTTCTGGACACTTTAAAACTCCCTTTGCAAGTCTTCTTCTTCAGCTGAACTCAGAGTCCAGGGTCGATGTGACAGACAGGCGACGTACGTCCTCTCCACTTCAGCAACACCTCATCGGACAAATGAACATCAGGGTCAGCGCATCGCGGTGTGGGACTCTCCATCAGACCTGCTGAGGCCTGAAACACGACGTTCACCCAGAAGGTTCATCAGACACCAAAACACTCACAGTGGCAACTATAAACTACAAAAAGAAGTAGAAATATGGCGTCCTTGTTAGAAAGTAATCTGGCCAACGCTGCCTGCTTGATGACGTTGCAGCAGAAGTTCAGATGAGGCCGAAAGTGATCAGGAACTTCTCCAACAGCAGAGCAGGAGGCAGATCTAAGGTCCAAACTACGGATACTTTACCTACATTTAACTGATGATACTTTGTATTTAAGTAGGAATCTGAATGCAGTATTTTTACATTGTTGTAGTGGTACTTTTACCTCTCAGTACTTCTTCCAGGGAAAAACTCACTGGTTCACATTTATGTTGTAAAGTGTTTCTCTGCAGATCTTTAATAAATCAAATAAAATATGGAATAAGACAGGACTTGTTTGAGTTCTTCTCTGCGACTCTGATAGACTTCAGATCCATATTGTTAATCTGGATGCTGCACACTCATCTTGTGAAGGTTATCTAAGCAGTGAAATAATGGAATGTGTAATTTAAGGATACGTCCTAATCCTTCCCCCTGGTGTCAGTGCCAGGGGAGCCTATAAATCCCTTTCCTGGTATCAGAGCCACTGATTGATCCGCGGATCATCATTCATCATTCGGCTGCTCTCTGTGTTCCAGCCGTGGCTCCCGGCCAAAAGGTTTTAGGCTCCGTTCTGTTTTAAAATATTCCAGACTCTGAAGGACTCATACCTTCCAAGCGTAAATATCATGGGAACATTTCAGCGTTTCCAAAAGACCTCCACATCTGCTTGATGTCCGACTTCACAAATTGACCAAAGACAGAAGCAGCATTAGAGGAATATCTGATTATTATTCCACTGCAAAACGTTCAGCACAGAAACCCTTTAAATGTGTCTTTGTCCTCTGTTTATATGAGATGTTGGATGTTTCTCCTCAACGTCTCTAACAGCTCGACACTTCATTTACAAATATGGTTCACGTAAAAGCTGATTTCTTAAAGTTTTTCATTTGACATTTTCAGCTAAATTTGACAGAATGTCTGTTGAGTTTGGTAGAAAACAGCAGCCACATTTCATTATGAACTGATGCCACCAGTGACGCGTAGTTCAGTAAAATGTGTTGTTTCTTGTCGTCGTTTTTACAATTTTTCTAATCTGAACTTCTCACATGGTTTCATTTAAATGATTGTTTTTATCATTTTACCTTTTTCGGCTAAAAAACATTAATTTTCTAAACTTTTCCCCCTGTTGTGCTTTTTGTATTTTATCCCGTTTCTGTCATTGTTGTATCTGTAAAGTCACTACTCTCTCGTTTTTGCACTAATACAATAAAATAAAATTTAAAATAATTAAAAGAAATGATTGTTTCCTGCTGACTTTGGTAACTTTTTCGTGACATTTGTGTTTCAGACTGAAACATCTCAGCAACTGTTGGGACGTTCATGTTCAGGTCCACATGTTCATGTTTGATACCAGCCTCAGCTGTATGCATCCTCTTCATCATGAATTTCGACCAGAGAAGAAGCTGCTGGAGCGATCTGATCTCTGACCAGCTGACCAGACCTCAGCTCGTCTCATCCGTCTGAGCTCCTTCCTGCTGACCAGATAATCGTATTAAAGGGACGATGTTTTCTTAACCAACGCCATCAGAATGACTCAGATGTGAATGAAGGAAAATCTCTGGTGTAGTCCTTCCTTTCTTCCTACTGTCTTTCCTTTTTTCCTTCCTTCTTCACTTCTTCCCTTGTGTTTTCTTCCTTCCTTCCTTCCTTCCTTCCTCCCTTCTTAAACTGTTAGATTCTTTCCTTCACTCCTTCTTCGCTTCCTTTCTTCTTCACTTCTTATACATTTCCCTCCTTCTTTCCTTAGTGGTTCTTTTAATTTAAGTGTTCTTGTTTCTTTCTTCTGAGAGCACGACAATCAGTCTTACTTTGGATATCTGGGAAGCTTTTCTGCTTTAAATCTTCTCACTTGTACTGAAGTGTTTTTCCACTGTGCTGGTTCTACCTTTACTTTAACTCCAGTGAAGGATGTGAGTCTCCGCAGCTCCGTACCAAACACAACACTGCGTTTGTTTTCATAAGGCTTGTTAATAAAGCTTTAGTGATTCAGAGGCTGTTGAAACGCTGCCGCCTCCTCTGAGGGCGGACGCTGTTTTTGGACGAGCGGCCTCTTCGAACCGCCTCGATTGTCCTTCAGAGATCCGCCGTGTGATTGGTGCGTTTAGGTAGCAGCTAGAAGGACGGGGAGGATCTTTATTTTGAGTTTTATGAGAGGACTGCGGTCGGGGGAATTCACCCTGACGCATCTGATGAAGTGTAAACTTTTCATAAGGGACTTTATCAATATTTTCTTTGGGCTTGTATCTGGTGATTCTCGCAGTCTATTTGTGTCAAAACACGGAGCTGTTTTTAGATGTATTAAATTCAGTCTGTGTTGGAGCTCTCTGGGAGTTTCCACACAATCCTTCAGTGTCATTAGAGGCTCTGCAGCCAAAAAGATGATGTAGTGAAATCCTGACAGCAGGATCCTGTCGCTGCTCCAAAGAACTCACATTAGACACTGAGTGTGCAAAACTGTTTGCATGCACTATTTTCTCTTTCTGCACAGTCCAAGTGTATCTAGCATACGGAAGCCCATTCCTGCCAAAGAAAAGAAAGAAATTAATTATAGGAATGACAAAAATCAAAAGATAAAATCAAAGTAAGTTAGAATTCAGACTTTTCATGTCTAAATAATGAGAGACTGGAAGATTTTAAAGATAAGTCAAAATTCATCAGAATAATAAATAACTGCAACTCAGTATCTCATAATTTGACTTCACATCTTAAAAGGTTTTGACTATAACTAAATAAATAAAATGATTATTTGACATATAGGATGATAAAACGTGTGGGAATCTGTTCATTATGGGCCCTGGTTTCCGTCCTTCACCTGGTCTCTTTTCATATTTTGGGTTTACGTTGAACCCTGTGCTTGAGTTCACGACGTTCTCGACCGGTGAATAAAACCAAACGAGGCAGTGAACCAGAAAAATGAGTCCAAGTCAAACACAAAGAGATCCTGTGATTCAGCTTCAGTGGGAACAATAGTCTGAGAAGAAACACGACAAAACAAGAGGAGTCGCAGACCACACAGAGAGCGTACACACAATCCACGCTCACAAGCTATAATTCACTACAATCAGCCTCACTTTCAGTCTGCTCTGCACGGGCAACGTTTGGTTTGGGATCAGTGTTAATAAGCAAATTGTTCTATTATGATTTCAAAGAGGTTTCACAATCACACTTGTATTATGAATGAGTGCCTCTGGCAGACGGAGGGGGACGTCCTGATTGGTGGATTTATTGAAAATGGCTGTTCTCTGGCTCTCTGAACTCACTCAGGAGCTGATTATTACACAAAAAGCACTCTTTCCCATGCTGCCCAGTTCACATGTGTGCAGAGTACAGTTCTGCTGAGTGTCCTGCGTTAACCTCCCGCCATCTACTGCAAACAGTTGTGGTCATAAAGTCCATATTTAAAGAAGCTTTTTGGCATTTTGGCAAATGTGCATTTTATAGTCTGACCAGTCAGATATTGCTGTTTCAGACTTTTCTTAAAATACATTTTTAGCAATTTATTTTAAACTCTATTTTTATCTTCTGTTTTTAATGCTGTCTATCTCGTTAATGTGCTGTTTCATCTGCCCATCCTGTGGTTAGAATTACTGGTTTTGCTCTTTAAAAAAAAAATCATTCAGTCGGAGATAACGGACGTCCACGTCCAAGTGACACTAAAAATACATACAGCCATAATGGACAAAAATATACAATAGAATATTTGAAAATTGTCAAATATTCTCACTGATCCATAAAAATACGTCTGCCAGTTTTCTTTTAGTGTTTTAAATTTGTGTTTCTATGTGTTTTTATATTGCTGAATAAGGTTTGGATGAAAAGTTAAATTGTTGTTCGCTAATATGTATTTATGCAGTTTTAAAATTATAGTTACAGTTCAGTTCCCAGTGATTAAACAGCCTAAAAGCTGATGTACCATAGTTTTACATCTTTTCTTGGTATCTCCACTGTTGGCTCCATATGAGCCATTTCACCGGACTCCCTATAAGAATTTATACCAGCACACACGCACACCAGTAAATTACCTCTCCCAGCATGCCGAGCAGCCAGAGTACAGATGTAGGCCTAATTATAGAGAGCACTCCTGAAAGAAACTAATCCTCCCCGGTCTTGGAGAGCCTTCGGTCCCAGAGGAGGCTCCTCCACTCATCAGCCTGTAAATCAGCGCTCCATTGGCTCGGGCTCCACTTCCTGCCCCCACGGCGAGGCCTCACACTCTCTGAATCACCTGGAACCCCGAGGACTTGAGCCGCAGGGAGGCCAGGTATATTTGCTTATCTTGCACTGTTGGATACATTGGAATCTGCACATCGTTTTTAGGTGAATATTTTGGGCCTTTTGAAGTGCAGAACTGTAAAAACTTCCAGTCCCACACTGACGGTGCCGACAGTTAAGATGCCGACTGCGGGATTTTTCTAACCGAGTGTGAAACATGTGGCTGCAGCGTTTAGAAGAAACTGTTTGAAGTCTTTTCAAAATTTAGAGCTGACAAAGACGATTACTTACTACATCAAGAAATAGTAATCAAACAGACGTTTCCTTTTTTTGTTTTAATTTAGTGGAGAGGAGTGCAGGCCTTATGTTGGCTTTGTTCTCGCATCACTCCAAAAACCATCTGTGGACGCTACATTCATCCCAAAACTTTAGACTGCAGCTTAAGTGTTCTGCCACCCATGAAGGGAGAAGGAAAGACAAACTAAAAAGAATAAGAAAGTACAGATAAGTAGCGTCATTACAGAGCTGCACACAACTGTGTTTTTAGGGCAAGTCCAGGTCCAGCTGCAGATCTGTGACGGCCTCAGTTTGCTTCAAACAAAGACCTCTAACGGCGGCAAAGACATCGTGTTTTTGTGAAAAGTCTTTAAACATACTCTCCTCTCAGTCAGCAGTGAAAACGTAAACTCCCTGCAGCTTCACCTGAACAGGTAATAATCACTTTTGATTCATACCTGCCCGTCAGAGTCCATGAAACCTTCTTTTCTTCTGTGCCGACACACCCCGAGTCAAAGTGCCTCGGAGACTCTGCGGGTAATTGCTGAGCTGTCAGGTGAAAGTGTTTGATGTTCAGGGGAGCGTTTGTTTCGCTGATCGTCGTCATTGTTCACGGAGCAGAACATAATAACAGGGAGGCGAACACATCCTGCAGGCCAACACTCGCTGTTTATGATATTTATGACAATTAAAGCTGAACATCCCGATGAGAGCGCAGAGAGAGGGAGTATTGTTTCAGGTTATGTTTTATGGATCACGGTGGATGTAATGAGATCTGTTTATGGTTCTTTTGTAGTGTTAAACAGGGAGACGTCTGGATGACATCAGTCACAGGTGAGATCACAGGTAGGTAAACAGGATATTTCTATTGTGACACGTGAAAGTTAAAAGTCTTATAGGACATTTGGACATCTGGGGAGATTTTAAATGACCCCCAGTCCTCCCACTCCCTCTGCTCTGTGTATGTATACTGTTACCTTTACAATAAGTTCCCATCAAGGACAGTGCACACACCAGACTTCTGCTTTATTTTACAGTATTTTATTTTGCCTGTAGGGCCAGAAAACAATCAGTAGTCTTAGATTAGAATAGTAACCCACCCCAGGTTAGGTTTGTGGTAACATAAGTAATAATAATAAAGGCATTACAACTAGATTTGACACAAGGCTCCTCTGCATATTCATAAACAAACGTACAATTAATTAAATTACCACAAACTAATTGCCACACAGTGAACCAGGGCTCTTTGAACCAGGTGGGAAACTTCAAGAAGGTTTCAGTGTCGACTCTTTTTTTTCGACTCTTGATTTTACAATAATAAAAGGTAAAAATAAGTCCTCATATATTTACATTAACCCTTTGATTAATTGTGGTCCTTGTTTGAAATGGAACGACAAAGTATTAAGACCATTGATTTCTAAATGTAAGTTATAATATGAGAAAAAAGTCAAAATATTTTCCCATTCATGCATTAAAAGACAGACTGATCTCTTCTGTTAAAATTGAAAATTGATTTTTCCCCATAAAATTCTGACTTTATTCTTTAAATATTACAAATATTCTTTAAATATTATTACTTTGATCTCAATAAATTCATTCTCGTTACATTCTGACTTTTTTTTATCAAACTAAATGTTACGTATGGTATTCTTGAAATCTTGAAAAAAAGATTTTCCTCAATAGGGAAATCTTAAAATTGAACTATTTTTACCCTTGAAGTGTGATTTTTAATTGGTAGCAAGATGTCGTACTGTTCAGTGGGACATACAACCACTGTGTAAACACATTCAGCATCATAATGTATATTACATTATACTCTCCTCCTGCTGAGCTTCAGTGTGTGAATAATGGCGAGCTCAGACCATCCAGACGCATTAAATAAGTGCTAAGAGCAGTTTCTGTTGGCTCTGCTGAGCATCACTGAAGTGTGGGTGGTTTCTCTTCACACAGACTCTCAGTCAGTCCAACAGGCCACAGAGGCCACGCCAGCATCGGTCGAGCCAAACACACTTCTACTCTTTACTCTGTGAACACACACTCACTGCCAGGTACACCTGAGAGCCAATCAGACGACCCGGCAGCAGATTAAAGCTCTGGACACGCATACACACTGAGGTTGTGTTTTACTTAAATGTCTTTACATATTAAAAAAATGTCAAAAAGGAGGCTTTGTGAGGCTAAAAGTAGTCGTGGTTAGAATATCTTTATTTCATCTCTCCAAATCTGGAGATCTGGTTATTTATCTCTCAGGAAAACAGCATAAATATCTCGTGAAGATAACCTTATGTTTTAATGAACCTTTTATCACAATTAAGTAACGATCTTACACCAAGATAATTTAGAGATAATTAAATCATGATCTTGAGATAACAGGTTAAAATCTTATTAGTGCGTCTGTTACAAAAGAGAGATAATACAAAATTAAATGCTTCAACAAAATATGGGAGGCACAATTTAGATTTTTTATTGATTTATTTTGTTTTATTTGAGCTCTCAGACGTGGTTACAACAGATCAGTAGTTAATTATCTCGTTTTCAGCTTTCATATTTGTGACATTTCTGTGTCGCACATATCAGGAACTGTCTTTACTCCCACTAACAGTTCCTTCATGTGCTGAGAAAATTCTCCTCCTGAAGCTCAATAAACTGTTTCAAACCCTCTGGGATCAGCTGGAAAAAGCATCGTCACAGAGCTGAAAACAGGCTGTTTTTCTGTCGACTTTTTAGAGATACGAGGTTCTCACAGGACGGCGACGCTACAAACACGTGATGATCTTATAGACCATGATGCATTGCTGCAGATTAAACTACACAACAGGATATAAAGGAGCAACATCCGAGATAATAAAACACTGACAGGAACTCTTCAGTACGTTTTAAATGCAGGACCTTTACTTGCAGTGGAGTATTTTCACAGTGAAACAAAGAATCTGAATACTTCTTCCCCCCCCAGGGATCCATAAATCTCTCTTATTCTAATGTGCAGTAACACATCATCAGTGTTTTAATAATTAGTCTGGGAGGTAACTAAAGCTGTCAGATCATTTTCCTCAGAGAGGTAGTGAAGTACAAAGATCCAGTAGCAGAAAATACCTCAGAATCGTCGTGAGAAGAAGAAATCTTTAGTCACTCGCTCTTTACATCTTCCCATAATCCCTTGAGGTTTGGTTACTGACACACGTACATCATGTGATGTGTCGCAGTCGTCTCACGCGTTACCGTCTGACTCACCCCTCAGCCGTTGCTAGGAGACGGAGACACTCAGCGACCACGCCGCTGACGTCACTCATCACTTCCTGTATCGTCCTCTTTGAGCATCCAGCAGCTATTTTAGCTCGTTAGCATCTATTGTTGGCCTGCGTTAAATGTGACGGCAGAAAAAGAAAGCGGAGCTGGAAAAACAGACGGAGAGCTCAGTGGCTGAGTGTTACAGGCGGCTCTGGCAGCAGCAGCTTTTATTTCCTGACATGGAGGCTTTTTATGACCTCTGTCATTTTGGTCTGCGGCGGTGAGCCTGTGGTCAGTCACTGTCTTCCTCCACTTATCCTCCATAATTCATCACTTATTGGATTGACAGACGGAGAAACACTCAACATAAAGACGACAAACTGCTTTTATACGGCAGGAAACTGAAATCTCAATGTGTGAATGTTCAGAGAGCCACAACATTACTGAAAGGACGAAGAAACACGCCAATCAGCGTCCGAACAAGAGATGTTACTGGCTGCTGGAGGAAACTGTTGGACCACAAGGAGCTACAGTGTTAGACAGTAGAAGATTCTCATTCTGTCGTCTAAATCCTCCAAACTGGATAAAGATTCTTTTGAACAGATCTGTTCGTCACACAGGTGGATCTTCATGGTGTGTTCAGGGACAGCAGACACATTTACCATCAGTCAAACCACAACAACAAATATTCTACATTTATCTGACAGCTTTAGTTACTTTACAGATTCAGATTTTTACACAAAACACACAAAGAGTTCTGATCTGAAGTTTGGTTCTAAATGAAAGTCCAACAGTTTGTCCAGCTGACAGCATCAGTCATTAATCAGTGAGTGGACTGACAGAACATGAAGCTGAACTCTTGTGATGATGGTTGGACTCATTTTTCCTGTAAAATCATTTCCTGGCTGCAGCTTCTCAGATGTGAAGATTTGCTGCTTTTCCTTTGAATGATTTGAATCATGTGAATGTGTTTTAATAATGTTGAGCTTTGGACTGTTGGTTGGACACAACAAGCATTGTGAAGGTGTCACTTTGGGCTCTGGCTCATCGTGACGCCATTTCTCACTATTTTCACTATTTTTACAAAGCAAACGATCAATGGATCAATGGAGAAAATAATCAGCAGATGGATCCAGAATGAAAATAATCATCAGCTGCAGTCCGATACAAAACAGTTCAAAATGAGCTCCACCTCAGCTGAGAAGTATTTTTACGGCAATGTAGGATCTGAATGCTTCCTCCACCTCTGGCTGGAGGCTCATAAAGTCCCCCCCCCCCCCCTGCAGAAATACCTGCACACAGGTATGCACCACATGAAAGAAATCCTCTTTACTGGTAACAGTGTAATTAAAGTTGCCTGCAGGCTTCAGTGTGTGTGCACGTACACACACACCAGCTGCAGCCGCAGACACCGACAGCACTAAATATTTACAAGAGGAAACTTCAGCGACGTGAAGCGTGAGTGCGCCGGCACTGTGTGGTCTGAGCGCATCACGCGGCTCATACCTGTCCGCCCCCATCGACCAATCCCGGCCCAGAATTCCCCCTGCATGCTGTAATGCGTGTTTTGGGTGTCTGTCGGTGACACCGCGGCGGCTCGACCGATCACGTGGATGTTTGTTTCACAATAGTTCAGCAGCTCAGCTGAAAGCGATTCATTTACATGAAGTCAGTTTGTTTCTGCTGCAGGCTGATCTGTGGTCAGGTTCAGTTCATCTGCCTGCAAGAGTAGCTCCACGCTTTTTCTGCAAGTGTAGTTCACTGTTTGATGCTATGGTGCATGTTTCTTTAAACAATGAGGAAGGATTAAATAAGTGCTGACTGCACCTCTTATTAAAAGCTGTATTTTAGATGGTCGGCCCACATATCTTTACCATTAGGGCTGAATACCAGTAGTGATCTGAGTCGATTCATTTAGATTTCATTCATTGATTAATTGTTAATGATTGCCCATGAAATACATTATTAATCATCCATAAACACACCACTGATTATCTTTCTTTTTAACAGAGCCCATTTCCACGTTTCCACCAAGATTTAAGAACAAAACACATCTGATCTTTGTCATTAAAACCATTGAGGTCTTTGCTCTATCAGGTGCCCAGTGACCTACTGCTGGCTGCAGAGTCCAACTCTTTCCACTTGAATTCTCAGCTCAGCTTCAGTGGACCACGATGTTAATAAACCGTCTGAACAGCTGCATTAGCGTCTGATGTGGCTCTGGATCAGTTTGTCGTTCAAGGGGCCTCCTTTCTCTTGTGGAGTCCCTCAGGGTTTAATCCTGGGTCCTCCGACACTCTGACATCTATATATTAACTCATTACTCACTGGACGTTTCATCTGCAAACATAGACCACATCGACTTCTGTTTGTATGCTGACGACACACAATTCAATGTTTCAGTTAAGGCCTCTGATACATCGTCCAGATTCTTTGGCCTCGCTCAGAGCTGCATGTCCAGTAGTTTTAAAACACACTCTGCTAATCCTTGCAATGAACTTTATTGTATTATTTATTATTCATTGATATTATCTTTGGCTGGTTTTAAATTTTCCCATTGATGTTTTCAGTGGAAACAAAAATACTCCAGCAAACTCTGATGACCCTGAAAGGTTTTTCTGGCCGTGTTATCGTGTTTTAGGTTGTATTTAAATAAAGTTTTAGGACAGAGGCCCTCTCTCTGTAACACTTCCACAGCCAGCATGATGAATAGCTTCTGCCAGCTCAGAGAGGAAGAGGAGGAAGAGGAGGAGGAGGGATGGAGGAGTCCAGCTTCCTCCTCGGGTTCCCCCTCCAGCTCCTGTTTCACAGAAAGGGTCCTGGACCTGGTGGAGGAGGTCTGGTCTGTCACCACCGTCTGCCCACACCTCTGACATTAGTCTGTGCCTCCTCCGTGACCTCCTGTAAGACTGCAGGAGGAGGAGGAGGAGGAGGAGGAGGAGGTGGTGGTCAGGTGTCCAGGTGATTGATGCTCTGCTCAGAGGTTTGTGATACTGAAGCCTGAGTCAACAAGACTTTAACCAACATCAATTTCTTACGTTGATGTTGATGTTTTCAGACAGACGCTGCTTTCAGCTGATATTTTCTAACAATATTCAATTTCTAGAAGGATTCACAAAATCCACAGCAACCAACTGCATACATACACACACACACACACACACACACATACACAGACACATATATATCTATATATACACACACATATACATCTACATACTGTATGTGTGTGCCAAGCCCTCATAGTGGGCCCCAGAGGCTCTAATGTAATGTAACATCCCACATTATGAAAGAGCAGCATCCTGATGGTTTATGTGTTCCAGTCTAAAATGTAAAGTTTGTCCTGAAGGTGGCGCTAGAGCAGTGGTTACCAACCTGACAGGCCCTCATCAAGGTTATTATCAGAGCGGTATCTTTACATACTTTTACATATTTCCACCTTCTTGTACAGTTGATGGTGGAGATATACATGTATCTGTAGACGGGAGAGTCAAGGCCATGAAGTGCTACCATGTGTGGGTTTGAGGCGTTTTGCAGGTTCTTTTCCACAACCTGAATCTGTGGTTATAAATCAAAAACAGTTTTACCACATCAGGGCCCAAGAAATTATTTTGGTTCTTGTGTAAGAGTTGACATTTGTCCAAATGGTTTATTATGAATGTTATTGTTATTATTAGTTTGTAGTATTTTAACTATATTCAATACGTGAATTATTATATATAATATGTATATATTATTAAATAAATTATTTATTATCAGTTATTTGTGTTGTTGTTGTTGTTGCATTGTCGCTGTCAGTTGTTTCCGTTGTGTCATTGTTGTTGCATTGCTGTTGTTCCAGTTGGTGGACAGTAAAGTTGTATATCAGTGTATGCAGTTAATTGTGGCGTCTCCTCACACATCACATAAGAAACTGTGACTTTAGAACAAATTCAACATGAACTTTTAGTGATTTTACAGAACTTTGTGTTTTTATTCTGAAGGTGGTAATCTGTGTTTTCTTCTTTAAACCCTGAATACTGAGGTATGAGCGTCACTCTGAGGAGTGTTTGTCTGATAAACTCTGCTTCACTTTAAACTGGGAAATAAGTCAGAAAATAACCTTAAAAGAAGAAATTCTCATGTTTGATGTTTGTTTCAGTGACTTCAGAAGTGAACCCTGCTGTTACTGGTGGTTTTATGTGTTGTAGAGTCCACCACCTTCACCTACTGCGTACATATGAGTTTTATTTACTCCCTCAGTTAATTTCAGACCATTAACTGAGTACAGAGTGGGAGTATTTTATCCCCAATGTCTTCCAGTCAACTGTAAAATCTGACAGTCCTTGAACAGTTCAGTATATTGAATGTGAAGAAGAAGAGTGTTTGTATCAGTCAGAGAAAATACCTCGGCTCTGATTGAGCATGTCTGAAAATAACTGCATGCTGAGGGAGCGTCGATTAATTTTTCCACACCAACACTGAACAAAACTTTCCAAGAATTATGTAATATGATGTGAAGGCCCAGAAAGCTCAGACTCACCTCACACAGCGCCCCCTGATGGAGGAAGGACCAACCAGCAGGTGTTTTAATATGAATCTCTATAAAACAATAATTAATTTCAGTGAGTTCCCTTCAGCATCCATATTTGCTTATTATATTCTAATAATAAATTTCCCTCATTTATATTCCTCTAACTCCATTTTTACTTTTTAAATTCCCTTAATTGTGTTATTTTCTTTTTCCTCTTTTCTCCTTACTTTTCTTTCATTCTTATTTATTTTCTATAATTTTCTAAATTTCTTTTAAGATTTATTTTTGTTTACTTTTTTATTATATTTAATTTTTAATGTTATTTTAAAAGACACTTTGAAATCTGACTTGACGGCCAGAGCGTCCAGACTGAGACACATCTGTAGAAATCCGACTGGAGTCACATTTCAAACCACCTCCAGATGTTGGTTGAATCCCATTTCCAAAAATCTGATTTCATCCAGTTCTTTGCTCCAGACTCTCTCAAATCAATCTGGATTTGCCAAAAATAGGGATTTGGACTGGCCGTCTGAACGAGGCCGGAGTGACTCAAAGAGTTCAGGTCTGGTCTTTGTCTCTGAGGCAGGTGGACCAAGCAGAGGTATTTCCTGCTGGAACCTGGTCTGTGTGGAAGATGGACTGGAAGAGGACCAACACGTCCGTCTGTCAACATGAAAAAGGTTCTGGGTCACTTTCCCAAACATGAAATCCTGCAGACGTGTTTGGAAAAACGGCGGATAAAGAGTCAGTGAACGTCACACAGGTGGCAGCAAGTTCATCTGTCACGCCGACCAATCACAGCGTCCGGTGACCCACCGGCAACGCCAGCAACCAGGTGACAAGTTGACTGAAATTATTAAAAATCTTCGATCCGTTCAGCTGATTTCCGTTCGTCCAGAGAGAAAATAAAAGTATAATAAACCAACAAATAAGGAATGAAATAAAGAATCATATATATCACCTAACATGGCAGGACGAGGAGTAAAGAGGCTGTAAAGTCCTTTCATCCGGACTGGGTCGCAATCCTTCATTTCCCTATAGTTCTGTATAGTTATTGTGTATTTATTGTGTAGTACTGTGTATTTGTATGTGCTGATTGTGTATTAGTGTGTCCTTGCCTTCTTCCTGTGGTGTCATGGTGTCGTCTGTGCTGCGAGTCACTGACGGACTCGTTCTGTGTCGGTTACTGTTTCCTCTTCAGGCAGGTTTCTCTCCTCCACCGTCATATAAACTGTGTTATTGTCATCCAACCCGTCGGGTGGCTGCAGCTCTGTGTTCACTGTACTTCACCTAGTTTTCTGAGGCCGGCGTTCGACACAATAAAGTCTCTGTTGTGAAGGGTAATTATTTGGAAAATGGCTGGTGACCACACCTCAGCCTCCTCTGACAGCCCCATTAAATTTGACGTGGGTGTGCTGAGCGCAGGAATAATGATCGTAGTGAGACCTCCCTCCGAACGATGCACACGTTACATACATGACTACAACACATGACTGACAGATATGAAAAGGGGTTTCTGCTGGATCCTGATTGTCCTGCAGAAATCCGGCACTTTGAGTCTTTGATTTGATTCATTACGTAACGGCTAAATGAAGAAAGTGGCCGAGGGAAATTGAGATTTATTTCAGCGGTGGAGTCGGCTGTGTGTTTTGGACCGCAGGGTTATTTTCTAAACACGACGGGTGCATGTTGGTCAGGCAGAGGTGAACAGCAGGCTTTTGTGGCCGGCCGCGGGGCTAAGTGTGTTTGGACTTGTGGTTTTAAAAAGAGGACTGGAGCTTCGATGAGGCCGAGGAAACAATACGAGCAGAGCTGGTTTCTGTAGGAACACAAATCACACACTTCCTCTCTCTGCTTCAGTCATGGGACAGTTTGATTTGTACATTTATCTGCAGATTACAGTTTGACTGAGTTTGGGGTTCGTCGTATTTTATCATTTTATCTGAATCTCTTTGAACACTTTCAGAATGTAATGAGGTTTAACTTTAACATTAGTGAGTATCGGAAGTTCAAAGTCAGAGATTCAGTTTCTTTAATTGTGTTTTGTCCAAGATTTGGTCGACTTTAAAATGACTCAAATCAAAAATAGAGTTTAAAATCAATTATCTGAAAATATCCAAATGTTGTTTAAAATGAGAGTCGCTGTGATTTAACATGAATGATCAGAAGCCACTTTGCCTCATTGTCTTTATTATTGAGTGCAGACGATTAATAAGTACAAGAATAATTAAAACAAGTCGACTGACTTTTACACCTGATTGTTCAGCAGCTACTTCATCCAAACCGACTCAACCTGATTTGTCTATTCAGTTCTTATATATTTATATTATTTATATTTATTCTAGTTATTTTCATGATGTGCATAAAGTTTAACTGGGAAATTCTGACTACATGTGACACAATCAGCACAGACGACTCGACATAATCCAGGTTTCAGTCCTGTAGGCGGTTTCAGATGCACAGAAGACGGGTTTTGGTTGAAGTGTCCCTTTAATCTGACGTATTGATCTTTTCTTGTGTGTTTTTTTGCTGCCGTCTCCAAGCAAACACACAAACAACAAACCAAACTTCATCCAGAGATCTGAGACAAACTGAACCTCCAGAGACCTGAAACCACATCATCATCATCATCATCACCATGTTGACATGCAACACAATCTGAATGCCGTGATGAAGGTGTGTGTGTGTGTGTGTGTGTGTGGAGATGTTACTGGAGGAATGCTAACAGAAACTCAGTAACAGCAGGAAGAGGAAGCAGCGGCTCCTGTTCGAGTAAACGGTGACCGCAGAGCTCGGCTCCCGGCGCCGCAGGCGGCTGCTGATTGGTCGATTTCTGGTCCAGACGTGACCACATGTTGATGCTGAAGCAGAGGCGTTTGATTGTGAAGTGAAATGCTGTTGAGAGGAAGGTTGGGACGGACGGACGAGACGGAAACTGATTCACTGAAGGAACTTCTTCAACCTCCAGATACAAACCGCTGAGAAAAGTCCAGTTTCTTTATTTTTTAGGTGTTAAAACAACCAAAGTTTACGTCAACGACCTCCTGCGATCGTGTGAGGAGTCTGGAACCTCTCAGTTCATTTTCAGTTTCCAGGGGGCGTTATCGACGGGCGCAGACAACCAATCAGAGCAACGAAACGTTCTGTCAGAAGTACAACAAACACATTTAAAAACATTAATATGTTTTGGAGCCTTGTGAAGGGTGAAACAGCACATGGGATCAGACCAGATCCCCAAACCAGATCCACAAACAGCGTGAGCAAGTTTCTAATCAGCTGTCCAGAAGTCCACAAAGAGTGAAACTAATGAATCCCTGTGAAGCGTCACATGACCGGCGGTTTGTTTTCTGGACGCTGCAGAAGTTCCAGACTGATATTTTTCATTAGTGTCTGTAGCTGCTAAACAAAGAAGTGAAGACATGTTTCTTTAAATAGAAAACACGACGTGGTGGAGTCGGCTGGACTCTGGATGGGAAACACATCTGGGCAGCTGTGGGGGGGTCGGGGGGGTGACCCTTTAACTCGACGTCTCATGAGGTCAAAAATCCTAAAAATAGACAGTTAGTGCAGGAATGTGCGTGTCCTGTTGCTCCTCTGTCAGTTTTACGCCGGTGAGGTGTTTGAAGTATTTAACGAGGCGAGGAAGGTTACAGGAACACCGACGGAGTCTGATGAGGGACAAAAAGGTTCAAAACATGTAAGGAATTCCCATAATGCACTGAGAAACAGAGAGAGAAGAGACACAGATGCTGAAACAGACTGACTTTAATTTTATTATTTTCAGAAAGGAAGTCTGGTCTGCAGCTACGGAGGCCTGCTGAGGCCAAGACAAGAAAAAAATAGATACATATTAGATCGAGTGGTGGAAGTGTACTGTACTTATGTAGAAATGTGAGGTACTGGAGTCTTTACTTTGTTTTCATGCCACATCGCAGAGGAAATATTGGACTTTTTACTTCTCTACATTTATCTGACAGCTTTAGTTACTTTAGAAATTAAGATTTTTTACACACAAAACATGAAAACATGAAGTTTGGTTCTAAATGAAAGTCCAGCAGTTTGTCCAGCTGACAGCATCAGTCATTAATCAGTGAGTGGACTGACAGAACATGAAGCTTAACTCTTGTGATGATGGTTGGACTCATTTTTCCTGTAAAATCATTTCCTGGCTGCAGCTTCTCAGATGTGAAGATTTGCTGCTTTTCCTTTGAATGATTTGAATCATGTGAATGTGTTTTTAATACTCACAGACTTTTACTGAGGAACAGTTTCACTGCAGGACTTTTACTGTGACACAGTATTTACAGTGTGTATTAGTACTTTGAGCTCTGCAATGTATTCAGTTAAACTACAGCATTAAACATTTAACTGACTATATGAAACACAGCTCAGATTAAAAGAAACAAACAGGTGAGACTCTTCTCTCACTTGTCAAACGGGATGTAAATAAGATGTCACAGTCTTCAAACATTATTGTTTGAAACATCTGCGTAACATAAAGATCTATTTAAAGGTTTCCTTTCCTGCGTCTGCTTTGTGTTTCAGTGACAAACGTCAGACATCAGACTGGACTTCTGTCACGTCTGGATTCATCACTGAGGTTTTGTGTTGCGTTCAGGACTCTCTGGATGTCACTCAGCAGAAGGCCAACTGTTGCCAAAAGCAAATGTTCGAGTTGTTCTGCTGTGTTTTCCGTCTGCAGTGACGTTAACATGAGACACAATGAAAAGGTCATTACATCATCACACCAGGAAACTTTGTGCAGCTTCTCGAAGGAGCCTGAGGAAGCAGAGTACTGATACCACAGTAATACCCAGCTTTAAGTACAACATTTCCCTCTGAGATGTACAGGAGTAGAACTATAAATGTATAAAATGGAAATACTCCAGTACCTCAAGGTCTTGGAGAAGTACTCAGTTACTTTCAGCCACTGACAGGAACATGTTCCAACATACAAACTTCTTCATGGTACAAATTCATCAAAGACTGTTCATGTTCTGCTGTGATTATATGAACTGATTTAACACTCATCCCAATCTTTTATTGAAATTTGACCAAACAATCTTAACTCAAGGTCCCCTTACTAGTGCCGTGGGGTGAGTAGGATAGGACCCAAACGCAGACACAGAGAAAGGGAGCTGATGTAGTCCGATTTATTGAGGGGATAACGGGTAATGAGAGTGGCGAGGGGCTGAGATGGAGCCGCGGAGGGTAACAGCAGGTCAGGATGAACTGGTGAAGCAGGCTGAGGAACCAGAGAGGACTGATTCACTTAGACGCAACAAGGATCTGGAGATGAGTGGAGGGAGAGCGGGGAGATAAACTGCTGAGCTGATGAGGAGAGTGAAGGCAGCTGAGCAGACTGGACAGGTGAGGTGAATGAGCTGTAATCAGGAGGGAGGAACTATTGTACTTTTTACTGCACTACAGTTATCTGACAGCTTTAGTTACTTTGCAGATTCAGATGGTTAAAACTAAATCTAATCAATAATCAATGATGATATAAAGGATATAAAGTCATTAAATGAGCTCCACCTTCACCAGCTGAACATTAAAGTGATCAACACATTCAGGATCAATAATGTCAGCATTGTTATTCTGCATCAGGAGAACTTTCAGTATATTTAGATGCTGATACTTGTGTAGTTTTACTTCAGTAAATGATCTGAGTACTTCCTCCACCTCTGTTCTGTGTGTGTGTGTGTGTGTTTTCTGGGTGGCATAATAAACACCTCCCTGTATTTTTGAGAGCTTCGAAAGTCTGTTTTTGACCTTAAATGGACGTCTCCACCCGGGCCTCCGTCTGTTTGGAGGCAGGTAGCCCACAGACCTGCAGGATGGATCCACATTTAGATTTACAATCACTGGCCTTTGTTTGGACTCTCACTTCCCGATGTGTCTTTTCCAAATAAATGGATTCTCTGGAAAGCTGCTCAGGACGCCGGAAAATTCTTCAGACAGGAGCGGGAAAGGAGCTTTTGTTTGTCAGTTTTTAACAGATGTGGAAGGAGATGGAGATACTGTTCACTGTGGTGGAGCAAAGTCCCACAGAGGGAAAATACTGCAGGACACATCAAAATACTGCAAGAAATACTGCAGGACACGTCAAAATACTGCAGGAAATACTGCAGGACACATCAAAATACTGCAAGAAATACTGTAGGACATGTCAAAATACTGCAGGAAATACTGCAGGACACATCAAAATACTGCATTTTGCAAGTGGAAGAATCAACAGGTAAATTTGCTCAAAGTTAAAGTACTGATGGTGAAGAATTCAGTGTCGAATAGAAACCACATAAAGAGTCAGGAAAGGAAGGAAGGGAGGAAGGAAAGTAGGGAAGAGATGATGGAAGGAGAGGGAGAGAGGAGGAGAGGGAGGAACACTCCAAATTTACAATCTCCTCAACTGATTCGGACCAAAGAAAATGATCCATAGGTGTGAAAACGCCCTGATTGGTCAACTTGCACCAAAGTAAAGTTGATCTTACCTTTACTGTGTCGCATGTTCCCACCTCAGATAAACATTTTGCCCAATTTGATTGATCAGAAATGTGATATAAAATCTGTATAAATGTGAGTGGTTGTGGGGGTCAAACAGACGCTCTGCAGCCTGGGGGGGGGGGGGGCAGTGATATACAGTGGCGGCTTAAGACTGACATGTTGTTGTCATTTGGCGAACATGAGAACCAAATGCGGAGATGCTGTTGATGAGTTGTCAGGACACGATGATCAACACGAGAGTGAAATTAATGACTTTGATTTATATGTTTTTGTTTCCTCGCCGTGTTCGCAGCGTCGGTTCTCACGGCTCTTTTCACACAAAGCCGTTACGCAACGGTCCTGATGGCGGAGCGGGAGCCAGTGTTGATGTTCCTCTGGAGAAAACAAAGCTGCTTCAAGGAAAGTAAAAGCCTGCAGGAAGGAATTCAGAAAGATGGGAGTTAGATAAGGCTCCACCTGTCTGAGGAAATCTCCTCAGGAAAGATAGCAAAGCTTTTCAGTAATGAACGTTTGTTTTTCTGATTTCTTTCCAGCTGCTTGTGAAATCTCGTCGAGGTTTGGACAGTTGGGAACGTTTCTCAGACGAAGATGAACAGAGGCTTTTTGTCTCCGCTTGAACACAAAGCACGATGTCCCTGAATGCCTCGGCTCAGTCGTGAGCTGCCCGTCGATCGGACCGCTCAGCTCGCCGTTCTCATGGTTGCTGCTGAGCGGTCAACGCCCAGAAACGCAACAAAACTCAAACTTCAGAGCTGCTGTTGTGACAATCTTGTTGGGTGGATGAAAACTTTCTCAGATCTTTACCACAAGTCAGCTTTATTTATATGGTCCAATAACACAAATCATAAATTCGTCTCAAGGGGCTTCACAGTCTTCACAGCGGACAACACCCTTTAATGGAAGAAAGCTCAGGAAGAGCAGCAGAGGAGGGATCCCTCTTCAGGACGGACCGAGAGTAAAAATACAGCACAAACAATCAGAAGCCCTGATTCTCCCTTCGTGATGCAGCAGCCTCTGATTAATAATCAGATAGATCAGAAGATAATGGATCTTAGGTGGCTCTGAGGGCTCAGCACACTGCACAGCATGCTGCAAGTGAGAAAGCACAACCGAATACAGAAACTAACATCTGTCATATCTCTGACACCACGGTGAGAAATCATCTAACAGAAACACAACCAAATATAGAAAAACAACCGAATACAGACGACAACGGAAACTGTTTCCAGGGGACAGTTAACAGTGATGTGCACGGCTGCCTTGTTCTGTGAGTTATTATTGTAAGAAAGCTGAAATGTAGGATTTTTTTGGGCTCAAATATCAGTTTTTCTATTTCAGTACTTGATATAAATATTTGGGAATTATTGATGGTTCTGGAGTGTGTCAGCCAATCACAGCCATTTATATAACATGGGGCGGGTTTGAAATGATGACTGACAGGAACGCTGTCAGTCATCAGCTTTTTGTAAACAACCAAGATGGCTGCCGCTGATGTGGAACGTTCTGTTGAATCTGTTATCGCGACTGGACGAGATATTTTCTCTAAAAAAGACAACCAACTGCATTCAAAGCTTTTGTTGATAAGAAAGAAGATTTGCCGTATTCCTGACAGGACGACGTCTCGTTGATCTGATTGGGTCCAGAGGATTTTAGTCTGTGCCTGCTGGAAATGGAAAGTTGGTGTAAAAAAATAAATCAAAGCTGAACTGAATCGTATCAAACCTGCTGGTGTTTTTCTTTTATGAAATTTTAAATCGATTCATTGATCTTTTTGCTGATTGATTGATTGGCGTTCTTCTCAACGTGTAAACGGTCAGAATCTGTTATTTCTTAGTTCAGATGCAGTGACTCATTCATAAATATTTGGAGAATAAGCTGCTGCTGAAAGCTGCGACTTCAGAAGGTTAAAAACTGAATTTCCCACCGACTCGAGCTTTGGAAATAAAAGACAGCAGAGAGAAGGAGCCGCTTTGATATGATCCGTGTTATAACACTCGCCCTGTGCTTATCTGTTATGGTTCCCCGCCCTGCACCGATATATAAGATCAATAAGGGAACGCCCAGTGGAAAAACATTCCCCCGGCCCCCGGCCCGGTCCCGGGGCCTTCAGGGGCCCGGGCGCTCCGTCCTGACCCCCGCACCGTGAAGGTGAGCCTGTGGTGTTTGGCACCGCCGACGGAAATCAAACCCTTCCATTTATTAGTTCTCAGAGCTGCTGTTGTTGTAAGGATCAGAGATGAAGAAAGAGTCGGGATTAATGCGACGAAAAGACAAACAATCGACGGGCCGTGGAAGATGTAAATGCACCGCTGCGTATTATTTCCACGACTTCAAAGACACACAGGCTGCAGCTGCCACTCTTTACTCCATTTCTTCTCATTGTTTTTAAAATGATTCCCAATACATAAAGGATCGAATCCTTCCTTTGATTTCTTTCTAGTTCATACATTAAGTGAACAATGAGATGCCACACCTCTGCTCTGAAAGACAAAACACACCGTCCGTCAAACTGACCTCTTTCAAACCCTCTGAATGAAAGCTGCTGATTAACATCACTGACTTCCAAACATGCAACTTTTCTTTATGGTGAAACAAAAAAACTTTGAACTAAGATTCAAACTGCTTTATTATGTGACTCAGATATAACTTCTATATAACTTCTACATCTCTGTAATAAAAACACAGGGAACCATCAACCATTTAGAGGCCAACTTGTTGTCTGGCATGTAGGGCAGCTGACAGGAACCTTTATCATGTTTCAGGGTCCCTGCCTCTCATATAAAACTACACTGAACCTTAAGCTTGTGGGTCGAAGCATCTTGCAGTGGAGGAGGTTTGGACGTCGGCTGGAAAAAACGAATTTATTCATTTCTCCCTTCGACCTCTTCAACCTCGGCAACTCAATAGTGATGAAATCAGTCTTTAAATATTCAGTTTCAGTCCAAACTCTGTCCCGCTGCAGAAGCTGAAGATGTTCCACCTGTTGATTTACCTGAACTTTAAGGTGGAAACAAGTTCTCCAAACTAAACCACATACCCTGTAATTGCCTTGAAAATGCCCCAAATAAGCGTTTTCTGATCTTAATTTGACAAATGAACTAGTGTCTGTGGGTGAGTTGCATTGTGGGTAATGTAGTCACCAGGTTTTGACAAGAGACCATTTCTCTGGTTCTGCTGCATCGATTTCCAGCCTTTTAAACTATCCAGCGTGAGTCCAGCATTTTAAAGAAATCTGACACATTAGTTGATCTATGTTCCAAATTCATTCAAACAAATAAAAAATCCCCTAAAAAGATGAAAAATGTTAGAATGTATTTATATAGTATTTGTTTTTTTAGCCTCGAGACTGGACACATATTGTAGATTAACAGCAGTCAGATCAGAGTACATCTGAGACATCATCATCATCCTCCTCCTCATCAGACTAAACACGCAGCCGTCAGCCTATAAAATCCTTCTGGGTTAAACCTTCATCAGGCTTCAGGGGAAAAGCACAGAGAGCCGGCTGGTTTGAACGTGTCTGCTGCGTTCAATAAAACATTTGAATCAATCTGAAGGTGCAGTCTGATGGTCCTGGATGAAATCCTCCAGCCAGGAGGCTCTGTTGGTATGTAATGGCCTCCAAACCCAGTCTAAATAAACCCCCGTTACCCACAATGCCACTGCAGCGCCGTTTGCTCTCGCACCTTTTCAGTTTGTGATTTCCAAGAATGTTCTTTTCCACCCACCTGAATATTCCCCTGAGTATCCAGGTGGAAAAGTATTCAGTCTCTGCAACATCTGCTTCAAAGATGAGACTTTAAAAAGGACCATTTCACACAACACAGAGCTGCTCTTTTCTCCTGGTGTGAAGACGGGATCAGAGGATCTGAACTCAGTCATGCAGCAGCAACACTCAGTCCTGTTTAATCACACCAGCACATGCAGAGACATGGCAGACCAAAGTAAACGCTTGGTTGAGTCTAACTTTTTATTAATTCATGTACTGCGAATCAACTTTTCGCTCACAGGTCATTTGTAGTTTGGTTTTAAGTTGTAACCTCACAATCAACCAACACATCTTCTCTGCAGCCTCCATGTTGTTCCCGAAGTCGGAAGAACGACGTCCCACCTCGGGGAATGGGACCATCCGAGGATCACGTATTTACTCTGCAGTCGAGTTTCACTGTGGGGAGAAAACCTTGTATCTCCAGTCAGGAAAAGAGACCGACTGTCTGCTTCTTCTTCTTCTCACCTCCTCATCATCAGTCTGAGTGACTTCCTCATACACACACACACACACACACACACACACACACACGTCCTCTGGGATTGTCTCTTTCATACTTTCTGTTTTCTAACACTCTTCCTCCGACGGGCCTGATTTTCCATCAGTGGGTGAAAGATGTCTGACATTCTTCTTCTCTGCTCTCTTTAAACGTCTCTCAGCCTGTGTGGTCCGTCTCCGAGGACGACGTCATGTTGGAAGTGGACTGAGTCACATTCACTGTGTGAGATCGACTGAACTCTCTGCTTCGTGTCACACAGCAGTGCTCAGCTCATTGAGAAGCTGCATGACAACGAGCAGATTAACAGACAGGAAAGAATCTGGAAACACAAAGTAAACTGATGTTTTCTGTGAAACCTGAAACATTTCCTCACAAACATATTTGTGACAGCTTTACATACTGCAGAGGATAATTACTCAAATACTAGAGTTCAGAGAAAGTACTGAACCTGTAGAGGAGATCTACCACTTAATAAATCATGATCCACTAATGAAAGCAGTAAAATGTCCCCTGTGCCTGTTGTACTATTATATATTCTATCATTAGATTATTATTCCTCATCATTCATGGAAAAGCAGGATTTTACTGTTGGAGCTCATTTTGAACTGTTTTGTATCGGACTGCAGCTGATGATTATTTTCATTCTGGATCATCTGCTGATTATTTTCTCCATTGATCCATTGATCGTTTGCCTTGTAGAAATAGTGAGAAATGGCGTCACGATGAGCCAGAGCCCAAAGTGACACCTTCACAATGCTTGTTGTGTCCAACCAACAGTCCAAAGCTCAACATTATTAAAACACATTCACATGATTCAAATCATTCAAAGGAAAAGCAGCAAATCTTCACATCTGAGAAGCTGCAGCCAGGAAATGATTTTACAGGAAAAATGAGTCCAACCATCATCACAAGAGTTCAGCTTCATGTTCTGTCAGTCCACTCACTGATTAATGACTGATGCTGTCAGCTGGACAAACTGTTGCAGTTTCATTTAGAACCAAACTTTTAGAAACTCTTCATGTGTAAAAATCTGAATCTGTAAAGAAACTAAAGCTGTCAGATAAATGTAGAGAAGTAAAAAGTCCAATATTTCCTCTGAGATGTGGTGGAGGAGAAGGACGAAGTGGCATAAAATGGAAGTACTCGAGTAAAGTAGAGGTACCTAGAAGTGTACTTCAGTACAGTAGTTAGTATTAGCTCCTGGTTTCACGCCAGCACTGATGAGCCTCCTGCCCTCTGCCGGCCCGGGAGATGATGTGTGGACTCAGCAGGCTGAAGTGAAGTGAGGAGTCTTGTGGAAAAAGGAGGTAAGATGCTGGAGGCATGAATACACTTTTGAGAGCGTTTCATAATGGCTGCAGTGATTCAGAGCTAAATTAAGCTCAGGGAAGCCGGCTCCAGCTTCAGGGCGGGGCTTGTGTTCTCATAAGTGGTATTATTTAGCCGGTGATGTCAGTAAATTGGCGAGTCGCTGGTGGCCTCGCTGTTCCAAACTGACATAGGAGAACAGTAAATACATTGATGCATGCAGCCTCACAGAGCGGCTCTCAGAGCCAAGAGCTGCACTCACAATCTCTGAATCACATCCCAAAACATCAGAGCACGTTAACGCTTCGCCCGCTGTACTCGCTCGGCGGCGCAGCATCTCCGCCGACATGTGAAAAGAGTTTAACCAGCAGACAGATCATCGGTTTCATCTGACGCCGGAGGAGCTTCAAGTCATTTACAAAGCAAAGTTTAGAAAGAACAGAGAAAAAAAAAAGTATTTAACATTTCTGCTTCTTTCTCTTCTTCTTCAGAGGGATACAGCTCTTCTTTAACTGCGATAGTTACTTTGACTTACAGACAAACATCTGATCAACATATTAAACATGATGCAGTGTTCTACCTTGAAGCCCCTCAGACCCTCACAGGTGTTTCCAGGTACGTTGCTGATTAAACCAATCAGGTTGAAGCTCTGCTGGGTCCGAGGTCCACCCACCAGTCTCACAAAAACCTGGGAAACACTGGAGAAAACATTAAAATAACGTACAAATTATTATCGTGTGTGCAGAAGATAAAAAGATATATCATCTGACAGGAACCATTTCACATTATCAATACTTTCACCTTTAGATACTCTCAGTAGATTTACCTGGTAATATACACTGTTACTCAGGTAGAATTTCGAATGCAAGACTTTAGCATGTAACTTGTATTTTTACACTGTGGTGTTGTTACTTTCACTAGTAGTAGTCCACCGTGACCAGTAGGGTCTAGGTTTGTATATATAATAATAATAATAATAATAATAATAATAATAATAATAAATCATAATGTTAGATATATGGTTGATTAATGTTCTGTCTTTTTAGGAAGTCTGTATTATTTTACATTTATTTATTCTATCCTGTTAGTTGTTTGAGATGTGAGCTGCTGCACTGCCTTCATTCTCCCTGAGGGATCAATAACATCTATCTTAAAAAAGGTTAAAAAAATATATACACATTCAATTTGATTTTAACTCACCGCAGAGAAGATGGAGGTTCCTCCAGTCTTCGACAGCACGTAGCCTGAGAGACGAAACCCAGGACGGAATAAACCAGTGAAGACCGGAGAGCGGAGTGTGTTAAAGTGCACTCAACGTGTTGTATTTTGGAACATTTGTATAATAAAAGTGGGACTGAAGAGTTTTTCCTCTCCAGCTGACACACGTTTCTGTGGTGGAGGTCACGCCCAGCCGTCCAATCACTGGACAGCAGCCACGTCTGGAAGTCCGCAGGTGTGCGAAGCTTCTCTCAGCACAACCTTTCGTCCGCTCGGCCGTCGACGCCTCTCGTCCGTTTCAGCGTCTGAACCGCAGATCGGTGAAGAAGTAGGTCAGACGTGGTGCTGCCAAACGCTCGCGGATTCAGTTTCAGTGTTTGTGTTTCTTGTTTCCTCCGGAGTGTTTCCAACAGTCCGCTGGGATCGGGTCAGCGGGGCGAGGAGCTGCCAGGTGAGATCGACCCCGGTCACATGACACAGGGGCGAAGGTCAGCGGGGGTCCTGCAGAGTCTCAGCAGGAGACAGGAGACCTCTGTGGGCATCTCTTTACGTTTGGTTTGGCCTGTTTTGGGATTTAAACATCCTCTTCGATGTCGCATCAGACAGCAGAGGGCGTCAGTTGACGTTTAATGACGTCAGCTAAAGGACGAAATGAAGAAAAATAAAGAGCAACACACCCGACAACAGCGAAGACACGTCGTACAGATAAAGTCAGAGTACCGCAGCGTTCCTGGAGCGTTGAAGCAGGTTAACACTTTGTGATTCAACATTTTACATTATTTCTGTCTGCATGCAGAACACGTTTATTTCCATGTCTTTTCTGTTGCTGAGAAACAAAGCAGGACAATAAAGAAATCATGTTAAAAAGGCTTTAGAAACACACAAAGAAACTGATTTTCTAAACAAGTTGTGTTGGTTTTTATGTAAATAAAAGAAAGAAATCAAACATAAAAGATGGTGGATCCTGTCAACCTAACACAACGTGGAAGATGTTTTTCACTTTTAAAACAGAAATGTATAGAACAGTAGTGCAGAGGGAAAACTCAGTCTTGGCTGCAGTGCACATGAACATGAAATTGGATTATCGTGGAATACCTTCAGCCAATATTTTTCCTTTCTGGTAAATGACCCTCAGCCGCTGCACAGTTCAACAAGCAGATCTCAGATAAGGCCACAAAGTGATGTTGAACAACACTTTTTGGGAATTTGAGGCACCAGCTTTCTGATTCCTCCACAAGTGCGTCTTTGAGTCCAAACTGCATGGGAACCATTACAGAGAAACGTATACAGAGTAAATATATAGAGCAGAGTGTAAATTGTCAGCTGGCTGCAGCTCTAAGTAATCAGACGGGAACTCTGGAGCCGCTGCGACCCGATACCTGTGTAATTTACCTCTTCTTTGTGTGTAATAATCCATTTCACGGTTTATGTTTTAAGTGGAGAATTAAGTAATTCTTTGCTTTCTCGCTGTGTCGACTGTTTGTTCAGCAGTTCTGGGGTCAGGGCTCTGCTGCGTGTGGTCATTTTCTCCAGAGTTTATAATACTCCCCGTATAAATCGCTCTTTGAAGCCTCCTTTTCCTTCCACAGAGGAACATTTCTCTGTATCCGGTTTATGAAGCAGCTCTCCGACTTCTTTTGAACAAACTCCCCCCTTTTTTTTTTTTTTTTTGGAGCGAGATCTCTACTTGTGTCATGTAAACTTGGACATTCCCTGGGAGGTTGTCAGAGGAGGAAGAGGGAGTCAGCCTTTTCCACGAAGGCCAAGGCAAACATTTCCTTTATTGAGGAACAGTATCTGCTGATGTGAGTTCTGTTAGTTGCTCTCCTATAAAGAGCCACTGTCTGAATCAAAGAGGTATTGATGCAGGAACTCAAACCGCCGGCTTGGAGGAGTTCGGCCTTTTGTGCTGCTCATAATTAATCATTTAAATGCATAAAATGGGAAACCCCCCAAATTTTATACTGGAGAGAGTTTACAGCTAAAAGGAAGAATGCTGTTTGCATTCAGGTCCAAACGTTCCACATACTGAACTAAAGGAGAGTTCATTCCTTTTACAACCTGGATCTCATTTTGTACTTTTGGCCTTCAGTCTGAACGTTCTGATAACATTTTACCGCCCGGCGTTGGTGCTGAGATCTCAGAGCGCCGCAGTTTGCATGAAGCAGCATCTTAACGGATGATTCTCCTTCACAGCGTTTGTTTTGGTGTCTTCACATCCATGTTTGTTTGGAAAATATCTGAACTTCCCCAGCCATCATTACAACATGAGCGCTGTTAACAAGATGAAACACCTCGATATGACCTGAGGAACCAAGCGATCTTTACCTGACTGTCCTCACAGCCGAGCGGCCGCCTGCGTCACCGAGAGCTGGATTAAATAACTGGTCTGTACGACTTCAACCACTACGACAGTTTTCTCTTCAGGGGATTTGTCTCTTTCATTTAGCGAACCAGCTAATATTCATAATAGTCATTTTCTCATTGACTTCTATACAATCTGACTTCTGTTAGCAGCCAGTGGAGTCGCCCCCTGCTGGCCGTTAGAGAGAACGCAGGTTTAAGGACCTTCAGCATCGGCTTCACTCTTCAGACCTTGAGGTTGCTGCTTGGTTCAGCTTCAGAGGTTTGGTGCTCACCTGTGCACCTGCAGCAGCAAAGACCACAGCAGGGTTACTCTGCATGTGTTGGACTGCAACATCTGTATATCACGTGAGCATCAAGGGCTGATGGGAAATGGTGTTTGTCAAAAGAAGCTAAAACACATAAATATTGAATAAGCAATGGTATCAGATCGTTTTTCAGATTATTTAAACGATGAAGTGACATGACGTACTGTTGAGAAAGTCTCTGTTCCAAGGCTGATTTTTAGTTATCAGCGTAGTTTTCTTACTTCTGGAACAGAATCTGGAACATACAAAACATACAGAGTATATCAAGAGTTAAAGTTATACAGTTTTTATATCATAATTTAAAATCTTTGAGCTCTGGGAGGAGAACAAGTCAAAAGGCCAAAGTCCAAGTGAAGTGTGGAGTCACTGCTGTTAAAGTCAAAGAGTGGGTTTGATTTGTGACTCTGGACTTTGGACAAACACGTGACGCGAGTCCGAGGGTTCAACGTGAGTGGGAACAGGGCGAAGAGAATAGGACGTGTTTTAACATGAAAATCTCTCCTCTTTTTAAAATCCTTCCCATCTTAAAGCGTTAGCAGAGCCTCAGCTGTGTCATCAGTTTCTCCTAAAGCTCCCTCGCTCAGCTCGGCTCCGTTTCACTGTCAGACCCGATCGAAGCACCTGGAACCGCTTCAAGGACTCCAGGGTGGTTCTCCAAAACCAATAAACAAACCAGTTCTTAGGTGAGCAGTCCAAGTGTTCATCAATCTGATAGGTTAAGGACATCTTACCCCTGCGGTCCACACCCAGATCATCTCTGAGCGGGCCGCCCGGCTGCCCTCTGGGCTTTCCTTTGGACCTGCACATCCTCAACATATCGTCCAAATTGGCCTCATTTAAACAGAAGAGAGGCACAAACCACTGACATCACCGCTTATTTCCCAAACATGTTGGCAACCGCAATGTTGGAAAATTAGATAAACCTTAAGAAACAAATTGTCAGAGTCTCTCAGGAGCTCTGTTAAGGAAAATGCCAATTTCGATGCTCTGTGAAGCGCAGACTCGCATGTATTTACTCAGATATTTAGCTCTATAATGCGAATATGACCCAACAATGTGTGTTCAACATCTAAGGATTAAGGTTTTTCCACATCAAGTCCAAATTTACATGCAGCATTTTCACATGAAACCGAGCAGGTAGTTAAATCCTTGCGTTTCTGTTGCTTCTTGCACACAGCCAGGATTTTAGAAATGCTGAGATCATGGGTTTAATTCCCCGTGCTCAACCCCACCCACCTAAAAACATTTCTCTTTAAAAGTATTTAAGAAAAAAACATGTTTCAAATGTTGTGTAAATGGAATCTCCATATATTATGGTCTAAATGACCTTTAAATCTGTCTCTAAAGTGCCATAATTCTTGTGGAAAATATTAAACCGCTTTACATGTGTTTATTTTTTACCTAAAGATATATAAACTCATACAAATATATTACCAACCTTGAAAATATCAACATGTGTAATTGTACGATGTAAACTCCGACCTCCACATTCAGAAATAATACAGAAAAATCCTGAAAAGTTGTGTTTCTGAACTTCATTTGCTGTTAATTTTTTTATTTACCTCTTTGTATTGTTGTGTTATATCGTGGTTTGTGTTATACACACACAGTATGTCTTTTTCCTGGCAATTCCCTAAAACCTAGAGTTTTTTCTGTAATGTAATAATTTACTGCGAAGCGTAATGATACGGGAGTGAACTGCAGGAACTAAAACGTACAAGCTTTGTGTCTTATCATGTTATTTGGTGTGATGGACTTTTTTAGTTCAAGTGTGTAATATGGACGACAAGATTATCGATTATAACATAAAACTGAACCAGCCAAGTTTTCTGTAGAGCTTCATTAACCGACATGTTAGTTAGTTATTTTATTAACGTTAACATATTATAATGATACAAAACAATGTTCAAATGTAAACTTATTCCATGTGCACAGATGGGCGTCTCTCTCAGTTAGAAGCAGGACTAACAGTAACTAAGTAAAGTGGTAAGTAAGTAAGTAAATAAAAAACTTTTTATTTGTCTCGGCCTTTCAGTTCGGAGGTGCTGTGGATCGGCTTTAAGCACAAGGAGAGTGTATTTAATATGGAACAAGTGATGTTTTCACATGGTAGTAACTGTATATTATACTGTATAGTTTTCACTTGACATGAGCTGAACTGTTCTCGATGCTTATTGGCTGTTTTCCTTCTTCTGGCCCGCGGAAACAAACCTGCAGTTTGAGAGAAGCAGCGAACCCACCGCTTCACCTCTTGTTCCTAATTGAGCATCTGTGTGGACGCCACACGCTGTTCAGCCAAACCTGATGTTGAGAAGCCAGTCAGCTGGCTGCTCACTTATGCAAATCTGAGAAGCTGACAGGCATTCCTGAGCATCAAATACCCCGAGAAATAACTGCCCGGTCAGAGAGCGACGGGGCTGTTTTACTGTGTATAATGACTGCTGCATTTTTACAGTGTGAGGGGAGAGTCTGGGAGATGGACTGGGGAGGCACAGACACAGTGGTTTTGGGTAGAAAATGATTTTACATTGCTGGTTAACCACAGCATGAATACTGCACATGTATAATTTACTGAGGGCAAACACAACTGAGTTTTACAGCATGTAGTCCTGACGGGTGAATTACTGGAGGCAGCGCGACTCAGTGTGACGGACGACGACGCTCGGTCGGCTGCAGGACGGCGGACTGCTGCTTCACAGGTCAGTGGTTCCCAAACGGATGGTCGAGGGGCCCTCGAGGGGCCCCAAGGATCCATGTGAGGAAGATCCCGTCCACACATATTCAAAGAAGTAAAAAACACTATAATAATTTGTGTCTGGCATTTTTTCACCACAAAAAAGGTTCAATTACATCATTAAAAAATTAAAATTGTTTTAAAGCCAAAAAAAGGTTTTAAACCACAAATGACAAAGTACATTAACTCAAGTACTGTATGTAGGTATGAAGTACTTGAGTACTTTGAGTATTTTAATTCTGTTACTTTATGCTTCACTTCAAATTAGTTTATAACTTAATTAATGGATACATTCACGTATATTAATACAGTGTATTGGGGGGGTTTATTGGATTATCTTTACACTTTTTAGTGGTTTTTGGGTTAAAAATTGTACCAAATAGTGTCCCTGAGTTGCAACTGAACCCATTCGAGTGCTGTTAAAATTTACGTGTTCACGGACCGACAGCTCTAGTAAATTTAAGGGATTTTAACAATTAAAAAAAAACTCATTCAGATAATTAGAAATACTGAAAAAGGAAAAGAAAATAAATAAAATACATTAATTATTTTCCTTAAATTCTCACTCAGAATGCACTGATTATATGACTGATACTGGGAACTGAATGGAAATTTAGGTGTTCAGTTTCAGGTGTTGGTTGCTGCAGCGGATGTGATGTGAATACTGTGTAATGTTATTTATTGATAGTGAAGAGCCACACATGCTGTGTTTCAGAGGTTTTCCACTGCCGACTCATCCCTCCGGTTGTTTTGGCCGCTCTGAGACGAGCAGCCGCCCGCCTTCGTACGACGACGATCGGGTCATTTTAAATGTCACCCTGCCGGCCTCCTGCGAACACGCTAACTGTGTCTGAAAAGGGCACACAGCCTCCAACCTGACACACTGCTCTTACATTACACTAGTCTTTATTCATTAATATGGATCCATCAACACTGGACCACAAACAGGGAAACATCAGATCTTTACATCTCTTTAGGACAAGTTTCAGCCTCGTGGTTGATATATTTTACTATGGAACAAAGTGTTGAATCTGTGGATATATACGGTGATATCATACTAAAACACAGCAGTCACTGTCAGATAAGAAGTCCTGAGACAAGTCCAAGTCCTAAAATTTGTCAAGGACCAAACTACCACATGGACGCAACAAGGATCTGGAGATGAGTGGAGGGAGAGCAGGGAGATAAACTGCTGAGCTGATGAGGAGAGTGAAGGCAGCTGAGCAGACTGGACAGGTGAGGTGAATGAGCTGTAATCAGGAGGGAGGACACCAGGAAGGAGCCACACAGAGACAGACAGGGGGACACTGGAAGGACTGCCAGGCTTTTATTCCCCACCAAACTGAAATAAAGTGTAAAGAAATTAAGAAATAATTAATTGTTATTCACACTATTTATTAATATTCCTCGAAGCTGTTTCCAGTTTTCTCTATGAGCTGATTTGTTTTACTTTCATTTAGTGTCCAGCAACGACCGAGTGGTTTATCGGCCCTGAGCCGGTCCTTTAATATTGATTATCTGCCAAATGATCAGCTGAAACTTTTATTAAAGAAGAGGTCTCACTCTGTTGACTCTGATGTACATTGGTGTTACAGAGTGAAGCCTCTTCCCTCACAGATGATCTTTGGCCGAGTCTAGAAACACAACTGAAAATTATTTTAATTGTAATTAGCTGATTATTTGTCCGTTATGCACCACAACACCAACTTTCTTGGCGATAAACGTGATGCTGATCATGTGAAATGATCAAAAGCTACAGACGACCTACTGAATGGGTCGTGAGGTGCGATTGTTTTCGTCTCGTCCAGTGACGTCCTGAACGCGCCGCGATTTCACGGCTTAATGAGCGATCTACATGTGAGGACTTCTGTCTCCTCAGTGCCGCCCACAAGTTTCATGTGGTCCTGAAACAGGGAGCGACTTCCCGAAACACCAAGGCTGCAGACAGCATGAAGGAGGGGGTGTTGGCTCAGCACCTCCCCCGAGGGGGGGGATGTTATCCTCTCAGTGTGCCTCAGATCACAGCGCTGACCTCCTGACACAGCACACGAAAGCTGCCTCAGTACGACTCGACTGCTGTGGAAAGAGCCAGAAATCAACGTGTGTGATGAACGTTTAGTCAAACTTTGAAACAAGTACTGGTCTCTTTTATTTTTATTGGAAGTCAACGGAAGGAGTGTTTCCTTTTGTTTGCTTACTGATAAATCAATTTTAAACTTTAATCTGTGTCCAACAGTATGAACCCTTTTGCACAGTCCCTTCATGAATCTGTTTGTCCAAAACCCACTCAGGACGGACTGAAATGTTGCGGCGCTCTGGTCAGATGTGAAATGCTCCAGGAGGCATCTCTACACTTCCCATAATGCAACTGTCCACTAACAGCACCTGTACCTGCGATAACTCAGTCGTTCTCTCTCTTCAACACGTACGAACTGAGCACTGATTGTTGCAAACACGGACGTATTCACAGAACTGATACTGGACTCGCCGAGCGCTGACGCCAGAAATGTTTTCTTGCTTCCTGGTTTGCTTCAGTGTTGTGGGCCCTCTGCACATGCTCAGTAGCGTTTCTCCCGTTGGCCTGTGGACTTTCCGATGTGGTGATGTCACACAAATATACACGGCTTCACTAGGCTCTGGGAAAGTTTCACATTCATCAAACATTTTACAGACGTCTCTCTTTTACTGGAGGTCAATGGGACACATTAGCAGGAATGCTGAGGTTCTTCTTTTGGGGTTTTTGCTTCAGGTGCATCACCCCCCCCTCCCCCCCCCCCCGGACTGGAAGAGGGGTGACCCTGATTTACATGCAGAAATGCTTATAAAATAAAAATAAAAGCACATAAATCACATCTGGAGGTCGAGAGAATTGATGACGAGTGTAAATCACAGCTTAAATACGTTTATCTAGTTTAGTATCTACAGAGGAAGATCTTGTGATCTGATAAATAGCTCCAGAACAGCTAATAAATGGAGCTTGAATGGAGATTATTTTGTTAAAGTGCTGTTTCCAAGGTCAAGGAGAAACTTTGAAACTCAGCTTTTAAGGCCACATAGATGAGAAGTCCTGAAAGTCTTAATATCATCCATGATGCCATCTCCTTTTTGATTGCAGTCCAGTGTAATTAACCAGAAGTTCTGGTGTGAGCGGCCCCTCGGCAGCTGGAGAGGACACCTCTGTAGGATCGGACTCTTGTGAAAATAACCTGAGGTGGAGAGCGTGGAGGAGCTGGAGAGCAGCCAGGCGGTGGATGTGCTGATGGGGCGTTTTGAGGCCTCGCTCTCGGCCTCTGGAGGGCAGGGCCGCCTCTAATGTCTGGAGCACATTAGAGGAGCTAAGCCCTAAAGCTGGCTGATCAGGGCCCGGAGTTCCCTTCCCAGGACAGTAAGTCAGTGTATCACAGATTGGACAGATCAACCCAGAAACCTTCCCATAGCACCCCCACCCCTATACATAAACATACACACACCTGCAGGGACACACACACAGGGAAACTCCACCGACACATCCAATCAATCAAAGCAAATATTCCTGACACATAAACTGACTGCTGACGTGCTGATGGTGAGCAGGTATAATGTGCGTGTCCAGTCCAGCCGAGGCTGATGGGAACGTCTTTAGCTCCGCAGGTAAAAGTGTTGGACTCATTAACATGCTGACCTCATGGTGGCGCTGGATGAAAAGTCAGAGGATCAATAAAGTCAGTAGGATTCATCCTCTGGACAACATGAATATCTGGTCAGTATTTTGTGCCAATCCATCCCGTAGTTGTTGAGATGTTCCAGTCTCAGAGCTGCTAACGGGCTGAAGAGATAAATATTCGTGAGGACGTTTTCAAACCGACAGTTCTTCTGTGAACTTGTTGTCCCGGTTGCTTCGGTTTCTTTTCACACGGAAAAAAATGTAAATGTGCATCACAAAAACTCTAATTTGGGAGTTTTCGATGGATTATAAAGACGCAACAACTGGTTGTTCCCAATAAAAAGCCTACAAGAGTTTTAGAAATGAACCTACAGTGAAATATATTCATGTTTAGGAATCCTTGCAGGTAAAAAGTTATCTCGTAATTTGTTTGCAATAGTTATCTTGTGTGCTTGTCTTTCAGGACTTTGGGGTTCTGTAGAGAAAGTGTTTAGAAACAGGAACCGTGTTGGATCAGTTTACCACGTTAATTCAGTGAACAGCATCCAGCCTACAGAGCATCACTAGCTGTTGCATTTTAAATAAATCACAGTTTAAATCACTTAATTAGATTTACGCCGTTTAGTTGACGCAGTGTTTGCTCCACAGCAGCTGGAGGCCGGCAGTCTTCCCACCCAGAGAAGCAGTCTGAGGGGCCTCCTGGGCTGAAGGGTGTCACCATAACAGAGCACATTCCCACAGTAGCACCGGCAGCTATTGTCAACAGGTCGGGGGATTGAAGGTAAATCCTGCCCTCTTTGTTGTAGTGCTGGTATGCGCTGACATCTGGATCAGCACACCTCGGTGGAGAGAAGGCTGGGTGGGACCGGCCCGGGCCACTGCTCGCCTCCCACGGGTCTTAAGACCAATAACAGGCTGCGGGCCGAGCGGCCACAGGTGCACAGAGTCCTGCGGCGGGCCTCCGACAACAAACAGACGGATAAGAAAAAAGAGACTGGACTCCACCTGATCACCTGCAGCACAACCTCAGCGTCGTCCCACAGAGGACGAAGGCTGAGGCACGCTGATGATGATCAAACAATAAAGGAAGTCACAGAGCGTAGAAAAACCTCTTCAGGGTTACCTTCTCTCAGTGGCTTTCTGTCGGGGGGTCTTTTCACTTACAGGCATTGTGAAGGTGTCACTTTGGGCTCTGGCTCATCGTGACGCCATTTCTCACTATTTTCACTATTTTTCCAAAGCAAACGATCAATGGATCAATGGAGAAAATAATCAGCAGATGGATCCAGAATGAAAATAATCATCAGCTGCAGTCCGATACAAAACAGTTCAAAATGAGCTCCAACAGTAAAATCCTGCTTTTCCATGAATGATGAGGAATAATAATCTAATGATAGAATATATAATAGTACAACAGGCACAGGGACATTTTACTGTGGAAATACTTTAACTACATGCAACTGATAATACTCACAGACTTTTACTGAGGAACAGTTTCACTGCAGGACTTTTACTGTAGCACAGTATTTACAGTGTGTATTAGTACTTTTACTGTAACAGTATTTACAGTGTGTATTAGTACTTTTACTGCTATTAAAGTAAACTTCAATAACTGAGTAATCAAACTATAAATGACCCAACGCTGCCAGTTTACATAAAACCCTTGAATGCCATCAGGAATCATCGGCCCCCTCTGTTGTTGAGTCTTTTCACTCCTCATCTTCATCACTTTTAGAAATGGCCCCTCGGGGCCAAATTAGCACCCAGTGGCTCCGGACTGCCCGATAAATAAATGCCTCGTGGCGGGCTGATAACTCACAGCTCCTGGTCGCCTCCTCGCCTTCCACGGATTCACGCAGGAAGTCGCCGCTGCGGGTGTTCACATGCTGTCAGCCGCTCAGCGGGGGGGTCGGGGGGGTCAGGGGCCTCGGGCTTCACTTCCTGTCTGGAGGTGAAACAGTGAATTGGTCCCAGCAGCTACCTGTTGAGAAGTGACTTGAATGCCTCTTTAATTTGCGTGGTCTTGGTCTCCTGCCGGGTCATTAACAGCCCGCCGACCTTCAGACTGGTGTCGGCGTTAATGTGAAGAGACGCTTGTGATGATTTAAAGTTCACAAGCAAGAAGCAAATGTTTCTCAACAGGAGGTGAGGAGCTTTTAACTTCTTAAACCTGACGAGGCGCTAACTGAGTCTAAAAGTTATAACTGCAAATCTGTTCTCTGAAGTCCGCTGGCAGATTCACAGTTAGAGCAGTCAGACATGTTTGTGATGGTTGATGAAGACAACGTGAGAGGAAGAACATCTAAATACAAAACTAATGGAGGTGAAAAAGAATAAGAAACCAGTTTATCGCCAAGCTGTACCACTCCACTGCATGTAGAGACCTCAATCCAGATTTAAGGTACTTCCTCCTCCTCCTCATCATCATCATCATCATCATCATCATCATCATCGTCGCCGTCCTGTGAGAACCTCGTATCTCTACAAAGAAAAACAGCCTGTTTTCAGCTCTGCTTTTTCCAGTTTATTGAGCTTCAGAAGGAGAATAAAGTAACTCTTCATCCTTCACTTCATCACAAACATTCTCCATCAACACAGGTTTTCACTGAATAAACTCATCATCACTAATGATGATGATGACCTGATGATCTTATAGACCATGATGCATTGCTGCAAATTAAACTACCCAACAGGATATAAAGGAGTTAAAATGCAACAGACACATGAATGCAGCAGGAATATTAATCCAGAAACATCAGAGATAATAAAACACTGACAGGAACTCTTTACTGCAGCAGGAACTCTTTAATACTTTAAGTACATGAAGCTGATAATAATCACATACTTCTCCTTAGGGTTAGGGAGAGTTAGTACTCTTCCTCATACTCTTCCTCACGCAGCCCTTCTGTTCGCCCACCTGAGGCCTCACCTCTCTGCATGACGTCATCCAGCGAAACACTTTAAAAACCTCGGCGTGTGTACTACTACACACTGCTACTCCTCCTGATGACAATGTGTGTTTTCAATTACGCCCGGGTCAGAAAAATATTCCTGCTACACAACCTCCTTTCACCTGGACCCCGCCGGTCCCTCTGTTTCCTTCCTCCCTCCAGGAGTGGCTGGGATCTCCTTCAGAGCTGGGAAGTCCAAATGAAATCCAAATGGTTTGTTTGTGTGCAGACCCTCTGACAGGAGGAGGTGCAGTCAGGGAGACCAAACACTGCTCTCTTTTCATTGTGGACTCTTTGTGGCCTCCATTAGCGGTGGAAGTCGGCGGTCCAGGACCGAGCCGGCTGTCAGCTCTGATTGGTGGGACGTGGAGGCCTCTCAGAAACGCCGCTCCGTGTGGAAAGTGAACGCACGCTGCTCAGGAAATGAGATGTTGAAGATTTCACTCAACAATTGGTCAAGTAAAACCTACAAATACACAAACCTCGTAGGTCAAATTACAAAACGTTGAGCGCTCGCTGCTGCGATGAGACACTCCATCAGGACGAGACCTTCTACCTCACTCAGAAAAACCCTTTCCTTAGTTTAACAAAGGAAAGATCAAGACTGATCTTTGAACGTCGTCTCTTTAGTCCTCAGAGTGAACATCTAAGACTTACCGACTGAGGAAGATCATGTGATACGATCAAAAGCTCCAGTGCAGCCTTTAAATGGACCCTGAGGTGAGATTGTTTGGTCGGTAGTTTTGTTCACAAGTGTTTAAAAGTTGCCTGACCTCAGGCTCCACTGAGCAGCTATATTTAATCTGTATAATCTGTATTGGAAACTTACATAAGTGGAGTGTTACATCCACTTAACTCCAACATTAATCATGAGTCGTTTCCCTGATCCATCCTGAGAGGAGTCAGCGCTGCATAAAAACAGTCTGGCAGTTTATTCCAAGAAATAAACTTCATTAGTGAATAAATAAGAAGCTGATTTTTCTGCCTGGTCGGTCGAACATCAGAGGAGCCTCGGGGCGGATGGCTCATCCTGAGCAGCTTCACCAGCCACTGAAAGAACGACACTCACAGCCACTGCAGCAGACTGCAGCTCACTGTACACAACACACAAACAGCTTTTCTTCTTCATTTATTAGACTGAACTAGAGGGTAATGGGGCAGATTTTAGGTCTGATTGGCCCTGTCCCGACAGTTGCCGGGGTGTTCCTGACTCGAGGCTGTTCAGAACAGATTATCTGCAAATACAGGCATAATCTTCATGTTACCGACTGGATTGGAGTACCTTTGATATTCACGAGTTGGAAACCCTGTAGTGTGAAAGGAACGGCGATGCGATGCTGAGCAGAAACCCACAGTAGCCAATGAGAGTGAGCGGACCGGGAAGCGTCACCAACCTGAGGTGTTGTTGTTGTGTAGAACAGAAACATGGCTGCAGAGGAGTCCTCACATGCTTTACTCCAGTTTTAGTACCGATTCAACGTTTTTACTCAAGTTAAAGTGAGAAGGTAGAAATAGTTTAAAAGTAAAAAGTAGTTTTCTTTTTTTCGTCTCCCTGTCCAACATCACATCCACAGACAAACAAAAACCGAGGGGGGTAACATCTGATTTCAGAGATTAAACTTGTAGATTTATGAGGAAAAAAAACGTGGATAATCTCTGATATTAAAGTGGAAAATTTATGAGAAAAAACTCACAAATTTACAAAATAAACTTGAATATTCTGAGATTGCTTCGATGTCTCTTCAAAGTCCAGATGCTGATGATAATATGGTGATTCTGGGCTGAAATCTGTTCGTGGAGGCTTCTGTCCTTCTTTCTCTCCAGATCGGGTCAGATGTCCATGCAGTGAAAAATAAGTATTTTTACATCATCAAGGTGCTTTAAACAAGCTTTCAGACCCCAGAGATCTTCTGAAGTCCCCTGAACGATATCAGGAAAAACATCTTTGTGGCCTTCGCTGCTTCGACGGACTGAAAACGAGCTGCAGCTGTATGTAAGAACATGTTAGTCTTCAGTGTTTTAGAGACCTGACTCACACAGAGCCCTTCAGTGCTGCTGCTAATAGCCAAGTGACATTTGGAAGTGAGTGGAAAAGACGGGGAATGTTGGAAAAGAGGGAAGCATGAAACCGGTTTGATCCCTGTTTAGTTTTTCTCTGAGATAAAGGACACGATGCTGCCAGTCTTCATGCTCTCACGCTTTCATTTACACAATGAAGCTTCTGTCAGTTCAGCCTCTGCTGCCTTTGTTCCATTCAGACGTTACTGAGCTGGAAAACTCTTAAAGTTCACAGGAATGTTGTAGGACAAGTGTCCAGGTCATAAAGCGTCGGGTAGAATAAACAATATAATGATGGTTTTTATCTATTCTTAGTCTTTACAGTAGTGGAGCTAAAACTGTCACGTTTGTCCTGACGGTGGCGCTAAAGCTCACAAAAGTCTGAAGGATTCATCCTCTGAGGAGCAGGAATGGGATTTAATGGAAGTCGGCCTCACTACACGAGATAAAACCAGTTTTGTTCAGTCATTGTACTGACAGTGCGAGTCTTTATTTGTATCGCAAAACTGAGGATTAAAACTCTCTGCAGTGACTGGGCTCAAATGTGCCAAAAAAAACTAAATATTATAGATATTAGATTACATTATTATGTATTATATTAAATAAATATCCAACATACATACATATAAATAGTTTAAAAGAAAGTATCTAAAAACTTGGAATGCAAATTCAGTAGAAATTGCCAAATTCTGGTAGCAAGTTTATTTTAAGTTTGAGAAACACATAAGATGTCGTCAAACAGAAGACATCCAGTTTTGTGAATTTTAGATGTCCAAAACACAGGTAACAACTGTATAAATTAAATAAGCTAAAATGTTGGTTTAAATGACATCTTTCTAACCACAGAATAAGTAAAGAAAATGGCTACTTTTGGTACTTTGCAGTTTTTTTGTAAAGAAGCATTGAGGTTGGATATCCAGCCCTGCGTTTGGCTTATCTACGGGTAAAACTAAAACTGGTTTAACTCTGCGAGATCTTTGTGAAAGCAGCCTCTGATCTCTGAAGGCAGCAGCCAATGGAAAAGACAATTTGTCCAGCAGGACCAATAAAATCTCACACAGCGTTTTTCATCTCTGAGAGGCAGCTGAGAACAGTGGTACTGTAAACAGAGCCACTGCATCAGCCGCACTGATGTATTACTGCACGATATATATTAGGTCATTTGGCTCAGCGGACGAGCCCCATTTAGCAGCTGATAAAAGCATTTGGGATGAATGCTGGAGCCCCGGGCGGCTTGGAGGAGTCCCTCACCTCATCTGGGTTCAGTCATTGAACGCTCTCCACGGAGCCGCTCGAGACGGCCGGTTGGACGGCTGCAGGGGAAAAGTGCGGGCAGACCGAGACACGCGCAGATGAGCAGGATCAAAGGTGCTGCTGGCCGCCGTTTAACACTGGAAAAACCATCGCTGGCTGCACGGGCCAGAGAAGAAGAAAAGACAGAGAGGAGGGGAAGTGGAGGTGGTGGCGGTGGTGAAGTGGAGGGCGGGGGCTGTATTAATGGCCCACTTTATTGCTTTGTACTGTTAAAATTAAGAGCTCAGATTTCATGACAGCACTTCAACCGTACATGCTCGACTTCTTCTTCCAGCGCTGGTTTCAGTTACTGTTTGAGTCTGCAGCGACCCGAGAAGAAGAGTCGAGCAGACGGCTGCTGAGTGACAGGACGGAGCCGGAGGACATGACGGCACTGGGTCCCCACCTGATCACTACGTTTAATCACATAATGTACTATTAAAAGGTACTTTACCTGAGTATTTCCATCTGATGTTACATCATAGTTCAGCGTCGCCACATTTCAGGGAAAAATATTGTACTTTTTACTCCACTTCAATGGTCTGACTATACAGAAACAAAGGCACAGTGGTGCTTCAGGGTGTTCTGTCATTAAACAAGTAGAAGTTTTGATCCAGACACTAGATGGAAAGTCAAAGGATGAATGAAGTTATTACAGTTCATCCTGAGGGGAACATGAATGTCTGAAACATGGCAATGGCAATCCATGAAATGGTCGTCAACATATTTCACTCAACAACCACATGATTCATCCTCTGGGGGCCATGGATGTCTGTGAAACGTCATGGTGATCCAGCCAATGGTTGTTGAGATATCTGATCTGGGGACCATGAATCTGTATAAAACTGTGCTAATCAGTGAAGGAGATGTTGACGTATTTCACAGGAGAAGTGAAAACTTTGATGAGCTGGTGTCTGTAGAGGATGACATTATTCATCAGGATTCATCCTCTTGGGACCTTGAATATCAGGATACATCCAATAGTTAATGAGATATTTCAGTTTGAACCAAAGGGGCTTAAAACATATTTGTGGAAAACTGACATTGTTTGTTGTCCCGGCCTGGCTGTGATTCCTGTTGTGTCCCCAGTGTTTCTCTTGTGTCTTAGTTTCTCTGCACACCTGTCTCGGGTTTAGGTCTCGTTTGCACAGCCCTCGTGTTTCCCTCCTCCTCCTGCAGCCTACCTGCCCACCAGCTGTGTCTTGTTTCTGATTAGTTGTGTGTGCATATATGTTCCTGTGTTCCCTTTGTTCTCTGTTCTCTGTCTGGTCCTTGTTGTGTGTCTTTTGTGGAATGTGTTTTCTCCGTGTTCTTCTTTGGATTTCTTTACGTTCTTTTGTTAATAAATCTTTTTGACTGCTAGTTTGTGTCTCTGATTGAGTCCTGTCCCCCTGCTCCCTGGGTCTTGGTGCCCTGACCCTGACAGTTTGTGAATCTAACTTTAGGGTTGAACACTTTTAAACAAATTTGACTTTTCCTGGAAGAAAATAAATCAGATTTTTAAATTTGATTTTATCACGTTTTATGAAGCACAAGTCTTCCTGCATCTGAATCTACTGCAGCTCTTCTCTGTTACAGCCTCACAATGATTTGATGACTGATGAATTATAACATAAAACTTCATATTTTAATACAGTGAACAGAGAAATTCAACATATTGTGAGTTTCAGTCTGCGTCATTTTCCTCTGTTGTGCTGTGAAAACTCCCCCGAGACAGCAGCAGTGATGTTACTGGTAAACTCTTCACCCCGACACCTGTCGATCATCCTGATGAGCTGCTATCTTTCCTGAAGCTCCACAGGCATTACAGAATCACACAAACACATCACACAATCTGCTGTTAACAAGAATAAAAGTTTGACCTCCTGAGGCTGCACGACGTTCTTTACACCCACAACGTTCACGTGTAGGATGAAACCAACAACGTACGGAGGATTTTACCACTTTTTAAAGCCTGAGAGTTAGAGTTGATGGAGCCGGGCTAGCAGTTTCCCCCTGCTTCCAGTCTTTGTGCTAAGCTATGCTAAACAGCTACCCTTTCTCTCATCTGACTCTGGGAGACACAGCTAACAGGAGGAGTGGCCCTTAAATTTCCATTTCTGCGTTTGTGTATCTGAACGTGAAAGATCCCCGCCGTCGTTTCTCTGCTCTTCATCCGTCACAGCTCGTGTAAGACGATTCCCTGCAGCTTCCCAGGTGACTTATCAATTGTCTGTTCCTTAATCCTGAGCTTTAAGGAATATTTCATTTCCTTGAAGTTGGTCTGATCCTGCAGACAGCCGGGAGCCGTCCTCCTCTCTCTGTCCCAGCTAATATCACAGATATGTGGAATACTTGGACAGGTAGCCAGATCAGGAAAGTGCAGCGTCTTTACTGTCACTGAAGCCAATAAGTGAGTGTGAGGTGACACTTACCAGACTCTGTTGATGAACTGTCGCACCTCTTTAATTTTGACCCGGAGCGAGACGGAGTCGTCTAAATCCGCCCACGTCGCTGGTTTTCACATCAGTCTCCTCATCGTCTTCAGACCGTCCTACTCTGTCAGACACTCAGAGTTTTATCATGTAAACCAAGAGCCTGGTCTCGTGGGAAACTTCTCCTTAGAACTGCTTTCTTCAATATATTCAGGATGAATCAGGGACCAAAAGATAAGACGAGATATTATTGACCCCCAGGAACTGTTTAAATTAAATAGATAAGAAATCAAAGAAATTAGAGAGATATTAAAAACTATATATATACACACACCAAACCTGTTCTATTGATGTTTTCCTTCTTTCTTAAACAATATATTTTAACATAGAAACAGTATGATTCTCCATTTAGTCGGTGTCCCCACAGTGTTGCAGGACAATGAAAACACTGTTGGAACCAGTTTTTCCTCCAAATACCTTTTTTGATTCTGAATAGTTTTCCAGTGCAGAGAAGCGTCAGTGACCTGAGACCATGACTGAACCTCAGCGGTGCAGCTGGGCTTTAAATATGCTGGAACCCGTGTTTGTTTGGGCCCTCAGCAGTCGACTCTGGTTCGACTGAACAGGTTGAAACTGTGATTATGTCCAGCTGATATTCCGCGATCTGACCCTCCACTAACCATCTGTTTCTGTTGTGAAGCTGGAAGAGTAACTGGCCTGTGAGCTGCAGCTTGTTAGAGGTGTTGTTGTGCACTTGACCCTGAAACAGGAACCTGATCCTCTTTAAATCTGCACAGATTTGAGTGCTGAGCTTCCAGTTTCATCGACCAGTGACTGGTGACTTCTTCTGTTCTTATTTAACTGCTGTTCAGAGGATCTTTGTCTCTTTCAGGCTGGTTGAACCTCTGTTCAGCGTTTAGTTCTCCATGTACAAAAATCAACCTTTTACATTTGTAAAGAGGACTTTATACAACCTAAAAGGACCATCAACAGAGCCGTCCTCTCAGACATCTGCCTGGAGCTGACCCAACCCTACATCAGATCTATCTTAGACTGTTCAACTGAATAGTGCAAGGATCTGTTTGAAAGAATTCCAGTAGAAAACCAAATCTGGAGCTTCTTATCACCTGAACCTCTGGGAACCTTGTGAGTTTTTATCACATTATTTGGACTTTCTTTGTAATTTTATGACTTTTTAAAAAGACAACAGCAGAAGCAGCGACGATTAATTTAAAGCAGCAGCCAAGTGAAGTCAGCGAAGGAAGAAGTGATGTTGATCATATGAGCTGCGTATCACCTCCCACTGTTACTGCACAGGCCAGAGAAGTATTCCTAACCCCGCCTACAAATCTCTGATTGGATGATTGATTTTTTTGTTTTTTTCCAACCACCAGAAACTGCTGTCAATCACTGAACAAGTCAGAGATGTTAGTGGTACTTCAGTCGAAAAAAGTACAAAATCTTCCAAAAATACCAAAACTCAACTGAAATTAAAGTGTACATTTCTTAAAATTAAACTGTTAAAAAAATGAAGTAAAAGTGATACAACAACCTTTGAAAAAAACACTGTCAACACAACTCGCTTGTTTCCAACTTCATCCACAGAGGAGCGACGTTCACGTCCAAAACATGGAAACCACACGAGTGTTAGTCTGTCAGGTGTGTGTGTGTGTGTGTGTGTGTGTGTGTGTGTGCGCAGCAGCTGTGAAGCAGCAGGACGAAGGTGTGTAATGATGGACTGTTTTCCCCTCCGTCTCTCCAGCTCGTCCTGGTTGATGGACCAGACGCTGCCTGTTTGGCCACATGGAGTCTCTCAGCCGGTTATTTTTCTTAATGGAGCTCCAGCTTTTAAACACACGAGTCCTCAGAGTGGAGGTCGCAGTCAACACACACCAAGAAATGAACAGCTGGGATGAGGACCGACCTCGGCCGGGTGAACCTGACCTCCTTCTTTAAAGACAGAAAACAGATAGAAACCCTCCGGCGGCAGACATCTTTCTTCCCGTGTGCCACGGCTCATCACACATCCACCTGGAGGAGTATTTTTAGAGGGAAAGACCCCATAAGGAGCTCATTAATCAACACAGAGCTAAATTTAGTTGGACATGACTTCACCTGCAGACTGACCCAGGACCGGCGCTGGAAGAAGGACTCAACTTAAAGCCACTGCTTGTTTAACTTTGTGGTTATAGCATCTGTCAAAGTGCTTTTTTCATACGACCACTCGGTGGCGCCAAAGGTGGCAATTCAAGTATAATTACCAGCATCAGTGCCACAGAGTGAAAATACTATATTAAAAAATAAAAGTTTAAAGAGTTTTCATCATGTTTATGTTCAGTGTTTCTCACCAAACACATTGTGTGAATCCTCCAACAAATGTGTTAAATTCCTTCCTCGAACATTTGCAAAGCCTATTTTTGAAGTATTTTGACTCCTGCATTGTTTATATCCACATTTTAAGAAGATAAAGAAAAAGGGGTTATACATAAAAACAGCTCAACTACACTACAGGATACTTTTTAAACATACAACTTGCTATCAGAAATAATCAATCAAGCTAATCATGGTTGATCTCCAGCTGTGTTTATCTAAAAATATACCATTTTGTACAAATATTTTTTTATGTAAAAGAAAATCCAGCAAAACACAAAATTTCCCAACTGACCTGGTTTTCTGACATCAAGCTACTGTACGCACTCATTTAATTGGCTTGTTAGTGCAACTCACCCAGTGTGCTGATTGGCTGTCGGACCCCCAGCTGCTTTTATTCCCAGCGGCCGCCCCCCAATCAGCAGACAGGAAGTAGAACCTCCTGATTATTACAGCTCTCTGCTGCATGTGGTTCTGATTTGGACATGAGGCAAAGTGTTTTCATTGGCCGGCGGTGGCGCTCAGTTTCCTGTTACAGACACTCTTTTGTGCTTCGTCCTCTCCACTTTTATTTCCTTCAACATGGAGGTAAGAGGCCGCCCGGCTTTTCTTCATCCAGCTAATTGGGAGCCACTTTACCCCCCCCACCCCCTGCTCGTTACGACAGGGTTAATGGCTTTAGTGAGAGGGTACTTTTTACTGGTCCTGCTGGTTTCTGCTGGGCCTCAAAACCAATTACAGTAATCAAAGCCAATGTGTGGACACAGAGAGAGGAGCCACATGTGGGACTTCAGGTGTAAACCAATCTATGGAGGCTTTCTTCTGCTGCAGAATAACTCCTTGTTTAAACCATATTTAGGCTGCAGTGGAGCTCATTTTCCCCTCCTGGTTGGAGGTTTTTAACACTTGAAGATCTTCACCTTTTGAAGATAAAATAAGCTTGTATAAGTTAAATACACAGCATTATAATAATCCAATCATTGATATCTGCAAACGTTCTTAACAAATCTCTGCATTAGCCCTGAATGTGGGCACTGGATGTAAACTCTGATCATTAAATGTGAGTGATAATGGGCTGAGAAAGTGTGTTTACGATGAACCTCTTCCACTGATTTTGTTTAAATTTCCCCTCCGGTGGCCTCAAAGTTGTGGGTCCCTCTAAGGGTGGGTTTATGCTCGATCAGAAATGGTTTGTATGACATATATGACCTCAGATCAAGTGTTTATTGTTCTGAGTGAAAGGCCGACCGTCAGAGAGAAAAGTGGCAGAAATAGTTTGAAATAGTTGTGTAAAGAATAAAATGAATCCCTTCAGGATGAATCCTACTGACTTCAGTGATCCTCATCTCGTGCTGTCATCAGGTCAGATGTGTCCAGTGTGTTCAGGCTAGACTGAAAAGGCGAACATGGGGAAACCTTTATCCTTTAACATTCAGCTTAAAGCACTGCTGCGCCAAAGTCGGGATTCAGACCGAAATCAGTCCTGCATTCAAACCAGTGCAGGGGGCTGCGCTGGCAGGATGTTTAAGGTACGAGACATGAAATGAATGCATTTAAAGGTTCATCAGACGAGAAAACACTAAACAACAGTTTGAAATACTCACAGGCAGGATTTTATAAGCATGGATAGTAAACTGTAGAAATACAAGTTCACATTAAAACATAATCTACCTGGAATGTGCCAGGAATGCACGCAACATTTTGCTTGATGAAGTTGCAGCAGAAGTTGAGAGAGATTTGACTTTTTGCTGACGACACTGTGTTGTTTTGCTGGAGCCAAATGAATGAATTATCCAAGTTTGTACAATTCCTGCTGTCAAGTCTACCAAGAATCAGATTTATTAGTTCCATTAGTCTTGGAATATTGCTGCAACAATAGTCATAAGTATAAAATATAGAAATATGTATATATAGCAAAATAAAGAGACAAGTAGTCCAAGTCAGAAAGTCAAGCCAAGTGTTAAATAGAAAATTGACAATAAAATATGAACAAATATAAGTAAAATATGAATGAAACAGCTGTATAGTTTTTTGTGCAGGAATGTGCAAAGTATTGACCAGAATGTGCAAAAGTTCACAGTATGAAGTTTAAGGAATACTGCAATGTGCAAGATAGTAAAAAAAAGCCGCAGAGTTGTTGGTTTGTCTGTGACTTCTTCCCATCAGATCCTTTTCCATCCTCCCACCGGTGACATTCACACAGTAAAAAAGCCAAATCCGGACCTGCAGCACACATGTTTATTTTTAGACTGAAGCAGGTCAAAGGTCAACTCCTGAGGCTTATAACTACAACCTCTGTCGGGGAGAAGAGTCTGGAGGACAGACCTCCAAACCAAACAAACATCCTGCAGAGACATCGTGATCTTCTTTTAATGTTGTTTTCCAGAACCGATTCTTCCTGGAGGAAATAAACTTTCCTGTCTGAGCCACCACAGTCACAGATCTTCATTTCACTTTGAATTAGAGGGGGAAAGACTATCAATAAAGCCTTCAGCACCAATAGTACCTGCAGGAACTCACATTTGAGGTGAATATTGATTATCAGATACAGCGGCACGGTGGAATATCATTAATATATTTTCTCCAGCAGAGTCACATGTCTGTGTGTTTCCATGTCGCTGCAGCAGATCTCCGCTGAGGAAACTTTTGTTCTGGGAAAGCCCCCGACCCTCTGACACATGTCCCCCTCCTCTGTAATTGCGCCAATTACTTTTCCATAACAGCCCTGAAACACTTATGTATGTGGTTAGAATAACAATTTCCACATGAAACACTTGTTCATTCATAAGGTCCAGAGCAGAGCGGGGGGGATCCTCTGTAGACGTCACGCCACTGAACGTCGCATTGTGGAGGCGAGCTGCACTTACATCACATTTAAGCTGCTGCGCCATGACGCTGATCTGAGATCAGTGAGCGGCTGAATGCCAGGTTTATTAGGTCTTCAGTCCCACTTCCACTGTTCACAGTGTTGTGCCACTGCTTTCAGTGCATACAGTTTAACTGACATCATCTTTCAGTTTATACACTCGAACTGGCACTATGAGGACTTCCTTCTCAATTTATCACTTAACACTTCAGCTGCTAAATCTACCACTTCAGTAGTGCTCATACTAACGCTTGAACTTTATTCAGTGTTTTAACCTTAACTGAAGCTTCAGCTACGTGTGTTTTGACCCCCACTTAAACTTCTTTCAGTATTTCAACTATTACAAATGTTTCAACTGCAAATTTTCAGATGTGAGCTTCCTGAAATTATTATTTAAAATTAGTTTCACATATTCTGGTCCAGTTAATGTCTTTTAGATTTTACATTTCATTTTATAGTTATTGACTTTAATTTGCTGCCTTCTGTGAATCACTTCGTAACCTGGGTTTTGAAAAGTGCTCTTTAGATTATTGTTTTATGATAGAAGTGAAATGACTCATCACTTGAACTCTTTCACTTGTTAACTGAGTTTGTTTGGTTGTGGTGTTGTTTTGAGCACAAGCTCCTTCATTATTAATTCCCATCTGGGATTATAATATTTATAATAAGAACTTTAAAGGGCTCTTCCACTTTCTCTTGTCCTCACAATGTCACTAAAATAGAGATGAAATCGTCCTTGTCGCGGCTCGGTATCAAACTGTGATGAGGATGGGGCTGAAGATAGATCATGAATCTTTAAACACCTCCGCGTGTTTCCTTGTTTCTGCTCTTCAGTTTATATTTAGATCTTTCTGTTTTAAATTAATAAAAGTGACCCAGCTTTGGTCCAAATGGGTCATCGAGTCTGAACGGCGTGAGGGAGAAAACGCCGTCTGCTTCCTGTCGGACTCACCACCTGTAACCACCTGTCCACTTTCACCCCGCGACCAGGGAATGATGTCAGCGTGTACCAACAGCAGCCATGATGTGTGGAAGAAGTTACGTAAGTCTGCCATTGAGTAGGTGAGTGCAGATACACTTCCTCTGTCGGCCTCCACTGCAGCACGTTTACAGAGTCCAGGTTTAAATAACTTTATTAATACCCCTCTCAGAGCACGACATCATGGTAAACAGTCAAATCTGATTGGTCGATAAGGTGATAAGGAGTCTATTTATATTGGTCCACAGTGCTGCTTCTTATCATTGTGAGGAGTGTGATGACAGCTGAGGTCACACGCCCAGCCGGAGACACTGTGAGCTGCACGTACAGCCAGGAGGGGTCAAAGGTCACCGGCCGGGCTCACCTCTGTCCGTCTTCCACAGATCCAATGTGCTTTGTGACTGATTTATCATAAGATACTGATCAAAAGAAGAAATTCATTTAAGTTCCTATATTCAGTTCCAAACGCCCTGTTGTTTACATGCAAATCCTTCGTAATGTGAATTGTAGCTTTGAAGCTTTAAAGCAACACTAAATATTGACTAAAGAAGGTGCAAATGTTCACAGAATAAAGAGTCTGTGCAGAGATAACGGGAGGTTTTGGTCCTGATGGACGGCAGCCTTCAGTTTGAAGGCGTTCAGGTGCTGCAGCTGCTGTTCAGCTCGACGGACTGTAGAGGGGAAAGGATGCAGCCTCACTGATGGTCCAGGATAACATGTTGAGTCGATGGTGGAAACCAGAGATAACCACAAAAACAAAGTCACAGCTCAGATATAATTAGTCCTTAAATCATTATCTGTTGGGGGCGCCCCGGTAGCTCACTGGGTGGAGCGTGTTCCAGTAAGGCTGAGTGCTTATCGCAGTGTCCCGGGCTCCAGTCCGAACCACGGCCCTTAAAATTGTCTTTAAAAAAAGAAAATCATCTGTTCTGGCTTTTTGCCATCGAGGCTGAAGATAGATCAAGATTTTACTAGAAACCAAAGCGAGAAACTGATGTTCTGATAACCGTCGGGGGGGTTGGGGTCCATTAGCGAGGGCCGCTGAGAGACTTTTCCACCCCAAACAAGTGAAGGACTCTGTTTAGTCGTAATCTCCAAATATATCCTCGCTCTTCTCCTAATGAGCTCATCTGTTCGCTGAGTGATCTGATGTCTTTCTATTTTTAACCGCCGTCCCCTCCCTCGGCCGAGGTTTAACATCAGATATTTAACAAATGACTTCAGAGACTTTGAATTCCCTCAGTTTTAATAACATTCACTGAGAGTGAAGACAGAGCGCTAATTGTCCGAAGAGAAGAAACAGTTCAAACTGTTTTCTTTGGCTGTGTTCCCGACGTGTTCGCAGAAATCATCACGGTGTAATGAATCTGTCTGTATCCCTGTCCAACCCTCTGCTCCGCCCGTCGTAACTCTTCTCCACGCACTCTCTGATCTGTGAATTATTCATCGCAACACTCATATTTTATTTTGAAATACTTGAGAGCAGGAAGATGACTTGTGGTTGATTTTCTGCTGTAGTAACCTCAAACAAAACAAAAAAAGATGCTGCGCAATTGAATAAGAATCACCAAACCTATGCTTCCATGTGCGATGAAGCATCTCGTACTGACAGATTTAATCCTTAGTTTGGGTTAAAGTCGAATATGAATCTAGATCAGGTCGTAAATGTGAGTTGGGTGGATTGAATCTAGTAGCAGGATCAACATTTAAACTTGTTTTCTCTCTTATCTCGAGTGTTTCTGCAGAGCTGTAATAAAACTCGGGGTCGGCTCTTGCAGCCGTCCCTCCAGGCTCCAGGACGTCGTGTGTGTGATCCACCCCGGCTCGGGTTACCCTCTGTGGGTGTGGGGCTCTGCGCTGAAAGCTCCTCTTCCTTGTTTTGATTGTGAGCTGGGAGAGGCTCGGACTCCGGCTCCAGGATGCTGAGACTCTGCTGACTGCCGACAACATGTCATCACGGGACACGATGTCCAAGTGAGCGGCATGAAGACAGAAACACGACTGGAGAGTTCAAAATCCTAGAGACAGACTGATGAGGGCAGATACAGTTACTGGAAAACAGATTCCAAATGCAAGACTCATGCAAAACCTTGCATTCGTACTGACATTTTGTCCATTTTGCGGTGCTGAAGGGAGGCCGATGTAGAGACCAAAATGGAGAGAGTTCATCCTCTGAGGAGCATGAATATGGCCTGTAAATGTCATTAAAGTCTGCACTTTCTTTGTTTTCCCAAATAAACCTGAACATACACAAAACAGTGGCAGCCACGGCCAGAATAAAATCACTTTATATGCACGTTTTTAAAGATCTCTCATTTGGATGGATTTTGATTGGCTGATCCCAACGATAGCTGTGGTGTGGACACTTGAATAAAAGGATTTTTAAGTTATTAAAAATCAGTTATTGTTCTTGATGTTGGACGACCTTAAAACTTAAAGGGGAACTCCAGTGACTTTCCATCCAGACGGTAAAGTGTCCACAGATACAGAGTTACACTCTAACACGTTGTTTTAGTCAATATTTAAGATACTGACAATATTTTCTCTTTATAATGGAGGCCTTCAGGCAGGTCGGAGGTGTTTCCCGTCCCCACTCGTGTGTGGGCTGTAGCCGTGAGAAAACTCAGACTCGTGTGTAATTATTTCCATTTTCACCTTCCTCAAACGATTTTCTTCATGTTCTCAGACACACAGAGCTCCTACAGTCAGAATACCTGCGATCCTCCCACTTCCTGCCCCTGGATGTGTTTGACAGGATCACTGCAGGATGAATGGCTTGTTTCCGTCGTTCATCACGCACCCCGACTGAATGAACCCAAAGGGAGGACGTGGAGAGCGGCTGAAAATCCAGCAGGACCGCAAACCCAAAATCGGCGATTACATAAATCCCCAACCTGGTTAATGATGACAGAAGTGATCTGAGTATCATGGAATCAGTCAGGATCAATCAGCAGCTTCCAGATTGATGAGTTTGTTCTGGTTTGAGACCAATATGTCAGACTGACTCTGGCTTTTTATAACTATCAGTCATCAGGCGTTGGGTTGCCAGCGTGACCTCAACTACATTCACTTCTTCTGTTGTAAATATGGTTTCCTTTGCACATTTGACTTTTTTGTAAAGAAATTCTTCATTCAACAGCAGTGATTTATTCCAAGCATTCCTTCTATTGATAACCAGTCAGTGTTACCATGTCTAAATGTCTAAAAAAACAACAACAATAAAACACAAAAGTTTCAGATTTTTCTTGTTTTTGGGACATTCAGTACATCCCATAATACAAAATCGACCCCTTGTCAGTTGTGGTTAATTTACTGATCGAGTTAGTTGGAACTCTAATAAATGTTCTTTAACATGTATTTAACTACTTGCCAGGATACAGGAGACTTGGTCTGTAGCTGAAGTCCTGGAGGCCGAAAAACTACAACAAAGATCTTCTCCTCCACAGACGTCCATCCACTGCAGGGAAACACTAAACTTCCTGTCCCACCATGTCACCTTTTATTTGCTGCAAATCACTGCAGTTTCCAGGTAAATTTGAGTTAAACATTGAATGAGTCCCAGAATGCATTGCCAAGCGATTCGCTCGTGTCCTACAGAAAGTGAACAGGGCCACTCTGCTGATGCTAAGCTGAGTGTCCCAGAGATATAAAAGACCAAAGTGCAAACCTCGAGTATTTCAGTCAGGTTCAAAAGGCCTTCATCAGCTCCACGTGTTCCAGTGTTGAGAGGATGATGAAGTGCAGGGTGGACAGTCTGTAACCCCTCGTCCTGTATTCTCAGACGAACAGAGGAGTCCATTGAGCGGAGACAGGAACCAGAGGCGTCCTTGTTTTCAGCTGTCTGCAGATACTTCGGCTCAGCACCGAGTCGATGAAAAGGTGCGAGGCCGTTTGTCAGAGTCTCTCTCGGAGTCCAGTCTGGACCGATGAAGCCCAGCAGGGTGTAGCTGAAGGGTATCAAAAGCTAAAAAATGAATCAGAAACACTGAAGCTTTGGTTTTATTTTGGCTCTGAATGTAGACGCTCTGTGTGTGGACCTTTTTTTAAAGAGCCAATCAGTCACTTTTTACCATATAAACGTGATTGTGTCCGCAACTGAGGAGACTTTGTGTCTTTCTCATCTGAAAATAAATGAAAATACAGAGCTCTGTAATACATCTAACTGTACGCTGTGTTGGAGCAGGACTTGCCGGTGGTCCTGGTTCTGGTGTTCAGCTGGAGGTGTTGCTGTCCGACACCAGGAGGCCCAGTCAGGAGCCGAACCTCCAGCAGTGATCTGAAACAGAGCTCCACGCTGCAACATCTTTTAAATCAGTGTGACTTCATAAGGAGGAGAGTCAATAATAAAGTTACTTTGTGAAGCTTCAGTCACAGAGAAAGTTCTTATTATATTTACTGAGCCACGTAGCTGTATCCTGGACTGATGGAGTGCTTCGGTTTGGGCGCGGTGGGCCGACGCCGTCCCAGCTGTCAGCTTTCTGCTGCAAATGAGCTCCTTCTTCTTCTTCCCTCAGATCTGTTTGTGTCTGTTGCCAGGAGAGTTTTTGTGCCGAATTTCATTCGTATGAACGTCATGAGACAGAATATTTCAACACAGTGTTGTCACTGAGTAACTTTCTCTGGGAGCCCTTTAGTGACTTTTTGTGCAGAAATGAGGTACATTTGACCGCTAAAGAGAACAATGCAGACGCCCACTGTGACTGGAAGACAAACAAAGGAGGCAGAAGTGTTCAGATCTCATTAGTAAAAGTAGTAATGCAACAGTGTAGAATCACTTTAGTAAAAAGGAGATAATACAAAAGTATCTGCACCAAAATATACTTAAAGTACCAAAAGTAAAAGTACTCATTATGCAGAATAACATTTAAAAACAAAAGCAATAAATAACCCTTACCCAATTAAGAATAAAATTACATTTTAAAAATGAGAAGAAATAAAATCAAATATAAATGAAATCAGAAGAAAATACAGTAATATGTTGTAAGTTGCCTTCCTCTGTTTTTCCAGGCATTAACCTTCCGTCACTCGTAGTGCTTTTCCACCAGATCAGCTCTGCTTCTTGAACCGGTTCCGTGCAGGATCCTTGGAGACTTGGTCCGTTAAAGCGAACACACACTGATAACCTGCAAGCTTTTCTTCTGCTATTACAGATGTTTGTTTTTCTCCTAAATACAAGTGTGGACCAAGTGTTAATGCTGAGAAGACTATTAGACAAACAGTCCTAATATATCTGACACTAACCTCATCAACAGCTCTCTTAAAGAGAAGCAGGTCGACACTGGACATCAGTCAGGTCAGTCATCAGTGTTTCCATCAGGTCCTGTCTGGTTCCTCAGGTCACTGATGTGTTTTGTTGCAGATTTCTTGGCGAAGGCCCATTTGTGCCACTTACAGACGCTACATGAACCACATTAAGCTTCTTTTTCTGTCTCCATGAGCTGGTTTGTTTTCTGTGAACTCCAGCTCTGTCTTTCTTCTCTTCATGGAAAATGTCCTCCTCAAATTAGCTATCCAAACATCATTTCCAAAACGGACAAATTGAATAATTCGGCCCAATTAGCAGAACAAACACACACCTTCACGCATGTTAATGGGATTAACGAGCTGCACTTAACGGTTTCCGTCTTTAAACCAACATCCTCTCCTGTAACGAGGCTGCATTGATTAACTGCTAACGGCAGACACGAACCCCCGACACTGACAGAGCGGGAAGCGTCCAGCTGAAGTTCCTCCAAAAACAGCCGGACGGCGTTTGAAGTGCGAGCGAGCGAGCGTCCGGCAGACCTGAACAACAACACAAATGTTTCCAGGCCACCAAAGAAGAAGAAGTTTCAGTCAGAGGAGCAAATACAAGCTCAACAGTTTACTACACAAAGTAAAGTGCAAAACTCATCAGCTTAAAGGGAGAATCCACACATTTAAAATGTGAAAGAAGCAGATTTTACATGCACGTGTGTTTTTATCTCGTATACTTTCCATGAGAAGCGAACAGACATTAAAGGCTCCTCCTGAATGTGTGGTCACATGACACATCTGTTCACTGAAGCTGGAGGATCAGCTTCCCTCTGGTTCATCTGACCCCTCTCTCCCCTACTCGAAGCTGATGTGCAGTTAAAACTTCCGTCATGCTGAACTCTCTCCTCTCCCTCCTCTTCATCCCAGCTTCTTCTTCTTCTTCTCCGAGCCTGTGAAGATGAAGGCTGTTCGCCAGTTATCGTCGTGTCCGAGAGTCCTGAAGCCTGGACCCTCTTCAGACTCACCGGCTTCACGTAACTCTGCTCTGCTCTGTGTCATTATGAGACTTTTTAATGTCACAAGACGAGCTGGAATTAGCTGCATGGCCCCTTTTAACCCCCCCACTCCCCTGATAATTTGATTAAAAACACTTTCTGTAAATGAATATGCAACCAACAAACACAACTGAAATATAAAAGGTATAAAAATAAAGCTTTTAGCTCGAGTTCAAGCAGGAGGACGATCACGCTCTTCATCTGTTCATGTGTCCATCACTTTGTTTTACGACCAAATACCTGCAGACTTAATGACGTTTGAACCCTTTAAATAAAACAGTGAAGTTCTGGAACATAGACTGATAGACAAAATGGAAATAAAGACACAAAAGCGATGTCCTTTTTAAACAGTCTTTTCCAGTTTGTTTAAAGGTTGGATGTCAGGAAAGAATAAGGTCGGCTGGTAATAATGTTCTTAAGAGCACGAGTATCATCCGAGTGTAAGGTGTCATTATTCGTGCTTGTGAATTTAAGAAACTGTCTCATGTTCGAATTGTTCAAAATAAATCTGCCTTTGTCTTTCTGCTAAGCTAAGACGCTGAACACAGGAAACTTTAATATCATCATCATGTCAGCAGTTATGAACCTCAGTGTTTCACCTGAAGTCCTTTAACGCAGCTGCAGAACCACGTTTTGGCCACCAGATGTCGCTGCTTTGATTGATTGAAGCGCTGTGAAACCAACTCGTTCTGGCACAAACGGCCGAGTTCTTCGTGTCCTGACCCTCGACACAGAAACTTTCCCAACACCCTGTGTGTGTGTTTCCACCTTTTCATGAGACGGGCCTGTAGCGGGTCATGGTGATCCTCTGTAAAAGCTGTTAAGGGTTTGTTGATCTTTGTGATTACATGTCGTCTTGGCTCCAGCAGGTCCGAAAATTCGTGGGAGGTTCTGAGAAACATTAATGCGAGGGAAAGTGTTTGGCTGGTGCGGACGGAGCTTTTAGCACATTCCTGTGCAGCAGAACGTAGACGTGGTCTGGGTTCAGTCCTGGTTTGTCCCTGCTTCGCTCTCCTCCTGCAGAAAACTGGGCAAACCTAAAGCCCGTCAATCAAACGCTGTGAATCTGAGTCAGCAGGTTGTGGATTCTGCCGATAGCTGAGCCGGCGTTTACTCCTCGCTGAACCTTTCGGGAAACTCCTGACCTGCAGCTGGGGGGGGGGGGGGGGGGGGGCACAAAGATGATTTAACAGCTCAGACCGAAAATATGACGAACTCACTGATGATTTTAGTTCAACCACATTATTATGATTGACTCTTATTCTTATGTGATGTGAGACTCACGACAGCAAAGAACCCAAACTTAAGGCTTCCAGTCTGACTCTCATTTTAAGTTAAGTTTAGGTTACATTCATTTTTAATTCAAGGTGTCATTAAAGTATTCAAAGTATTCAGGTAATTAATAGGTAAATGAATGGATTAGTGAATGTACGGTAGGAGGTTTTAAAGGTTTTTAATGTGTAAAAAGCTCTTAAAATGTACAAAATAACACTATAAATACTCCTTAATTTGTACTAAAAACAACTTTCATTTAACAGTGATCTTGTTTGATAGTGGAAGCCTTTGGGGTAAATCCTGTTTGGTCTGCAGGCTGGTTTGTTGCAGGACTGTGGTTTGCCACTGGAACAAACAAGGATTTACTGGATCCAGCTTTCTTCAAACCAGAGGTGGAGAAGTACTCAGATTTTTACTGCAGTAAAAGTAGTAATACCACAGTGTACACATACTCTGTCCTGTGAAGTTACCGGTAACCAAAGCTGTCAGATAAACGTAGTTAAAAATACAATATTTCCCTCTGAGGTGTGCTGGAGTAAAAGTACCTCGACTTTGTACTTGAGTAAATGTACTCGAGTCGTGCGCGATCAAAGCTTTAGTACTTTAGTCCCGTCTGATAGTGTCTGTAAACTTCCTCCACACGGAGGGGAGTCCTGACTCCGGCTCTGAGGGTTGGACCCGACCACAGTCTGGTCTCGGCCTCTGCCAGGTTTACTGTTCTGTGGCCTGGGCCGAGGGCTCGAGGCGGCCGGGAGGCTTTGTGGATCCACCGGCCTTCCAAGAACTCTCCGTGGGCACCGAGTGGCAAAGCCTCAAGCCACAAAATCCACAGGGCATAAAGGCTCTTAGTGTCGGAGCTTCAGGAAGCAGCTGGCAGGTAGAGATCAGGACGACCTGCTGACGGACGGGAGGAGGCGGGAAGACGAGGTGGCGGAGCGACTTCTGAAACCATCATGTGTCCTGATGAGAGACACAAAAACAGGTGAGAGGAGAATTCAGTCTGAAAACAGGACGTCTGAAAGAGACGGCGTTTTCTGGCACCTTTGTTTAACCCTTCAGCTCTGTTACAGGCCTGGCTGCTGCAGCCTGGTGACATCGTGCGACTCGCAGGTCCGAGCCTTCACATCGTTCTGGTACAGGTTGATCTTAGTCTCATCTGAGGACTGGGCTGGTTTAGTCTGTGTACATTTGCTTATTTACAGTATTGAATTCTACTGTATCAGTGTTTTTTATATACAACTGGAGAATCTCACCTGCACTGTTTCAGAGTTCATGTCAGGACATCATATTTTGTGAAAACAAAATTTTTAGTTTTCATTCCTTATAGGATAATTGGAATTCCTAATAGCAATAATAGCGGCTTGGATAAAGACCCACCTTCCTCCTGGAGAGTGTTCTTCACTTGGCTTGATGTTGTGAAGGAGTTTTTCTTCACGATGGAAAGGATCCTGCGGTCGTCCGTCCGTTGTCTCCCGTGGACCTGCGGGCCTTTTTGTGTTTCCGAGCTTCTGTTTTTTCTCCGAACGGACCAGACTGTTGATTTGGCCAGTCCTTATGTTGCTCCTCTGAATGCGTGTTGTGGGTTCACAGCAACAGCTTCTAAATGCCAGACCTTTTACCTGCTTCACTGATAAATAACAAAGGAACAGCCCACAACTGTCCCATTACTTTTGGCCCCCTTGTAAAAGAATAAGCTGCATATTAGAGAGCTGTGTGCACTGACTCAGGATTTAAACGCCGGGTCCTGATGATCTAAAGGTGGATTTGTCAGATGAAGAGAACAATTTGGCACCAAACTTCCATCAGAAACTGATGACCTGTTATTGATTATTCATAGTTTATTCCTGGTGTAGTTTGAGCGTGCGAGCTGCCGGCAGCCTGAACTCCATGTTTCATTCACAGTATTTCAAACAATCATGTTGGGCAGAAACAGCCAGTTATATTTAACGGCCTCTGAGTTTTTGGCGATACGGCGTTCGCAATGAGCTCCGCTGGGAAGAACTTTAACTTTGTGTGGAGTCTGAGAACGTTTCGACGTATTTCTGAACAGCCCTTTAATTCCCACAATAAAAAGCGTGCAGTTTGTACTGAGCTTCTTTGTATGGAACTGATTTCTGGAGCTATAACCCGTTTCCTGTCAGAAGTGCTCTTTAAAGAGCTGCTCGCAAATAATGGAAAAAGTTGCAGCTAAGCGAGCGCTAATAGTTGGATCCGGCTCATAAACATGCGGCTGTATATTAGAATTTAATTAACCATCAGAATCACCAGTTTGAGTCCCATTTTTCTGCTGTTTGGTTTGGAGTCAGTTCCACATACCGCCGGGTGAAGTCAGCTCCGACTTCTCATGTATTTGTAATGATTTTACATGTTTATGACTGTGACTCATTGAAAAGAATGTTTTCCATCCCTGAGTGAGGTCTTCTCTGCAGCCACCCACCGCTCCGTCGCCTCCACACACACCCAGTCCACTCCCGTCAGTCCACAGCACCTCCACCTCCTCTGCAGCACCAGCACATTACCAGTATTATCATTATCACAATGAGCTTCCACTTTCACTTATCTATCTTTCATTCATCACATTCAGACAAAACTGCAAATTGTCACATTTGAAAACATGGAACCATCAAATATTTGGCATTTTAGCTTGAAAAAAGACTTAAAACGATCAAAGAAGTTTCCTATTAGTTTTCTGTCGATCCAATAATTGATTTCACTGCTGGTGTGATCGGAGCTTTGTTTAACTTAAAGGATCTTCAGATTCAGAAGTTTCCAGGAGTAAATGAAGGACTCATTAACTGTATTTGAAGGGATTATTATTTCACAGAAACTTTAAGAACCTGCAGGAGGATTCAAACCGACGGTCTTCCTCTTAGTGAAGCGTTCATGTGTGGACTGCAGCGTCACGTTTCACCTGATAAACCCAACAACAGGGTTTGTTCTGATCACTGCAGCGCCGAAACTCCTAATGAACAACTGACAGTTCTCACAGGGACTAATGCTTTGGTAGAAAGTAGTTCTGGTGCATCCCTGCAGCGTTTGTCCTGAAGATGATTTCTCTATCTGCAGTGTGTTGAGCTCTCAGGGCCACCGTAAATTTAACAGTTCAATTGGCCAATTCCAATAAAGATTCAGTAGATTTAACTTTACAGCCAAATAACTAAATGAACAACTCAGTATTTGTGCACCAGAGGATGATTCCTCTATTTGCTGGAGGCTTTGGAAGCAAATTTAGACATTACTGAAAAATGTGAGTTTTCTTTAGATGCTTGTGATATGAACTCATTTTAATGAAGCAGAAGGTGAAACTACTGAAGGAACTGGATCATGTGTGTAAACTTCATGTGTTGGAGAACGCTGCCATCATGTGGACAGATGCAGCTCAGACGTCAGAGACTGCTGAGGGTCAAAGCACAGGGGTCAAAGGTCAGGCTGCACACTGTACAGGACCCTGGTTCTGATGGTGAAACTATCAAGGTTTACCTCATGATTGTCCTGTACGCCTAAAATACCTGAAAATTACATTTTAATCTTAGTTTTAAACATTTAAACTTAATTTATGAACAGTTTAAATATTTAGCGAACCAATTCGGTCATTTTCAGAAAATGATCTCTGGTCCTTTACTGCAGTAAAAGTACTAACACAAACACTGAAAATAATCCACTGAAGGTAAAAAACCTGCACTTAATCCTTACTGAAGTAAAAGTATATAAGTGTTATCAGCTTCATGTAGTTAAAGTCCTTCAAGTAAAAGAGCTCCTGCTGCATTCATGTGTCTGTTGTATTTTACTGCTGTAGATGTTTCAGGTTGAGCTCATTTTAACTCCTTTATATCCTGTTGGCTAGTTTAATCTGCTGCAATGCATCATGGTCTATAAGATCATGACATGTTTGTAACGTCACTGTCCTGTGAGAACCTCGTATCTCTGAAGAGTCAACAGAAGAACAGCCTGAAGAGTTTGTCCTGAACTGTTAAACTGTCATATAAATAGTTTTTATATTTGTGTATGTTCCTATAAAAAGTGGAAAATCACCCACAAATGAGACGGCTCTTTCAATTAGATTATTTTTATTTTTTCCCGCACAAAGTGAAAAACTGCTTTTAGTAGAAGGTGTTTGGTCTCTTGGTGGTGAAGCGGGGTTTGTGCTGGCGGCGCAGGACCCTGTGAGGCAGAGGGAACTTGATCTTGGAGTCCTGCAGGAGTCAGAGAGGAGAACAAGTTCGGTTTGAGACAGTGAACATGCAAACAAAATTATTTGAAATCATTAAACTGTCTGTCGCCAGTTTCAAAACCGCCAGGTTTGAAGATGGAAGCTGGAAATCTGGAAGAGGAATCTGGCTTTTTGTCTGGCGGGTTTTTGAACCGGAGCTGACCAACACGGAGGCAGTCCAGAGAGAGACCCGCCGACACTTGGTAACGTATGAAACAGAGTGGAGGACTCACGTGGAACTGCTTGATGGCGGGTCTGCGACACTTGTTGGCAGCGATGACCTGAACCTTCATGATCTGGATGGAGTGGGCGCGAGCGCGATGGCGAGCTCCCATATCCCGATCTGATGGACACGAAGACACGTTTAAACACAACTCTGATCGATTTATACACCTTTAATAAAAAGCTCAGTGCAGTTCAACCATTAAAACCTGTTTTAAACCTGCGTCGACAGTTCGATTTAACCATCAAATATTTGCTTGAAAAATGAGTTGAAACAAACAAGTTTCTGATTAGTTTTCTGTTGATCCATTAATCGGTTTAACGAAATGATTTCACTGCTCGTGTGATCCGAGCTGTGTTTAAATTAAAGGTTCTTCAGATTGAACAGCTTTCCTGTTCTTCATTTTGGGATGATGGGACAGAAATCTGCTCGATCCTGAGCTGCTACTAATTATATATTATACTTTATATTACAGTACAGTCTGCTGCTGATAGTCAAAACCTCAACCCGCTGCTTCATTCTCCAAGAGCTGCAGCGTTTATGTTCTGACAGACTGTACGTCCACGTTCAGGACCACATCTGACTTACTGAACCAAGTTATTGTCGAGCCACATTGTTTCCACTGTGGTTTAAGTTTCAACTAATCAAAGTTTACACTGACAGGCTCAGTTATTCCTCTTTAAAATTATAAATCTCACCTTGTTCTGCTGCATGTTTGATGTTCACTAAACCCCCAAAATACCTGGCAGATGACCTGCAGTCACCTGGTGTTTGACTGTGTGTGTGTGTGTGTGTGTGTGTGTGTGTGTACTCACAGCACTGAGTGACGGCTCCAGAGGTGGTCAGGTCTCTGTACTCTCTGTACATGTTGTGGGTGCCGCTACGAGAGTCGTAACGCAGCCAGATACCAAAGTTCTTCACCTTCAGGGGCGTCTTCTCGTGGACCTGAAGAGCATGGACAGCAGCAGGACGTCAGTCATTTTACACTCACAACATTCAAACTGTCCAGAGACAGAAGGAGGCAGCAGACTCAGCTGAACTCTAGTAAAGCAGGTATGATGCAATGTCCTCCAAAAACTATGAAAGGAACAGTAACATTTCTACAAATGTTAAAGTCTTTTATCAGACTCCTTCTGGAACCAGTGAATGTGTCTCAAAACAGAATGAAAATTAGTGCGGACAGTAAAGAGAGAAAGAAATCTGTCCAAAACAAAGATGACAGCTCACACCCAACACGACACAAAACACAGAGAGCACAAGGTTAAATAAAACATTTCAGTGGCAATGACGTCCCTAAAAGAAATGTACTTCCCTTCAAGAACAACCCCCGAGATCTGAGGTCAGTTCTGGAGGAGCAGTTTTTCTACCTAAAACTGGGCATTTGTCACTGTCAAATTCTGTTTTTTTTAAAAAAAGAATCGATCAGACTCTGTGTAATCTGTTCGAGTCACATTAAAAAAGGTGCACATGATGAGTTCAAAGACACGATCTGTGGACCCTTGATTTCACTTTCAAAGGCACTGCAGCATCAGAGAAAGGCGACAAGGATCAGCTTTCTGTCTGCACTCCAGACAAAATCATATCACTGACACGATATGAACTTTGGGTTTGGGTGCATGTTGAGCTGGAACACGAACAGGAGGGACATTAAAACGCAGATTTAATGAAGACTCATTTTAAAGGTATGTTAACAACAACTTTGTGTTGCAAATATATTTCAAGGGAGTAAAATATGTTGTAATGTGAACTTAAATTTGGGGAAAAGAGCTTTGGTGTTGTTCGTACACACAAACTCAACCAAAATAATAAATTAAATACTCAAATTAAACCTTCTTGATGACAAACTTGCAAAATAACAACTTTAAATTCAACCTGTCAGATAGGCCGGACAGGAGGGGTTTCCAGATTGAGAATTTCGGACAGAAAGAAGAAATAAACTTTGTCTACAGAGTTGAAAAAGGACAAACATGAGGTGTGTTTGGCTCAGAGACCTACCAGGCCACAGTAGACGGTCTCTCCAGAGGCCTTCTTCATCTTCCTAAGCTGGGAGACGAAGTACCAGAAGCGGGACTTGGCCACGACGTGGTTGGGGGCGAAGATCCTCATCCGGTACAGAGGAGGGGCAGGGTTCTTGGCAGAGGGCAGCAGACGCCCAATGACTTTGTACTCCCGAAGCTGTGTTCAGAGAGAAGTTTGACCCGTCAGGACACACAAACGTCACATAAAAAGGTGCATACATGATGAGGCGTTCAAAGACACGATCTGTGGACCCTTGATTTCACTTTCAAAGGCACTGCAGCATCAGAGAAAGGCGACAAGGATCAGCTTTCTGTCTGCACTCCAGACAAAATCATATCACTGACACGATATGAACTTTGGGTTTGGGTGCATGTTGTTGAGCTGAAACATGAACAGGAGGGACATTAAAACGCAGATTTAGTGGAGACTTATTTTGAAAAGGTACTCGTTTGTTATTTACCTCTTTTTACACTTCCTGAAGTATTACAAATATATTTCCACTAAAGTAAAATGTGTCTGAATTCAAACACTCCTATAAAAAGGGATTAAACTACCTGCATATGTTGAACTTTGGCTGGGACGGTGGAAACTTTAATCTTTATGGGACATTTAGTAACTTTAAACAACTATAACCGTGTTCATGCACAAACTACACAGACAGGAGAGTGAACTGCTGTGGTCATGTTGGCTCAGTGCAGTACAACTTCAGGTATGCGTGTTTACACATGAATGCTTCATCAGAAATTCATTTTCTATTATTTGTTATTAAAGTTGTTTAAGCAGAATCAGCTCTATGACCATGTATGTGCACACAGAAGGAATTTAACTTTTGCTCTATGTTTTTACACAGAAATACACCTACAGCAGAAACTAGAACGAAGCTGATTGAAGATGTGATCTAATGTCTTTATGTTGTGGGAAAGCAGAGCATTTACGCCGTGAAACTGCCTTTAACTACGACACATGGAGTCTGTTTGCGGCTATCTAACGCTTATGGCAACTTTTCTGCAAAAACGTCCATCTTTAACAAACTGACGGACCGTGAGCCACACAGTGTAAAACATTAACACCTAACAAACGTAATTTAAGTGAAGAAACGGATAAAAACCGGCTACGTGTCCCGTGTTGAGCGTCTGTGCACCGGGACACATGAGCTGCTAACGTTAGCCACCGTGGAGCTACGCCAGATAAAAGCTTCATCTGACTTTTTAGCACAAATCTTAATGGAGTTGAGCTCTTTCAGGAGCTGTAAGCAGTTTTATTCTGTTACTGAGTATTTGTCTTTGCACACAGGACTGTAAACTGACGCACATCGTCCTGTTTCGAGCCGCCGTCCTCGTCCACATGGTACCGCCGCCGCCATTTTGAATAGGGAAAAACGCGTCGGCACGACAAAAACACTCAAATTATCACTTAAATGCGAACTTTTCGGGAACATTAATGAATAAATCAGACATACGTGCGTTATAAAGACACATCGGTTCATATGGGCCGTGTGGCCTTAGCAGATATGGGTAAATAAAGAGTTTTACGTACTGTGCCGGACGCCTTCATGGTGTCTCTCGCTCGCTGCCACAGTAAAAGAGGAAGCAGCAGGGCGGAGACTGCGCAGGTCAAATGGACGCAGGCCGTCCTCCTCCTCCGGGTGTAGTGCGGTGGACAGAAAGTAGTTCCTGCATGAAACTGCTCACAACGACGTGTGTGAGGATTATCTTCAGTAACCGGCCCGTGGCTTCTGGACTGACACGTTTCTGTTGGGTTTTGTCACATTTATTTATTTTGGTGCTTTGAGCGTCTACCTCCATTATATTAGAGAGAATATTAAAATTAATTTAAAAAAATTACACAGAAACTCCAAACAAAAGTGTGGGAACAACAGGTTGTGGTTTTGTGGGGGTTATGTGCCAGACTATTTCTTGGCCGGGTGCAGTGATATCCTGGAGTCACAGTTTATTCATAGATTAATAAATGAATTTGTAAAAAAAAAAAAAAAAAGATGAATACTTATTTTTATTGTACAATTAGTTGTTAATCCATGAAATGCTTTATTACTATTTCTGTGACACTTGTGGTCCTCCACAGTTGTCTGCCTATTTGCAGCCTGGCTGCTGTCTAAAGTAAAACAACTATAAGAAATAAAAACCCTGATTTCAGTGCTGTGATGAAAGCAGAATAAAACATCCAGTAGTATTAATAAATTGGCAGGTTGTATTTCTAAAGAATAGAAACAGTGTGACTAAGAAAGAGAGACAGATGGTGTTATTATTCTATAGACATTACACTGTGCAATCAACATTCACTTTATCATGAGATACATCAAAAAAGGTGTTTATTGCCCCTTTAAAATAGAGCTGTGAGGGCAATAAACTGAAAAATGTCCCTTTAACTAACTTCAGCCTCTGCAGAGGAAATTAATAAATAAACATCATGAGAATCCACCAATAACAACGCGCCTTACATCACATGTAGTATAACTGTGGTTGCAACATAAATATATATATTTTAATAATAATAATAATGTCTATATATTGTTGACGTCGCTTGTTACGTCGCCGTGTGCGTGGATCTCTTCCGGTGTGTGTGACCCGGATGCTGACGGAGCGGACACGCCGCACCGCCGCCGCCGCCGCTGCTGTCGTGTGTCGGTGAGTCCGACCGACGGTTTTCTGCTGAATCTCAGCGGGGCCGAGTCGTCGGGAGGAAGCGGAACCCCGCCGAGCAGGGCAGGTGTGTGTCAGGTGAGCCCGCGGACCGAGCCGGGTCCTCGCGGGGTGCGGCGCGCGGAGAGGCGGCTAACGGTAGCCGAGTTTAGACGGTGACTGAGAGGCGCGCGACACGGCAGCAGGTAACGGTACCGAGCCGCCACAACACAAAAACACACCCAGACCGGCCCCGCTGCTGCCACACCGACAGCGCGGCTGTTACCGGCGGCCTCCCGGTGCGGACCGGCGGTCCGTCCCGGTGTCCGAGCCGCGGGGCTAGGCGGCTAACGCTAGCCTGAGTTAGCTCGTAGCCCCGCCGCGTGACCTCTGACCCGCCGGGCGGCCTCACGTGTCGCCCGGTGACCCCCCACCTGTGCCCGGAGGTGCTCTCCACCTGTGCGGCCGGTGTCAGGGGGACGTCCCGGCCTCACGTGTTGCCGCCGCGTTGCATCATGTGTGCGTCGTGACGGCGGCCGAGCTGTCAGCCGCTGGTGATGGAGTCTCCATCCACCGGAAACGCTCCGTGAAGCCGGTTCGTCGTGTTTCAGGTGTTTTTCCTGGCTGCCACCAACACAGGGCGGTGCTGCCTCACCTGCGCAGCTCACCTGGACGCCGCCCCGCTGACCGCGGCTCACTTTAGCCCGAGCCGCGGTACCGGAGGCCGCCGAGGTGTTTGACAGTCGGCGGTGCTGTGACGGAGCCCCAGTCGGTGTTTATCAGATATTATCATTACATGGGACTCACAGAGGCTTTAGTTCTTCTCACAGGTAAATACCTGCTCACCTGTTTCTGAGGAAAGACTCTTCTCCCCTTCTGGATAATTTAACTTGTTCTATAGTTCCAAGTACTGAGGTTTCTGGTGGTGATTGATCAGCCTGTTACAGATATATTGAGTTATAACTGTGTCAGCGTGTATCTGTTATCTGACCAGGGTGTGTTTGGACAGAATAATTTTACTTTAAGCGTTCAGGAAACACGTCCAGAGCAGCGGCGAGTGTTAAATGTTCTTCTGGGTTTTTCAAACATTAGTATTTTGCTTTTAGAGAAACGGAAGCAAACCTCTGTGACTTGAGTGTAACTCTGAAAGTTTATTCAAACTAAAATAAAATAATCTTTTGTTGACCGTGTCTGTAATTAGATAACATTCCTGTTATTGACCTGCTTTTTAAATCTGCTGATTGAACTTTAAATGTTATTTTTGTGATTCCACAGGTTTGTCTACTGTTTTACTGTACAGATAAACTGAAACCAACATTTAAATCGAATATTTCCTCAGACTTCACTGTTAGAACACAGCGGAAACGAAGAAACTTACAGACTGAAATGATTTAATGTCAGTTTCACCTCAGGCGAACTGTAGACATCTGTGGGATTATTAAAATATCTGTTACATAACAGCTAAAATATACCATGTGGTTTTTCCTGACTTTGTAAAGGGAAAACTGACCAAACCCAGAGTAAAACTACCAAGAATGGACACAACCCAACATCTGCTGATATTTTCTTGATCAATCTGTTACTTGTGTGGCCCGTCAAGCATTAAAAAGACAATGTAATCAATGGCAAATCAATCACAATTTCCTAACAGTCTGGCTTCATCAAATGTCTGGTTTTCTTTGACCAAAAGTCCAAAATCCAAAAATATTTATTTTACTGTGATTTTTAAATCAAAGAAAAGCAAAAATATTTGAGAAGCAGGAACTAACGGATGTTGCTGCAAACCGACATTAAGAAAAAGTTTTGTACTCGGGTCCTTTATGAACGAGTTTACACTCAGTGTAATGGCCAGTTATCAGCTATATTGACTGAATTTCCCCTCCAGGATCAATAAAGGTTTATCTTATCTTATGTACATGCTGATGAAACCAAACACAACAGCTCACACAGTTTTCATTAAGCTTAAAATGTTCAGTGTTTGTCGACACGAATGACATTGTGTCGTCTTCTTCTGTGGTGGTTTAATGGCACCGACGTGAGAATCAGCTGTGCTTCATCATATTAATCATATTTGGCTCACATGTTCTCACTAGACATGTTCTAATGTTCAATATAATCTCAGTTTATTTTCATGCATACGTGTGTGTTATCGTGCAGCACCTCAGGGGGAGCAGAGACGAGTTCTCTCGGTATATTTCACCTCAGGTTTTCTTTCCTTTTCCCAGATGAGAGAAACCTGCCTGGTGGCAGCAGAGAGCGGTGAACCTGCCTTGGAGGAAAGCTAACCCACGAATGGCCTGCCAGTCTGTCGCTGCAGTCATGGACGAGCAGGCCCTGCTGGGGCTCAACCCGAACGCCGATGCCCGCTACAGGCAGAGGGTAAGAACAATACTTGGTGTTTAACCAAAGTACCACCAGCTGAGTTAATCCAGCCATGGAGGGTGTAGTTTAGAAGTGAAAGCAGGATCTGTTGCAGGGTTAAAGGGAAATGTCTCCATGTCAGTGTTGATGATAAATGTAGTCAATTGAAGCAATATATTCCTCAGTGCCACTTTGACAGAGTGCAACTACATGTACCAGGATGCATTGCGCACAAGCATCTGACGCCTGCAGCATTTCTTCTGCCCGAATGAATCAAAACGTTTCCTCGTCCCTAACTTCCTCATAACATGAGCCCTCATATTTTGGGACGCTGTTGTTGCCATTGGTAACGTAGCTGGTTTACAACTCGAGCAGGAGGCGGAGAACTGAAATCCAAGCTGAAGAAGCCTGTAGTTCTCCATGCTGTAAACGTCACATGACGGCGCTGAAACTGAAGAACAACTACAGGTTTCTTTGCCACATTCTCAACACCAGGACCCTGAAACTGAAGCAGCTAAATGGAATTCAGCCATTATCATTTTATAATTTCTGCCTGTAAATCGTCGTTGATTTTGTCTTTTAGCTACTTGTTAGAGAGCGACTCCACCAAAGACATGGAACTAAAACTAAAAACTCGGTATCAAAGTCCCCAAACTGTGAGCTGTTAACAAGCTTAGCTACAGCTCGCTGCCCGTCTTCTTCGCTGGTGGGTTTTACTGCGGCTGTCGCCACTTTCTGGACGTTGTTGGGAAAACGTCTAAGCTGTTCACATGTCGGGTTGCTGTGGATTCGTTTTTGATCCTTTAATAATTCTAATTGCTGAGGTAGATTTGTTAACTGGTGATTTTCCTGCTCCGTCTTTAGGTCATTCCTCTGTTTGTGGGAGAGGTTATTAATTATTACTATTAGAAAGTATTTATATTGATTGTTTGACCAGTAAATGCCTCAGTAATGTTGCTGTGTGTGTGTCGATCTTCAGGCCATGGCTTACTTTGAGCAGCTGAAGGAGTCTCAGGATGCCTGGGAGGTGTGTGGAGAGGCCCTCGCTAAAGGGATTTACAAGTGAGTGTCCCAACACAGGTTTTATATTTTCCAGCTGATCGATTGGATCCTCGCATCTGATCGTATCTGATCTGTTTATTTCAGTGATGACCATGTGAAGTTCTTCTGCTTCCAAGTGTTGGAACATCAGATAAAGTTCAGGTGAGGAGGAGGAGAAGGAAGAGGAAGAGGCTGTTTCTTTATCTTTAATGAATAATAATAATTATAAACTCACTGGTGTGCTGCTGTTTGTGTTGCAGACACGCTGGTCTGAGTGCAGTCCAGCAGCAGCTCATCAGAGAGACTCTGATGAAGTGGCTCCAGTGTCAGGTACTTTTACTTCACTTAAACTGCAGTATTTCCACTTTGTGATACTTTATACTTCTACTCATTTCAGAGAGAAATATTGTACTTCATCATGTGATCAGCTCACAATAAAGTATTTAACGTAATTAAAATGCTGCTAACATGTAAATGCACCAGTGTTAACGATACAATAATATATATTCAGGAATTCCACAGACAACAAAACCAAATGTGCAATATGAATATATAGAAGAGAATATATTGTAAAATTAAAAAGAGACACTACTGTTTTATTTAAAGTACTAATAATACAGTTAAGTATTTATATAAAGGCACTACACAGAAGCTTTAAAGTTTAAATAAAACTATTTAAAATTAGATTTACTGGCCTGAGAAGAGGTCTTAAACAATATGCAAGAGGAGGAGTTAAAAATATAACGTATATTTAAAGTGTTTAGTGGAGGAGTAGCTGAGTTTGTTATATAAACTCACCAGAGCCAATTTTCTGCTTAATGAATACTTTTACTTGTGAAACTGCTGATTGTACTTTAACTAAGATACACTTTGAAATGCAGGATTTTAACTTGTAACGCAGTATTTTTACACAGTGGTGTTGCTTCTTTTACTGAAGTAAAATATCTGAATGTGTTTATTTATTCATTGAAATGTATTTTCAGATATAAAAAAAACTACAGGAGAACCTTGTTTAAAGACGTCCAGGACTCAAAACAAGACAAAGCAAGCAGCATTAAATAAATTAATCAGAAATCATAATTTTTATGATAAGTTATGGGTCCATGTTGTACCAAACAAGTGGAGACTCATGTGACAGTTGCAGCCGATTATTTATGTTGCTGTGCCTGAGAAGCTCCTGCAGATGGTTGATGGGTTTTTTTGTCCCTTTTCCTCGCCTACAGCTGATGAACGCCCAGCCTGAGAAGCCGTTCATCAGGAACAAGGCGGCTCAGGTGTTCGCCCTCACCTTCGTCATGGAGTATCTGACTCTGTGGCCCAAGTTCTTCTTCGACATCCTGTCACTGGTGGGTCTGAACCCGCACGGCGTCGACATCTACCTGAGGACGCTCATGGCCATCGATGCCGAGGTGGTCGACAGAGACATCCTCCACTCACTGGAGGTAAGATCCTCCTCCTCCTCCTCCAACTCACAGGCTTCCCACTGAGAAACGAGCCGAAGAGGCGAGGAAGAGACACAAGCAGAGAGAAGTCGAGGTGTGTCACACCTCTTTTATACGACACAGGTGCCGAAAAGACTTCCACAAAGGATACACCTTTGCTTCCTCGCCTCCTCTCTCCTCGAGACATCCTTCAAGGAGGCAGGAGACGAGGAGAGCTGAAACAGGTGCTGAAACAGTTAATTAATCACCAACTCTTTTAATAATTGCTTCATCATTTATCTCCCAAAATATACAAGTACAAAGAGTAAAAAGTACTACAACAAGCAGAGAGTAAGAGAGTAAATGTAACTTAAAATCTTTATTCTCCATATCGGTTGAATAGTATTCTTAACCTAAAACAAAGCAAAGAAAGTAAAATCAGAACCAGAGCGAGGCAGAAAAGATGAAAGTTGATATTATGAGAATAGGAAGAGGAAGTAAAACCCACAAAGTCAATGACCAACACATAACAGAGATGTTTGTGCAGCGACGAAACTGGTTTGGAAGGAAGGAAAGTAAACGAACACGTGATGGAAAATCTGGTAATGATCTTCGTCTTTGAATGATCAGTGATTTTAGCAGCTTGAGTAACTGGCTTCGTTGCTTCTTCTTCTTCCTTCTTCAGAAGTCAAAGATTTGACCTCTCTCTCTTCCCTAAATGTTTCCTCCAGGAGACGCGTAGAAACACGTTAATCAAAGACAGCATGCGGGAGCAGTGCATCCCCCACCTGGTGGAGTCCTGGTTCCAGATCCTGCAGACCTACCAGCTGTCCCACCCGGAGCTCACCTGTCAGTGTCTGGAGGTGGTGGGAGCCTACGTGTCCTGGATCGACCTCAACCTCATCGCCAACGACCGGTCAGTCACCTCACACACACACACTCACACACACACTCACACACACTCACACACACACACACACACACACACACACAGGATTTTAAAAAACAGACAGAGGGATTATTGTACTGGATAACAGATCAGAACCTGCACAGAACGTTGTTTATATAGATCCACAAGCATTCAAGGTTTGTCCGGATCCTCAAAATGTCTTAGTCTTATTTTCAATATTTATAGTTTTAATATATGATGCCTTGTGTTATGAGAAATTTCTCCCACTGGATTCACTTATTCAAGTATATTTTGGTCCAGCTCGTTCTTTTGCTTAATGTGGAGAATTAACTGCAGCTACTCTGAGAATGATCAGAACAGATTTATTGTTTTACTGTGTTGTTGAAATTAACAATTCCAAGCAAATTATATGAAAGATTTAAATTGAAATGTTTTTTTAAGGGTTTTATCTAATGTAAAGCGTAACAGTGGGACACAATTCATTGCATTTTCCAATAATTTGATTCCTTTATGAGATCTTATGTATGATTGTTACATTGAGACATTGAAATATCCAGAAACATATATTAATATTATATTATTAAATATATTGATATTGTCAAGTTGACTTCAAACCTCAAGCTCAGCCCTGATGTACATTCGTTTTACTGTGTAACAGGTTTTAAATTGTCTGTCAAGGTCTTAAAAATATTACATTTGATGTCAGAAAGTGTTCAGCAACCCTGAGCATTATTATAAGCTCCAGATCTTCTGTGGCTCTCTGGTGTTTCCAGGTTTGTGAACCTGCTGCTGAGTCAGATGTCTGTGGAGGAGCTCAGGGAGGAGGCCTGCGACTGCCTGTTTGAAATAATCAACAAAGGAATGGACCCCGTGGATAAAACCAAGCTGGTGGAGTCTCTGTGCCAAGTTCTGCAGTCTGCTGGATTCTTCAACGTGGAGCAGGTTCGACTTTTCCTTTGTGACCCGCAAAGTAGAAAACAACATTTCTTGATGAGAGATGACATGAAAAGTATCATTAATACAGAAGAATCTGCAGTTACTGTGCACTTTTAAAATCATAGCTGGGTTACAAAAATTCATGTCATGTTATTTGGTTTCACAGAAACATTAAAGAAAGTGAGAATATCACCCAACTTTAACCTAAACTTGACAAATAATAATTTAAAGGGATAGTTTGTATGAGGTATGTATCCATAGTCAGTGTATTACCAACAGTAGATGATGCTCAGCGCAGCTGATGTGGAGTAGCAAGATGTATTTTAGCCAACCTAAAAAAAAAACCAGTATCAGTCTAAGTGTTTTCACAGCTTTACCTCGCCGTCAGACCGCCCTTTCTGACGGGGAACTGAAGCTGTTGTGTCGCTCTATTCACAGCCACAAGACTCCTTTGACAAAACCAATGATTTTACCTTGCAGAACACAGGAGATGCTGGTCCAGCTCTGCCTCGATCGGTTGGTTAGTTAGTCTGACTTTGGTGTGTTAAACTCGTTACTTAGGATCCGAATGAATGTGTTACGACGTGTAACGAGGCAGCGGCAGAGTAGCAGCTCCTGTGTTCTGCAAGGTAAAAATGATTTTTTTGTCAAAGGAGACTGATGACTTTGAAGAGAGCGATGTAACGGCTTCAGTTCCCATCGGAAAAGGCTGGAAATACAAATATCTAAAAAAGATTTGATTGTTACCTATTTATAGATTGTTTCTTTTATTTGAGTCCATTTCAGACGGAATTGAAAATGTGTTATAAAACCTGCCGTTTGCAAAGTGACTCCCTGGTTGGTTTTTGTAGCTCAGAGCAGAAACATGTTTACATTCCCAGCCGGAGGTCACACGCTCTTCCTGCTTCTCCTCACTTCCTGGATGGCTGAGTGTTTTATTTCCCTCTTCCTGTCCCGTCAGGAGGAGGACGTGGACTTCCTGGCCAAGTTCTCTCGGCTGGTGAACGGGATGGGTCAGAGTCTGGTGCTGAGCTGGACCAAACTGGCCAAGACGGGTAACGTGAAGGACGCGGCGGACGCGCTGCAGGCCGTGGAGGCCAAAGTGCCGCTGCTGCTCCAGCTGCTGGTGCACGAGGACGACGACATCTCCGCCAACATCGTCGGCTTCTGCTACGAGTACCTGCACGTCCTCAAACAGGTGAGCTTCACCTCGACCAATCATTTATCAATTATTAACCAATAATTAATGAATATCTTTGGGTTTCAGACTGGTGTTTGTAATAAAATAAAGCTGAAACGAGTCACAGAAGTGATGGAAGACGTGTTTTCTTTTGTCTTTGTAGCTTCCCCAGCTGACAGACCAGCAGAAAACCAACGTAGAGGTGAGTCTTCGGTTGTAAACGATGCTGACAAATATCCGATCCACGTTTGAGGTTTAAAATAATAAATACTGTTGTTTAACCACAGGCCATCATGCTCGCTGTCATGAAGAAACTGACGTATGACGACGAGTACAACTTTGAAAACGAGGTGAGTTTCTTGACCCGCCGCCCGAGTGTCACGTTCCTCCCCGAGAACGTTGAAACTACAGCAGATCTCCTGGTTTGTGTTTGTCAGGGGGAGGACGAGGCGATGTTTGTGGAGTACAGGAAACAGCTGAAGATGCTGCTGGATCGTCTGGCTCAGGTGTCTCCGGAGCTGCTGCTGGAGGCCGTACGGCGAGTCTTCACCAACACCATGCAGTAAGTTCGTTATTACATCCACATGCAATAAATAATTCACTGAATTTACATTTTTATCTCTCTCGACGACACTTCTCTGTTCTCCGTCCTCTCAACTCATTTGAGTCATTTGAGGCTTCCCAGACAATTTTCTGTTTTTTACAGGATCTGAATCATGCAAACGGTTCATTTTTGGCAAAATTTGACATGAAGAACAAAGGGATTCTGATGAAATATCACTATTTTAGAATTTACGGAGCAGATGATTAGTTCAAGGGCCGTTGGAAAATCCAATAATTTCTGCCCTTATAGTTTCTGGTTCGATGGTGTAATGTTGGCGATGGCAACTTGTTCAGACACCTCTTGCAGTGCTTATTGCATCCTATCAGAGCCTATTCTGTGAAAAAACATCAACGTTATATATTAAATTAAACAACAATGAAGCAACATTGAATATATTCAGTATATTTCAATTTGGTGACAACTCAGTGGATCTCCCACCAAATCTGGTTATATTTGAACAATGTGCATAATAACCCCTGTAGGTGAATCTGCCCGACTTTTGACATTTAAATCTGGAGCACATCCAGAGCCGGTGCAACAAATCTGATGTAAACTGGAGATAAAGTGTCTTTGCAAATAAAATGTACGTGAATGAACAACGATCAAAGTCATGTACAGGTTTTACAAAACAGTTTCACGTATTTTGTGAAAATGCAAAAACATTTAATTGGCAGAAACACGTGTGTCCGACATCAGTAGACGCAGCTTTATTTAAGGACTGTGGATAGAAAGTATTTGATGTACGATACAAACCAAAGCACATCCGTCCGTGTTCAGCTTTGACCTGTTAGAAACATGGAGGTCCAGACCCGTCATGTCGACTGCCAGTTTTCCTCCATCCCAGAAGTTCATCTTGTGCCTTGTTGTTCAGGAACTGGCAGACGGCTCCGTTCATGGAGGTGGAAGTGGCCATCAGGTTGCTGTACATGCTGGGCGAGGCCCTGCCGGCATCTCACGGCGCTCATTTCTCCGGAGACACGGCAAAGACAAGCGCCCTGCAGGACATGATGAGGACGGTCAGTCTCATATGTTGTTCAATATGTTTTCCCCTCATTAAAGCAGTAACATGACACCGATCCATGTTTTCTCCTGCCTGAATCCTCAGCTGGTGTCCTGCAACGTCAGCAGCTACCAGCACAGCTCCGTGTCTATGGAGTTCTTCGAAACAGTCGTTCGATACGATAAATTCTTCATCGTGGAGCCTCAGCACATCCCAAATGTTTTGGTGAGTGACTCTTCAGCCGATATAAGAAACTTTGCACATTATTTAAACAAACGATGAGGTGAGTTGAGGTAAATCAGATCTAACCAGCAGGCCGGTGTTGTGTTCACTGTCAGATGGCATTTCTGGACCAAAGAGGACTGAGACACAACAGCCCGAAGGTCCGCAGCAGAGTGGCCTACCTCTTCTCCAGATTCATCAAGACTTTGCAGTGAGTGGACAAAACGACAGAAACATCTTACAATACAGAACAGTCCTGCGGCGTGGAGCTCATAGCGTTTGGATGTAGTTTATATCTTCCAAATCTGAACAAAAACCAAACATGATGAGTTTCACCAAATTTGTATTAACTGCATGGTGAAGAATCATGTGTACACAAGATAATAACTTAATGAAAACAATCCTGATACTAAGATACTTAAACAAAACAACATCCTGATAATAAGACAACATAATAACTACTTGTCCTGATACCAAGACAGTAACAAGAAATAACCCTGAAGGGATATTTTCCCCACCGTGGGTTTATAAAATGACCCTTTAGACCGACATGCGAAACCGGTCGATTACGTTTGACGTTGTGTAACTGCGTGTTTACACAAGCAAAACATTTTACTAAATGTAATGAAATCAGCTCAATGAAGTATATGTGAAAAGGTAGTTGTGTGTAAAGAGTGAAACACCAGCAGCCTCAGGAAACACTGAAACAGTCTTTCAATCTGAAGCCATACAGGATCTTCTCAGGTCATGTCTTTATTTAACCAAATGTGACGGACACATTTGCTGCGTGGGATCAAATGTTCCAGCTCTTTGTGACTGTGTGTTGATCTGTTAACAGTAAACACATGAACACCTTTATCGAGGACATCCTGACCAGGATCCAGGACCTGCTCGCGCTCGCTCCTCCTGTAAGTATCTACACGTCGTCACTTAATTCATCTGTAATGTTAAAGATATCTACATCATTCCTCGGCGTTTCCATCTGTCCAGGATAACGGCTTCCTGGCTCTGCTGACCAGCGACGACCAGCTGTTCATGTTCGAGACGGCGGGCATCCTGATCGTGAACGCAGAGTGTCCCGTGGAGAGGAAACAGGCGCTGATGAGGAGCCTGCTGCTACCGCTGATGGATGCGTTCCGCCTGCTGCTCGCCAAACTGGCGCAGGAGACGGAGGAGGAAAGGCAGACTGCCCTCGCCGACTGTCTGAGCCACGCGGTCGGATTCGCCAGGTGAGCTTCTCACGTTTAATGTTTAAACAGTTTAAACAGATTTAGTGTTCGGACTCCTGTAGACTCTCGAGAAGCGACAGATATTTGGTTAAAATCAGATCCAGGCTGATACGGGATTTTTGAGACTGATGACAATGATTTCAGAGGAAAAATTCACCGAATACTGATACTTATATCAGATAACATCATGATACTGATATATATTGATATATCTGTGATGGGCGAAAGACACAGATGTTGAGATGTTGTCTCAATATCTGTCTTGTTTAAAATGGACATTTAACATTAGAACGGAGCTGCAACTAAACCCACCAACAGGGCTGTATGTGATAAAATTATGTTGTTATTCTCACTATTTAAAGCCTCAAGTCTTTTTGGCAATAAAGATCTTTCGTGGAACCTTTTTTACCTTTTGCAGGTCTTAAATGTAGTTATTTTTATTGTCTTTATGTTTCAACACAACAGCACCTACAAGTGTCCAGTGTTTATAATGAATCTTAAGTTCACCACCTTCTTCTTCTTCTTCTTCTTCTTCTTCTTCTTCTTCTTCTTCGTTTGCAGTCGGACCAGCAAAGCGTTCAGCAACAAGCAGACGGTGAAGCAGTGCGGCTGTACGGAGGTCTACAGAGACTGTCTGCAGACCTTCCTGCCTGCACTGAGTTGTCCCGTCCAGCGGGGGGTGCTGCGCAGCTCGGTACGTTCCTTCCTGCATCGAATGATCATCTGCCTGGAGGAGGAGGTGCTGCCGTTCGTCCCCGCCGCCTCCGAACACATGCTGAAGGACTGCGAGCCCAAAGATCTGCAGGAGTTCATCCCACTCATCAGCCAGATCACCGCCAAGTTCAAGGTACGCAGAGAGAAATGGGACAAAATGGCACCTTTATGAAACCGATGACAATCAGATTAACAAGTGTTTCATCCCGTTGCCACGGCAGCGGCAGGTGTCTCCGTTCCTGCAGCAGGTCTTCATGCCGCTGGTGCTCGCCATCTTCGAGGTGCTGGCGCGGCCGGCGGAGGACAACGACCAGGCGGCCGCGCTGGAGAAACAGATGCTGAGGAGGAGCTACTTCACCTTCATCCAGACCATCACAGGAAGTGGGATGAACGAGGTGATGGCCAATCAGGGTGAGTCAGCAGTATTCGACTGTGGCGGTCTGTTTGGTCGTGTGGGTTAAGTTAGTCTTTTTGATGTTTTGAGTTTAAGAAAATTGGAAAAAAACATTTAACAAATTGAAAATTTCTAAAATATAACAAGATAATCTCAACAAAAGGTGCATTTTCTATTTTTTTCTGAACATTCAACCACAGTTATTCATCAGTGAATTCATTTTTCTCAGGTGTTAGAAGTATGAAGTATTAAAACATGTTAAAACGATAAGTTGTGGTTTTTATGGAGCGAGATGAAACATGTCCAGTGAGCTTCAGAGGAGCTGGGAGGAGGATTCTGTTGCCTCTGGACAGAGCCAGGCTAACTGTTTCCCTCTGTTTCCAGTCTTTATGCTAAGCTAAGCTAAGCGGTGAATGTTTTGTTGCTGTTTTCAGGAGCAGAAAACATCGAGCGAGTCGTGTTCACCATCATCCAGGGAGCCGTGGACTTCCCCGACCCCATCGCTCAGAAAACCTGCTTCATCATCCTGTCCAAGCTGGTGGAGCTGTGGGGTGAGAAGCACCGGAAAAGATCCAACAGACGGAGGTTTCAGGTTATTTCTCTGGTCCTGCTCAGCGCTTCTTTGTTTTTATGATTGTTGTCTTCTGATCTGACCTGCAGGAGGGAAAGACGGCATGGTGGGTTTCCCCGACTTCATCTACAAACACATCGTTCCTGCCTGTTTCCTGGCTCCTCTCAAACCGACCTTTGACCTCTCGGACGCTCAGACAGTCCTGGTACGTTTCTCTCCTTCAGTCCAGCCCTCAAACGCATTTTATTTATGAGCAGAGTTCAGCACCGCTCTCCTTTGCTTTTCAGACGCTGTCAGAGTGTGCTCTCACGCTGAAAATGATTCATCTCAAAAGGGTAAAAACTCTTAAATAATGTTGAGCTTTGGAATATTTCTCATATTTTAGATATGGAGGAATTTCTTCCCACTTGTTTGTTGTAAATAGTTGTATAATCTTTTCTTTCAGGGGCCGGAGTTTATCCAGTTCTTGCAGCAGGAGTATTTGCCTTCACTTCAGGTGTCGCCAGAAATCTCACAGGTGAGACGTCCTGAATGTTTCTTTTGAGTGGAAACATGACAAATGGAAAAATAAATTTTATCTCATATTGTTGATTTAGTAGGAAATCTTTTTAATTCTGACATAAGTCAAATGTTTTGACTTAAGACAGTGACTACTTTTACATGCACAGAATATTCAGCCCTTATTATTATCTTATATATTATCATAATTCAGAATATCCAAACAGAATCTGCTGTTTACACCCGGATCAGATTCAGAAGAATAGAGGAATATTAGTGAGCATGTAAACGTAGTCCGTGTGTTGGCTTCCCTGGTCAGACCTGGTCACCTTGACATTCAGGGTTTGACGGAGGATCGGCCTGGAATGACCCATCGGAGGATCTCAGGTTGCATGTCGGCTTGTAGGAGGTCAGATATGTAACCTAGAGCCTTAAAGGTGATCATTAAAATGTTAAAATTCTTATGTTCTGAATTTAATATTACAGGAGCTTTGTCAAGTGCTTCAGCAGCCCGACATCAAAGTCCTGAAAAACTACATTAAGGTACGATCGTGTTTCTTACCATCAGTGAGACTGACTGATTGTTTGTTTGATTCATTGATCGCCTGATGACTCCTTCCTTCTGTCCGTGCAGGCGTTCTTTCAGCGAGCCAGACTGTAGGAAATAAAACTGGAAGTTCACTGGGACTGAAAGGACACTTCACAGGAAGTGGTCGCACACGCCACTTACAACTAAAACAAAAAAGGAACTTAGCATAGGAGCTGCTTTTGCACTTAAAAAGCGAATGCGTAACAAAGCCCAGCGTTGTCTAAGTGAGGACGTGGACAGGAAGTCGGTGGACGGATGAATCCCTCCAGCCGCCGCCGAGACGAGCTGTCCATGTGGACTCGAGACGTAAAGCAGCTCGACGGATGATCCGAAATGTGGAGAACTTTGTGGAAAGTCGAGTGAGTCGGGCTTTTAGAAGTAAACACAGATCTGTGGGAGACGACACGACTATCTGGAAAACATTTGGCAATTCTCCGTAAACGCCCGTCGGTTAGGATTTGATAGCTTTATTCTAGTCAGACCTTCACGTTAGAAACCACATTTGAAAACATGCTAGATTTGAGTTTTTTGGGATGTTGTTGCTGCCACAGAATGGACAAGAAATAAGGGCTGAACTGTATTTTTATTCAAAATGTGGCATTGATTTATTTTATTTTTTTATGTGTTGATTTATTGGATGGATGTTTGATTTTAAGTTTGAAGTGAGACGTGAAAAGTGTTCACAGCCCGGCGCGATCTTTAACTTCCACACACTTTATTGTCCTGAATTCTCAATTTAAAAGCAAATATTCTGGATATTATCTCAACCATTCTTTATATTTGTTACCTGATGGGATGCAGATACTTTAAGTTAAATTAGCCCCGTATTATAAAACTGAGGACCCGATAATAGTCTTTGGAATATTTTTGTTTCCTGGAAATATGAGAAATATTTTGGGCTGTTTCAGATGGAAATGAACATAAAGTGGAGGAACAAAGTGTAAATAAGAGAATAAGATGTTAAAAAATGTAAATAAAGTTCCTAGGATTAGTTTTTTTTAAAATCTTCATTCCCATCTGGAAACTAATTATGGAAGCTCATTTGTGCCAGAAAATTATTATAAAAAGATTAAAAGTTAGAAATGATAACAATATAACAAGTCAAAGTTTTGACGTACTCATAATTCTGATTTACAATCTCACAAATGTGACCTTGTAAATCTCATAATTGTGAATTTGTTTATCATAACTTTTATTTATCAAAATCTTGACGTTATAAGTCAGACTTCTGACATAATATCTCATTATTTTGACCTTGCAAGACTCATAATTGTGAGCATTTAAAATTTTTGAATTAGTCAAAATTTTGACGTAGTATACTTCTGATCTTGTAAATCTCATTTACACTAAAGTCATATTTTTTAGTTAGTATTTCTTTACTAATACTACATTCTTGAACTATTATAGTTACTTTAAGGACTTGCCATGAGTATTTTTATTTATCATGATTTTTATTCATCATACTTTTGACTTAGTGAATCTCATAATTGTTACTAAAAGTCAGAATTTTCAGTTACTATGTCATAATTGTGACTTGCTGAGTATTTTTATCATATTTTGACTCAGTATTTTATAATTTCACCTCTGCAACTCTCGTAATTGTGACTTAAAGTGAAAAATGTGACTCATCTCATACTGTTAGTTTAGTAAATCTCCTAATTTTGATTTAGTATCTAAAAGTGTTGAACTCCCAATTATGACTGAAAGAACCAGTGTGCAAGATTTAGGGGGATCTATTTGCAGAAACTGAATATAATATAAGTTTATTTTCATTATTGTAGAATCACCTGAAACTAAGAGTTGTTGTGTTTTCGTTATCTTAGAATGAGCCGGTGATTCCACCGTGGGTGAGGAGAGGGGTTTCCAGTTGGTTGCAATCTGCAACTTCACCACTAGGTGCCACTATATCAACACACTGGTCCTTTAAAACATCACCATTTTGATTTATTGAGTATTTTTATTTTTGTCATTTCTAACGTTTTATCTATTTTCTTTTTCTTGGCGGCAGTGAGCTTCCGTAGCTGCATAAACTCGTTCATAGGAATCATTCATGTACAGCTCGTGTAATAAACAAGAGTCTGCCGGTTTACAGAAGGAGCTAGATGAATTTTATATCAAAGCATTTGTGACAATTCAGGATGATCGACAAATTGATTATGCAACGCTTTACTGCGATCAATACTGTGAAGAAGCTGTCAAACAGTAACGAAACCAATCAGTGCGGGACGATGAGATCTAACTGTACAAACTGTCTGTCTGATTTTTGCTGATGTGAAAAACCACAAACCCACGTTTTAACTGTTGACTCTGCACAGACGCTTCTGTTCTTTAAAAAGTTCCCACTTTGTTTTGTTTCGCCCCCGACACTCGTTAACTGATCCCACTGTTGAAATCAGATTGTGATGTTCAGTGCACTTAATGTAATTTGGTTTATCTGATTTACAGATTCACATTTCTTTTTCCCAGAAACTTTGCCTTTGGACAACCTCCAGAGAAAGTGCCTGAAAGTGTTGCATTCAATAACATGTGGTCATACAGGCGTATAAATAAAGCTACTTTAAAGTATAAGTTTAGGTGTTACTTTATATTTTTCTCATTGTCAACAAATCCCACAAAAAGACAAAAAACAAGATGTGTCAGTTTATTTCTCAGAGCCCATTGATTCCTACAAAAGTCGTAAATATTTGAAAAAACAACAAAAAAAACCCCTCAAAAATATCGTTTCCCCTTTAAAAAGGATTAAGAATTTCCCTAAAACAGCTGCTCACTGTAGTTTTTATCAAACAGGATTAAATAGTGCATTTGTTGGGGACTATTTTCAGCGGCGGATGAATACACATTTGGATTAGACAGTATTTGTTAGTAGGATCAGTTCATTGTTGGTTTGGCTCTTTATGTGGGATTCCTAGACAAGACGAAATAACTTGATATTTGGAAAGCTGAACAATTAGTTTACATGCACAATAAGTTCAGTTAAACTTTCATCTTCTCCTTGGAAACGGTTGTTTGGCAAAAGAAAGCTGATCTTGATGTTCGCTTGAGAGCCAAAACTGTAAAAACCTAATAACGGGACCTTTAGCTAATGTTACAAATAGCCCAGACTTATTTTTGTTATTTCTGTAAATGTTTCTGAAAGATTTAGGAAATGCAGATGTTAGCTGTCTTCCCCTGATTATCTTTGTGTCTAGTACAGAGATCGGTTTGGCCTAGTTTAGCACAACATCTACCATAACATCATGTCTGAAGTGGTTGTAAAGTGATTTTCTTCCTTTTTTACAAGAATAATTTGACGATTTTTGAAATTGGCTCATTAGCTTAGCATAAAGACTGGACGCAGGAGGAAACCGGTAACTTGTTTCTGTCCAGAGCTCAAAAATAATCCTACCAACTGCTCTGAAGCTCATTTATTAACCGGTTTGTTTAAAGTGAACACAAACACATCCTGACTGTTCTTAACAGACGTGAGATTTATTGATATCCATCTGAACATCTCACTCTAACACAGAAATCACCACATTTATCCACAAATATTGAACTTTTCCCTCTAATGTAGCAGCAGTTTTGACACAGTTTGACCTCTGTACTCATGTTAACCTGCTGCGACACTAAAACACAGACACACGGTCGACCTGCACTTAAATCACTCGTTAATTTATGTTTAAAGTCCACTCAACTTGACTGACGAATATTCCCACAAACAGCTGCAGTAATGTTTGAATGTGATCGTGTTCCTCGTCGTAGTTTTCGCTCCGACAACAGAAGTCAACTCTTATTTTCCTCCAGAAAACCCACTAAAGTAGAATCAGCTGTTCTGATCAGATTATTTCTAAATACCACGACCACTCGAATATCTGCTTCATTGGAAGGTTATTGATGAATATTCAGCCTGTTTTTATTTTATTTTTCTGTTTAAATTCAGTTCTTCAGCAGATTGAAGAGAAACTGAAGTTTGCTCATAAAGAAAAAACTTGCCAAATGAATTAATTTGTTCATTGATGGTGAAATGTGTTGATTTGTTGTTTTGATACGGAGGTGAACCTTCTGTTAGAACATCCGTTAGAACCAATAAAGTGTTTACTAATCATGACATATCAGACTTCCTGCTTCAGTTACTGATTCAACATTTTTTGGACCTGAATTGCTTCTTCATACTTTCAGCTACAGAAACTGTTCAAATATCAACATGTTCAGCTCTCTAACAACTTCTTTAACTAACGACAACTTTTATACTTTTAAAGATATTAAGCTTTTTTCAGCATTTTATATAATGTAAATAAATAGGAGCAAATGATTTACTGTATATATTTACAATGCTCTTAATCAAACTTCAGCCAAGCCACAACAGAATATTCAGTGTTTAATCTGTAACAATCTGCAGCCACACTGACTACGTTTACATGCACAGATGATTTCGGGTTTTGCCCTTATTCCAAAAAAGACAATATTCTTAGTAGGGTCACATGGCTAATGAAAGTGAATATTCCTCTAATATTCCCATTTACACGTACGTATGTCAAATGTTTAACAGTCAGTGTTTCTCCTTCCCACCAGGAATGTGGCTTTTCTTTAGGGCAGCATCTCTCCTGCAGCCTGGAAAACTGTCGGCTGGTTGGTTTGTTTCTGACGCACAGAGCTGAGCGTGAACAGGCGAGAGGCAGATTCTGAATGTGCTGTTTACATTACATCCAAAGAACACTGCTGAAACCTGAATATCTGCACATCACATAGGTCTTAATGGGAATATGCTACATTAGGAATAAGGCCTGATTCAGGATATCCAAACAGAATCTGCTGTTTACACGTGGATCAGATTCAGAATATGAGTGAGCATGTAAACATGGTCATTCTCATGTCTCCATGTTCTTTCCCTTTCACTCCCGATAGCTGTTCCCACTTCCCTCATCTGCTCTGCAGTTACCTGGCCTCCCCCCCCCCCCTCCTCGTTTGCATCCCTGTGATCCAGTTTGGCTCAACATTGATGAATGATAGAAATGATATGTTATATATGATATACATGATCAAAAATGCATCCCATGCTTGCCAGTCCTTCAGATTTTTCCTGCCCCTCTCCTGGAGTTTCACTTTATGTACTGATTGACATAAGTGTCAAGCAGACATTAAAAGGTTCACGTTATAAATTCAGGAAGTTATTTTTTACCCATAACAAATACATGATTACAAAATACCAGAGGAGCAGAATCACCGGCTGACTGGCCGGGCAGCTGCTGACCCGAGCATTGACGCTTGTGTCCTGGCCATTATTCAGTCACCTGTTATCTGTAATCTGAAACCTGTTAGACCTGATTGTTGGACTTCCGTCACTTTCTATCGCTCTCTTCAAAGCTGCCAGAGTATATTGACAACAGTAATTTTCAGTAAGGCAGTTGCTGGTCTAGCGCTGCCTCGAGTAGTTACTTTGTGTTATTATGTGACTTTGATGTTTTAAATGGTTAGTTTGGATCCAAATTAACCATTTAAAACATCAAAATCACTTAAGTCACACAATAACTTGGCCGCTGTAAAATGAGTGTTTTTGTCAATGGAGTCTTGTGACTTAACAGCTATTTTTGTCTGAAGATCTAATAAGTTCTATAGCAATTAATATATTTTGCTGAAAATTCATGAGCAGATTAAGAAAAATGCTGCAGTCTCCAAAAACATTTGACAATTGTACATGCACAGTATGTGTTGGCCTTGTGCCACTAAATATGGTAGCAGTGCCCCTGTGTCGGCCTGGCAGGCCTGCTCACTTTCTGAAACTAAAACTGTGAATCCGGATGTGCTGGTATACTGAATAATGCATTTGCTCAGCTTTTAACAGAAAAGTACCTGTGACCGAATTGTGTGGGATCGGGAACCACCAGTGTTTTTCAATCATTAGCCTCTTTGAACTAGTGTTTTCTCAGTGTTCATCCGCGGTGTGTGAGACATAGTTCACTGTACTCCATGTGCCCCACCCCCTCCACATTATCCTTTCTATTACCTCTAGTACTCCCTTATTCATCCCACATACGAAACGCTCTCCAACCTACTTCCTTTTTTCTTTTGTATACCTCTTAACAAAGCCTCTGTTGCACATGCACCAAAGCTTTCCAACACCCGTTCTCTTTCTCCACTGTTAAAAACCCATAATTTCAAATGTGCACATGTGACAGGTAGATAAACTGTCCGAACACAAAGGGGAGACGTCTCTTCTTCTGTGTGTCGGAGCTACTTGACAACCGTTGCTATGTAAAGGCGGGGGGGCAGAGAGCTGCCCTGCTGCTCAGAGCGAACAGTAGAAATACAGAGACCTTAACGGGATAGGTACAATATCTATGATTATTATAATACCAAACATATTAAATGTGATTATTTCTTTTCAGTATACAAAAGCTAGTCCAACTAGTTTTTCTCATCAGTCCAACTGATATTTAAGTCGATGTCCAACAGCATTAATAAACTCGTCAGCCCTTTAGTGAGTTATACACATTAGGCCTTTATTATCAAATACTGTGTCCTCACCGCACCACTTCTCTTATCCCTCAGGATGCCATGTCGAGGAACCTGTGGTCTTTATCTTAGTTCTTCTCTTATCCTGTCTGACCGTGTTTCTCCACCTGCACGACTCCCTAACTCCCCATACATTCCACTGTGGGGATTATTTTCTCCAAACCATGTGAAATACTAATAATAATAAGCAGACATTATTTTACAGAACTGTGTGGGCACTGACACAGGAGGAGGGCCTTCAGGGCTGAACGCTTATATGATGAGTTTTCTTGTCTTTAGTTTCACAACAACCTATTTTTTTTAGATCATAGTGGATAAATATTAAACACCTCTAATAATTTAGGGAAAACTTTGATCTGATTGGAAAACGCATCATTATCACAAGAATTTCCGTCACACTGGATAAGACCAATAACAAAGTGAAGTGATTGTGTTTTAATTAAAATCTGAGAGATCAAAAGAGAATAATTAGGATTTATGGTCTTTGTATGTCTCAAATAAGAGTAATCAAAAGTTAATTAATGATGAATGTTGTACTTTCTTAATGCAGAGATGTGCTTTGTAAAGGTAAATTGGCTCAGACTGAACCTAAATGTATCAGTTTGTGGGTAAAATGAAAGACAGACATCCTCTTGACTTGTTCCACTTTAATGACATTCAGAGAACAGAATATGAATCTATGAATCTGAGTGTGTGGTAAAGATGAGAAGGACAGAAAGATGGTTGATTTCACATTGTGAAAGGTGGAGGTCTTCATCTTAAATCTGTGTAGCCCCTCTCTGCTTCCTCATTTTCTTTTTACTCCTTTTTCCCCTCCACTTCCTCTGCCTCCTCTTCTTACTCTTATTTTTCACCCTTTTCTTCCTTTTTTCCTCCCCCTCCACATACTCATACTGGTACTTGTAATCGTCTTCATCTTCCTCGGGCTCGTCGTCATCCTCGTCATCTTCATCTTCCTCGGGCTCATCCTCGGGCTCGTCCTCATCCTTGTCATCTTCATCTTCCTCGGGCTCATCCTCGGGCTCGTCCTCATCCTCGTCATCTTCATCTTCATCTTCGTCGGGCTCGTCCTCATCTTTGTCATCTTCATCTTCCTCGGGCTCATCCTCGGGCTCGTCCTCATCCTCGTCATCTTCATCTTCATCTTCCTCGGGCTCATCCTCGGGCTCGTCCTCATCCTCGTCCTCAACACTGTGGGAAATACAGAGAACTTTAGATCTTAATGCCATTTTTTATTTTTTATGATTTTTCTCATCAAATACTAAATGACTTCTTGGCAATTCTTTTGCAAGAAAAAGCAAAGCAGAAATAACAGCTGGAATTTACTTGAAGCAGTAAAATGCAACACAGTTTACCTGGTTACTGAAGTGCTGTCAGTCTCTGGAGGATCCTGATTCTCATAAGCAGCAGGTCTGAAAGGTCGCACAGAGCTACAGAACAAGAGAAACAGATCAAACCTGCAGTGGTGTTGTACATGATTTACATTTATAACATTTGTGTCTAAAATCTGCACTTATTACTAAGTGGACGATAGTCTGCTTATTCATTTTCTGTTTAGCAGCAGAGAACGTCACGCTTTCAAACATGGTAGGAATTACATTTTTAGTAAATTAGGAAACTAAGAATTATAATAGGAGAGGAGGAGGAGGAAGATGTTCACGCCACAGGCATCATCATCATCAGCCAGACCTTTGAGACCTGAGTGAGAAACGTCCAGCCAGCTCTGAAAGCCAGAACTTTCTGAAGAAGCCGCTCAGCGTCTGTGTTCTAACGAAACTAAAGTTAGATCTGAAGGTGTGTGAAGATGCTGCTGTCAGAACAAGAAGCAAGACGAAGTGACCGACCCCCGAGAAACCAAACCTCCTCTCCTCCGTCCGAGACATTCAGGTGAACAACACAACCTGTGTTTGGGGGCTGATGTGGTACATTAATAAGAGTAGCTTACTTAAGAAGCGTTAAGTCAAATCAGGGTTCTCCCTCAATATAGTTATAATATATAAATTGCATCAGACAATTCATTTTTTTCCATAATGAAAATCTAATCTCAGCTGCTGATCGCTGCCTTAAAGTGAGTTTCACCGTTTAATTGTGAAGATTTACTCTTATTTTATTTACCACTAATCTTCTATCATTGATTAATTAATTATTCAATGTTGTATTCTTTTACATTCATTAATTTATCTGCTTATTTGTATGTTTAGTAGTTAGTTGTGTGTTTTAGCTGAATAAATATGTCTTTATAAAGAACCTGATTACGTAAGATGCGTGTATAAAATATTACGGCCACTGAACGAGTAGAACTCCTTCACATCGAGACTAGATTAAATAATGGATATTATAAAATGTTCTCTTTAAGGACTGACGAGTGGTGCCTCGTAATATTGAATAAAATTATGATTCTTTCAATAACCAGAAGAGGGTGTAAATAAACTCCTGTTTTTCTCTAAAGAAAAGTTAGGATAAATTAATGATTGAATGCCATAACACTACAGGATCAAATATATTGATCATTTCATCTTTTCAGGCCAGAAGGATTGTTAGCTCCAACTCTGTTCTTTCAAAAAAATCATTATTTCTTTTACCATGTTAAATGTGACACTATATATTCGTATCTCGTAACCGAACTTCGTTAATCTTATTGTCAAACTCCTTGTTATCTGTTATATATCATTCTTGTTATTGCAGACACACACACACACACACACACACTTAGTCTTCACCCTTGTTAGTGGGAAATAGAGACCATTCATTGAGTTTAATCCCTGGATTATCGGTGTATTCTTCCTGATTGAGGAAGATTCAGGTATTGCCTGATTCCACCAGCTGCTTGATGCGCTATTTTAACGAATCTTAACCATCAATTTTACTTTGTTTTAATCCCTTACTTGACTTTTCCTTAATGTGTTATGTAAAGTTCTTTGTAAGGTGCCTCACCTGTTCAGATCTTGTCCGTGGTCCAAAGCAATCTGCCCACAGGGCTCCTGACCACGCACGAAAACAAAACACATAACACAATAATGTATTATTTAAGACCATATATTCAAACAGATTCTGTGCACTTAAGACTAAACGATATATATAAATCCTACTTGTTGAGAAAAGAGATGCAAAGTTTGATTGTCGTAGACGACTACACCAGGAATCCCTTCAGCATGGTCCACACACTGGATGGAAATCTGCAATATCATCAGAAATGTATAATAATAATAATAATAATAATAATAATAATCTTTATTTATGGAGCCCTTTTCAAAATAAACATTACAAAGTGCTTCACAAAGAGAACATTATGACTCAAAATCATCAGGTTTAAAAAATAAAAATAAGAACCAATATGTTGTAGAAAAAGGTAAGAATAGCAAAAGAAACCAATTTAAAAGGAAATCAATTAAAATAAATGTATTGATCATTGACGTTTGTAGGTACCACATGCACATTTAAAGAGGCTACTTTCCGAAACAGAAGACACGAGGAGGACAGAAGAGTAAATGAGGCCTACATGTCTGCTGAGCCAGCAGGGATAATACTGAATGAGAAAGAACACTCGAGAGCCGTACTGCTTTATATTCCATTATATTTTGAATCTCACCGGTCGCCTGAATTTTGTTATTTTCTTTACATAAAGACATTTCCACCTTAAATTGATGCAGAAAAGTCACAAATTGGTCCGTCACAATTCACCAGAATGCACAAAATGAATCCTACTCCAGTGACGAACAGTGATGTTAACAGATAAGTGACCATAGCTTCCATAAAAACAAAACTAGCTGAGTTGAGTTCATGTAAGAAAAAAAAAATGCATAGAAACAGTCTATTTAGAAGTAGTTTTTTAAGTTTTTTGATGGAGACGAATGTGGCCCTAGCCCCGACTTAACAGCCCAGCTAACTCGATCTACACGTGTGTCCTGGCGACTCGATGATCTAAGCGTATGTCCTGGCAAAGCACTCAACTCTTTATCATAGTCTATCATGGTCACAAATACTGACTGTAACCTCCCGAAGTACTTTGCAAATTCCTGTTTCTTGGTAAACTTACATCTACGTTCTCGTCGTGTGCCACAGCCGCCATGTCGTGTGCCACAGCCGCCATGTTGTGTGCCACAGCTTACGAATGTTGCAACGTGATGACGTCAGACAACGTGAAATATATAATATAAATATTGAGAACGTCACACTTTAAAAAAACATTTAAAATATTTACATGAATCCTTTTCTAATTTAATCTAGGTCATTTCTGATGGTTACTGTTTTTCATTTGTGTCAAACTTTGTCATATTTATTACAGAAGGAAGAATCTCTTAGTATGTAAGGTGAATAGTTGTCCAACACTTTGTTCATAAAGTTTTTTGGGGTCTTTTTCAGCTTTATTTGATAGAGAGATGAAGGACAGTCATGGAGGGAGAGGACAGATGACCTGTAGTAAATGGTCGCAGGTCAGTCTCAAACCCACAGCCACCGCGACAACAACTCAGCCTTAATGTTTGCTGCTCTGCCGAGTAAGCTACCACGACACTGCCCTCTGGTCTGAGGGACCCTACACCACCACCATCACCATCAAGGACAACATAACACAACCTACTTGTAGGTTGTGTTATGCTGTCATGTTGTATGTTATACACATTAAAAATATATAATTTTTAATACTTAAAATATTTATCTTTAGGAATTTTCAAACACAAGTTAAAAAGTGCTTTACATGGCAGAAGCAAGGTAAAACTGGTAGACATGATAGTAATTATTCCTTGTATTTCAAGTCTTTTTCAGTGCAAGAAGTATCCAGTTGTTGTACTTACCTTACAAATAAACGTAGAAATACCTCAGTGTAAAAAAGTTCAGTACATAAAGTTCCAGTGCAATCGTGGTTCCTTTTTTTAAATTCCACTTAAAAAGGTGCTCAAAAAACTTGAAAGATGTTCTTCTTTCCTGGATGTCCATGTTGGTCCACCATCTCCGTGAAGAAAACCAGATACAAGTGTTCATCAGTGTACATTAAATTAGATTTGATCACAGCAAGAGTCCTTTCACAATGAAGCTTTCTCTTTTTTTTTTTAACTCAAATTTGTCACAGGGAGTAGCAGGTTGGCAGGTGTTGGACCCAATCGCGGAGAGGAGACCAGCAGCTATGGTACGAAAAGTTTATTCCAAAAATAATGAGACAAAAACTTACTTGGTTTGATCAGGCAGGTGAGTGAACAGGTGAAGGGAGCTGGACTGATGAGAAAGGAGTGGAGAAATTTGTGTAGATAATGGGGAAGTCAGGTGATGGGATAGGTATAAACAAAGTGAGGTGGAACAACAAACTATGACTGAAGCAGGAAGTCTGATATGTAAATATATACAGTAAATTATTTGCTCCTATTTATTTACATTATATAAAATGCTGAAAAAAGCTTAATATCTTTAAAAGTATAAAAGTTGTCGTTAGTTAAAGAAGTTGTTAAAGAGCTGAACATGTTGATATTTGAACAGTTTCTGTAGCTGAAAGTATGAAGAAGCAATTCTGGTTCAAAAAGTGTTGAATCAGTAACTGAAGCAGGAAGTCTGATATGTCATGATTAGTAAACACTTTATTGGTTCTAACGGATGTTCTAACAGAAGGTTCACCTCCGTATCAAAACAACAAATCAACACATTTCACCATCAATGAACAAATTAATTCATTCGGCAAGTTTTTCTTTATGAGCAAACTTCAGTTTTTCTTCAATCTGCTGAAGAACTGAACTTAAACAGGAAAAATAAAATAAAAACAGGCTGAAGCAGACGAGGAGAAGGCCAGGTAATGACAGAGCAGGTGAGGGAAGTGGGGCAGTTAAAGGGAAAGAACATTGAGACGTGAGAATGACCACATTTACAGGCTCACTAATATTCAACAAATATTCTGAATCTGATCCAGTGTAAACAGCAGATTCTGAATCTGGCCTTATTCTGAATGTATTTTCCCATTGAGACGTGTGTGATGTGCTGATCTTCTCCTGGTTTTAGCAGCGTTCTTTGGACATGTATACAGCACATTCAGACTCAATGTGAAAAATGTGAGATTGCTGAGTTTAGGGATTTAAACCAAGAAGTGCTGGGGAAAATGGGGTAAGATTGACATTTTAATTGTTGCTGTGCTTCCAGAAAGGATAGATAGATTTTGTGTGTGGTGGATTTTGTCCAATTTACTGAGTAACTGAAGAGTTCAGAGAAACTTTTTAAAAGTTTGAGTGAGGGTCCTGAAGGAGATATAACATCATCTGCGTTTGAACACCTTTGATTCTACCATTTTGCCTTATTGCAGCTCTTGGTAGTGATGGTGGCAGTTGGTGATGTGTATAGTGCCCTTATCCAAATAATAAATGACTCTAAGTGACTATAAGAACTTCCTTTGTCAAATGCTTTTTCTGTGTAAAGAGATAGAATAAAAGTGTTTATTGTTGGGTACGCCATTCATAGCTCTGTAAAATTCTTTCAGGGATAAAGGTTAATTTAGCATATTAAATGTCAGGTATTTTCTTGATTTATTTTACTGACATTTGTTGAGTCTAAGCCTCTCAATAACAAACTGGGTTTTTGTGTCTATGAGATCGTTCAGTTCCAGTTTATATTTTCTTAATTCACAGATTATCTCTTCGTGAGTTTGGTGGCAAAGGTGCTTTCGAGTTCTTTTATTTTTCCTTCCAGTTCCAAGTTCCATTTCAATGTCTTTCTTCTTTCTATAGGATGAGTATGAAATGATCCTGCCCCTTAATGCAGCTTTGGTGGTTTGGTATTGGAAAGGTGTTCGGAAAGTCATTTATTTTTAAAAAAGGATGTCCACTCTCTCTCAAAGAAACTGACAAAAGTCTTTGTCCTTTAGCAGAGTTGTGTTAAACCTCCATCTGGTGGTAAGTTTCTGCAGGAGTGTTCTGTTAAGTGTAAACTGGTGCATGATCACTAATAGTACAAGAATGGATGTGAGTTTCCATAATATCTGAGTGGAGAGATTTGCTAGTTAAAAAGTAATCAGCTCTGGAAGGTGAATGATGAACTTGAGAACGGGGTTAGGGTCAGGGGTATTCTCTTTTGCCTGTGTGTTTTAACCTCCAACTATCGCCAAAGCCATTATTAACCAATATAGCGACTCCTCTTTGCCTTGAATTGTAGTTTGCTAGGAAGATTTCAGGGAATTTAGATGATTTTAAATCTGTGCCTCTTGAGTCAGTTAAATTAGTTTCTTGTAGTAGACATACATCGCCTTGGAATTTGGTGAGATGGTTCATAACTTTAATTTTCAAAGCCACAAATGTTCCGGCTAACAAACGTAATTAATGACATGAATAATAACCCTAAAGGCAATAAAGACGTGTAAGGATTAATATTGTGTGTGTGTGTTTGTGTGTGTGGGGGGGGGGGGGGGGGGGACAAAAAGGAAAACTAAATTATATTTACAAGGAATATTTAAGATTCAAGTATGCATCAGGAATAAAAATCTAATGATAGAATATATAACTATATCCTGCTTTAATTGAACAAATTGTACAAATACTTCACTACAAGTGCTGAGTAAAAATACAGAAGTATTATCAGCTTCATGTAGTTAAAGTCTCTGAATAGTTTAAGATGTAATGGAGTAAATAATTCAGTTTAAGTGCTCACCTTTATTTGGATCACAGATTTGGCATTGACACAAACAAAAAATTAATTTTTCAGCTTAGAAATCAAATTTTCAATCACTTTTCTTGCTCAATTTAATGCTAAACATAAATTCATTCCACCAAAACAAAATAAAATGAAGCAAATATCTTCTGGTCTTCCTGTCCGTGAGTCTCTGTGTTTTTAACATCCTTAGTTTTAGTGTAAACAGTCTGTAAACATGGAGTCAAGCAGCTTCAGCCTTTAATCACAGCGATCGGCCTCAGTTTGATCGCTTTCTTACTGATTCCAGCGTCGTGACACGTGTTGACGACGTCTGTCACGTTTTTGTACGATTCAGGAGCCTGAAAACAAAGCAAACTTAAGATGAGACCAACAGCAGTCTTTGATCGCCTACATATAGAAAGTGTTTAGTGCCACGTAAAACCCTTTTAATTTAATGGCACAAATCATATAAAAACACGAAATCCTTATAATGTACAGAAAAACAGTTCCTGCGATGTCTGAGAGTATTAAATATTCAAATAATAGTAATAAATAATACTGAAAGAAAGTTAAAAACACTCCCACCTCCTCCATGACCAGTTTGGGTGAAGCCACTCGGATGGCGATGCCCTTGTCAGCCAGTTTGTCCAGGACGTCCTGGAAGTCCAGGTTCCTGCGGGACTTGGCTCGAGACAGAGCGCGACCCTGAAACAACAGACGGAGGAGGGAATCAGTTCATCAACATCCAGAGTTCAGATCTGGCCGTGTGATTGTCTGATGAGCTCGTACCGCTCCGTGACAGGTGGTGCCGAATGTCTCCGTCATGCCCTGTTCTGTCCCCGTGAGGACGTAACTGCAGGTCCCCATCGTCCCTCCGATCAGCACCGGCTGACCTGTGAGCTGGAAACAACAACAGACCATGACTCGGCACTTTTAAAGCCCGATTAAAGAGCTCGTTAAGCGGCGTGAGGAGTCCTGTACCTGGTAGTCTACGGGGATGAGGGGGTGGTGAGGGGGGAAAGCCCGGGTGGATCCTTTGCGGTGGACCAGCAGCGTCCTCTGCTTCCCGTCCACCATGTGCTCCTCCACTTTGGCGATGTTGTGAGAAACGTCGTAGATGACGTGCATGTCCAGGTCGTCCGGCGTTGTGGTGAACACTTTGGAAAAGGCCTGAAGAATAACGGTTGGAAAAGTGAGCTGGAGTCAAACGGACCCCCCCCCCCCCCCAGACATCTGCGATGCCGCAGGTGTGTTTACCTGTCTGGTGAGGAAGGTCATGGACGAGCGGTTGACCCAGGCGTAGTTTCCTGCGGCCGCCATCCCCTTCAGGTAGTCCTGTCCTTCCTGTGACGTGATGCGAGCGCACGCCAGCTGGCGGTCGTTCACCGTGATCTTGTCTCTTTTCATCGCCTTCTCCATGGCAACCAGAGCGTCTGTCAACGACACGTCTGGATTCACTAAAAGTGTCTTTGTGTTCAATCGTCATCGCATTTATTATCAAGCCACCGAGATTAGCTAAAATGAACCTGGACTCTGGTAGTTTTCAGACAAACCTGAAGGAGGTTCGGTTCTGAACCGGTCCTCCAGGTGTGAACTTCCTACCTGTGGCGACCTGGTGCCCGAGGCCTCTGCTGCCGCTGTGGATCATCACGCACACCTGACCTTTGTGGTCGATGCCCATCTTCTTGGCGGCGTAGTCGTTGTAGATCTCGTCCACCACCTGGATCTCAGCGTAGTGGTTTCCTGCCCCCAGAGTCCCGAGCTTCAACACACAAACGCACACGAGAGGTCGTCATCGCGTTTAAGACCGTCTGTATGTTTGTTCATTTAAATATGACAGTGTTGTCATGGTAACCAGGCTGCTGATAATCAGGTTAGAAACACAAACATACAAATCTTCAAATGATCTCATGATTGTTGAACATAAACTAAAAACCCATCGATTGAGTCCAGCTTTTAAGTGGTGTTTTAGAATTTCATGGTTTTCTTATATATACTTAATCTATTAAACTATTCTAATAATATCATCATTGTTATCTATCACGTCATGACGTCACGACATGTCGGACTTGTTGATTGTTTGTGCTCCTGATCACTCTGTTATCTGACGAAGGACTCGGAGACATCGTGTGGAGGCGCATCGACACTGAGCTCTCAGGATGGTGAGCTTAAATTCTAAATCCATTTCCAGAATCCTATGTTTGGTCAGTCGCTTGTGAAGCTCTTTGAATTGCATTTGTTTTGTCTGAAAGGTGCTGTATAAATAAAGTGATTGATTGATTGATGATGATGATGATGATGATGATACCTGTGGCAGGCCTCTCTTCTTGGCCTTGGAGGAGACTTTGTTGGGGTCGGCCTGCAGCATCCTGCCGTACTCCTCGCAGTGCTCCTTGTCCTCGGCCCAGGCGTAGCCCTCCCTCAGAGACCAGTCCACCCCCATCTCCAGAGCCTCCTCCAGGTCCCTGAACACCACACACACACACACACACACACACACACACACATGCACGCACGCACGCACACGCGCGCACACACACACACACACACGAGCAGGTGAGCAGGTGAGCAGGTGGAGACGGTTTGTCATGTGGTCCAGACTCGGCCCTGGGGGGGTCCGTCCTTACTTGGCTCCCATGGGGATGACGCCCTTGGATCCGACGCCCACTGGGATGTGGTCGAACAGCGACTGGGCGAGCTGCTCCTTCACCGGCTGCACGTCGCCCTCGTCCAGGTTCGTCCTCAGCAGACGGACGCCGCAGTTGATGTCAAAGCCAACGCCGCCTGCAGGACAAACGCCACGTGAGCGCCATTTCATCAGGTGGACGTTTAGACTTTCTATCTATCTATCTTCAGTCTGACAGATTGATCACCGGAATATAAATCAGGCTAAAACTCACTGAAGTTAACAGAAAATACGTCCATGACATTAAACATGGACAATAAATAATGTAATGAGAGAAACTGCGGCCCTGTTTTCTGTCAGTGTTTTTCATCACGTCTGTGTTTCCATTATTATTATTTATTATTATTATATTAAAAATCATTAAAAAACTATGTATAAAATCAGACTACAGAAATGCCCAAACATCAAAGATCAGAAGTTTTATAAGCTGCTATAAAAAAGGGTTGTTTACCTTTGTTAGTGATACTAATTAAACATTTAGTGTCAGTTAACCTCCTGCAGGTTTCCACCGATCGTGTTTGTTTGAATTTACTTACTAAGATGCGTCTGCAGTCGTTTTATCTCAGGCTGGTGTTGGCACGTATGATCTTATTTAATGTGTTTGATTGTGAGCTGGGACGATGTGATTTAGTGAACTCCCTTGGTAATACTGAGAGGAGGGGGAGAGGGGATTTTGATTTTCTCCGCTACAATAAAGTAGCCTCAGTTAGTCTCCTACAAAGATAAAAATGGCCTTCATGGACGTTTCCCCTCTGAAACAACAGAAAGGTACCTGGAGACACCACAGCGTCGGGGTTGTTCATGTCGAAGGCCGCCATGTTTCCGATAGCAAATCCATATCCAGAGTGAACGTCTGGGAGGCCGATGGATCTCTGTGGAACAGTTACACACAGTTCATCACGTTTCCAACGCCAGCAAACACATTTTCATTTTCAAACCCCACGAGACTCACGTGGACGATGCCGGGCAGCGCTGCTACGTTCCCGATTTGTTTCATGGCCGGAAGGAATCCACCCACACCTGAGAGAGGAGAGAGTAAACACAGTCAGACCTGCAGGTGAGCTCAGAGGCTGAAACAGCCGAGGCGAGCGGGGCTGACCTCCTCCTCGACAGGCGTTACGAAGCTCCTCGAATATCAGTTTCTCCAGGGAATCGTTCACGTAGAAGTTTCCTTCAACCTGAAGACAAAGAAACCCGTATCAAGCTTCAACGCAGTGAAAATAACGACACTGACACGTCACTTTCATGTTAATCCACTTTGAGCTGCAACGAAGGAGCAAATCTGCTTCCTTCAAACATCATTAAATGTACAGAGAGAAAATATTGATTTCTTTATTACAATTAGTCTTTTATATTAACGTGACGAGCAGCTAACCTGGATTACTAACTGTTAATTTTACTACTTTATATCCTGATCTTTAAGGGCAAAATTTAGTTTTAAAACCTCCATCACTTCAGTTTTGTGCTCACATGTTCTACTTAAATGAATTTACAACATATTTTCTATTCAATTAGTGGATTTTATTCATTTTTTGGCCACGAGTATTTCACAACCAAATGTATGGGATCCTCATCAAAGAGTTTGTTTGTGTTAAATGTTAAAAAATGAGGTTTAATGTCTCAATATCGGCTTTAAAACCAACCAGTGTTCTCAGGTTAGACTCTATTCTATACTGATTTCAATGTGCCACTTGTGACTGAGGAAGCCTCCTGAGTCACACTGCGGACTGTAACTTTAATTATCTGACATGTTTTCACATCAGTGGGATTCTCCCTTTAATTCAGCCAACATTTAATAACGAATAGTTGCATCACCGAGCTTCGTCAGCGGCTGATTTCAGAGTAAATGTATTGACTGTTACGGCTACAGTAAGCTCATCATTGATTGATTGATTGATTGATTGATTGATTGATTATTGTGATATTCGGACTCTCTGCCTGGTTAAAGTCCAGCCAACATGTGACAGCGCGGGGAGCTAACCAGCTAGCCACGTTAGCAGCTGAAAGTCTCACCTGCATGTTAGGAACGAAACCTTTTTTAATCCTCCAGCAGTTGCTGCTGATCTTGTCCAGGTACTGCAGCTCATCGTTGTAGCTGCGACTCATCGTTCCGCAGAGAAAACGTCCAAGTTTATGAGTTCAAGTGCTGCGTTTCACCCGTGAAGCTAACGGAGGCTAACGGGACTTCCGCCGGAAGCTCAGCGGCTGCCCTTCAAAACAAAAGTATTCTTCACGTTAAGGAGCAGAATAATAATAAAAGAACAGAATAAAATTTAAAAAACAGAAAAACAATAAAGGAACAGAATAACAGTAAAGGAACAGAATAACAATTCCATCAGCTGAAAATAAGAGCAAAACAAAACAAAAAATAATCATAACGTCTCTCACAACAATAAACAGCTCAATCATAAAAGGGTATTAAGAGCAGATCTAAACCAAATGCAAACTACAGTGACAAAGACGTGGCCTTCCATTTTTTAAACTACTTTATTTTATTCTTTTTAAATCTTAATCGTGTGTCTTTCCATGTGTTTGTTTTATATGTCGTCTCTTTGCATTGCCTTGTTGTTAGAAGCTGCTGTACAGACAGTTTCCCTGTGGAAAGTGAATAAGCTCTAATATAAGTGTAGATCTTTTATGAAAGATTTTTATTTGACACTTGCGCACATTTGTGCTCAGTTTTATTTTTGAAACAGACGGACTGAAACTTTAGTTGATTTATTTTGTAAACCGGAAACGCGTTAGCTGGATGCTAACTGTGTGCTAACTGTTGACCGGCTGGACTCATCCTGTTTTTTCTCCATGTGAGTTTTTCTCTGTTCGCCTCAGACTGCTTCAACAGCGACGCTTAGACAAGTCCTCTAACCTGGTTAACACCTGGTTAACACCTGGTTAACAGGACGTTAACAGTTAGTTAAGTAGCGAGTTTCTCTGTTGCGCAGCGACTTTAGTTTTAAACGTTAACGTGAAAACTTTCAGACGAGAAACGAAAACGAAACATTTCATTTTTCTAGAAATAACAAACGAGGTTTTCCACCAGACGTGTGCAGGATGAATGTATTGATCAGTGTTCAGCCGATGTGCGGGTGTCGTCCTGTCTGAATGTGTCGTTCAAACGTTTGTTAACGGAAAACTGAAGTTATTCGGATGTTGAGTTTGTTGCTGAATTATAAACGAGAGGCCGGTTTCCTGCTGACAGAAGTGACTCAGCACAGCAGCAATGGAGGTTTTCTACTGAACACTTTAATGCCTCCTGCAGCTGTCTTTATTCTTTATACACAGTAATGAACTTGAATTAAAACATGTGGAAGATTATTTCACTGAAGTAAGAGCAGCAGTTCATGAGAAAATACAGAAATGTTCAATGATGCATCTTCCCACCAAACTCCATTCACTTTTTTATCAATTTAAAGTGAAATTTGTGTCTGTGTTATCAGCTAAAAAATAAACCCGAGTAAGATTGTGACGGATGGAAATATGTCATCGTGTGGCCAAAAATCTGTGGACACCCTGGTCATCAACAAAATGGCATCTGTTTTCCAAACTCCAATAACTTTTTATCAATTTTAGCAAAATCTGTCAACACCTGTTTGTAGGTGAAACAGCAATCCTGTTCTAAGGACAAAAGTATGTGGACACCCCTGTCAAGAGAGCTGAAAGGCATCTCCACCAAACTCCATTACCTTTTTATTAATTTTAGTGAAATCTGTCAGTTTTCGTGCTCTCCTGCTAAAAAACAAAGTAAATTCAGTCCTGTTCATTTGTTTAAAAAAAAACATACAAAGAAATAAACAAGCAGATGATAATGTTAGGTTTGTTATGTACACTGATAGTTTAGATATATTTTAGATATTCAGCAAACAATAACTACTACATGATATTATCACCTCTTAAAACATTCAGTTAATAGTTTCATGATTATTGCTTTATGTTAAACTGTCTTATGGCTAAGTGTAAATAATTGTTTGACTGAATGTTGCAATAAAACTCTGAAAAGCAACTTTATTACAGACATGTCTACAACATAGAACCAGGACTTTATTCAGCTCCTCCATTTCATGTGTGAGTAAATAAAAGAAAAAGTAATCACACGAGGAAGTCTGTTTGGTTATTTGTGTTTTAGTCTGTTCACGTTCACTCGTTTGTCGTCTGCAGAATGAAGCTGCGCGTTCGGATCCGCCGGCAGACCAGCAGGGTGGAGTTACTGGGAGAAGATCCCAGTCTGAGGGAGCTCACGGATCACATCAAGGAGACGGTTCTGCCTTCTCACGGACTCGGGTCAGACACACTAAACACTTTCTAATTCAGTAAGGATTATTAAAAAACACGGGAAGAGCTGCGATGTTGTAGTAACTGTGCAGGAACAAAGCTCTTCTGATATTTAGCAATGTTGCTGTATATGTTTATTTAAATTTGAATTCACCTCAAATGCATTAAAACTAAAGTAAGGAGCCTGTTTTGAAAATGTGAGGAGTAGAAAGTTCAGATATTTGTGTTAAAATGTATGGAGTCAAAGTAAAAGGTACAGATACCTGAAATCACTTTTTAAGTACAGTAACCAAGTATTTGTACTTTGTTCTTTGGCCTCGGTCCAGGCAGAACATCAGGTTTCCCTCATGTGAAACAGTGTTTTCTGTTTCTCTCTCAGTGCAGACACACAGTTCAGTTTGTCTCTGAACGGCTCGGAGCTGCTGGCGGACACCGGTCAGACTCTCTCGTCCTGCGGCATCGTCGCCGGAGATCTGATCTGTGTCGTCCTGCCTGAATCTGCGGACGCCAACCGTGCCAACACCACCAACTCCACCAACAGGAAGAGCAGCAGCACGGAGAACCAGAGGCGACAGCAGAACCAACAGGCTGCTGCCATGACGTCCAACCAGGTGAGTGGACGCCGTCCAAAAGTAAAATAACTCATGATGCAGAATGAAATAAGTCTGATATGATTGATCTGAGATGTTGATCACTTTAATGTTGCTGCTGGTGAAGGTGGAGGAGAAGCAGAAAGTAGCAGAACATGGAAATACTTAAGTAAAGTACAAGTACCTTAAAATTGTACTAAAGTACTTGAGTAAATGTATTTTCCTTTCCAGATGTGATTTAAAGCTCAACAGCTGTTCCTCAGAAAGAAGAACAGCTCCAGCCGACTTGTTTTGATTTAATAAATTAGATCAGTGATCTGTTGTAGAAAAAGGTTCTTTCCATCAAACTCCATGAACTTTTCTTCAAATAAAGTGAAATCAGTTTTTATTCCATTCTTCTAAAAATACAGGATTCAGTGCAATTTGTCTGTAAAAATGGATGAAGATATATCATCATGGCACATGACTGTGTGGTGTTTACTGAGCACATTGTGGAGCAAAGTAAAAGTGGTTTGTCAGTGAAGCGTTCGGGTGAGCGTGGAGCCGCATGTTGGACTGAATCTGTTTGGACTCGTCATGTTGATTCAAACTGACACTTTCTGTTGAAAATAATCCTCACACATAAACACTCATGCGAAACGGCGGCTCAACGTGTTTAATTAGTGCTGAGTCGCTTCTCTGAACTCGCTGCATCACAAACCACAGCTGACACGGCGAGCGTTGTGCTTCAGATGATATCCAGCCCTGTTTGAAAGTTGAAAACATGAAGCCAAGACGTGTATTTTAAGATCTGTATTTACACACATTCTGCACACAGCCTGTTTATCATGTTAATGTCCTGACCAGAGGGTTTTTATATACATTCATGTTCCCACTCAGTCTCCCAGGAGTCTAATGTTTCCACTCCAGTTGCCTCCATAGTGATGTATAACAGTTTTACTGTACTGAATCGTCTCTGTGATAAACAGCCCAGCAGCAGCAGCAGCCCTGCGGCGCCGACAGAGACTCAGGAGGCCCCCGAGGAGCTGGACGCCGGGCCCTCGGTCTCCAGCTGGGAGCCGATGCTGTGCAGCGAGGCAGAGGAGGGTCGGGCTCCGCTCTCTCTGGAGCTCCTCTACCACTCGGCCCAAACCACGAGTCCCAGCGACGCCGTCATGGTGGCCGGACACCTGCTGATGCTGGAGACGGGCTTCGTTCCTCAGGTGAGACACGGCCGGGGAGCGAACCGAGCTCATGCAGGTGATGGACGCATCAGTGTGTATGTTGACTCTGTGTGTGTGTGTGTGTGTGTGTGTGTGTGTGTGTGTGTGTGTGTGTGTGTGGGTGTGTGTGTGTGTGTGTGGGTGTGTTCAGGGCGGCGAGCTGAAGGCCGGTGAGATGCCTGCAGGGTGGAGGTCAGCAGGTGGAGTCTACAGGCTGCAGTACACTCATCCTCTGTGTGAAAACAGCCTGGCCATGGTGGTATCTGTGTGCATGGGCCCCATGCTCGTCATCAACGGTCAGTTTACACACACACACACACACACACACACACACACACACACACACACTCCTCAGTTTGATCACGTTCAGTCCTCTGTAGCCTGAACACTTCTGACTGTTAACGGTTTCCTGTGATGAGAATCAAAGGATGTGACGATCAGCTCATAACTGCCACCTGCTGGAGACCCAACACACTACAGCTGGAACTGAGCGACTGTATAATACACCAGCTGCTTCAACAAAACAATGTTCATGGAGTCGTGGAGCCCTAATTTACACACCTTGTGGACAAGCTGTTGTTTTAGTTCTTTAACATGTTCTTACTTTGGAGTCGGGCTTGATCAATGAATCCATTAATCAATTGATGATTAGCTAACTGGTTCATTGTTTCAGTTATTTTACGTTTGGTCAGCTTGGGCTGTTTTCTCTCTCCTGTCTGATGTTGGTGGAAACCGTTCAGACTGAAGACGTCCCCATGAGTAACTGTGGGGGGGTAGAACTAAAGCACCTGATGATGTGACGCGTGGTGATGATGTCAGCAGGTGAACTACAGATCAGTGTCACCTGTTAACATCAGAGAGAGAACAATGCTTTAGAAATAGCATGAAAATGTGTTTAGAAACGCTCATTATGACATTTGAATAGTTGTTTCTGACCGTTTTCTTCTTCCTGCAGCGACTCTGAAGGTGAACGAGACTGTCGACACGGTCCGCAAGCTGTGTCTGAACCCCTCCAGCTACGTGACCGACGAGTGGCCAGGTAGAGAGCTCCGATTGGCCGATTAGACGGCAAGCGAGCGTTGGCGCTCCAGTGAATAACTGTGATGTAAACCTGACGTCTCTGTTTGTTCAGGAGAAAATGCAGCCGCGGCTTTTAAAGATCTGAAGAAACTGTCGAGGACCTTCAAAGACCAGCTGACGTTCCCGCTGATCGCTGCCGCCAGAGACGGTAAAGACAGACGGGCAGAAAATACAGACCGGGCGGACGCGGGTCCTTAACTTCACATTTACCAATAAAATGTTGTCCCTGTGTGTTTGTTGTCCCTGATGCACCTGTTGTCTCTGTGTGTCTCCAGCGATGTCTCTGCCGGTGGCGTTCGGTCTGGCTGCTCTTCCTCCGGAGCTCTTCCTCAGAGTGGTCCGGCTGCTGGACGTCCGCTCTGTGGTGAGACTGTCTTCAGTCTGCAGACACTTCAAGATGGCCACCGCCGACTCCTCGCTGTGGAGGCACCTGTACCGCCGGGACTTCACAGGTGAGACGGGAGATATGTTTGTATAAATACGGCAGTTTGTCCTCCAGTTGTCTTTGTGGATGAGATCATTAATAAATGTGTAAACTTCTCTGTGTTGTGGTTCAGATCCAGATCCCAGCAGATCCAGAGACACGGACTGGAAAGAAGTGAGCAGCACACACAAGCAACAAATATTTGAAAAACTAATATATATAAAAATCTATATTCACTATTAAATTAAATCACTTTTTACCTTAAAAAAAAAGTAATTCACATATTTATAATATAGTTACTTTTAATGCGATTTTAAAGGGATTAACATAGTTATTTAAATAGTTTATCTTTAAAATCACATTATTTGTCCACAAAATCCCTTACAAACATCAACCCACTCATGTTTAATGATGTTAATCTTCACAGAAACCAGAGTCCATTCATTTATTTAATAATTTTAGACACATTTTTTTCTTCTGAAAAATAGTCAAAAACTAAGTATAAGATATTCAGTTTACACTGATGAATATTTTCCTTGACAAATGACCTAAAACAATTAATCAATGATCAAAATGTGTCTCTGTCCATTGATCCGCGGACCGATCAGCTCAATAATTAAATGAAATGTTAAATCTGTAACAGAGACGTTCTGTTATTATTCACATTATCTTTATTTCTTTCTTCAGCTGTACAAAAGATTTTATAAGGTGCGCTGTGACCTCCGACACGTGACCCATCACCGCTCCCTCCCTCCTTTCCACCGAAACCCCCGAGACATCTTCAACCCCGTCCCCGTCCCCTTCCACCCCCCGCTGCCCGGCATCATCGGGGGGGAGTACGACCAGAGGCCCAACCTCCCCCACGGCCTCCTCCCCCTCCCCCGCCCTCGCTTCGACCCCATCGGCCCCATCGGCCCCCTGCGGGATCCTAACGGGAGACCCCTGAGCGACTTCCGCAGAGGCCGACCGCCGGGGGGGCGGCCTGCAGACGTCAGGCGAGGATTCATCTAATGAATTAATTGGTTTTCTGGACCAATCAGAGGAAGCTGCCGTGTGGGACTGTTCAGGAAGCTTTCAGAGGAAATGAAGCACTGAAGTACAAAATATAAACTGAACTGAAAAGATGTTTCCTGCATTATTATCTATTATTCTGCTCACATGTTCTTTAATGTGTTCAAGTAAATAACTACACAGGACAGTAAACCTGGGGGGGTGGGGGGGGTCACCAGGGGCCCACAGGTCACTAACCTAACTAACCTGTACGGAAGCTCATTTAGACCTTTAATATTTTCTTTAACTTATAAAGTTAAACAAATTTACTTCATATTTCATAATTCTGACCCCAGAATAGTTCATTATGACCCTATTATAATTGCTTTGGAAGAAAGACACTGGAATAATCTGCTAAAGGAAATTAAACTGCAGACACTTTAGTAAATTAAATGGAAAATTACTCCTTTGTTAACTGTCTCCTGCTATTATGTTTGTCAGTATTGTTTCATCTGTTTTTATGCTGCCAGTCTTTGCAAAAGAGCACTTTCACTGGACTTTTTACGCATTTTCTTTGTTGGTCAGAAGTAGGACATGTTACTTTATAACTTTGAATTAACGTTACAGGTTCGTCTTTCAATTCAGGTGCAAATTCAGAAATTTGCCCACAAATTTGGAATCAACTATAATTTTAAATTAATAAATTGAAATTAAGAGACACTAAATAACAATTTTGACTTCCTGTCATAATTTTGAGTTAAACAGTCACAACCTTGATCTGTGATGATTATAACTTGGTACCTTTGTAATTCTGACTATTTAATGTATGGAATAGTATGTCGTAATTCAACATATTTAACCCAATTTGCACCTTAACTGACAAATTAAGGTGGAAACTCTGGTTTCCTCATTACTCAGCTGATAAACTTTCTGTTACCAAAGCACTCAGACACAGTTACGCAGCAATATGCACAAATTGGGTTATTTTATAGATTTGAATGCTTTTTTATCCTTTTAAAAACCTTTAATCCTCACATGAAAACATTAAAAAAACAGAATTTCTTACAGTTATTACAGATTCATATTGTTACCGCTGCTGCATAAAGTTATCTTTAAAAAACAAAGTAAAACATTAAATATTTGATGTTTTTCCTCCAGCTCCTCAGACGATGACGTCATCTTTTGTCCTAGAACAGGGTGCGCTCGTTTCACCGCCTCGTGTCACCGCCGTGTCCCGTGCGGGCGGGCGGGGTTTGCTGCGGTGCAGCGCCGGTGTTACGCAGAATCCTGTTACCCATCAGATCCTGTTACCCATCAGATCCTGCGACCTGAGTGTGAAGCGAACTTGTGAAACCACTTCATGTGCTTTCATCACCATCTAAAGTAAACTACTGACGTCATTACATTAGGTCATGATACCGGAAGTCATCAAACTATCACGTCCGGTTTCTGTCTGACGGTCACAGGATGCGACGGTCACGCGTTTCACCGTAACGTTAACTCTTCTTCCAACCGCCGGAGGATAAAAGCTCCAGACTGCAGGGCCACATCCCACAGGACACACGGACCCTGTCCCGGGACGTCCCGGGGTTTCTCCTGCTCCTCCGGGACTCCCCTCCTCCCGCTCCTCCCCCTGCTCCTCCCCCTGCTCCTCCTCCTGCTCCTCCCGCCCAGCAGCAGCTGTAACCGGGGTGCGTCCGGTTCATGAGCCGCTGAGCGCCGGAGGAGGAGGAAGAGGAGGAGGAGGAGGAGGAGGAGGTTCAGGTTCAGATCCAGTTTACTGCATAAAGAACAAAACTGGCACTTTTTCTGAATCAATAACATTAATCATCACTAATCATAAATATAATAACAAAATGAAGAAAATCCATGAGCAGCTTTAGCTCAAGTGAGCCAACATTTAGTTTGGAAATAAATTAATTTTAATAAGTTATTTGTTATTTTATCTCCATACATATTTGATAAAATCCTTAAAATGATACAAAATCAGGAACATTTTAAGTGTATTTTTGAAAACACAGAATGTTTCTTATTTACTTTTGTATTTTTATTCCTTGTTGTATGATGTGACTGTTATAAAAATGGAGACTATCATTATTATATTGATATAGTTATTGTTGAGGAGTGTGCGTGGCCCCTGGCCCGGGCCCCGGATGCTGCGGGTGACCGGATCCTGTGTAACACCTGTCCGTGCTGCGGGGCCGCGGGGGTGTGAGCGATGTTTCGGTGCTCTGGCCCTTTAAAAGTGTTGTTACCGGAAGTGCGAGGGGTGTTTCCAGCTGGTCCGCAGAAGCACCAGAGGCTCGCGCTCCTTCCTCCGGTACCACGGCGGAGCAAACCGGCCCCGGCCCGGCAGGCCCGCGGAGCCACGTCAAGGATCTGATCCGGGACTAACCCGAGGAGTCCTGCTCCTGCTGCTCCTCCTGCTCCTCCTGCTCCTCCTGCTGCTCCTCCTCCTGTCAGCTACCGTGAACCGGGGCCGTCGGTAGCTGTTAGCCCGGACTGTCATGATCCCAGCCCGGAGATGGCGTCCTTCCCCGGTTTGTGTAAGGCTGTCGGGCCCGCGGAGGAGGAGAGCGGGGAGCCGGACGGGTCCCTGCAGGAGATGCTGAAGGCCATCGCCGACGAGAGGAACCGACTGAACATCCGACAGGAGGTCAGCGGACTCGGTGAGTCTTTACTCAGGAGGCTCCGTGTCGGGCCCCGGTTATCAGACCCTCCTCAGGTCCACTAGGATCTTCTGATAATGTGCATTCACTCTCTTCATCACTCTTCATCACTCTTCATCACTTTAACGTGGGGCCCCTGAGGTCCAGGTTTACTTTGTCTCAACTGTTGATTCAACAGCCAGTGTTTGGAAATGTGATCAATATCCTCTGGTCCTGATACACACTGTAAATACTGGGTCACAGTAAAAGTACTAATACACACTGTAAATACTGTGTTACAGTAAAAGTCCTGCAGTGAAACTGTTCCTCAGTAAAAGTCTGTGAGTATAATCAGTTGCATGTAGTTAAAGTATTTCCACAGTAAAATGTCCCTGTGCCTGTTGTACTATTATATATTCTATCATTAGATTATTATTCCTCATCATTCATGGAAAAGCAGGATTTTACTGTTGGAGCTCATTTTGAACTGTTTTGTATCGGACTGCAGCTGATGATTATTTTCATTCTGGATCCATCTGCTGATTATTTTCTCCATTGATCCATTGATCGTTTGCTTTGTAACAATAGTGAAAATAGTGAGAAATGTTGTCACAATGAGCCAGAGCCCAAAGTGACACCTTCACAATGCTTGTTGTGCTTAAGTAACAAAAGCAAATGTTAAGGCTCCTTTGCGTTGTTGTTGTTATTATTATTATTATTATTATTTTTATTATTACTGATCCATGAATATGTGAGCAGCACCTTTAATACTTTATGTACATTAGTAGTTTAAACTGTAACAATATGTCATATTTTATAAGGTGATTATAGATTTTGTATGTAGTAGTTTTATTTAAACAAATGCATCACATTGTGTGAATGTTTTGCATCTTAGGTTTGTAAAATCTTTGAAGTAATTAATTGTAGTCGTTGCATTAATATAATGTACAAAGTGCAGTATTTCCCTCCTGTGAATACTCACTAATACTGAAGCTTCTCGTTTCTGTTTGTGTTAAAACTAAAAGCAAAACCAGACCAACGTGTCTGAAACAGTAAATTCAGTTTCTCTTCATGAAACCTTTCTCCGTAGGATTCTGCTTCCTACAGTTTGTGTTATTTATTTATAAAAAGATAAATGGTGATAAACTCCATTTCATCACTGAAACTGTGGGAAAACTCTCCGCTAATTGATCTGTGGTTTTCATTTATAATTGGATCTCACTGATGGAGCCTGTAGGGAAATAAACAGAAGAAGACCCAGCAGCTGGTAGAAAGCTCCTGTTCTGCAGCGGTCGACTGTCGCCTGCGGACGTCTGCAGATACGATCAGAGCCTCCGTCAGCTCGCAGCAGACCGTCCTGATGCAGGTTTTTGTGGGTTGTTTGTTCTGATGGAGAAATCAATAAAGCTCTGTTCACAACGCATGACTTCATCACAGCACACGGCCTCTGTTTGTCTCCCAGACACAGTGAAAGCAAAGGAAGGACTTTGTGTTTACTAGAGCTGAAGTGGTTAGTTTAAGTTAGTTATTAAAGGGAATCAGATTCTCTGGTTAATATCATCGTAGGGGAATATCTTCAGCGTTTGGACCATTGACCTCTGGGACCTTTTTTTTTCTTTTACATTTTATAGAAAAATAATCAATAATGAAAATAACAATTTGTTGCAGACCTAAATATGAATGTACCTGCTGTTCCCACAGTCCTCACTAACTGTTCGTCACTTATGTCTAATAACAGTGTTTCTGTGGAGGGAGCTCCAGTTTCTATCAGAACAATGTGCTGCTTAGTGAATCCCTTGTATGCCAGATTTGGAGATGGAGATTGCACGGTTGTCATGGAGTTGTAAAATAATTTCTCTGATCACTTTAAGGACTTTTTCGAACATGTTGGCCTAAAAGCTGAGCTTCAGGGTTCTTGGCATTGACAAAAAGGAATCAAAACTTTACAGGTGTTGTGTCAGTAGCTGGTGTTTCTTTACTCAGAGTCTGTGTCCTTGGATGGTCCTCTACAGGCTGCTGAGTGTGAATCAGGTCCGTCTGCATCAACAGTGACTCAGGACTTTACTGGAGATTAAATTGTGTTGTACTCATCAGAGTTTCATCTTTTTACGGATGTCACTGTCTTTGCAGATGTTCAGCATTTAAAGACACAGGAAACGTGATAAAAAGGTCGTGTTTCTTCTGTATCTGCATGTTGTTACACACAAAATATCTGAGTTTATTCTGACTTTTCTCATGGAAATCCAGACCTCAGGATGGTTTCAATTACATAGAAATTAAACCATAAAAGTATTCGAATGTAATGATGCAACCTCAACGCAACACGACAGCAAACTGACCACACACTGTAAAAGAAACAGGAAGTTAGATGAGCCCTGATGACTAAAACCAAATATATTGTTTATCACGTTCAACCTTGTCTTGATTGATTCAGTATAAAGTCCATCAGTTTAACAACAGAGTCACGTCATACTTACCACTCTGCTGTTTTCATTCATTGATTATCACCAGTTGGTTTTACTTTGTTGGTTTTTTGATCGTCCAGTCAATTAAACTCAACACTTCCTGCACAGCTATTTCACATTTAAACGCCTTGCAGCAGTTCAAAGAGCGTAATACTTAAAGTGAAACATCTGCAGGAAGTCTTGTCTTCAACTGACAATTTCTTAAGTGATTTAAAAAAAAAACAGCAAAGTAGAAGGGACCCTAAGAAAATTATTAAAGGGAGGGTGTTTCAGAAAAAGGGGGTGCTTACGTATTTTATCATTTTTGCTGAAGATTTATATTTTATATCATATATTTTTGGTCATTAAGGACAAAATAATTTGTAATTGTGAGATTTCGGCAGGAATACAGCTACGTACATACGTACATACTGCATGCTGTTGTGGGTGGAATTACCTGTCCTTCAAAAGTACAGGTAAATTTACGCCCCTGTGTATATTTGTCTGTGTCAGATCATATAATTCGAATACCGGCTTTTACTTAAGAATTGACGGCATGAAATCTAACATATATCCTGCAACGTACGGAGCTCAGTCAGATCTTCGAAGGCCTTTAGAAAGCTGTTCAAGCAGAGCAGAAACAGCAGCCAGACGAGGGTGAACATCAATGATTCAGGTTTAATTACTTCCTAACACACCAGCGTACGTCTGCACAGTGAAATACGGCTCTGCTGCCGGCTATAAATACACTGACATCAGTGTACGGCTTTAATGTGGAGCTGAAAACCGATGCGGATCGATCGATAAAAGCGGGTCGTTCACTCGTCGTTCACTCGCTGAGCTCTGCTCTTCGTAAACTGCATGACGTGACCGAGTGCTCTGTTTCTGTACTGTAAAAATAGCTGAGTGTGACTCACTCTCTGACAGACACAAATTATTACAAATCCTGCTGAATATTTGATGTGACACAGAGACACATCGGAGTCCACGTAAAACATTTTCGTTTAGGCCAATTTCTAACAAGTTGCATGTGATTGTGTCTATGTTACCTATATTTCCTGTATCGGTACAGTCGATATGCACATATGTGTTTGTGTATATGACTGCGGGACATCAGACAGAAGGAGGCCACAGTGGGAGATCTCCCATCTGTTTACTGTACGTCTGCTTGTGTAACTGCACATAGATAAAATGAACCTATTCAGACTGTAAAGGTGACCAGACAGTTTGTAAATGTTGTGAAAACCACATCCAGACAACAGAAATTCATGGGTCTGAAACTGGTATGTAAACCTGAGAGGGAGAATATTAAAACAATACATTCAAATAAAATAGTGGGAGGCCTACAGGTTAAAACTAAAAGTTAGATCAAACTTTAGGTCAGAAGTTATAATAAAGTAAGTAAAAATATCATCATTAATACTTAAACAATAATGAAACAGTTAACTGGTCACGTCAGCAAACCCAAATCCCACTGATGTTGCTGCTCTGCCTCTGATTTGATTCAAAGAATCAGTTCTCCCAAATGACAAGAAAACATTTCCTCATTTGTCACCAGAGGTATCGAGCTGTGCAGCCATACATAATGTCCCAAAACTGTCCAAATCTAAATAAGGATAAAAAAAAGGTCCTTGTTTCTGAGCACATCTCTGAGGATGCTGGATGTTCCCCGAGCTCAAGGCAGGCCGAGCTTTTACTGTCTTTGGAGTGGTTAAAAGTTTTGGGAAAAAAATCATCAGGACATAAGATTTGATTTGACTTGCCTGTTTGATATTTAATGCTTTTATTGTGAAGCACTTTATAACTTTTATATTCTTCTTTATAAATACATGTTTTCTGACTTCTTGAGTGGAAACGTTTTAAGATATTCAACTTTGAGATTTACGCAGCAACAGTTGGGTTGATCAACAGGGAAGATGTCACTTTTTTAATAGACCAAACGATTGATTAATCAATCCAAACAATTCCTTTGAGGTGGATTAGATTAAGTGTGGACATGAGAGCTGGTTTGAGTTTGGTCCTTGTGTTGAATGAACGTCACGCTGAGCTGCGGTGGTATGAGGAAGTCTTTGGTTCCTGCAGGGAGACTCTGATCCTTTCATCCAACCTGTTGCACGTCTTCATTTCAAACAGTCATATACTAAGAACAGAAGACGGGCCGCATCACATGACTCATGCATTCATTCAACCTGAACACATGACTGAGGTGACACACAGTCACATGCTTCACGGTCTCTCTATAGCAGAACCATTTAGCGAATCAAAACCAAACAAGCTGATCGCAGATCAGCGCAAACTTTAAGGAAAGAAAATATAAGTAACAGTATAGAAGTAACAGGTAACGTGGCAGTTTCAAAAGCTTCAGAGGTGGAGACACCGCTGATATTCAGAGGGAGTCCAGTTTTTATATCTCCAATAATTAAGGAGGTTCTAGGGGTACAATTACCAAGAACTTACTTTTTCTATTTTATGATACTTCTACTCCATTACATTTTATTCAAATATTGTATTTTTTACTACACCACATTGATTTTAAAGGCTTGTTACGTAAAAGATTTTACACAAAACAAATCATCTGTTAATATAATATGATACATTGTTATAGACGAAACTACCAAACATCTTTTAAGTTGTTTAAGACATCATGCTGCTAACATGTTAATAATATAAAGATATATACAGTATATGATAAATATAACTGAAACTTATTTGTACCTTTACTTCCACCACAGCTTGTCTGATGCTGTTAAGCAAGAAATGTCTTACATTTTCACTTATGATCAGTTCTTCATCAATAACTTAAACTCTTTAGTTATAACTGTTGAATAAATCTTTAAAACAAAACAACAACTTATCTGTGACCACTCAATTTAATAGAATATTTTAATATTTTGAGAGATATTTGTATTTGCTTTCTTTCCTAGGGTTAGATTAGAAGATCAATATCAATCTTATGTCCGTGTTGGGTCCAGAGCTGGAGTCAGGACGTGGTTAGCTTAGCTTAGCATAAAGACTGGAAGCAGATAGAAACGGCTCGCCTGGTAGACACACCTACCAACCCCTCTAAAACTCACAGATAAACATGTTGTGTCCGGTTTGTTGAATCTGTGCACAAACAGAAATTCACTCACGTTGTGAGTTACGTGCTGGAATCATTTCATCTCACTCTTGGAAAGAAAGCTAATAGGCTGAATGTTGAACTATTGTTCAAGCTACAGTTAAATCAAAATGAAAAGAATATTGGATTTCCGATATTATTATGTTTTTTTTCTCATCACAATTTTAGCAAACAATGCAACATTTAGACAAATGTACATATAAAACCCTCCATTTATATTTGTGAAAGAACATGAACCTTTTCCCCTCTCAGTCTAATCAGCTGATATCTACTCAAACAGTATTTGATTATATCACACTTAATGCTACTTAATGGTACTTAATGCTTTACAGAAATACAACTATACAGAAAGTATATATATTTAAAGTATTTATTGAAGTTTTTACTTTAAATTATTTGATATTATTTGATGTGGGAGAAACCGGAGCCCCCGGGGGAAACCCACGCAGACACGGTGAGAACATACAAAGTCCTGATAGACAGAAACCAGATCGCTTCTGTCTGTCAGGACTAAATACTGAACCTCCGCGCTGCCGACGGCCTGTTAAAGCCTGTTTGTATCATATAGTCTCTATTGTTATATGTGTTCGTGTTTGTGTTTGTGTGTTTATGTGTCACTCCTGTTCTTGTTTCCCGTCCTGCTTTTTGTTCTTGTATTTGCGGCGGTGTTTTGGTGTCATAAATTTCTTAAAGCGCCGCCATTTAGAGGGTTTCTCCTCTGTTTCTGGGACCTTCTCTGGGGTGGCGACCTCTGTGGTGACCTCTAGGAGGGCCTCTGTGGTGACCTCTGGGATGACTTCCGTGGTGACCACTGGGATGGCCTCTGTGGTGGACTCTGTGGGGAACTCTGTGGTTACCTCTGGGATGACCTCTGGAGTGACCTCTGTGGTGACCACTGGGACAACTTCCGTGGTGACCACTGGGGTGAACTCTGGGGTGACCACTGGGATGACCTCTGGGGTGACCACTGGGATGGCTGCTGGGGTGGACTCTGGGATGGCCGCTGTGGGGACCTCTGGGATGGCCGCTGTGGGGACCTCTGGGATGACTTCCATGGTTACCACTGGGATGGCCTCTGTGGTGAACTCTGTGGTGGACTCTGGGATGACCACTGGGATGGCTGCTGGGGTGGACTCTGGGACGGCCTCTGTGGTGACCTCTGGGACAACTTCCGTGGTGACCACTGGGGTGAACTCTGGGGTGACCACTGGGATGGCTGCTGGGGTGGACTCTGGGATGGCCGCTGTGGGGACCTCTGGGATGGCCGCTGTGGGGACCTCTGGGATGACTTCCATGGTTACCACTGGGATGGCCTCTGTGGTGAACTCTGTGGTGGACTCTGGGATGACCACTGGGATGGCTGCTGGGGTGGACTCTGGGACGGCCTCTGTGGTGACTTCTGGGACGGCCTCTGTGGTGACCTCTGGGACAACTTCCGTGGTGACCACTGGGGTGAACTCTGGGGTGACCACTGGGATGGCTGCTGGGGTGGACTCTGGGATGGCCGCTGTGGGGACCTCTGGGATGGCCGCTGTGGGGACCTCTGGGATGACTTCCATGGTTACCACTGGGATGGCCTCTGTGGTGAACTCTGTGGTGGACTCTGGGATGACTTCCATGGTGACCACTGGGATGGCCTCTGTGGTGGACTCTGGGGTGACTTCTGGGACGGCCGCTGTGGGGACCTCTGGGATGACTTCTATGGTGACCACTGGGATGGCCTCTGTGGTGGACTCTGGGGTGACTTCTGGGACGGCCGCTGTGGGGACCTCTGGGATGACTTCTATGGTGACCACTGGGATGGCCTCTGGGGTGACCTCTGGGGTGACCTCTGGGATGGCATCTGTGGTGACCTCTGGGATGGCCTCTGTGGTGGACTCTGTGGGGAACTCTGTGGTGGACTCTGTGGTGGACTCTGGGGTGACCTCTGGAGTGACCTCCATGGTGGCCTCTGTGGTGACCTCTGAGAGGGCCTCTGTGGTGACCTCTGAGAGGGCCATTGTGGGGACCTCTGAGAGGGCCATTGTGGGGACCTCTGGGAGGGCCGTTGTGGGGACCTCTGGGATGACTTCCATGGTGACCACTGGGATGGCCTCTGTGGTGAACTCTGTGGTGGACTCTGGGATGACTTCCATGGTGACCACAGGGATGGCTTCTGTGGGGAACTCTGTGGTGGACTCTGGGGTGACTTCCATGGTGACCACTGGGAAGGCCTCTGTGGTGAACTCTGTGGTGACCTCTGGGATGACTTCCATGGTGACCACTGGGAAGGCCTCTGTGGTGAACTCTGTGGTGGACTCTGGGATGACCTCTGGGACGGCCTCTGTGGTGACCTCTGGGAGGGCCTCTGTGGTGACCTCTGGGATGACTTCTGTGGTGACCTCTGGGATGACTTCCGTGGGGACCTCTGGGATGACTTCCATGGTGACCTCCGGGATGACCTCTGGGGTGACGTCCGTGGTGACCACAGGGATTACCTCTGGGATGGCCTCTGGTATGATCATCCTGGTTTCCTTCGGAGAGGAGGTCTTTGCAGTCATCTCGCTCATTTGGAGCTTCAGCTGTACCTTGAAGGTCTCCACCTTCTTCTCCAGTGCCTGACAGGCCTCTTCCTGGATCTTCAGGCTGGAGGCCAGCTCCAGGCCGGAGCTGATCTTCTCCTCCAGCTGCCTCTGTAAGACCTCCAGCTGCTCAGCAGACAGTCTGCAGGTCTCTTTCTGGAGGACCTTCATCGACTCCATCTCTTGCTTGAGCACGTCTTTTTGGACTGTCAGCCTTTTGATGAGAGTCAAGTCCTTGGTGACTCTCTCGTTGAATTGAAGCTTGACTTCTTCCACTTCTTGTTTGTGGAAGTCAGCCATCTGCCTTTTAGCAAGGATCTGTTCTTTCAGATCCCTGATGAGCGCCTCTTTGTCTTTGTCAGATGACTTGTCCAGGGGCTCTGTGTTAGGTGCTCTGTAGGAGAGACTCTTGGCTATTCCTTTGAGCCTTTGCATCTCCTTGTCTTGCTTGAACCTCAAGCTCCGCTGCTCCTTCAGTTTCTTCTCCCCCTCCTCAAGCCTGTACCTGTCGATGGCGGCGTTGTGCTCTGCCATCAACCTCATCTCTCTTTCTCGATGCAGATAGTAGTGTGCTGTCTGCAGGCGCTGGTGCAGAGAAGGCTGCCAATTCCAGTTGTTTTGAGTTGGCCATCTTGCGTGCACTGGATGATTCGGCACCTCGTACGGGAGTTCCAAATCCATATCCTGGGTGGAGAGCTGGTGGTTGTTGTCTTCCATTGCTGTTGTTAATAGAATCAGTGTGTTGGTTGTAAGGTGTTTTCAGAACTTGTTGAAGTGTCTCTAACAGTGGTGTGTCTCAGATATCTGACGGACGTACCTGTGAAGTGTTGAAGAGTTTGTGAGTAGTGAGGTTTGTGAGTTGAGGCTTTATACCCTGAGTCAACATTCTAAATGGCTTTGATGCATCATCAAAGCCGTTTAGAATCCATCAAAACCGTTCAACATTCCGCAGGTTCAGAATTCTTTTTGCGTTGATTTAAAAAAAAAAAAAAAGATTCTATTTTTATTTTTTTTTAAACAGATTTTATTTTCCATGTTGTTAATCATTTTAACCCGCATAGAATTATTACAGTCATAGTCTGTCATCCAAATGTTAACAAAATGGCCGCCCCACCATCAACAGGCAACACACTGAATTAAAACCTGCCATCAGTCCCACAGTTCCAACACACTGACATGAAATAAAACAACAATTATATTAAAATTTAAGTCATGATATTTTCTTTAGTGGTGGAAGGCAACTAAGTCTGTTTATTCAAGTAAACTTTGTAAAGCCAACATGGATGGTTCCTGCAGGGAGACTCTGATCCTTTCATCCAACCTGTTGCACGTCTTCATTTCAAACAGTCATATACTAAGAACAGAAGACGGGCCGCATCACATGACTCATGCATTCATTCAACCTGAACACATGACTGAGGTGACACACAGTCACATGCTTCACGGTCTCTCTATAGCAGAACCATTTAGCGAATCAAAACCAAACAAGCTGATCGCAGATCAGCGCAAACTTTAAGGAAAGAAAATATAAGTAACAGTATAGAAGTAACAGGTAACGTGGCAGTTTCAAAAGCTTCAGAGGTGGAGACACCGCTGATATTCAGAGGGAGTCCAGTTTTTATATCTCCAATAATTAAGGAGGTTCTAGGGGTACAATTACCAAGAACTTACTTTTTCTATTTTATGATACTTCTACTCCATTACATTTTATTCAAATATTGTATTTTTTACTACACCACATTGATTTTAAAGGCTTGTTACGTAAAAGATTTTACACAAAACAAATCATCTGTTAATATAATATGATACATTGTTATAGACGAAACTACCAAACATCTTTTAAGTTGTTTAAGACATCATGCTGCTAACATGTTAATAATATAAAGATATATACAGTATATGATAAATATAACTGAAACTTATTTGTACCTTTACTTCCACCACAGCTTGTCTGATGCTGTTAAGCAAGAAATGTCTTACATTTTCACTTATGATCAGTTCTTCATCAATAACTTAAACTCTTTAGTTATAACTGTTGAATAAATCTTTAAAACAAAACAACAACTTATCTGTGACCACTCAATTTAATAGAATATTTTAATATTTTGAGAGATATTTGTATTTGCTTTCTTTCCTAGGGTTAGATTAGAAGATCAATATCAATCTTATGTCCGTGTTGGGTCCAGAGCTGGAGTCAGGACGTGGTTAGCTTAGCTTAGCATAAAGACTGGAAGCAGATAGAAACGGCTCGCCTGGTAGACACACCTACCAACCCCTCTAAAACTCACAGATAAACATGTTGTGTCCGGTTTGTTGAATCTGTGCACAAACAGAAATTCACTCACGTTGTGAGTTACGTGCTGGAATCATTTCATCTCACTCTTGGAAAGAAAGCTAATAGGCTGAATGTTGAACTATTGTTCAAGCTACAGTTAAATCAAAATGAAAAGAATATTGGATTTCCGATATTATTATGTTTTTTTTCTCATCACAATTTTAGCAAACAATGCAACATTTAGACAAATGTACATATAAAACCCTCCATTTATATTTGTGAAAGAACATGAACCTTTTCCCCTCTCAGTCTAATCAGCTGATATCTACTCAAACAGTATTTGATTATATCACACTTAATGCTACTTAATGGTACTTAATGCTTTACAGAAATACAACTATACAGAAAGTATATATATTTAAAGTATTTATTGAAGTTTTTACTTTAAATTATTTGATATTATTTGATGTGGGAGAAACCGGAGCCCCCGGGGGAAACCCACGCAGACACGGTGAGAACATACAAAGTCCTGATAGACAGAAACCAGATCACTTCTGTCTGTCAGGACTAAATACTGAACCTCCGCGCTGCCGACGGCCTGTTAAAGCCTGTTTGTATCATATAGTCTCTATTGTTATATGTGTTCGTGTTTGTGTTTGTGTGTTTATGTGTCACTCCTGTTCTTGTTTCCCGTCCTGCTTTTTGTTCTTGTATTTGCGGCGGTGTTTTGGTGTCATAAATTTCTTAAAGCGCCGCCATTTAGAGGGTTTCTCCTCTGTTTCTGGGACCTTCTCTGGGGTGGCGACCTCTGTGGTGACCTCTAGGAGGGCCTCTGTGGTGACCTCTGGGATGACTTCCGTGGTGACCACTGGGATGGCCTCTGTGGTGGACTCTGTGGGGAACTCTGTGGTTACCTCTGGGATGACCTCTGGAGTGACCTCTGTGGTGACCACTGGGACAACTTCCGTGGTGACCACTGGGGTGAACTCTGGGGTGACCACTGGGATGACCTCTGGGGTGACCACTGGGATGGCTGCTGGGGTGGACTCTGGGATGGCCGCTGTGGGGACCTCTGGGATGGCCGCTGTGGGGACCTCTGGGATGACTTCCATGGTTACCACTGGGATGGCCTCTGTGGTGAACTCTGTGGTGGACTCTGGGATGACCACTGGGATGGCTGCTGGGGTGGACTCTGGGACGGCCTCTGTGGTGACCTCTGGGACAACTTCCGTGGTGACCACTGGGGTGAACTCTGGGGTGACCACTGGGATGGCTGCTGGGGTGGACTCTGGGATGGCCGCTGTGGGGACCTCTGGGATGGCCGCTGTGGGGACCTCTGGGATGACTTCCATGGTTACCACTGGGATGGCCTCTGTGGTGAACTCTGTGGTGGACTCTGGGATGACCACTGGGATGGCTGCTGGGGTGGACTCTGGGACGGCCTCTGTGGTGACTTCTGGGACGGCCTCTGTGGTGACCTCTGGGACAACTTCCGTGGTGACCACTGGGGTGAACTCTGGGGTGACCACTGGGATGGCTGCTGGGGTGGACTCTGGGATGGCCGCTGTGGGGACCTCTGGGATGGCCGCTGTGGGGACCTCTGGGATGACTTCCATGGTTACCACTGGGATGGCCTCTGTGGTGAACTCTGTGGTGGACTCTGGGATGACTTCCATGGTGACCACTGGGATGGCCTCTGTGGTGGACTCTGGGGTGACTTCTGGGACGGCCGCTGTGGGGACCTCTGGGATGACTTCTATGGTGACCACTGGGATGGCCTCTGTGGTGGACTCTGGGGTGACTTCTGGGACGGCCGCTGTGGGGACCTCTGGGATGACTTCTATGGTGACCACTGGGATGGCCTCTGGGGTGACCTCTGGGGTGACCTCTGGGATGGCATCTGTGGTGACCTCTGGGATGGCCTCTGTGGTGGACTCTGTGGGGAACTCTGTGGTGGACTCTGTGGTGGACTCTGGGGTGACCTCTGGAGTGACCTCCATGGTGGCCTCTGTGGTGACCTCTGAGAGGGCCTCTGTGGTGACCTCTGAGAGGGCCATTGTGGGGACCTCTGAGAGGGCCATTGTGGGGACCTCTGGGAGGGCCGTTGTGGGGACCTCTGGGATGACTTCCATGGTGACCACTGGGATGGCCTCTGTGGTGAACTCTGTGGTGGACTCTGGGATGACTTCCATGGTGACCACAGGGATGGCTTCTGTGGGGAACTCTGTGGTGGACTCTGGGGTGACTTCCATGGTGACCACTGGGAAGGCCTCTGTGGTGAACTCTGTGGTGACCTCTGGGATGACTTCCATGGTGACCACTGGGAAGGCCTCTGTGGTGAACTCTGTGGTGGACTCTGGGATGACCTCTGGGACGGCCTCTGTGGTGACCTCTGGGAGGGCCTCTGTGGTGACCTCTGGGATGACTTCTGTGGTGACCTCTGGGATGACTTCCGTGGGGACCTCTGGGATGACTTCCATGGTGACCTCCGGGATGACCTCTGGGGTGACGTCCGTGGTGACCACAGGGATTACCTCTGGGATGGCCTCTGGTATGATCATCCTGGTTTCCTTCGGAGAGGAGGTCTTTGCAGTCATCTCGCTCATTTGGAGCTTCAGCTGTACCTTGAAGGTCTCCACCTTCTTCTCCAGTGCCTGACAGGCCTCTTCCTGGATCTTCAGGCTGGAGGCCAGCTCCAGGCCGGAGCTGATCTTCTCCTCCAGCTGCCTCTGTAAGACCTCCAGCTGCTCAGCAGACAGTCTGCAGGTCTCTTTCTGGAGGACCTTCATCGACTCCATCTCTTGCTTGAGCACGTCTTTTTGGACTGTCAGCCTTTTGATGAGAGTCAAGTCCTTGGTGACTCTCTCGTTGAATTGAAGCTTGACTTCTTCCACTTCTTGTTTGTGGAAGTCAGCCATCTGCCTTTTAGCAAGGATCTGTTCTTTCAGATCCCTGATGAGCGCCTCTTTGTCTTTGTCAGATGACTTGTCCAGGGGCTCTGTGTTAGGTGCTCTGTAGGAGAGACTCTTGGCTATTCCTTTGAGCCTTTGCATCTCCTTGTCTTGCTTGAACCTCAAGCTCCGCTGCTCCTTCAGTTTCTTCTCCCCCTCCTCAAGCCTGTACCTGTCGATGGCGGCGTTGTGCTCTGCCATCAACCTCATCTCTCTTTCTCGATGCAGATAGTAGTGTGCTGTCTGCAGGCGCTGGTGCAGAGAAGGCTGCCAATTCCAGTTGTTTTGAGTTGGCCATCTTGCGTGCACTGGATGATTCGGCACCTCGTACGGGAGTTCCAAATCCATATCCTGGGTGGAGAGCTGGTGGTTGTTGTCTTCCATTGCTGTTGTTAATAGAATCAGTGTGTTGGTTGTAAGGTGTTTTCAGAACTTGTTGAAGTGTCTCTAACAGTGGTGTGTCTCAGATATCTGACGGACGTACCTGTGAAGTGTTGAAGAGTTTGTGAGTAGTGAGGTTTGTGAGTTGAGGCTTTATACCCTGAGTCAACATTCTAAATGGCTTTGATGCATCATCAAAGCCGTTTAGAATCCATCAAAACCGTTCAACATTCCGCAGGTTCAGAATTCTTTTTGCGTTGATTTAAAAAAAAAAAAAAAGATTCTATTTTTATTTTTTTTTAAACAGATTTTATTTTCCATGTTGTTAATCATTTTAACCCGCATAGAATTATTACAGTCATAGTCTGTCATCCAAATGTTAACAAAATGGCCGCCCCACCATCAACAGGCAACACACTGAATTAAAACCTGCCATCAGTCCCACAGTTCCAACACACTGACATGAAATAAAACAACAATTATATTAAAATTTAAGTCATGATATTTTCTTTAGTGGTGGAAGGCAACTAAGTCTGTTTATTCAAGTAAACTTTGTAAAGCCAACATGGATGGTTCCTGCAGGGAGACTCTGATCCTTTCATCCAACCTGTTGCACGTCTTCATTTCAAACAGTCATATACTAAGAACAGAAGACGGGCCGCATCACATGACTCATGCATTCATTCAACCTGAACACATGACTGAGGTGACACACAGTCACATGCTTCACGGTCTCTCTATAGCAGAACCATTTAGCGAATCAAAACCAAACAAGCTGATCGCAGATCAGCGCAAACTTTAAGGAAAGAAAATATAAGTAACAGTATAGAAGTAACAGGTAACGTGGCAGTTTCAAAAGCTTCAGAGGTGGAGACACCGCTGATATTCAGAGGGAGTCCAGTTTTTATATCTCCAATAATTAAGGAGGTTCTAGGGGTACAATTACCAAGAACTTACTTTTTCTATTTTATGATACTTCTACTCCATTACATTTTATTCAAATATTGTATTTTTTACTACACCACATTGATTTTAAAGGCTTGTTACGTAAAAGATTTTACACAAAACAAATCATCTGTTAATATAATATGATACATTGTTATAGACGAAACTACCAAACATCTTTTAAGTTGTTTAAGACATCATGCTGCTAACATGTTAATAATATAAAGATATATACAGTATATGATAAATATAACTGAAACTTATTTGTACCTTTACTTCCACCACAGCTTGTCTGATGCTGTTAAGCAAGAAATGTCTTACATTTTCACTTATGATCAGTTCTTCATCAATAACTTAAACTCTTTAGTTATAACTGTTGAATAAATCTTTAAAACAAAACAACAACTTATCTGTGACCACTCAATTTAATAGAATATTTTAATATTTTGAGAGATATTTGTATTTGCTTTCTTTCCTAGGGTTAGATTAGAAGATCAATATCAATCTTATGTCCGTGTTGGGTCCAGAGCTGGAGTCAGGACGTGGTTAGCTTAGCTTAGCATAAAGACTGGAAGCAGATAGAAACGGCTCGCCTGGTAGACACACCTACCAACCCCTCTAAAACTCACAGATAAACATGTTGTGTCCGGTTTGTTGAATCTGTGCACAAACAGAAATTCACTCACGTTGTGAGTTACGTGCTGGAATCATTTCATCTCACTCTTGGAAAGAAAGCTAATAGGCTGAATGTTGAACTATTGTTCAAGCTACAGTTAAATCAAAATGAAAAGAATATTGGATTTCCGATATTATTATGTTTTTTTTCTCATCACAATTTTAGCAAACAATGCAACATTTAGACAAATGTACATATAAAACCCTCCATTTATATTTGTGAAAGAACATGAACCTTTTCCCCTCTCAGTCTAATCAGCTGATATCTACTCAAACAGTATTTGATTATATCACACTTAATGCTACTTAATGGTACTTAATGCTTTACAGAAATACAACTATACAGAAAGTATATATATTTAAAGTATTTATTGAAGTTTTTACTTTAAATTATTTGATATTATTTGATGTGGGAGAAACCGGAGCCCCCGGGGGAAACCCACGCAGACACGGTGAGAACATACAAAGTCCTGATAGACAGAAACCAGATCGCTTCTGTCTGTCAGGACTAAATACTGAACCTCCGCGCTGCCGACGGCCTGTTAAAGCCTGTTTGTATCATATAGTCTCTATTGTTATATGTGTTCGTGTTTGTGTTTGTGTGTTTATGTGTCACTCCTGTTCTTGTTTCCCGTCCTGCTTTTTGTTCTTGTATTTGCGGCGGTGTTTTGGTGTCATAAATTTCTTAAAGCGCCGCCATTTAGAGGGTTTCTCCTCTGTTTCTGGGACCTTCTCTGGGGTGGCGACCTCTGTGGTGACCTCTAGGAGGGCCTCTGTGGTGACCTCTGGGATGACTTCCGTGGTGACCACTGGGATGGCCTCTGTGGTGGACTCTGTGGGGAACTCTGTGGTTACCTCTGGGATGACCTCTGGAGTGACCTCTGTGGTGACCACTGGGACAACTTCCGTGGTGACCACTGGGGTGAACTCTGGGGTGACCACTGGGATGACCTCTGGGGTGACCACTGGGATGGCTGCTGGGGTGGACTCTGGGATGGCCGCTGTGGGGACCTCTGGGATGGCCGCTGTGGGGACCTCTGGGATGACTTCCATGGTTACCACTGGGATGGCCTCTGTGGTGAACTCTGTGGTGGACTCTGGGATGACCACTGGGATGGCTGCTGGGGTGGACTCTGGGACGGCCTCTGTGGTGACCTCTGGGACAACTTCCGTGGTGACCACTGGGGTGAACTCTGGGGTGACCACTGGGATGGCTGCTGGGGTGGACTCTGGGATGGCCGCTGTGGGGACCTCTGGGATGGCCGCTGTGGGGACCTCTGGGATGACTTCCATGGTTACCACTGGGATGGCCTCTGTGGTGAACTCTGTGGTGGACTCTGGGATGACCACTGGGATGGCTGCTGGGGTGGACTCTGGGACGGCCTCTGTGGTGACTTCTGGGACGGCCTCTGTGGTGACCTCTGGGACAACTTCCGTGGTGACCACTGGGGTGAACTCTGGGGTGACCACTGGGATGGCTGCTGGGGTGGACTCTGGGATGGCCGCTGTGGGGACCTCTGGGATGGCCGCTGTGGGGACCTCTGGGATGACTTCCATGGTTACCACTGGGATGGCCTCTGTGGTGAACTCTGTGGTGGACTCTGGGATGACTTCCATGGTGACCACTGGGATGGCCTCTGTGGTGGACTCTGGGGTGACTTCTGGGACGGCCGCTGTGGGGACCTCTGGGATGACTTCTATGGTGACCACTGGGATGGCCTCTGTGGTGGACTCTGGGGTGACTTCTGGGACGGCCGCTGTGGGGACCTCTGGGATGACTTCTATGGTGACCACTGGGATGGCCTCTGGGGTGACCTCTGGGGTGACCTCTGGGATGGCATCTGTGGTGACCTCTGGGATGGCCTCTGTGGTGGACTCTGTGGGGAACTCTGTGGTGGACTCTGTGGTGGACTCTGGGGTGACCTCTGGAGTGACCTCCATGGTGGCCTCTGTGGTGACCTCTGAGAGGGCCTCTGTGGTGACCTCTGAGAGGGCCATTGTGGGGACCTCTGAGAGGGCCATTGTGGGGACCTCTGGGAGGGCCGTTGTGGGGACCTCTGGGATGACTTCCATGGTGACCACTGGGATGGCCTCTGTGGTGAACTCTGTGGTGGACTCTGGGATGACTTCCATGGTGACCACAGGGATGGCTTCTGTGGGGAACTCTGTGGTGGACTCTGGGGTGACTTCCATGGTGACCACTGGGAAGGCCTCTGTGGTGAACTCTGTGGTGACCTCTGGGATGACTTCCATGGTGACCACTGGGAAGGCCTCTGTGGTGAACTCTGTGGTGGACTCTGGGATGACCTCTGGGACGGCCTCTGTGGTGACCTCTGGGAGGGCCTCTGTGGTGACCTCTGGGATGACTTCTGTGGTGACCTCTGGGATGACTTCCGTGGGGACCTCTGGGATGACTTCCATGGTGACCTCCGGGATGACCTCTGGGGTGACGTCCGTGGTGACCACAGGGATTACCTCTGGGATGGCCTCTGGTATGATCATCCTGGTTTCCTTCGGAGAGGAGGTCTTTGCAGTCATCTCGCTCATTTGGAGCTTCAGCTGTACCTTGAAGGTCTCCACCTTCTTCTCCAGTGCCTGACAGGCCTCTTCCTGGATCTTCAGGCTGGAGGCCAGCTCCAGGCCGGAGCTGATCTTCTCCTCCAGCTGCCTCTGTAAGACCTCCAGCTGCTCAGCAGACAGTCTGCAGGTCTCTTTCTGGAGGACCTTCATCGACTCCATCTCTTGCTTGAGCACGTCTTTTTGGACTGTCAGCCTTTTGATGAGAGTCAAGTCCTTGGTGACTCTCTCGTTGAATTGAAGCTTGACTTCTTCCACTTCTTGTTTGTGGAAGTCAGCCATCTGCCTTTTAGCAAGGATCTGTTCTTTCAGATCCCTGATGAGCGCCTCTTTGTCTTTGTCAGATGACTTGTCCAGGGGCTCTGTGTTAGGTGCTCTGTAGGAGAGACTCTTGGCTATTCCTTTGAGCCTTTGCATCTCCTTGTCTTGCTTGAACCTCAAGCTCCGCTGCTCCTTCAGTTTCTTCTCCCCCTCCTCAAGCCTGTACCTGTCGATGGCGGCGTTGTGCTCTGCCATCAACCTCATCTCTCTTTCTCGATGCAGATAGTAGTGTGCTGTCTGCAGGCGCTGGTGCAGAGAAGGCTGCCAATTCCAGTTGTTTTGAGTTGGCCATCTTGCGTGCACTGGATGATTCGGCACCTCGTACGGGAGTTCCAAATCCATATCCTGGGTGGAGAGCTGGTGGTTGTTGTCTTCCATTGCTGTTGTTAATAGAATCAGTGTGTTGGTTGTAAGGTGTTTTCAGAACTTGTTGAAGTGTCTCTAACAGTGGTGTGTCTCAGATATCTGACGGACGTACCTGTGAAGTGTTGAAGAGTTTGTGAGTAGTGAGGTTTGTGAGTTGAGGCTTTATACCCTGAGTCAACATTCTAAATGGCTTTGATGCATCATCAAAGCCGTTTAGAATCCATCAAAACCGTTCAACATTCCGCAGGTTCAGAATTCTTTTTGCGTTGATTTAAAAAAAAAAAAAAGATTCTATTTTTATTTTTTTTTAAACAGATTTTATTTTCCATGTTGTTAATCATTTTAACCCGCATAGAATTATTACAGTCATAGTCTGTCATCCAAATGTTAACAAAATGGCCGCCCCACCATCAACAGGCAACACACTGAATTAAAACCTGCCATCAGTCCCACAGTTCCAACACACTGACATGAAATAAAACAACAATTATATTAAAATTTAAGTCATGATATTTTCTTTAGTGGTGGAAGGCAACTAAGTCTGTTTATTCAAGTAAACTTTGTAAAGCCAACATGGATGAGAAGACATCAATGTGCTCAGAATCATGGGAAATTTAAACATTTACTTTCTCATGACAAGTGAATTCCCTTTTTTGTGATTCAGCTAGCTGTCTTTCTGTTATACAGTGAGCATTTATGGACATTTTGTGATTTCTAAAACATCAAATTTCAGGTAAAGCTTCAACAACAGTTAAACAAGATTTGTCTGAGCCTACCTGCCAGCAGCCAGCAGGATGTGAAGACTTGGTGAGTCACAGAGAAGGTGGCAGTGGTCAATTAGGTGGCTCCAGCGATCATTCAATTTGTTCTACAAGTCCTTTAGGAGTTTATAAGAGTTCTGGAAGTGGCTCTAGTAGTCATTAAGGAAGTATGAGAGCTTCTAGTAGTCTTTTACTGAGGAGGTTTGAGGGGTCCTAGTGGTTCTATTGGGCCTTTTTATTATGTGTTCTTTCTTTCAGTGGTTAAACCCCTTTAAGGCAATTTTCAATCAAACGTGTTAGACAACGCTCTGCCACCATCATCAAAACGTCACATAAATATATGTTTCAGCCTCATATTTATAATAGTGATTGACACCTTTAACCATGGTGGCTCAGTCAATGCTGAAAGTTTCTCTTTATCCACCCATCCTTTTTTTCATCCTTTCTTCCAGGTCACTGGAGCTTTGAAAGAGCATCAGTGAGCTCCCACCAAGTATTATATAACTATCATGAAAAATATAGCAGCCTGAACATGGCTCATGATATTTCTCCCCGGTGCCGCCAGAGATGGATTTTGGGTGATTCAGCTCACTTTCATCAGATGATGAGTGATAGTGTGCCGGCCTTCATAACACAGTTGATGTATTTTTAAAATGGGATATGCAGCTATAAATAGAGCTGGACTTTATGAACATCTCTGGGGCTGCAGCAGAACTGTAAGCTGCTTCACTCTGGAATAACATGAACACTGAGAGATGTGCAGGATAGTTGCCAAATATAACACTTTTAACACCTTAACTTAAAGTGGGACTTACAAGACCAAACGAACAAGCAAAATAAAGAACCTTAATAATGGGCACAGCCGGTCACTCACAGGCAACATATTTTATCTATTGACTTTACAAGTTCAATGGTGCGTGACAAAGCGGGTTTACATTCCACCACTGCCGCTTTTACGAGGGGATGTAAGTTAGGACTTTGAATAAAACAAAGCGGCTCATATTGAACATTACAACCGAGAGGTGAAAGTCGTAATGGATACCACAACGTATGTTTGAAAAAAGCTAGTAAGAGGAACTTGAGTTTGGCTGCAGCTTTCTGGAAGCTTCTCCTGCTGTGTTTGCCAGCAGGTTGTGTTTACTGACTCACCTCTTGTCCGAGAAGAAGATCCTTCATGCCAAGTCCAACTGGACCGAGGCCAGAGGTCATTTCCTCTCCACAACCTGAGCTGTGGTTGGCTGCCGGCCTGAACACAGAGCGGTTGTGTTGCAGCAGCATGACGAGTTGTTCACACTGCTGACCAATGTGCTTGTTTGATGGAAAGTCTTCAATTTTAGTGGGGTCATTAAAGTCAAAGAGGTTCATGCTCTGGAGAGCAGGAACACCAGCAGTAAATGTCATTGAAATCTGTCTGATACAATTTAATATTTGTTGTGGAGAACGGATCATTTTCAGATGCATTTTTAAATTGTTGATTTTTTTTTTTTGTCTGTATGTCCTCGGGTTTTAAACACAGGGCAACATTCTATATAATATATGATGTTTCAGGAATATAAGAACCATGTTGATGGGACATTGAGATCATGTAATGTAAAAAAATACTGAAAGTGCAACATGAAAAAAGTTATGTAACATTAATGGATTTTTAACTTCTATTATTCTTTATGTTTTATTACTTAGTCAAATTGTCACTTTTAAAAGTCTGCAGAATCAGTTGTTAGCAGCTCCTGTTTGCAGGGTGTACAGACAACTATATTACTGTGATACTGAAGAGAGCTTAATATTATAATTCTCAGGCAGGTTCTGCAGTTATAAGGAACGTCTTTTTTTTTCTTTTTCTTTTTGACATTTATTTGTGATGAACATGTGAGAGAAACAGTTACCACACTCTCTCAAACTGCTCCATCTGCCTTTAGGTGTTTTAAAGTATCTTCATCTCCTCCATGAGCTGCTCCACCTGCTGCCAAGTACAATAACTCACTTCCTGTTGTTTTCAGGACACCTGCATCATTTTCACCTCACACAGTATCTTTGACTCACATCTCTCCCTCCACACCCAATAATTTACAGTATATTCCTAAACAATAACGATAATAACCATAATGATCAGACTGACAACATTCAACCTAAACCTGAAAATTAAATTGCAAATTAACCTTTAGAATTTAAACAATGTCATCTTCATTTGAGATCATTCTTAATAAAATTGGACATTTTAATAAAAGCACAAAGTGACAAAAATCAGGACGTAATTCAACTTTTTGATGAAAGAAGCCCCGCTTGCAATTACATTTTTAAGTTTAGGTTGCACGTTTGGATTTTAATATTGGCAGCCACAAGCTTCCATAGTTTATATACTTCTCTAAGTTTTTTATATATATTCCAGGACTTCTGGATTCCGACATGACTGTGTATTTGTTTAATTTTCATTAAACCTTTTAAGAAAATGTTTCAGCAAGATGACCTCCTTCTATTTCAGCTCAGGTATTTAAATTAAATCAAAGCCTGAGCAAATCAAAGCAAACAAGGTTAATCCTCATAGTCCAACATTAAATTAACCTAATTCAATTTCTGCCTGTGAAATTAAATCAGATGCCAATACACACTGTTTTCATTTCTATTAAAGAGCAAATACCCGTCTTCTTACAGAAGGACTTTACTCACAACATGTACACCTTATTTCCATTCAGTAAGTAAAAGTAAACTGAAATATAAACTGTACTGATCCAGAGCGGTTTTTCTTCTTTATGTTCATCACACTCAGCTGCTGTTCGAACGTCCGATAAGATAAAGTTCAGTCTGACAAAGTCAATTAACCCGACACGCTGCAGCTAATCCTGATGAACGCAATCAAAGTGTGGATGAAGTTTGGACCGATAAGTCTGCTGAAAGCCTCGCACAGTAGTTCTTAAAACTGTATTTAACACCGACCGCATGGGATGGAAGGTACACAGGATTATGTGCAGCTACAGCTGCTCAACGCAGACCAAAGTGTGACAGAAGCAGTCACTCTCACAGGAAGTTGACTGAAATGCCATGTCATCCTCTGCCTGGTTGCCTGGCAACAGTGGCCGGGTGGCAGGCAGGTGCCTCGGCCTGTAGGAAGGCGGCCGAGCACCCGGAGGTGGCGGAGGGCAGGTGGTCGACATCTGAGGCCGTCAGAGTGACGACGATCGGCCGCTGAGCCTCCTGTGTGTGCCTGATCGTTTTTCAAAATAAGAGCGTTTGAATGTGTGAGTGTAATAATCCAGCCGCGTGTGAATAATTTATCAGCTGTTTTATTGGCCGTTAAGTGAAATTACTTTGGATGTGAGCAAAAGCCAGAGGAGAATAATGGAACAATAGACGTTAATAACAGAGTCTGACCACAGAACAAAGTGCATCGACTTCAAGTGTTTTCATTAAACACAGCTTCGATTTTTGTGTTTTAATGAATAATCTGTGGCTTTGTGTGTGTAATTTTAGTTTTGTTAGGTTTTGGTTTGTTTTCTGTCAATTTGTTAGTTGTTTCCCACTTTTTTTTTCTTTTTAAGTGTTCACTGTCTGTTGGTACAAAAAATGAAAGAATGATGAAATAAGAATCTCCTGATATATGTTGGCTGATACACAAACACATTTCGAATAAGGATCTATTAAATGTGGAGTTCTGGAGCAGATGGTGATATTTGGAGTGTTTTAAATAAGGTTAAATAATGTTTCAACATAAAGCCTTTATATTATATTTATATTTCCCACAGTAGGTTCCTCTCATGCCGGCCGGTGCTGTTAAATTGTGCGTATTGACCCTTCTGTTTGTGTGTTTGTGCAGGTTGTTTTAAGGATGACCGCATCGTGTTCTGGACCTGGATGTTCTCCACATATTTCATGGAGAAGTGGGCTCCTCGACAGGACGACATGCTGTTCTACGTCCGCAGGAAGCTCGCCTACGTCAGCGCCGACAACAGCGAAGGCAAAAAGGTGACAAGCGGGGACTTATTCAAGGATTTCCAGGCGGAGCTGAAATGATCAGCATTGGCATTGATTTAAAAGAAAAATAAACATGAAATATCACAGAAACGAGATTTTAAAGAAATAATGAATTGATAAATGAAAGGATTAAATGTACAGGGATACATACATATATTGTTAACCTGTTTGGGGTGTTTTTTTTTGTTTTTTTATTCCCTGAATCTATGAGCAAAAGCCCTAAACAACTCCTTAATATGTTACAATCCATTTTTATTTACATTAATTCATACATTCATACATAAAAAAATGTGGACGAACCCCTGAATTTGCTCCTTAAATTAAAATGAAGAAACAACAGTTTTGTTCTTACTTTAAACCATGAAAATAATCTATTAAAAACTCTTAAATGAATTATAATCCCTCTAGAGAATATTCTAAAACATGTAAATCAACCACATGTTCAGACTCGAGAAACGTGGCTTCAGTTGTTGTGTAACGTGATGTTGACGGACAGTTTGACCCGGAGGTCAGTCCACACAGGAAACAACCCGAGTGCGTCTGATTTAAAATATGCGTCTTCACGAACCGTCCGACTGTCTGCTGAGAACAGGACGGAGGCGTTATCGATCCGATCGTCAGGAGAGAAGCTGCAGTTCAGATCTGTTTCGTCCTCGGTGACCTGCTCAGATTATGAATATTCACTTTCTGTCCTTAAATGTGTTCTTCAGGCTTAATTTACACTTTATAAGACAAACGCAGACAGCTCCAGTCTCAGAGAAAAGAACTCTTTCTGAGTTTCTGACTCATCACAGCAAAAACAGGCTCCCAGTTGAACTACGATTATACAGAATGAAGGATTTCTGCTTCCAATGTGCACACAGACTGACAGGTGTTTCTATTATTTTGTCCACCCCATTTATGTCAGTGAGGGTAGGTTAATAACTTGACTGCAGAACATGGAGGAGGATTCACTGCAGGACTGTTGCTGCACCTCATAAACATTTCTCCTTTTAGTAAAACCAGGAAACACGAGTATTTTCGTTCCCTGTCAGAGTGAAATGTCATCGACGTGCCGTCAGTCTGATGTTTTGTTCTCCTCTTCCTCTCGTGATGAAGGCAGATGAGACGATACAAACACAATAACACTGACGGCGACGATCAATGTTCCCATCAGCCAAGGCTTTCAGCGGTTTCTCAGAATGCAACTTTATTCAGGCCGAACAGAAACTAAAACACTTCAAACTGTCTTTAAAATAACATCGTTAACTGCAAAAACCTTTATTTAACCAGCTACTGTGACTATGATCAGTTTAAACAAGATAAATATATAAATTAGGACAGTAAGGAAAACAAATAAAGAATAATAAAAAGGCAGACCGGGAGGTGAAAATGTCAAAGAAAGAAAGAAAGAAACAAATAAGTCTTTATCTTGTAAACTGGAGTTATATTTTAACAACTAAAGTAAAGTACATTTAACAGAAAACAAATGAGTGAATTAAAATAAGCTTCTGTGTTACTATTTTAAATTAAATACATTTTCTAACTTTTTTAAGACTTTAAAAGTATAAATGTCGGCTGTAAAAACTGTTTGATGTAACCTTTGGGGTTCTCCTCCCTCTTCTTCTTTTCATGATTAAATGTAGTTTTCTGAACATCTCTTGCACGTATGTGACTTTGCAACTTCATGTCGAGTTGAAGTGAAACAGGAACTTTCAGTTTCAGAAACCTGCATTCAGAATCACTTTGTAATAAGAGAATTCACTGACAGCCTCCAGTCTGGCCTGTAATTAACACCACATCCCATAATACCCAGAGGGTCTCGGGGGTCGGGGGTCGTTCAGACAGGTTTTACAACAGCTAGAAAGTTCGAAAAAACACTTCAGTAGAGACAAAAGTGAGTCACGACGATGTAAATAATGATTGTGAGGAGGTGCAGCAGGACTGCAACAGGTGATCAATAAGTGGTCCATAAATCTGATCGGTACTCTCCACCAATTAGATCAAAGTAATCTTTGTTAACTTAAAGTCTTGAGTGGATCCCTTGTTAGTCAGTCCTGCTGCATCTTCTTCAGTTCTTTCTTTTAACTCGTGCTCATGTCGGAGGCTCAGTCTCTACAGGTGATATTGAGTATTTATTGATTATTAGCCACAGTATCTGAGTATCTGTGGTCACAGTTCGGTCGTCTTCTCCGTCTCCGTTTCAACAGACCTGAAGAAGGTCCGAGTCTGCGGGGAGACGCAGGTTCTCCTCACGCCAGGATTCATATCACTCACGGGCCATGAAGAGCGCAGGAATGGTTGCCATGGTTACACTGAAACGTGAAGGCGGTGGGAAATACCCGTTTGTGGAGGAAACCGATTGATGTCTCCGACAGCAACGTCTCGTGAAATACCACAAACACACAACGCTCTAAACCAGTGTTCAGCCAGAGATCAACACGTTTAAAATCAGCAGCTTCGGTTTAAAGACACATTTGAAAGGTTGTTGTTCACTGAAGTTTAAACTGAATCTGATCTGCTTCATGTCACAGGAAGTGAACAGAAACATTGGCAGAAAATGAGCTGCTGACTGTGCAAAGAAGCAGAAAAAAAACATGGTGATTGTTCTTTCCCAAAAGGGAAATGTCTTTGTGGCCCGTATGGATGGTTGCACTTCCTTCAGCCGGCCTCACATTGTTCTCCATTTTGTCAACTGTGTGTGTGTGTGTGTGTGTGTGTGTGAGTGTGTGTGAGTGTGTGTGTGTGTGTGTGTGTGTTTCACATTATTGAACAAGACAATCGTATGATTCCAGAGTTGGTCGTGAGAGGGTTAAAAAAAAAAAAAAAATACCCTGACAGTATAACTCTAAATAATGAGAGAGAATAGTGCATTTATTATTTACACGTTTTAGAAGAATAATAAATGTTTTTTATTTTTGGAAGTAAAAAATAATAATTTTACACTTGTATTTAAATATTTATTTGTACACGACTGGTGTTGTGAGTACTAATATATACTATAGCCATTACGTTTGAGTTATGTTAGATGCAGTTTGGCTGACATGATGCTTGTCTGTTCAGGCACTTCCATATTATTGTGCACCAAGTCGAATATATCGGAGCTTTCCCTGTCATAATTAAAGCTTGTAATTTGACATGGATGTTATTTACCCAGTTGTATAAACGGGTGCGTACGTCTCGAAATCATGTCACATCAATTGAATTCGTCTCCAGTTGAATTGACTCAAAGATAATTGAAGCTAATAGGATGCACCTTTGTAAATGAGAGATTTCAGTTTAGATTTTTAATGTTTTATCTTTGTCATTATGGCTTCATTTGACAAAAAAGGGTGTTCTTGTTTGGAAAGCAGGATTATCCACAACAGATCTGAAGCAAACGTCTGTTCGTTTTGGAGAAGCCTTGTTACTGACTGAGCGACCTTTGACCTTACAGCCTGTGTGGCAACAATGCAGATCAATACAGAAAGATTCTTGTCACATAATGGAGTAAACCTGAGTCTGACCCCCCCGCAGCGGCTCGTCCTCCATGTTTGATGTCACAGTGACGTGACAGGAAGCCGTCCTGCTTCCTGAGGCTGACCCCTCGCCGGTTCTGATGAAGCGTGTCGGCTGTGTTTCAGGTGGAGGTGGAGGTTTACAGGAGAGACTCCAAGAAGCTGCCCGGCCTCGGTGACCCGGACATCGACTGGGAGGAGAGCGTCTACCTGAACCTCATCCTGCAGAAGGTGATCAACGCTCTACAGCTCGAACTAGGACTCGTTCTAATCCCATAATATCTCGTACACACACGTTCTCTTATTAGTTCATGAGTGAAGGTGACGTTTTGGCCTGAAGTTGGTGCCCGACCATCAGCTCCATCCTCTGGGAGCTTAAATGTTTATTTTATTAGATTTTTTCATTTTTACCCTTGAATTTATATACATATATTTATTTACCTGTTTGTTGCCCACGGGCACCCGACCCTGTGCAGGACTCTGGTTCAGAGTAGAAATAATACGACTTCAGATGCACAAAAATCCTCACGTGTTCCAGCACCTCAAACATCATAAAAATGGGTTCACATTTTATATTTAACTAATCATGGACGACACAATCTTTTAGTAACAAACAATTAGTTTTGAACCCTGGTTGATTGATCTGGTTGTTGGTAGTTATATGTTCTTTGCTCGATGTGGAAAAGGTGACCAGTTGATGCTGCAATCTTCAGGCCAAACTGCAAGTGGAGCAGAAATATGTTTAAGGATTTTGGTGTGATTGTGCAAAATGTACTAATTAGGCCTTTTTCTGTCTTATTTGGGACACATGGAGAGACACATACAGTGTGTTCACAGATAGATAACTACAGTATGTACTACCAACTTTCTACTACACATTTATTGACTTGAATATTTGTGGTTTCATTTACAATCAAAGCAGATAGAGAAGAAAACTCATATAGAATATATGAAGCAGTTATGTTGGGTAAAGAAAAAGACATAAATCGGGAGATGACAGTGGTAAGACCTTAATCTTTTTTTCCAGAATATAACAACAACAGAGAGTTCAAATTACTTCATATTTTATACAAGGGCTAGACGAAAACAAAGGAGTAACAAGATAGTATGAGTGTCCAGTCAGTGTCCATGGAAGTAAAGACAGAAAGGTTCTGTGATCTGCTTTGTTCATTGACTAGATTTACCTGCACAGAATATTCCAGTTTTTTACCCTTATTCCAAAAAAAAATATTCCCATTAATATTCCTGTGTACATGCAGCCGTTCAGACTCTAAACTCCCCCCGCCCATGACGTCCGAACCTGCTGATGTCCGAGTCTCCTGTTTCTCCTTCCCACCAGGAATGTGGCTTTTCTTTAGGGCAGCGTCTCTCTTCCAGCCTGGAAAACTGTCGGCTGGTTGGTTTGTTTCTGACGCACAGAGCTGAGCGTGAACAGGCGAGAGGCAGATTCTGAATGTGCTGTTTACATTACATCCAAAGAACGCTGCTGAAACCTGAATATCTGCACATCACATAGGTCTTAATGGGAATATGCTACATTAGGAATAAGGCCTAATTGGGAATATTCAAACCGAATCTGCTGTTTATACAACCAGGATCAGATTCGGCATATTGTCATATTTGGAATAATAGTGGAATATTAAGTGCATGTAAACGTGGTCACTGCTGCCAACAATAACCTGGAAACTCTTCTATCTTCCAGCTGGACTACGTGGTGACGTGTGCCGTCTGCACGCGCTCAGACGCAGGAGATATCCACATCCACAAGAAGAAATGTCAGGTAGGAAACCACACGGCTCCGCAGCAGCTGAGCTCATCCAAGCTGTTGGTCTTCACTCATTCTGCCCGTCTCCACAGGAAGTGTTTGCATCTCCCAGCAAACACGCCATGGACAGCAAAGGAGAGGAGTCCAAGATGAGCTACCCCAACATCTTCTTCATGATCGACAACTTCGAGGAGGTAACTGACTCTCAGTACTACTACCACTTCCTGTAACACTTGTCGCCGCCTGTGAAGTGACTTGGCACCATTTATGTCAAAAATGTCACCTTCATCTTCATCAGTCAAACCAGGATGTCGGATACAGACAATGATGAAAGTAACTAAGTACATTTACTCAAGTATTGTATTTCAGTACAGTGTTGAAGTACTTGTACTTTACTTGAGCATCTCCATTTGATGCTTCTCCACCTTCACCAGCTGCAACATTAAAGCGATCAACACATTCATGATCAATAATTCTAAACCGATAATATCAGATGTGTTATTCTGCATAATGAGAAGTACATTCTGATACTGAAAATAACACTACAAACTGTGACTGTGCCATCATTTGTTAAATATAAGGGAGTGAAATATTTCCCAGGGATCAAGTGTGATTATTGAACTCAGCTGAAGTGAATCAGTAGTTAAAGTGGACCCCCCCCCCCCAGTAATGAAGCCTTTACTCTGATAGTCTCCTGGCTGCTGAGCAGGTCGGGTGTAATGAAGTGTGACTTGGTGCTTTTTTGCTCCATTTAAAAACGAGCTCCTGCACTAACACCTCGTTTTATAGGTCGACTGGAGGGAAAAACAGCAGATCACACAGATTTCTCTCCTGGGAGCAAATCAATGAGCAGTTTTGTTTTTTTGTTTCTTTTTTTGGTGCTCAGAGGCGAGAAAAACCTGCTCAGTGAGTCCTCAGCTAAACGGCTCCCTGCCAGCTGAAACCGCCAACTCCCTGTTTCTAAAGCCAAAGGTCGTCACAAACACAGATATAAATGAGGGAGTGTTGCCACTAACGAAGGAAACGTGGAGGTTGTTGTTGTCGTGAAGGAATGAATGCATGAATTCTTATCACATTATGTGTGCAGGTGTTCAGTGACATGACGGTGGGCGAGGGGGAGATGGTGTGTGTGGAGCTGGTGGCGAGCGACAAGAGCAACACCTTCCAGGGCGTCATCTTCCAGGGCTCGATCCGCTACGAGGCCCTCAAGAAGGTCTACGACAACCGGGTGAGAACGCCGGCACACATGACCGTGCTTCATGTTTGTATTTTTATTTCAACGCTCCACCAACCGTTTTCCTGGGAGTCCATGTTGAGGTTGTTTGGTCTGCTGCAGGTGAGCGTCGCCGCTAAGATGGCCCAGCGGATGTCTTTCGGCTTCTACAAGTACAACAACATGGAGTTCGTGAGGATGAAGGGTCCGCAGGGCAAAGGTCACGCCGAGATGGCCGTCAGCAGGGTGCCGACGGGGGACACCTCCCCCTGTGGCACCGAGGAGGACCAGGTGTCCCCCATGCACGAGAGGGTGAGGAAAACATCTATTATACTGTACAGTCATAATAAATCTCAACACCCTGAAATAAGTCAAACTTAAAAACATAAAAACAGATTAATACTAATAATGAAATAAGAACCGGACCAAAAACAAATGCTGAATAAAAATGAAGGGGGGGGGGGGGGGGGGGTGAAATGTATCTTAAAAATGAGTCTAAAAGATAAATAAGTGTCCTGCAGCCCACAGAGACCCTGATTCCCGAAACAGGAACTTCACACTTCAGTTTACGACCTGACGAGGAGTTTTGACTTCACTTCCTCACATTCATCTGCGAGAAACAGAAGCGAAAACCCCCAAAAACCTCGAGCTCAGCAGCACAAAGCTCCACGGAGCTCCACACAAACAGGTGGAATCAGGTCGGGATCAATAACAAATGCTGCTGGACGGGATGAGGCATCATTTAAACGTCTGTCCTCCAGATGTGTCTCTCAGCCCTGAACGAACACAGAAGTCACTATTCGGCCTGTAGCAGCTGATAACATCGATTAGATTCAGATCAATAACTGACTAATCAGCAGAAATTAACCAGCAACTAGTTCGGTAACTGATTGACTGTTAAATCTGAGTTTCGGCTTCATAATTGTGAGGATTTGATGTTTTTCTTTGTGTTAATTGGACAACAAAGGAAGCTGAAGACTCCAGCTGAGGCTTTAGGGAACTGAAACTATTTTCTGACCAGACGATTAATCAATAATGAAAACAATCTTTAGTGGAGTTTGTTTTCACATTCAGATTTAAAGGGACAGTTCACCCCGAAGGAGGAAAAATATGTATTTTTAATTTGGGGTGAACTGTCCCTTTGACACCTGGACGTACCTGCAGGATTCATGACATCACAGCTAATTTGGAGCCAATCAGCTTCCAGTATGAAACTTGAAGCGAGGTCAAACTTTATAATGAAGTAGGAGACGTGTTCAGCTACTTTTATAAGAAGCAGAAAATGGAAATATTAAGTAAAGAACCTCAGACTTGTTCCACTGGAGTGTAAATGTCTGTAACTGGCCGCCCTGCCCCAGGTGACGTCCTTCAGCACCCCCCCCACCCCGGAGAGGAACCGCCCCTCCTTCTTCTCGCCGTCTCTCAGACGTAAAGTGCCCCGAAACCGAATCGCAGAGATGAAGAAGTCTCACTCGGCCAACGACAGCGAGGAGTTCTTCAGGGAGGAGGAAGACGAAGGTACGAACTGCTTCTCCTGCATTATGAGTCTGAGTGTGTGTTTAGCAGCAGAGCCGGTGGGAGGTTCGTCCCGTCGTGGTGCGGCGAGCCGAGCGGCCTGCAGGCGGCGCCGGCAGGACTTTAACGACCCTGTTCTGTGCCGCAGATCTTCACACCACCACCAACCTGCGGTCGCGCTCCCTGTCGGGGACGGGCCGCTCGCTGGTCGGCTCCTGGCTCAAACTCAACCGGACTGAAGACTACTTCCTGCTCTACTCCCACCTGACCTACGTCACCCTGCCGCTGCACCGCATCACCACGGGTCAGAGCGCACGCACATACACACACGTACACACCGTACGTCTATACCTGTGAGGACCCTCGTTGGTATAATGCAGACAGACCTTTCTACGGGGAACTGAAGCCGTTATGTCGGGAGCTGCTGGTGATCCGCTGCCTCGTCTTTAACACATGTTAAAAAACTAAAGTCACACAATAACACAAACAAACTAACCGATCGAGGCAGCAAATCACCAGCAACTCCTGTGTTCTGAGAGGTTAAATCACTGTTTTTGTCAAAGGAGTCTGGTGGCTTTGACGTGAACACAGATGGATAAAACGGCTTCAGTCTCCCGTCAGAAAGGGCCGTCTGACGGCGAGGTGAAGAGGTGAAAATAGTCTAAATATAGTGTACACTTCAACCGGGGACGGCCAGGTAACCCCACTTCAAGACATCAGAACCATCCCTTTAAAACCAGGTCTTAACCCTCAAACAGTCCTTCACGTTGTGAGGACCGGCCAAAACGTCCTCACAATGTGAAGGACACACACACACACACACACACACACACGTCTCCGCGGGTCAGAGGTCAAACACTGTTTTCTAAACAAAGTGGATCAGCTGTTTGATTCGTGTGATTCTGATCATCTGTAGAATTAAACTGTTTAATCACAAATCCTTCGTGTCATCGAACACAATGGTGACATAAGACGAAACAGAGAGGACCCTGGTTAGTTGACCGGTTAGTTAACTGACTTTACTTTAACCAGAGTTAACCTTAGTTACTTTTAAAAGCAGTTACTAACTTCTACAGTGAGTTAGTTGTAGTTAACCCCTCGGACTCTGCTTTGTGTCCGTCAGACATCCTGGAGGTGAGGCAGAAGCCCATCCTGATGACATAGCGGCGCTGCCCCCCCCCTCAGAGCATCACTACCAAGTGCCTCCTGCATCGGGCCCGAGACCACAGCAGCCCCCCCGGTGTCACCTGACACCTGCTTCACCTGGAGACACCGACGCTCCGTCAGAGGGACGAACCAAACAAACCAGCCATTCGAGAAGTGCCTCTTCTTCTTTTCAGTTCCCGCTGCGTCCCGGCTCGTCTCCACGGGAACGGGGGCGACGCCGGGACCACGTGACCTCAGTGTGAACAGGCATTGGCTGAACTCTGACCAGGAAGTGAAGAATGTGTGTTTTCCTGTAAATATCCTGCTGCTTTACTCACTGAGACGCCTTGACTGGAGGTTCTGCTTTTAACGACACGTTCTGTTTCTGTTCGACCGTTTCGTCGTGAAACTCGTGGAGTTTTTCTTTTTATAATATATCTACGACGCCGCGTCCGACCGTCTGAAGTAAGAAGTGTTTTTTGGACGAGAGGAAACGGTAAACGTAGACGGCTTCACTCCTATAACCAGACGTCGTGTTCATTCAGACACAGGAAGACATTCAACAGGAAGCAGATCGCGACTCGCTCGGTTACACTTTTACTCTGTTACTCATTTAGTCTCTGAAATGTAAAAATATGAAAAACAAAAGTTCATCACAACTTCGACTTTGTGTTGATAAGAAGCACATTTTACAACCTGTTACCAGCATTTATTTGGGTCATTGAACTTCAGTGTTTTTTCTTCTGCTCACATAACTGAAGTCATTAAAGTCAGTATTTTCTAAATGTTTCAGATCGTCGGTCGGGACCATAAACAGCATTAAAAACTGGATTTAACAGCATCAAATAGGTAGAATATGACAATAAGAATCACTTAAATAAAATGTTACATATTTACCTGTTAAAGTATATTTAAAACATGAGTTGAATGATAAAAAATGAAATAATTAAGAATTAAATAATTTTACAAGAAAGTGTAAAACATTGTTCTTTTTCTCAGAAAACTGACTTTTTTATGACATTTTTTCCTCCAAATATTCCAGCTCACATTGACTTAAAATAATTGAAATAAAAGATTCATGTTGCTGAGTTATTAAATTATTTCAAACAAATAGTCTGTAAACTCGGTCTTTAGAGGCCGTATGACAATTACGACTAAAACCAATAAAATAAAACAGTCGTGTAAAAGTTAATTATTTTACTTTAAAAGTTACTTAAAATAATAAATTGATAATTAAAATGAAAGCCCCAAACAGCAAAGTCACAAATGTAAACGACTGGAGGAGGATCATAGTTTTTAAAGGTCAGGGGATGTCGAGGAAAAGATGTCGAACTTTGTTGAAATTAAATTGATTTGAATTGAAATTGATCGTATTACGTCTTCGGCGCTATTGAAGCGCTCAGAAACGTTTTTACGGGGAAACAGATCAGCGTTATTAGTAATAATTGAACATATCACTGTTTAACAGCTAAAACCTGACGTACATCCACGAGTCCAAAATAAGTCAAACTGATCTAGTCAGAAAGACTCGACCAAAACACAACGGTGAAAAGTTCTGAAAGATCAGGAGCCGTCTGATCAAAGACACGTCTGCAGCGTCTCGGCAGGTCTGAAGTCTCGGACCCGTAAACACGGCGTCTTCAGGCTCCGAGGACGGAGGTTCGATATCCGGCCGTATTTTCTTCGACTACAGATTTTAAAGAACGTCGTTTGTTTTTGTCGTAATTACTAAAGTTTGTTTTCCTGATTCTTTGAATCGAAACCCTTCCTCCCAAAGGACACGACAGAAGCCACATCTGTATTTTAATAAATCAGCTACGTGATGATTCGTCGACTTTTCACCACCAAGTAAAAAAAAAAAAGGAAAAAAAAGAACTCACAATAACCCAGCTTTGACTTTTTACTGGCTTTTGTTTAAAAACTGCGACTCACAAACTGGAAGTGACTTGAAAACCTCCTGAAGTGACAGCGAGGACGACGTTAAAGGGAAACCCGACAGGAAGTCGCAACAGGAAGCGTCTGGTTGGATCCACGAAGAGACAGATGTTTGTCGATGTTGTTGTTTTCCTCCCTCTGTGCTCCTGAAGCCTTAAATCTGACTGCAACTTTCTTTCTCTTCACGTTCATTTAAACAAACGTTTGATTCTGTCAGAAACAACCAGCGAAGCTTCCAAAGATCAGTTTGTATCATCAGAGCGGCCACGTCGGAAACAACTGACCTTTTCTTTACTTCATACATGACTTTAAAAATCACTTTAATGCTGAATTGGTTTGTGGATTAATCAAGTCGATTGAATGAATAAAATTTATTTAACACAAATGTTTCAGAAATCCTAAAGTTTTTCGAGGAAATCTCAAGAAAACGTTTTCCTCCTGAGCTTCTCCACCAAAATAACTCCGTCATACTTTGGGAACTTCAGCATTTTTCAGTTTGTAGACACTTTAAAACCAATCGATCAGTTGCAGTTTGTGATTAAAACCTTTGAAAGCTGCCCCCCCCCCCCCCCTTGATAAATGACCTAAACCACTAAAGTTGAGTTTCAGATTTACAGTAAAAAGGAACTGAAGTCGAAGTTTTCAGAAGATTCGGTTACATCCGATAAATATCTTCATTTAATACTTTTTCCAAGTAGGCAACAAGAATTATTGTAAATGTTTCATATTTTTTAATTTATGGACCAAGAATAATAAAACTAAACCGTTTAGTAAAATAACCACAGGACTTTCTTTACAGTACGAGTGCTGCAACTAATAATTATATTATCAATTTATTAGTTATGAGTTTCGTTTGCTCAAAGTAAGATGGAGTCACTGTTGGAGAAATAAAGTCTTGATAAGAAAAGTTTAAAACAGCCTCCGATTCTGTCGCGTTTTCACGATTTACCGGTGTTTGAGGAGAATCATTGATCTGAAACATCACAGGAGTTCAGACGTAAGCAGAAGTCAGTCAGCTGCTGTTATTGATCAGTTATCAGCGATTGATTTGCACTCAGAGACGAAGCCATCCTCGATCAAAGTCAGTTAGTGTTTTTCTGTCGTATTTAACCAGTGAAATGTTCCACGGGGCACTTTTCCTTTCAGACGAGCTGATAGTCTCTTCAGTGTTGATGATGATGATGATGTAGTTTAGTTTCTCCAGCTGAATGTATCCACGCTGATCAATAGCAAAGACGGCTTTAACTGAGAAACATTTGATATGAGCAAAATGACAGTTTGCACTGTAAAACGCTTTTAGAACCTTTTTGAAACTGTTTGTTAAACTTTGTGTTTTGTACACCGACACAGTTCATGTGCATGTTACCAGATTCTGTTGCTTCGTTTCCAAACTCTATGTACATTTTCCTGTATTTATTTATTGAAATACACATTACCAGAAAAACAGACACTTGTGGCCTTTTTCTTCCCGATTTCTGCATCACCTTCTTTGTTGTAGATGCTACAGTTCGGGTTCAGAGAAACTTGGACACGATTGCATCCTCCATTTCTATTAAATATATTCTGTCGAGGTCACCGGAGGGAAAACCTCAGGACAAATTTCCACCTTTACACAAGAGAAATTTAAATCTACCTGTTCTGATTCGTCTCGTACTTTACCTTGTAAAGAAAACTTCAACATTTAAAAATTGTAGGACACTAATATCTAATTGAGCTGCTGTGAGGTAAGTAGGGTTGGGTGATGTGTAAAAAGACATTTGGTGAATCTTTCACCTGACGTGGAGCTGAAAGTAAAAGAAAAAATGAAAAGGCAGCAGGCGTGGTGGTTTGTTTCTTTTTATTCCCCAATAAATGTCTTTACAAATGTTCTCAGACGATGACAGCATGCCTCATCTCGAAGGCCGAACCGAAGGCCACACAAAGGACACTTGGAAAACAACAGAGTCCAGGTTTACAGAAAATAAAAACAATAGCGGGTCTGTTTCACACTTCTTTTCCACGTTTTCAGAAGCTCTTCAGGGGAAACATTCACACGAGGTTCAATCAGTGAGCGATCGGAGTACAAATCCTGCCGACGCAATAAATAGTTTCCAGAGCAAAAAACACTCCGCAGACACACTAAATCCTCGACACGTTCATTAAAAAAATTAACTGTTACTGCAAGTATTTCATTTGTAAAACCAAATCGACTGGACTTTTATTTGGAGGTTTCCCCAAAAAGACTGAGTGGTAAAGATCGTAGGTGTCACAATAATAATTCCTCTGGATTCGCACTTTGAGTCACTCAACGACCAAATTAACACAGTAAAATGAAACACAGGCTGATAAAATACATCGTTCGGTTTCTCTAATAATAAAAACAGCAGCAGCGGCGGCGAACCGGGAGGAATGTAGCCAAGTCGAGGAGCGACGAAGACGACCTGCTTCGGATGTTTGTGATTAAAGATAAACGGAAATATTTCACAGTATGACGACCAATTTATTGTGAGAAACTGAGGGAAATGTGATTCATCAGGATGAGTTTAGTACAGATGTGTTTGAGTGTGTGTGGATAGAACCGGCGGGACGAGGTCGATGAGTCCGGAGGGGCTGAGGATGACCAGGTGAATCTGCTAAAAGCTCGGGGGTTCAGCCTTTCTTCTCCTCCAGGGTCTTGTGGAGCTCGTCGGCGTCCTCGGCGGTCTTGACCCGGACGAGGAGGGGGACGGGGCAGCTGGGGTTCTTGTCGTCGACGGGCGGGTTGGGGACGCACACCACCATCACGTTGTTCTTCCCGACCCGAGAGCACGGCATGGACGACTGCACGATGATGTTCAGCAGGATGTTTCCTGACGAGGAGGAAGACAGCGGTCATTAATAAGGCTGACAGATCACCACTTCAACTGCTTTCATCCCCTTTTCATCTGTCGGTTTCATTTTAACCATTTAGTCTATAAAATGTCAGAAAATGATGAAACATTTAAATCTAATTTTACATCTTCTCAGCACTTCATCTCCTTTCAGAGCTTGAATCTCTGTGTGAAGTTCAGCGAGTTTATCTGAACCCTGTAAAAACACCAACAACCATCTCGACTGAGGCTGGATACACCTGAGCAGGAGCAGCGTTACCACGGCAACCTCGGTGCGTTCGCGCTGGACTGTGGGGAAGTGACTCGGTGGAAAGCTCAGGTAAGAGAAACATGATCTCTGGACCCGATGTTGATGCTGCAGACTGAAGCCTCAGCAGTTCCTCTGTTTGACCAGCAGGTGGCGCTGTTGGATCACAGCTGACGCTGTCAAGTCCACTGCTTACAGAACAAAGACGATGTGGAGGAGGAAGTTTGCGCTTTTTCTTATCTGCTGACATTTTTAAAGTGGGTTTGGTTTGTCTGGAGGCGTCGCCTCCGGCTCGGGGAAGCTGAGACTATTTTCTGACATTTTAAAGACCAAACGATTAATAAGTTACTAAGATAAAGAAGGTTTCTGATCATCGACTCAAACCAGTGTGGCAGCTCCTGCTGTGAGTCCAGCACATCAACAGAAACTTCAGCTCCTTTTATATTTGTAGCTTCTTTCTTCTTGTCTTTAACCTGCAGTGAACTCAACATCTCTAACAAAAGGTTCATTCTCAAACCAATAACTCCTCAAGTTGTATTTTGATGTTTTTTACCCAGATTGGTGTCGGCGCGAATGATCATCTGAGTTTTCCCGTCCTCCATCTCTTTGAGGTGCAGCGTTCCCACTCCTTTCTCTTTGAACTCGGAGTCCTTCTTGTAGAACAGTTTACACCTGACGGCAACAAAAACACACTTAATGACGACATGTTCAGATTTATAATAACAGATTAACCCCAAAAGGGTCCCAGCAGACCTGAGGGTCAGGAGACGACTAACACATAAAAAGAACCAAGAATACATTTCTGCAACATAAAATACTGGTAAGTTCTGATTTCTCCAATAATTTACTTTGTCTCGTGAAATAATGGATCGTTTTCCCCCGTTAGGCTTCTAAAGATGACTGATTGACTATTTGAGCAGAGGGTTGCTTGGTTTGAATACGACTGAATAATAAAGAGTGGACGTACTTCTTTGAGTAGAAGGCGTCGTCCTCTTTCACCTCTCTGACCTCAGGTTTGGGCGGCTCCTCCGACTCTTCGTCTCCGTTCTCTACAAAAACAAACAACAGTTTAGAAAAGCTTTGATGCTCGACAGGATGTTCAGAGGAAAAACGAGGAAGCTGAATTTTATTTTACTTACGACGATCGAGTCGATCTACAGAAAATGTAAAAAACAGGTTTTGGACTGATGGTCTAATAAAAAAAGCCATTTTAACACGTCAACTTGGCATTTTTCATTTTATCAACCAAACGACTGGAATAACCAATAATCTTTACTTTATGACACATTCCTTAATACAGATGATTATATCAGTGATCATTCATGGATTATTAAAATGCTGGACGAAGCAGTGATGCTGCCGTTCTGAAGGAGACATTTCCTGTCTTTAATAAGACCGTAAACCTCTGACCCAGCAAAGCTTCAACTTTAAGGATTTTTATGCAGATTTGTTAAAAGAAAAACTGATTCAACCACAAAGTCATTTTTTAAGCGTCTCAGATGTTAATATTTACTGATCGTCTCAGTTTTCTATGATTGTAAACTGAAGATCTTTAAGTATGTGAGTCTGTGTTTTGAACGTTTCTGATATTTTACAGACTGAGCCATTATTACATTAATGGAGAAATAAATCTAGAATGAAAATAGTCCTTATTTGCAGCTCTATTTATGACACCTTTGATAATCTCCTTACTACAGAAAACTGTATCCACGCCTGCTAATTACTAAGATTAAACTAATTATACAAGTTTTCTGACAAATGTGACATCAGCAGATGAACATTTATGAACTAATGGAGACGGAAACTAAACCTTAGCTGCTTATAATTTAAAACCTTTAACTCGAGGTTGTGTCAAATGTAAATGAAATCATTTCTTACCATCGTCTGCGGATAAACTTAAACTTATTTACCTAATTCCTCACAGTGAAAGCAGAGATAACTAAATTAGGTGATTGATCGATTAGTCGATTATCAAAGCTCCAGTAATCTTCTGGAAGAAATACCAAGAGTTTGCAGCTTCCAGAGTCTCCAATGAGAAGATTTCCTGTTTTTCTCTGTTTTATATCTGATATCTGAAGACCTTTGGCTTTCGGACTGACGAGAACTAAACAATCAGCTGCAACTAGTCAACCGAATACGTGTCAAACATTTTCTCGGCCATCACAACTTTCCGGAGCCCAAAGTGGCGTCTTCACTCTGCCGACTGATTTCTCTTTAGATCAACTCATCAGTTCAGCTCCACATTGATTAATCGGCAAACTATTTAGCACATTAATTGATCATCTCTATGCTTCCTGTATAGTTCCCTGACCTGTACCTGCAGGCGGAGCGTCCTCGGACTTCTTCCCGCTGAAGGACAGCGGAGCCGCAGGTCCTGGAGCTCCGAACAGGGAGGAGGTCTGGCTGGAGGAGGCGCTGGAGGAGAAGGAGAAGCTGGGGGGAGTCGTTTTGGACCCTAAGGAGCCAAGAACGGAGCTGTCCACCTTCTGACCGAAGTTAAACGTGACGCCGGCGGACATCGGAGAGGCGGCAGCGCTTTTGTCCTGGGCCGAGTCTTCGGTCGTATTTTTGCTGAAGGAGAACAAAGCGCCGGCTGGAGCCGCCGAGCTGCTTCTGCTGCCGGAGGAGGAAGATGAGGCAGGAGGAGGAGGAGGAGGAGGGGTGGCTGTGCTTGGCAGCATCCCTCCCTGCTTCTTCTCCTCGGAGCCTCCGTCAGCGGCGCCGGCTCCGTACTGCCGCTCGATGCTGGCCAGGTGGCGCTCATAATCCCTGAAGATGGGGTTGAGATCACACAGAGGGTTGTCGTTCACGTGCTTGGTGATCCAGTCCCGCACCGAGCAGTTGAGAGCGGTGAGTTGCCGGCTGTACTCCTTGTTGCCGACACTGCCGCTGCCGCTGCCGGAGCCGGAGCTTTGAGTCGGGCTCGGGGCGGAGCCGTTGGTCTGCTTGGCGGTGATGTCAGAGGAGGCGGGGCCGTTGAACGTCAGACCTGAGACGAGGAAGGGAGAGACGTTAATGTGACGGCAGCTGGACGAGGCAGAGGGGAAGGAGAGCCCCCTCCCCCGTCCTGCCCTGCAGCGACACGACGACGTGACATGAAAGAGCAGCCAGGCGCAAACACACGGACCCCCGCAGATTCAGCTCCGTTACACTCCAAAACCAGACCAGGACCCCTCAACAATGGAGCACATTTTCAACTCCATTACATGTCGACTGAGAGCACGACCCTTCACGAGTCAGAGCATTAAAAAGAGCTAAAATCAGGTCACCGTCCAGTTTAAAGACACAAAGAAACAGAAACACTGGATCCAAACACACATTATTAATATCTGACATCAGCCAACAGTCTGAATGTAGACACACGACCAATCAAGATGGATAAACGAGAAAGTTACATTAGTGTTCCCATATTAACGTCCTTTATCTCAGAGTTAAAGACAGCCAGTCTAAATTATTTTAATGTTCTTTGTAAAATATGTAAACATGCAGCTCAATAAGCCGAAACTTTAACTGACACACTAACACATTTACAATAATTAAATCTATTCTTTACTCTAAGAATAGTGAAGAAATATTGCTAAATAAATTGCCTTTGTCGTCCTCATTTTTTATACATTATTACTGGCTATCAGACCAGTATCGACCACAACAAACAGATAACGGTCAGTTATTGTTATCGGCCCTGAAATAAATGTGACAAAAACATCAAGGATCAAAGAGTTGAGCTCATTAAACATTTAAAAATATTCTACAGCACCAAATTCATCTTAACAAGATATTTTATTTTCTAATGTGAATCTTAAAATAGTGTCTGTTGCGCTAATTTACACCTGAGGAGTTTTTTTTTTTTTTTACTTACTCATTTTTTATATTTTAATAAAAAGCCTGTTTTTTAATTTACATGTTAATGTCTGTTTCACATTAAAAGCCTTCCAGTGGTTTATTCATTTCATAGAAGACTTTTATCGTGAAATATCTGCAGTGTTGACAGCTGAGTGTCATCATCGGCAGCAAAATTATTCTCTTAAAAAGATAAATTCAGCACCAGAGAGACAAATATAAGATGATTATTAGGATGGAAATAGTGCTGCACTGTTCCAGGAGCAGTTAACAAACATTAACACAAAACAATTAACTAATCAAATTACATTACTACATGACAGTTTAAGCTATTGCCTCACTCATGACGTGTGTTTACTGCTCATTTTCCTGAAGCTCAATAAGCCTGTTAATATTCATACATATTTGTATTAAATATAATATTTTGCTACAACTTTACTGTAGGTGAGGTGGGGAACCTCCACTGTAAAACACTGCAGAAGTGTGCTGAACATCACTATTTGTGCTAAAATACCTCTACCTATATAAAATAATACCTATTAAAAAAAACATGGCAAGATGGCGTCACTGACGGCCGCAGCACTGTTGTTTGTTAACTCTGTGTTTTGCTACAGAACAGATAATCAACTCCAGTTCATTCATTTCTCACTTTTCTCGCCTCTTCTGTGGAATTACTGGACAAACGTGGACTCAAACGTGCTCTGCGAGGGAAACGAAGCTTAGACGCACTGCGACACTCTGAACAACGGCATCGTCCTCCTGATCTCCAACAGCCACCAATCAAAGCTCTCCATAAACAAACAGTCGCTGCAAACTATCCTTCCATTCAGCGCCAAAACTAAACTTTTCTCTTTACATACAATGTCTTCTCTCTCGCTTAATGTTACAACGCAGCACCAGGAACTAGTCCCTCTGCAGCAGGTTGATTGGAGCATAAAAAGGTCCAGCAGCTACAGTCAGACAGACATCAGCCTGCTTCATGTTTGTCCAGTAGAAAGGCGACAAATCAAACTGCTAATAGAGATAGAAACACCTCTAACGTGTTCTCTCAATGTCAGCCATCATTAAAGGCAGGTCATAGTAAGGGTCTCTCCTCACCAGGTGAAGCGGTGGATGTTGCAGCAGGAGACGAGAAACCTCCGAATGAAGGAGTGATGCTGTTTCCGTTGGTCAGACTGCTGAAGCCCTTAAAGCCGCCGCCGCCGTTCCCAAAGCCAGAAAACGCTGTTGGAGGCGAGGCTGCGCTCGCTGCCGCCGCGCTCAAAGCAAAGCCTTGAAAACCTTTGAAGGCTCCACTACTCTCTCCCTGAAACACAAGAACACAACAGACAGATGAGAAGTTTGAAGCATTTATAGAAAATAATGTCAATATATGTGGAGTGTTTAGTCAATATAACTGCAGGACAGTTTGAAAATATGTTGCTGTTTATAGTTTTACCTCTGATCCAATGTTTCTGCGTTTGGCTTTCTTAATCGCCCGGTTCTTCAACACGTCGTCACTTGCAAGTGAAAACGTCCCGGCCTGATGAGGGACAACATGTCGTCAGGTTAAAATAATCTGACACACGACACATCTGAACTCTGCTCGCTGGCCTCCGTCTCCTTCAATTCATTTACATTCAAAACCCTCAAGATAAACTTCCTCAATTTAAAAATGAAGAGCTGTAAACTGGGGGTAAGTGTTGGGATCTGAAGATGTCCAACATCCAGGAGTTAATCTTTAAACACAATATCAAAGTTACAGTAACATTATAAAAGCCACCGTCAATGTAATCTTTAAATATAATGCTAAAATAAACGTACATGATGGTACAACCTCATTTCCTGCTGGTTATTGTTGTCACCAGTTTATAGTCACCATGTTTCAACATCAGTAGTCTGAGTTTGTTTGGTTTGCGGCTCACCTCCTCTCCCTCCTCCTCCTGATCCCAGTTCCTGTCCGTTAGCTCTTTATCAGCGATCCTCTTCGCCATCCCACCTGCTCTGAAACACAGAACCAGCAGACGCACGGTTAACAGGCCTTCATCTTCTCCATCTACTCACCAGCAGCTACGACTGGGTCTCACACGGGACCAGGACCGGGACTGGGACCGGGTCTCACACAGGACCAGGACCAGGACCGGGTCTGGGACTCACACGGGACCGGGTCTGGGACTCACACGGGACCGGGACTGGGACCGGGACTGGGACTCACACGGGACCGGGACTGGGACCGGGTCTCACACAGGACCAGGACCAGGACCGGGTCTGGGACTCACACGGGACCGGGTCTGGGACTCACACGGGACCGGGACTGGGACCGGGACCGGGACTCACACGGGACCGGGACTGAGACCGGGTCTCACATGGGACCGGGTCTGGGACTCACACGGTTTATTATTAGTACAAACAAGACGTGTAAATGTGTCACATTGGGGTCCGGGACCTATTTTCTCAACACAACACATTAGATAATAAGATATAAGATATAAGATATAATAAGAGATCCAGTAGAATATAATAGAGTCTGAGAGAGAACTCAGTAACCACCAGACTGCACATCAGCAGAGGAACTAATTAATATTTCACTAATGAAATTACACAACAAGCCTGTGAACAGCAGCCGTGAGTTTGTCCTGGAGACATGAATCCACCGCTTTAATTCACCGGCTGATCTGAGAGAAAAACACGGATTGTTTCCGGTCGGCCTCGGTTATAAAGCTACAGCCGGGTCTCACTCACACTGACCGTTAACCGGGGAGAACAGCAGTGTCTCACATTCAGCCCGGTATCTGCGGTCCGTCCCCGGTCCGTCCCCGGGCCGTCCCCGGGCCGTCCCCGGTCCGTTCTCCGGAGACACCGGCGGCTCCACCGGCGGCGAGCCGGGCCTGCGCGTTAGCAGCGAGGCTAACAGGAGCTCCGCGTCCACACGGGTCTGAACGTTTATTTATTATTATTACGAGTTAAATTACCTTTTTCCTGGAATGTAGATTCCAAACTCCGCCGCTGAATGCTTCCCCGACAGCTGCACGTACCGCGCACCGCGTCTCAGACGTAAGCTCGGCACCTGCTCAGGTAAACGCTGTGTTTTGAACGAGCCTCTCTCACGCCGCCATTTTACAGCGCGGCACATCCGCATGGGTTCGCGCGCTCCACCTTTTTGCTCATGCGCAGCGGACACCGCGTCCCGTGCACCATGGGAGTTGTAGTCCATAATGACTAACCTTTTTTTTCCAAATTCCAGTAAAAGCTGCCATAAAAAATATAATAATTATATATATTATATATAATATATATTTTTAAATGTATTTTTTAATTATTATTATTGTATACTTTTTGATTTTAACAGGCTAAGTCAATTTGAAAGTCTTGTACTCCACTAGCCTACATTTCAAAGGGAAATATAGTACTTTTTTACTCCACTGCAGTTATTTAGTAGTTTAGAATTTATAATTAGCCTCACCTGCAATAAAGTGAATTATTCTTTAAGTGGTTATAATCCATCTTTTTTGCTTTGGGTACTTTTGCGATCTCATTTGGCCCATTTACTTTTAATACTTTTATTCTCTAAATTTATGTTAAAAATTGAATCAGCAACCAAACAGATGCATCAGTGGAAATTTATACCACAGTTAATACTCAAAAATGTGTTGTACTGAATTACTTTTATGCTCAATATGAAATTCTGGAAATAATACAATTACTGTGTGATGGTATGATGATTCTACTGGGAGGTTTGCTTGGAGAGATATAGAAAATGTTTTATCTAATGGTTGTTTAGGTCTTTATCAAGGAAGGATCTTACTTCTACATTGAGAAATACAATTGGAACACTGCTATATTTCTATTTTGGACACAAAAACATAAACTATTTGTTCAGACAAAAAAAGAACTTTTCCGGAAAGAAAAGCATTTCCCCGTATTTCTGAACTATTTCTATAAAGTAATCCTTAAATACAGAATGAAAGCATCAAATTTTCCTATGTATTTATGTGTGTGTTCCAAAATGTGGTTTTTAAAGTTTGATTTCAGGCATCATGTTCCACCTTTAAAGATGCCAGATTTTGTCAAAAGCCACCAAATAACATATTATAACAAACTGAATCATTTCTGTGATGAACACGTCTATTAGGGCGAGACATTAGAAATGAGCCGTTGTTGCTACATGAAGGTCAGACTAACTTTGAGGCTTTGAGATGAACGGTGCCGCTTATCAGCCCGTCCACCTGCAGGAGGTAAACCAGCTCAGCTTCACGCCTCCTGCTTTGATTTAACCTGCCTACCCACAGCTTTTCTCTTCAGCTAAATGGTGATTTTGAGATTTGCCAGCCAATCCATTTCAGCTTTTACTCCATCTTTCAGCAGTGCTGCAGAAAGAAAAAAAGAAAAACTCAGGATGCATGCAGAGACTCGGGGGATCGGGGGTAAAATGGTGCAGAGCTGGGCAGCAGATGGCTCGTCTCCAAGCTTTCAGGATCCCGGTCGGCTTTGCCAAATAGGAACAGGTGCTGGAGAAAGTAGGAAGTGAGCTGTGGGCCCTGGCGGCAGCAGGAGACCCTTGACCAGCTGGCGAGGAGAAAATGGAAAGACTTGGCAGTAGAAAAAAGAGAAAACCTGTATAATGTAGAAGGAACAGGCCAGCCAACATGTGAGGCTGAGAGAGGCGGGAGGTCTTTAAAGCCGAACACATCACACTGACTGATGGGACGCTGCGATCAAATCCACCACTTCATCTCTGATATTTCACCATTTTAGTGTTCAGTTCCAAGAAGGGAAGCAGTGATACTCTTATCGACGTGCTGGAGAGAGTTCGCAGTTTATTTAGCACAGATGAAAGTCCAAAAAGAGAAATAAACACAACATGTAATAGTGTGGAATGGTTTTTATTGTTTCTCCCTAAACAGTATAAAACAATATTCCCAATATCGTTCACAAACTGAGAGGAAGAAGTCCAGCGTTTTGGGAAAGATGCTCATTTGTTTTCTGGACTCAGGATGTGGTTAGCTTAGCTTAGCACAAAGACTGGAAGCAGGGGGAAACAGCTAGCGTGGCTCCGTCCAGAGTTCAGAGATACACCCAGCAGCTCCCTGAAGGACCGGTTACAGACTCACAGACTGCTGATGAAATACTGCAGCTCCACTGTGAGCTTTGGCTTCTTTTAGATCGCAGGAAACTCAATATCTTTGTTTGAAGAACACTAATATTGGCATTTTTTTTTACCAATTTCTGACATTTTATGGACCAAAATGAATGAATAAATTACTGTTTTTAAAGAGCTGCATGTATAAATGTGAATAAAGAGGTTTGTGTGATTCCTGAGCAGGTTCCTGTGTTGGCCCCGTCCCCCTTCAGAGGCGCCTGGTTTAATAGAGGCGGCTCCTTCCTGCTGTGCAGAGTGAATTACAGTGTTGATAAGATGGAGGGCCCCTCAGCTCAGCAGGGGTCCGCTGGAGCCCGGAGCAGCCGGAGGGGCTCGAGCGAGTCGGTCCGGGCCCTCGGAGCTCAGCGGGGCCCGTTTGTGTGAAACTTCAGAGCTGTGAGCAGAATCAAAGCCGGCGTCTCCTCCTGAGAGAGCTGATAAGCTATTGATCAGCAGCCGTGAAGGGATGTTGAACATCAGCGATTACTGGAAATGAGGAGAAACGTCGACAGACAGCACGGGGGGGTGAGTTTCTACAATGACTGAGAGCCTCAGAGTCTAAAATGAATACAAAAACACACCTCATTCACTCTTCTGTTTATTTATTCAGTATATTTATTTACATCCATTCATTCACCAGGTAATCTGGTAGTTTGTTCATTAATCCTTGTTTTTTTATTTTTTAGTTATTCATTAATGTATCTACTTTACATACATTAATTCACATTCATTTTCATCTTATTCATCCAGCCACCTATTTATTCATTCTCTCACTCAGCCATCTTATTCATCTTTTCTTATCTTTTTAAAGATGTTTCTTTAAAAAAACAGATTAAATAAAACTGAAAACAAAATCCTGTCTTTTCTGTATGGAGTTTGGTGTGTTTGAAATTATGAAATTAAGCCCAAGTGTAATTTTTTATTGTTTTATTTGTGTGAAAGTGAATGAAAAGGAGCCCCTCTCTCTTAATAATCTCATCTTGTCGTTGCAGACCTGCCTTCAGATTCCTTCTTCTAATTAATTGTAATTAATATATCTGATTAAATCGTCAGGATCTCGCCATCGTTTTATTTCATGCATCTCATCTCTAATTGCCCGTTCAGCAGACAGATCTACGTGTCAATTAGGCTTCTGCAAATGGAGCTATAATTAGGCTGAATTAATTGACTGGCTATGTGGACAGCAATTAGTACAGTGACAAATGAAAAGGAAGCAGAACTGATGTTCTTAATGATCCAAGATGCTGTATCCATTTACAAAAGGTGAGAGGACATTCATCTGTTTTTAAGCACAAACATGGGGTTTTCTGGTGTTTCTGCTCTGAGGAAAAAGGGCTGAAATTTAAACTGGACTTCTTTGTGGACTGGGAGGAAAACAACCTCATGCCTTCTAGTGGCTGATAATGGTACTAAAAATGTAATTAATTCTTCTGCCAATCCTTCAAACCAGAGGTTCAGCCTTCAGAAACAGACAATATGTCACAGTAAAACTGCCAAACATCATTTCATTTGCTGTGTGTGAGTATCTGTACCTCTGTCTTCTCACACAAAATGTGTTTAAAAAGAAAAGTAACACTTAAAGTGTGAAATTCAAAGCATTTTTTTACACTCTAAAAATAAGAATTATAACAATTTCCCATATTTTTTGTCAGGTTTTATGTTTGAATGTTTCTACTGTTGAATTTTCACTTCTGTGAGTTGAGAAACTTATTTTATTCATTTATTTTTTTCTTTTCCTTCACTTTTTTTTTTATTATTACTTTTAACACTTTGTTGTGGCTTCAGACTGCAGAGTATCTGCTCGTCCCTCCGGGGTCGGAGGTCATGTCTGCGATTTGTTTATCACTTTAAAACATTTGTTACTTATTCCCTCTTTTTTCTGTGAAACACTAAATCAGCACTAAGTCAGCTTTTCCATCTCTAACTGTGGACGACTTCGCTCCGGCTGGTTTTAAAGGACAATGAAGAATATTTTAAAGCTCTAACAGTCAGATTTTCTTTCTCTCACTGAGTTCTTTGCATGGAGCCTCTGCAGGTTTGAATGTGTTTCCTTCCTGTTAGTTCGGGGTGAAAACTCATCCATAAACATGCGACAACAGGCAGTAAAAGTTGGCCATCTCAGCAGGTTAAAGTGCCTCGTGTGCTGGTTTGTTGCCACTGACGTCCAGGGTGCCGCGGTGCATGCTGGGATACCCTCCACCCTCCTGGCCCCGGACAGGATCGCGCAGGTTAAAACCTGAGCGAATGAATATTTGAGCCTGTAGTTGTGTGTGATACAGATGCAGCAGCTATATGAAGAGTGTGTTTGATGTTTCGCTGCTGGATGCTGCATTAGCAGCACGCCGTCTGATGTTTTTTGGGAGTTCTTCCTCCCTGCTGCTCTGGATCAGAGCTCATAACAGCCTGTGAAGCTGATCCTCCACCTGGGGAAATATCCATCTGATAAATGAATTCGCCCGTCAGCCGCCTGATTACAAACTGTCAGTTTGGTTTAATATGAAGTGGCTTGGCAAACACTAAAGGGAGTTCAGAACAATCAGACTGAGATGATTGAATTATGCTGATTAATAATTCATTCCTGTTAAATCCTCAAACTTTGAACAAGTGAGTGTCTGTTGCCAAAAAGCTGCGTCAGAAAAGAGCTTTTGTTGCAGTTAAAGTGTCATTATAATACTGTAACACAACACAGCACCTGCAGACAACAGCATGAGTTAATCTACATGGTAATACCACACAAGATTTGCATTTAATATTTTACTGAGTAAAAGTACAAAAGTATCAGTATTAGAATATACCGAAAGTACCGAAAGTATAAGCACTCATCTTGTAGAATAAAATATATGATATTATTGATTTCTAACTATTGATCATCAATGTGTTGCAGCTGGTAAAGGTGGAGCTCCTTTTAATGGCTTTATATATATTTCAAATATATTATATTGTATACTGCTGAGTAGCTTATGAATTTCCCTCTGGGGATCAATAAAGTCTTACTGACATGATAAAACCATATTAGTTGATCACCTGAGTAACTAAACTTATCAGATAAATGTAAGGAAGTAGAAAGTAGCAGAAAAAGGAACATAAAGTACAAGTATCTCAAAACTGTACTGTAGTAAATGTACTTAGTTACTTTTCACCACTGTTAACACTTATTGAACAGTTTTGATTCAAACCCAAACCCAAGTAGCAACGCTGAACTTAAAAACCCTCCAGCCATAAAAATACTGGAAATAGATTTTTCCTCATCTGACCTAAAAAAATCCAGATTTTATAAATATACAAATAAAGCTGTCAGTGTTTGTGACCTGGACTCTGATTGGCTCCAAACTAGCAGTGATGTCAAATCCTGCAGGTACGAAGTGTGAAGTTTTTTAAGTTTTCCTCCCAGCACACGAGGAGATAATGTTAAAATCTGGGTCAGTTTAAGTAATAAAACATACAAATGTAGATTTTTTATAATGACTATATTTGATATGTTGATCACTTCTAACCAACTGTCTATCACACGTATCGATCAGATCAGTCGCTGGGTTTTATCCCATAATCTGAACTTTCTTTAAAGTCAATGAAATGAAAGAAAAGCTCAAAAGTTAATTTGTTGGAATCTTAAAGTGAAGACGGATGAACGACGAGTTCACACATCACTATGATGATGCTCGTAGCTTAGCATCAGTAACACTTCATGCTCAGCTGATTGATTAGCTTTAGACTCCATGTCCACTGATTATCAATTAATCCAGTTTTTATACTGTTTATACTTCAGGGTCTCGCTCAAATGTTTACGAGAACTTTATATTTATTATTTATTTCTCATTTGCATTTTAGAAACTTAAAATGCTGCAACAAATGATTATTTCCGTTATTGATTAATCCGGTGATTACTTGGTTCTTGTTGGTGTGTGAAATGACAAAGAAGTAGTAAACTAAAGATCCATCACAGTTTCCCAGAAGCCAATTTAAGAAATTCAGTTCACTATCATAGAAAAGTAAGAAAACCAAGAAATATTCCCATTTAAGAAGCAGGAACCAGTGATATTATTATAGTTTTCTGTTGATGCATTAATCAATGAGTTAATGAATCATTTCAACCCTCAACTTCCTCCTGCACTACTTTCTATATTTAATGGATATTTCTCCTGATCTTTGTGTTTATCAATGCTGCTTTGCTTTAATTTCCATTACTTTCAAACCCTCACGTCCTGTTTGTGGCTGCACTGCTGGTGAATAGTTTATTTCACTGTCATGCTGCTGATAATAAGAGAAATCCAAACCTAATTGTTAAATGTTAGCTTGTGGAGCGCCTCGGGCCTGTTATCGGTCTGATAATTATTGCTTTGCAGCTTGTAGAAATCTAATCACATGCTGCTTGATGTTCGGTTACATGAGGGAGACTTTTTTTTTTTGTCTTTGCAGCTCCTTCAAAGAAATGTACCAAACAAAGAAGGCACAAACATGAGATCCCCCTCAGCACTGGCCGCCTCCTCCCTGCTCCGCTGCATGTTTCTGACACACAAAAACACAGTGAATCATTATTATGTCAGCATATTATCTCCGCATGGCAATTTCCAGCTGAACAATACATTTCTCTCCCATTCACAATAGCAGAATGGGAGCGCAGACGCCTTATTTCTGCTCAAATACGACTCGTTCAATAGCAGCACTGTTCCTTTATGCTGCAGAATCACTCGGTTGTGTGCTCGGCTGGAAGCCAGAGTCGAGCCGAGACCAGTCGCAGGAAGAACTTGGGTTTATTTATTGGTGGAGTGAAAGAAGCTCTGAGTGAGAGAACTGGGTCACAGCCTCAGCACAGCAACAATTAACTCGGAGAGGTTTGAAAGGAGCAGCAGTCGACTGCACTGGTCTGAATGACATGTCACATAATACAGGTGCCACTTTAATACTCTGTAGTACTACACTGTCACCAGCGCCGCAGCACTTTGCACCCTGAAAGGGGTCTGTACTGTTTTAAACTGTTTTTATGAGTTTCCTTCCTGACAGACACCCATTGGTTTCCATTCATGTCAGTTCAAAATAATCATGTTTACTCACGTCAAAGTAAAGTGCATTTACAGCTGCACTGCTCACGTGGCTGAAAACAGTGAGGGGAGGATCATTTAGGCCTACTCGTGTGCTCTACTCAGTTTCTGTATGTATATATGTGTGTATATGTACAGACACATTAGAGGAAAAAGCTGAATGAAAGAATTGAGAAACATATTAAATGTGGATGCTTCAGGTGAGGATAAAGATGATGTGAATAAAATGCTCGGCCTTCACAGTCACCTGATCTCAGCCCAGGTGATCACCTGTGGGAGGTGTCAGACGATGCTCTGCACCTCCATCAGACCCAATGATTTAATATAAACTCTCATCTCCAGATCTGTTAGTGATGTCTGAGCGTCTCTGGTGCTGCTTGTCCTCCTGTTCTGTCTGCCTCTGTTTGTTTTCTGCCTCTCAGATGATTAAATAAAGGTTGTGTATATATAAATGAGGGAATATCTTGTAGAGGAAGGTCTTCGTCCCTCCAATAGAGTTGCACAGACTTGGAGAGGAGCACTGAAGCTGGATAGGCTATACATATACATATATATGTGCATGTATATATGTACATTACTGGTTATAGTTCTGAAAAGCTCGGCTACATGAAGCCAATAAGAAAGATGAAGATGTAACAAAACTAACAGGAAGTCCCTGAAGAATTATCATTTAAAAAAATCTTGTTTTACAGTATAAAACTATAATTTGTGTGCACAAGAAAAATAAGGGCCTAAATACATACATATAATATAAATATTAATATACATATATTGGTGGATGAGGTTTTAAGGCTGCTCTCTGTGTGTTTGTAGGTGGAGGAATGCAGCGTGCTCTGATCTCTGCTGCCAGCTCTCTGACTGTACTTGGCTGACATTTATGTCAACCTCTCATAAGCCCAAAGACACAATCCTTACAAATGTCAGTGTATCTTTTCATCAGCAGTGAAGGATATGTTCTTGGCTTCTGCTCCGTCTGCATGGTCGCGACGCAGTTTGCCAACCATCCATTTGGAAGACCAAATAAAAATGTCAGAGCACCACTTCAGTGATGGAGTGTCTCTGCTGATATTAGGCCACATTTAACTGTCAACCCTGCTGCTGCTGTTTATCCCACACACACGAGTTCATGTTAATCCCACAAAACACACAAACACGTGTGCAGCAGATACTTCTACCAGCAGGTAAATGAAGTGCTGCGGTGACATAATGAGAAGGTTAATGGCTGAATTTGAAGATTACCACGCTGGCTTTTCTCCCTCATATTAATGTATCTTTCGGGCTATGTGCTTTTCTCTCCGCTCTTAATTACACTGCAGTGTAGGACAGAAGATATTCAGGACAAATAATGAAAAAGCTTCTAATCTGTAACCCCTCTGGCTTATCATCGCTCGCTAAGAGCTGCTGCTCGTCAATAAAGACAATCTGCCGCCTCACAGAGCTGCAGCTTCTTTCTTACCCCTCAAACTACTTTATCACCATAGTATGTGAATAGTACAGAGACCATGTGATACGATAGAAAGCTCCAGGAGAGGTTTTAAACTGACTTTAAGGTGATTAAGTGTTAACTCAAATCAAAACTGAAATGTTGGGCGCCATTATTAAATAAAGATGGACAACTTTTAAGCTTTGATCCAGGTTTTATTTCAGCTCTTGGACTTTTCACTCCACTACTTTTATCAGGTACCTGAAGCTACTTTGCAGATGGAGATTTTTAAAATACAACACGCTGTTAAACAGTAAGTGAAACCACCCAACAGTGTAAAGAAAGAATAAGATTAACTCTACTGCAGCCGCTACAACCTCCCAAGTATTATCAGCTTCAGGTACTTAAAGTCCTCAAAGTAAAGTCCTCCTGCAGCAGTAAAGCGTTCCAGCTGCAGTAAAGAGTTCCTGCTGCAGTAAAGAGTTCCTGTCAGTGTTTTATTATCTCTGATGTTTCTGGATTAATATTCCTGCTGCATTCATGTGTCTGTTGCATTTTACTGCTGTAGATGTTTCAGGTTGAGCTCATTTTAACTCCTTTATATCCTGTTGGGTAGTTTAATCTGCTGCAATGCATCATGGTCTATAAAATCATCACGTGTTTGTAGCGTCGCCGTCCTGTGAGAACCTCGTATCTCTAAAAAGTCAACTGACAAACTGTAATCTGTAAAGGAACTGAAGCTGTCAGATGAAGCGGAGTTCACTCCATTTTGTGGTGTTGCATTCAGGGGCGTCCGTGCTTCTGAGGCTTCTGTTTCAGCCACCTAACGCCTCATAAACCACCAAAATAAAAGCTCTGTAATTGTGCGGCCGGTGGTACGTTACTTGTTTTCCAAATATTCCTCGTTAAACATTTCCTGTGAGTGACGCGCCGGGCTGGGTCCAGGACCGGCCAGGCCTCGCTGGGTGTGCCAGTACTGACAGATGGCCGGTCCAGGCCTGGCCCGAGGAAGACTATACGATAAAACTAACGTCCAGCTGATATCAAATCTGTTTGAGTTCCTGCATGTCGTCCTGTGACTGCACTCATACTGACGATAATTGAAAACAGAGAATCTGACTATAGAAAAGAAACATACAGCAAATGCTTATACAGCCGTTGACGCTATACGTTTATTGGCTGTTCTGCTACTTTCAGTCGTACCACATGAACTTCATCAGCAGGGGGAGTTCACCCAGTTGTCCTGGAAATGTAGACCCTCAAATGTCCATTTCTTGAGCACTTTAAGGACTTTAACTTGCTGAGAGTTGTGATACGATGTGATGATGACATCATGTGATGTGGCTGAAAGCTCCAGAAAAGCTACTAAATGTAACTTGTGAGATTATTGAGTGGATTTCTCCTGAGAGGGTTGATAACACATAATTCACCTCCAAGTCGGACTTTTCAGTTAGTTGTGACTTTCTTGCAATGGTGGAAAGTAACTAAATACATTTACTTAAGTACAGTTTGAGTTTATTGTACTTTACTTGAGTATTTCCATTTTATGCCACTTTCTACTTCTACTCCTGAGAGGGAAATGTTCTACTGTTACTTCCCTACATGTATTTGATGACACATTATTATAGATTAATATAAACTGAATTGATCCGTTCAATTCACAAGCTACAGCAGTATGTGTAATAAAGAATAAGCTTTTTAAGTACTTTTTAAGTTTATTTTAATGCGAATGCTTTTGTACTTTTACTGAAGTAAACTTAAGCATGTTTACTTGTAACAGAGTATTTCTACACTGCAGTATTACTACTTTTACTTTGTTTTACTTCTTCCAGTAAAAAGAAGTAAAGTTTCTCTTATTGCTGCTACTGTGGAAACAGCTTTAAAGCAGCCTTTGGACATTTAAGTGTCTTTAATCAAGTTTCCATGCAGGAACATATATTTGCCCTTCACAAAGGCACAGTGAATCTTTAGGCTCATTAAGGCCTGCAAGTCCAAAACAACAAGTTAGACATTTAATGAATATGTATAAATATAATTCTATTATCAGTAGCATTATGTAGTATGATGCACATCTCTGGACATCTTAGATCATCACAGTCAACATATTCTCTACACTTCATACTGATAAACTTTGCACATTCCTGCAAAACCTGTACAGCTTTTTCATTTTAAAAACAGATATAATGTACATATTTTAGTAATATGTTTTCATATTCTGTATCGTAAATATTTATATTCCTATTTTATATTTATGTATATTGATTTTTGCACTACTTGTTCTTCTGCTTCTACTTTCTTATTTCTCTCCGTTTATCTGATTCTATTATTGTTAATATGATGATGGTGGTTAATATTGTAATGATTCTGATTATTATATTAACAGGTGACAGCTGAGAAGAACTCTCTGATCTTCCCCAGTCTCCAGAAAGGGTAAGTAATAATATTATTGAGCGTTTGTTCCTTTAGGGCACCACCCCAGTGACAAGGGTTTTGTACCTTTAAAGGGCCTTTCCGTGCCTTTTCCTGAGTGCACTGTTGTGAAATGAAATGTACAGATGATATAAGTGAACAGAACATGTAAAGTAATTAAACAGAGGGGTGGGGGTGCAGACAGAAGATAAAGCAGCAGCGGCAGCAGCGGCAGCGGCCCGGGTCTCTGCAGCCGCAGCCTGAGCAGCTCCGGACGGACAGAAGACTTCCAGAGTTTCACCGCTGAGCCGTGAAATGAAAAGTAGCAGCTGATGTAGCAGCAGCCTGCCGGTGGGGGAGGGGTCCGCCGGGCGGGGGGAGGCAGGCAGGCAGGGAGGGGGAGGGAGGGACTACTTTCTGTCAACGCTACAACTTTCTGAGGCTCCGTGCCGGGGTCAGGCCGTCCAGGCCCGGTCAGGCCCGGTCAGGCCGGTCAGGCCCGGTCAGCCCGGTCAGGCCCGGTCAGGCCCGGTCAGGCCGGTCAGGCTCGGTCAGGCCCGGTCAGGCCCGGTCCTGTGGCTGCTCATTAACCGCAGAGGAGCCGGAGGCAGCGAGGGAAGGTCCCGCAGCTGCTGCCTCTGTCCGAGGTGCTACTTTCTGCTCTGACACACACACTCACAGTCACACACACTCACAGTCACACACACTCACACACTCACTCACACACACACACACACACACACATATAACCACCATTTTGTGTCCGCAGCGGGGCAGCGTGCGGCTCAAACTGAGGGAAGTTGTCGGAGTTAACAGGGATTGAAACACGGTCTGCCATCTCTGCTCTTCATCAACTCCCACAGCACACACTCCCGTGCGCGGCCCCGCCCCCGCCGCGCCTGCCGATTGGCTGCCCGTGCCGTCGCTCCGCGTGCGCAACTCCCAATTGGCCGGTCCTTCCCGCCCCTCGCGCGCCGGAGCAGCCGCACGGACCAATGGCGGCTCGGCTGGCGTGGAAAGGGCGGGAAGAGGAGCAGGCGGAGGAGAAGGAGCAGGAGGAGGCGGCGGGGGTCAGGCTGGCAGAAATGGGCGAAAAGAGGCAGGATTTGTGAGAACAAACTGCCACATTTGGCCTCTTTGTGTTTGAAGAAGCAAAAACTACAACTGGGCAGATCTGGCTGGAGGCTTCATGTGTATCGACATGTTTTATCTCCCCCACATTCTCCTTGTCTGTCTCACTTACTTCTGACTAGCTGCCATTTTTGCTCCTGTTGTTAATGCTGGACTCCACAGTAGATGAATAATGTTCATATGTGACCACCGCCTTTTTATCTTATTTACCCCTAAATTACTTTTGAAAACTAGCTGACGAAGGATCTGAAGTTAGATTAGTATTAATAAGTTTGTCACCTTAACGCGGTGAGTCAGTGGATAAACTGTGGGTCATCAGCATCAGAACACATTAATATACTGGGAAAAATAAGCATTTTGCACTATTTCATAACATTTTCTAGACTAAAACCAAAAGATTAATTGAGAAAATTAGTGAAAAATGAAAATCCTTAGTTGTTAAATGGGAAGAACAAGCTATTTTAAATGCTCAGCCCACTGATTCTAAATTAAAATCCCCGCAAACACATGGGTGCTGCCTTTACTCCTATAGGAAACACAGACATTGCTGGTAGTTCAGGGTATTTACGATATTATATGATGTAGTTATTTTTACGTTGGCATCATGAAAAGCACTAATATCTCAGTAAACATTTAAAATATTTAGTACCATAAAAATGGACACGCTCACACCATCATAACACATTTTAATATAATGCATTTCAACTACAAGCTCCTGCTATGCAGTTAAACATTATTCAAACTCTCACAACTTTATTTTAAATTCTAATATAGATCATAAAGTTTCCAAAGATATTAAAATATGTCTGAATTTTGGGGAACTGTGTCTAAAAGAGGAAAAACACTTGAATAATGAACCTAGAGACTTTACACCACTGGATCATAGGCAGTCTGAAGAACTGCATGTGTATATGTGTTCACCATATGTTATATTAATAGATTTCTGCTTTATTTTGTATGATTGCAACTATTATTATTGTATGATTATATTAGCATAGGGTTGGTATTCTTTTTTTTGGCCCTTTATACTATAAATAAATAAGGAAATGTAGTATTGATGAATACTTGAATGTGTTTTTTAGCTCAATAATCCTCCATCTTTGTGTAGTTCCATCACAGAGGGAGTACAGGTGTGAAAACATGAGTTTTTTAATCAGGAATACTAATATACTACTACTAATAATATCATAATATCACAGTGGCTGCCCCTGGCTCACTGCGCATGTCCGTTCTGTGTGTGTGGGGGGGGGGGGTCTGCTCTCTCTGCTCCATCCGGGAACTTCAGAATTACCATTGACAGCCGAAGCGCAACTTTTCCCCAGGCAAAGTGAAATCAAGCCGCGGACTCGGACAAAATATAGTTCCCGTTTTTCAACTTAAAACTATCGAAAGAAAAGCGAACCCGCCCCCCCGTCGGACCCCTCGACGTTCGGCCGAGATCTGGAGACGACCCGTCCGGGGCCTGAGCTCTTTCCGCCGGGTTTGGAGCACTTTTGAAGACGGGCGGAAAGTGGGTGATGAGTCCTAGGCTGTAAAAGAAGCGAGAACTTGCTTTGCAGCCCGAGTAGTTCTTCTTTCAATTGTTATTGTCGCTTTAAAAAATCTTTAATTCACTTAAACTTCGTCTCGGCCGCGTCGAAAGTGGGACAAAAGTGCTTTTCCGGCCGGAACATGGAACTACAAGGCCTGCAAGAGGCGTTGAAAGTAGAAATCCAATGTCATCAGGTAAATGAAACATCGTGTTATTCTGCCCTTACTGGTGTTGTGAGCGAAGTGGGAGCAGGGGGGGGTTGAAATGTGACGGGAAGAGCCGCTAACACTCCGAGGGGAGAACAACTATGCGACATGTCTCCCGTAATGTCCGCCGGCGACACGGCCACCACTCACAAGTCCGATTAAGTGCACTTTTTCTCGGCACTTTTCCGGGGCTAATTTGTGGCGGTTGTGTGTTTTTTTCTCGTCCGAGCAACAAGACGGAGGAGCGATAATGCGGCGCTGCCGTGGCGAGCAGGACGCGACCTGAATATTTATGAGGTGCACAGAAACTGAGTCGCTGTGGCGATCAGCATCATCTCCGCCGCTTTGTTCCTTCCTCACATACTAAAAAACTTGAGACACTTTTTTTTTTTTTCTTCTTGTTATTGTTGGTTGAAAATTCCCATTTTTTTTTTACTCGTCCATCGTTTTTACAAACTAGTTGCACAGATGAAGCAGGACCCACAGGTAAAGCGTTATCTGTCTCTCCCTGGGCCGGCAGGAGAAACTTTATCAGCATAAATCTCCTCCTCTGCTCGGTTTACATCCCTGGCTTATAGTCAGCGAAGCCTGTCTGTTTATTATCTCTGTTTATCTGCCAGTTTTAACCGCCTTCATGGTGACTTTTCACCAGGCGAGCAGGAAGAAACACAAGTCATATGTGCTGTGAAGTTTCATTGTGTCAAAAAAAGAAAATGGTGATTTTTCACACTGTCAATGTTGTGTTCAATTGTAGGATGGAGAGCTTAAGAGACAGCTGCACGACAGGCAAACAAGAATAACAGCCCTCAGCGATAAACAAGTAAGGTCCGATGTGCTCCGTGTGGGGTGTGTTTGTGCTGGTGTCTGTGCCCGCGGAGGACGCTCTCCTCCCGGCACAACTCGCCACAACAACATGGTGGATGTGAAAGTGCTCTGGTTGTTAAAACCCCCCCGGTTTGTGTTTAATGTCGCCGTGCTGCGGCTCGGACAGCTCGCCCCACCTGCGGGGCTTCACCTCGGCTTCTTCTCCTTCTTCTTCTCTCTCACTCAAACTTGTGTAATGTTGAGGGGGAGAAAAAAAACGTTAAGCGTCCATTTTGAGTAGGTCGACATGTTTCTGGAGAGTAACGGGAGGCTCATAAAGGAGCAGCCTGCTAACTCTCCGAGCACACTTTATATCTCCAACATGGCTGTTGAAGTTTGGAGGGGGAATATAACCTTTGGCAGCGTCCCGGAGGCGCTTTTTACCGTGTTTTGGCCGTTAAACGCGCCGGTTTGTTACTTTATACTTAGTCTGCTGGTATTATTTCTTGCGGGTCACGTGACCGCGGCGGTGCGTTTGATTCGCTCACCGTCACGCGTTCACTTTTCTTTTTTTTTACTATCTTCTCATCGGTGTGCGGTGTTAACTCTGAAGCTAAGTGTGGAGCCGGGTAGCAGCGGGGCCTGGGTGGATGCTGCGGGATGCTGCGGGAGGCAGCGGCGGAGTTCAGCACCGCGGCCAGCTCCTCCAGCTCCTCCGGCTCCTCCGGCTCCTCCTGCTGCTGCTGCTCCGCCCCGCCGGTCGGTCCCAGCCCGGCAGCGGCGCACACAACTTCCCCACATTAGCAAGAAGAAGAATTCAGGGAAAATAGGTCGATATTTATTAAGCCACCCGGTTGTGTTGTGTTTGATTTGAATAGTTTCCCTCTGCCCGACTTTAATCGATCCCATTTCCTGTGGAATGCAGTTTTCTGAGCACTTGGAGCAGCGCCTTGATTTGTTGCAGTTAAACCCATTAAACTTGCTGTATGTTTAAATACACAGCAGCATCCAGCTGTTAATCCAGCCTGTAGTTATGATGCTGGCCTGAATACTGGATCTAAATCCTTTTTGTTGTTGTGTGTATTTTGCTTCTTCTTCTTCTTCTTCTTCTTCTTCTTCTTTCAGTTTGGTAGTGGAAGCTTCCATTTTGAGAGAGAAAGGGGGTGGTTTCTTCCCCCCTCTAACATGGAGAGGAAAAAAGTCTGCAGAGTTTCGTGCATGAGGAGGAGGAGGAGGTGGAGGAGGGGGGGATGGGCCCCATTCATGCCTAACATTACCATTTTGATTGCTTTGATGCTGTTTTTGGTTTGGAAGGGGGGAGGGGTGGCAGGGAAAAGAGAGACAGAAAGCCCAGTCAGCACTGCACGGCGATGTTTTTAATCACAACACACTATACTGATTCTTTTTTCTTCTTTTTTTCAGTAGCTAAAATGTGAGCTTTTACTTTTTCTCTGCTTTTCTATGACGCCAAATGCGTCTTGAATTATGCATCCATGCAGGACTGTTCCAACAGAGATTTAACGATGATGGTGGCTAAAACTGAGCACACTTTTGTGAGGCTGTGTCAACATTTGCTGGGCCCTAAAATAAACTCGCCTTGAACTTTTAAGCAGCTAAGATGGCAAGTATCCTTCAGTCAGAGACAGAAATAATTAGATAACTGCACAAGTGTTTACTAGTAGGGCTGAGAAAATGTCTCCTGGCTGGAATAAAGCCTGGAGGTCATTTCATGGTCACAGTTTGAGGCCTGTGGATGGAAGTTTGTATTTCCTTCAACAGAGAGAGAGAGAGAAAATGTAAGTAAGAGCTTCTATTAATCAGCGGAAGGATTTAATTTGGAGAGGAGCTTTGAATGCGGAGCGCAGTCTGTCTTCCATGTTGTGAATAAGAAACACGTTTTAATAACACCCTGTTTTGCTCCAGAAAGCAGCCAGTGTCTATCCGAGGAGGAGGAGGAGGAGGAGGAGGGTGGTGGTGGGGGGGAAGAGGCTGACGGGTGCAAACGAGGAGTGATTAGAAAATAAAAATAACTGCAAAAAAAGATGGGATGCATTCGTGGATTTGACTGCAGTTTGTCTCTCCTGCTCATATATTCAGATTCAGTATCGCGGCCTCCCTCCACTATAACATTCGTATCGACTGCCTTTATCCTTGATAGCCGTGTTTTTGGCCCTTGAAGAAGAATGGATTCATTGATTCTTCTTCACTCTGCTCCACTTGCTCTCTGTTGCATCATGGCATCAGTTTTTACTGACTTGTCAGGTAGAGAGAAGTTGTTTTTCTTCCTTTTAGACAGTTCTGCTCCATTTATTGTTTTATTTATTTCTTAAAGTAGATCATCATCGATCAGGGTGTTTGCGGCCTTTGGAGAAAACTCCTGCATGGATTTATCTCCTGACTACGGTCGAGTTGAGCATTTTATTTCATTTATTTCTCATATTGTGTCGTGTTTCTGGTCTCGAGAAGTCTCACATTTAACTTGAAACAAAGGCCGCAGCTACTTGACTTGAAAGATTTCCAATGCCAGTAGTAAAGTCCTTTCAAAGGCAGCATCTGTAACCATGGATACTCCTGCTTCTTTCACATTCACAGTGTGTACACCTCATTAAGGCATTTTTTTAGAGTTCCACATAGGGACATCTATACAGGGAGTGTATTTTTGACATATAATATACCGGATGTGTGTGTGTGTGTGTGTGTGTGAACAGCAGTGAGGCAAGGAGAAAGTAGTGCTCTGTAACATGAGAGAGACTGGAGAGGGGAGTGATGAAGAGGAGAGGAGCTGCTTTTATTTGGTCTGTAAAGAGAAGCTTGGTCTGAGGAATGCAGGCGTCTGATTGGTTCACGTTACCCGTGGCAGCTCCTGTTATTGGATGGTATGGAGGAAGAGGCGGGCCAAGAGTCCACTAAGGATTTTAAGTAAACGGTTTTAATCAGCCTTGTTGTGATGAGAAATTGTGTGTTTCTGGATGGCTGGGTATCCAGGACTTTACCGCCTTTAAAGGTCATGACTAACGCCGTGCGTCCCAATTCCATACGGTTTACAGAGGCCGTGAAGTACACACTGTGTACTAATACTGCGCTTGTTAGTACACAAGAAAGTAATGCACGAAAAAGTGCTGTCACTTTAGACTTCTGTTTGATGAAAGGCCATCTGAAAGTGTGGTTGATAAATACCATTAAAAGCGTTGTTTGAGAGCAAAGCTGCAGTTTGTCGTCGTCTACAATCACTTCTGCAGTTTTTACTGGTGAGAACTGAACAATATGTAACTTGAGTTCTGCTGTAGGTTAAATTAAAACAGGAGACATGTGCTTCAAGTCTTCAGTGAATAATGTGATTGTGCTTTTACAGTAAACTGTATTTTTGTCCTTCATCCTTGTCTCCTCATTTTAACTGGGATTATTTTGTCTCAACACAATTTACATTATATACTGTACTGGTGTACATAGTATTTAGTGGTAGCTCTTATTTTATATTATATTTTATGCTCATAATTCATATAGTATTGTAGTTATTTTTAAAGTTACTAACTGTGTCAGTGCACCTGTTCTTGTACTTGTGCTGCTGTGAAACTAGTGAAAATGAGGATTTACTGGTTTGTTTTCAGAGCTGCAGCAACAGTTTTACGCCACCTTGTTTTCCAGCTGTGAACAGCTGCTCTGTTTCCTTTTGTGTGTTGCATTGTGGGACAAAAGTCAGAATATTTACATGAACTCCAGAAACCAGGTTACTGAGAAATCAGTGCACACTGTAGTAACCTGGTGAATGTAAAATCTGTGTATCTATGCAGTATCTTAGTAGTCAGATTTCTAACCCGACCTTACTTTGGAGTGTTTTAGTGATACAAGAGGCTTATTCTGTGTCTGGATTCAACAGTGAGATATTCGGCTGTGGAAACTCACTTATTCAGATTTATAGAATCCTCTTTTGTGTCAGTTTTCTGTTCAATTATTTGGGATAAAAGGATGCATGGCTACCGTCAGTGATTTATCCCAACTCTCCCCGTCTGAAGTCTTTGTCGTGCACATTCTCACATGTAAAAAGATGATTTAGAAACCCACTTACCTGCAGACACGGCCAAGAAATCATCTCACTCTGGGAGAGATCGAGCTGGCAAATCAAGTTTCTCTAATCGAATCAGGCCCTAACTGCAGAAACCAGGTTTCTGACATCAACCTGGTTACTGAAATGCACGTAAATAGTCATACGTGTAGCAACTTTAGTATCAATCCTGGCACTTTTAACTATACTTTAGTTTCATTTTCAACACTGCATGTAAACAACAACCCTAGATACACTTAAACACGGCTGCTGTGTGAAGGAGGGTGAACTGTGATCTTCATATAGTTTAAAAGAATTTAACATCATGTATTTACTAAACATAAGGTGTGGATTAGAATCCCAGAGGTGTTTAATGCCAATAATCAGAGTTTTAGTGTCTTCACTGTGTCCTCCTCGATGGTAACTTGTGTCATGAGAGACTCCTGCTCAGATTTAATTTAGCTGCCTATGGACGAGCCGTGTTTTATAAAACTGGAGCTTCACAACAAAGTGAATGAGATGAAGATCAAACGGCTGAAGAAGAAGCTGCAGTTTGGCTTCAGTTTGACCTCTGGCCTGTCTGTGTACAGGCGCTGTAGTCTCACAGCTGTGAGTCATTTGAATTCGGGTGGGCGGGTGAACATGATGTATTTTGGGGCAACAGTAAAGATTTCTAGCAGATTTTTGTGGATTTTCTCTGGAAACAGGTAAATAACTTCTGTTACCATGAGTACTATAGACTGTTTCTGGGATAAAGTGATTGTACGTGTCATTTTAAGTATTTACTGTCTTTAATCTATCATGGAATTAAAATAATGAGTCTTAAAAGTAGGTTTTGACATGAGACCCTCTACACAACAGAGCCTGAAGGTCAGTTAATACAGCAGGGCACAGTTAAAGTGCTGCACTCTCCCAAACACAATTAAATTAGCACCAACCAGTTGAAGCAGAGTAAGCCTGGAGCTTTCGGGGCCCCTGGAGTCGAGGCGGCTGCCTGCTTTGCCTGGTTAATAATCCAGCTTTGGTTGATAGCTGTGGACATGTTTAGTTTATTGTGGAGGGACGGCGATAGTCCAGGAATGTGTCACGGTGTACAAGTATACATTTTACTCTCAAAAGGTAGAGAAGTGAAGGCAAAAGAAGAGTAAAGTACAGTAACAAAGTGGCTCTATTTCAGGGTATCTGCACGTCTGAATCGTCCTCAAAAGCTTTGAATTCAGTTTCATCACAAAAAGCCTTAGAAGGTTTGAACACATCTTAAATTTCACTTATAAAAGCCTTAAATCTCCTTGTGGCTGCTGCAGGGAGTAATGTTGGTTATGAAATGTTTCTGTATGTGATTGCGGGCTGTCAGGAGACGTTAAACACCTCCAAACTGAAAGCAGGATTGTTGTGACAGTGGATTCTGCTGCAGGAGGCCGTTCAGTCCTTTTTCTGTGTTGTTGTGTAGTTTCAGTGAAACACTGCTGCAGCTACAGCAGCAGGAAGCTCATCCACTCATGATGGGCAGGTGTTGATTTTAGCTCAAAGTTAAATCCATTTTCTGCCGCTTATCTGGGTCCATGTCACGTTAATATGAAGTTATACCTTCAGAAGATCATGTTATTTACAGTGGTGAGGTACTGAAAACGTGCTGTAGTCTGCTTACTTTGGCTGGTGTGCTTGTGAAACAGAATTTAACTGTATTCAATGTGATATTTTAATAAAGTGGAGAAGTGAGCTCTCAGAGACCCTGCTGTGTGTTCTCTTACAGCCCTGCAGGTGACATTAAGCTGCTGTAACTTGTTCAGAAACTGTTTCCAGTCCAGCTAAAAGCCATTTAAAGACAACACTTTCTCTCTTTTCCTGCACTAATTTCCTTTTTGCTCGTACGTTAGTCAGCGAGGGTCAGCGGTCGGTCCGCGCTGCTAAAACCGTACTGTGTCATACATCAGCTCTGCTCAGTAATTGGACATTTGAGAGGCTGGAGAAGCTGTTGGGTGCTGCTTCCACCCCCCCTCCCCCGTCCATACATCCCTCTCCACCCCCAGCCTCCTCCTGCTGGGTCGGGGTAAAGATTTCAGGGAGTGGTGGTCACACTCTGCCCCTGTGTAGACACGGAGGACGGGCCTCTTTTCTCCGTCTGCGGTCGTACGGACGCCCGGCGAGCAGGCGAACTTTCCCAGCGACTCAAACGAAACTCGGGCTAATCCCACAGCGGCTCATTACAGCCTCCTGCAGGGCTGATTAAACCAGGGGAAGGTTTAGGGATTTCTGCTGGACTAAGTCGTGGTTTCACAGAGCAGATTGGTGTAAAGGACCCGGCTTCCCTCCAGGCTGAGCCGAGCTGTACGTTTTAAACAACTTCCTCCCTGAATTCACCTGCTTTCTTTCCTCTTTTGTGTCTGCAACCAAAGGAAGCTTTAACTGCATATTTACTGTTCCTACGTGGCCTCACTGATCAAAATACACACTTCTCCTGACAGTTTTTCAGCATGCAGGATGTTCATGTTGTCCTGCAATGCAACACACAGCAGAAATAAAAGTAAAGGACTCAGTATGCTTCCATAACTAGGTCATAGCATGTGTCCACTGCCCACTTTCACACCTCCGTACACCTGCCGTTATTATCTTATTATCTGGTCCTGGACGTTATCAAAACTGTGGGATACAGTCGTCTGACAGTGTGGGAGGATTGGTGCTCTGATAAGCACTTTGCTTGAAGCATACTGACGCCTTTAGGTGTTTGTATTCATGTTTTCAAGCAAAATTAGCTACATAATAACAAATGTAATCATCGTATCTTTATATGTCTTGAGATAAAGTCAGATGCTTCATACAGATTGTTTTATTGATAATGGCAGTTCAGTTGTTCTTCGTCAATCAGTTGGTTAACAGAAAATGAATCAGAAACTTTTTTAAGTCATTTTTTTAAAAGCCAAAAGTCGAAAACATTCTTTGGAGTCTTTGTCTGCAGCTGTTTTTGTTTTTGTTTGAGATGCTAAAAGCTAAAAGTACATTTATATAATAAATTATGTTTTAAAGAGTTATTCATCCAACAAAAGGAGACAAAAGAGAAACGTTCCAGATACTTTAATTATCTCTGAAAGGACAAACCCAGAATATATTAAAGATAAGAAAGAAGGTAGTTTTTGGAGATTTGTTTTGTTTAAATGATACTGACACCTTTCTCAGATTGTCTTTGACGTCTTTTTATATAAATATAAAATACTGAAATGCATAAATGTGATGCAAACTACAGCTCAGACAACATTAGTGTGTAGTTTATAATGTGGACCAGGGACCTGCGAGCCTCAGCAGGAAGTGTTTCAGCTTCATTTCCTGCTCCTCTCTGAGGAGTTTCCTCCCGCCGTCAGCCGGACTGCGGTCACTAACTCGTCCATCAGTACGAACCGGAGCGTCCGTCTGTCTCTGTGCGCTCTGCCCCGGTGCATGCTGGGATACGCTTCAGTCCCATCACTCTGAGCAGAAAGAGAAAATGAAGCGGTGGATTTTAGAGGCACGGCTTCCACACCAGCTCTGAACACTTCTCTCATTGGTCTTTTTCAGCATTTACCATAAATGATTGACAGCTCCGTCCTCACTATTGATTAATCTGCTTTTCTTTTCTTGATTATTCTATTAATCTCTAATACTAAACAATGTCTGTTATAATCATCCAAACATTTTTTTATTTACTATCATAGAAGAAAAACCTTAAATCCTCATATTTCCTAACCAGAGAGTTAATTGATTATCAACATACTTCCTGATTAATTTTCTGTCAGACTAATTGATCAATCAACTAATTGTTTCAGCTCTAGCTTGGACTCAGTCAGCATTTTGGCTCGGCTGTCGTCAGTCTTTGATTTTTCAAACTGGAAACACTGACAAACAATCTCTCCTCAAGGTCAACTTACTAGTTATTATTATAGTACACACCATTATGTCACACGAGAGGCTGGAACCGGTGAATTCAATGTTTTAAATGAGTAATTGATTATCAAATAGTTAATATAATGGATTTAATTTCCTGATTAAGTAGTTTTCTGACTTTCTTGCCCATGTTGGCTTAAAAGTAGAGTTTGAAAGTTTGTTCCTGTCCTTGGTGAGAAAACGAGTAAGTGAACCTTGAGTGGAGATTTTTCATCGTGAATGAACTGTCAAGCTCAATTTTTAAGCCAACATAAATAGAAAGTCCTAAAACTGTTCAGAATAATAGAACATTATAAACGTCTACACATCTATAACAACTGAGCAAAGTGTAATATGGTTGAAAATGAGTAAGGGGCCCTTGAGTGGAGAGTTTGTCTTGTGTTATTTCCAGGATGGAGCGTTAACTGTCATCAGAGTAAATGTGAGGTTGTGATCACGCCTCCATTTTACACCCAACACCTTATTTTGAAGTTTTCAAAGGAAGCTGTCACCATGTGAACACTTCCTGAAGCTCTCTGATTGGTCCATCTGTTTGAAGTGAATTGCTTTAGCTTTAATCGTACAGTCTATGTCCTCCCAGTGTAGTTACACGAGTGTGTGTGTGTGTGTGTGTGTGTGTGTGTGTGTGTGTGTGTTGAATAGGAAGGGCCAACTAAAGGGCGCCCACATATCAGTAGCAGAAGCAGCAGATCCCCGTTCAGTCTCAGAGGACTATAAATCTGCCCTCTTTGTCCTCTTGCTCTTGAGGCTGCAGCGAATCGTCCCCCTTTATTTATTTTTTTTGTTTGCTCTTTTTTAATCATTACTGGAAGGCACGCTCGGCTTTAATTAAGAGCAACACAACAGGAAACCCTGCGATGCCTCTTCCTGAGGGAGGGCAGCCTGTCTGTCCGACTACCTGCTTTACTCTTTGTGCCACATGCCTTCACATCTGATGGTTTCTCTTTAACAGCTGTTTGTTTTTTCGGAGGTAAAAATGTTGTTCCTGCTTCAAATGAGGTTAACAATGTTGGCTCCTGGCAGCTACGAGGAGATTGAGGTGCAGGGTGTCTGCGTCGGTGTTTTAAGCCATGTTATCTTTAATCGGATTGTGATTGATTCCTGGAGTTGGTCTGAAACTGCCTGGAAGGAAGGATGGAAGTTAGGAAATTGCAAAAGCTTTAAAGGAACAGTCTGACATTTTAGGAAATCTTCATATTTGACATTTTAGAGCTGAGAAGATGGAGATCAGTTTCAGCTTAGCGATACGTCTGTGAAGCTTTTTCTAACTGGTTCTGCTTTTCGTTTTTTTGATCGCTGATAAGATTCGCCAATAAAACTTACCACTTACACCTGCACTGCTTCACATTAAAAGCTCAATGTAGACTTTTAGTTTGAAACATCTGCAGGAAATCGAGTTTCATTGACGGTAACTTAAAAATGGAAAAAACGACAAAGTAGAACTGGAAATGGTGGTGAGTATGACCTGAGTCTGTCGTACTGAGTGATTTAAAGCTGTGAGAAACTAAATTATACTGAATTTACCACATTAACTATAATAGAAAATGTTTAATATATTTATTGAGACTTTATTTGAGAAATTATGGCAACATTTTCTGTGAGGAAGTTAAATAATGCTGGTGGTTTATGAGATGGGTGCATATGACAGCTTGCAGTGCTTTGGGTATTTTAAGCCCTTTTTAAATGAAGGAGAGAGAGATGCAACAAATGTCTCTGGCCGGACTCGTACCTGGGACGTTGGCGGTTCATGGTTGACATCTCAGGAGCAAATCTGGACATTTTTCTGATTCTGGCTGGTAAACAGGTTACAGATCTGCTGCTGCAGCCTGAGTCGCAGCCTTCCTCCTGCCATCCAGGCCTGGTTCGTCTCATCCTGCAGTCGCGGATCCGAATGACGGCTTCTTATTACCAAACGGCAAACAGTCATTTCCAGAGACTGGCAGAAAAGTGCTGATGTGGCTCGGCTGGCGGGTGGAGGGAGCAGGGAGGCTGCGATGAATTAACCCGTGTTGACTGCCATGCTGCTGTTTCTCTCTGCAAAAACACTCTGTCATCTTTCTCCAACCAGCTACAGTGTGTAATGTGAAGAAGAAGCAGCAGTAAATCTGTTTTTATTCTCTAAGGAACATCATAACTCACTTTCTACACAAAATGCTAAAATCAGTACATAACTCACACATTTATTCATGGCCTGCTGAACCAGAATATTATTTTTTTTACAGTAGATTTGCATATAATTTTTATTTACCTCAGTAAGTCCTCACATTATTGTTTTGGACGTCATAGAAACAGTGTAAACTATTATTTTCTCGACACTTTATCACGGAGCTTTACCTACACAAAGTGGCTCTATTCTTTTAAATATTTTAGCTGAATCCTATTAAAATGGGCTCCTGCAGTCACTCAGTTATATGGGTCACAGTTCAAAACACATGAAATGGAAAGTGAGTCACATTTTCTTCTGTATTGAACGCACTACGATGGTTTAACGACGTTTTTTTTCCTTGAAATAGCCTGAAAAGGTCAGAAAAGACTTTGTTTTCTCCAGTAATCGTTTCAAGCCTTTACAATCTCCCAGAACCCAAAAGTGACGGTTTCACGTGTCAAGTTTTGTTTAAAACTCAAAGATATTCAGTTTACAAAGATACAAAATCAAAATATCAAATCAAAATTGTCTGTTGATCGACGGATTGACTAATTGTTGCAGCTTTATCAGTTAATTTATAAATTTTGTTGTGGTCATGAAGGTCTGAAAATCAGTTTGTGTATGTTACTTGTTGTTGGGGTCCAGCTTGTTACGTCATTAACGGATCTACATATCCCATCATGCAGTCTGTTACCCCCGGCTTCAGTGTTTAGTAGCAGATATACGATAGATCATGAGATCAGAGGTGATGAAGGTTTCTGTGTCGTCAGTTTTTCCTCTGGGCTGAAAGTGAGGCGGCGGGACTGAATCTTCCCTCGGGCTCATTCAGCAGCAGAGTTACCGTCTCTGGAAGCACCGGCAGGTACACAAAAAGAAGAAAAAGTCATTAAATTTCATCACTTCCTCTGTTCCACAACAAGACACTCTTTATTTGTTGTGTTCGGGGCCAATCCCCGGGGAAATAATAAATAATGAGTGAGAGTTTGGTTTGGAAAACTGCTTTTTTTGGAGTGAAGAATGAAAGACGCAAGTTAGTGAAATCGATAAAAGACTGCGAGTATGAGGCAAGTCGTGCATACTGCTCTGTAACTGCCGCACAGACTCGCTGGCTGCGGTCTGCGTTCTTTACTTTGTCCTGCTGGGGCTTCCGTACGCTCGTTTCAAGTACGTTATCTGGTCACATTATTCATTGATCAGATAGTTCCTGAATTATTTGTTAGTGATTCCAGTATACTGAAGACACTGATCTCGTAGTATAATAACTTTTCCTGTACTGTCATCTCATATTCAATTTAACTCATAAAATTCTGATTTTATCTCCTGACAAAACTTGTTGTAAATTATGACTTTCGGTCAAAAAATTGGAACATTATCTCATGATATTGCTGCTTTTTCTAATAAAATTACAACATAATTATGATAACTTTTGTAAAATTGTAAAATTAAAATTACTACTTTGTTGTTATGATACAGTTTTTTTCTAAAAATGACTTATTTCTTGGGAAAGTTCTTTATTCCCATAATATTATGATCTTATGAGAGATTAAGATTTCCTTGTAAAATCAGGACTTTATTCACAATATTTTGACTTATTCTTGTAGAATTACAACCTAATTCTCATGTCTCTCCTGTTTTTTAATATTATGACTTTTCCTTAAATATTTTCACTTTTCTCAAAATTACAGCACTATTTTTCTAGCATTAACAGCAGTTTTCTCTATAAGTTCAGATATTATATCCGTCACAGCGGCCCTAATACTCCATATGTGCAACGAGGCTTCTTTCCCTCTCAGAAGGGATTTTGTATACTGTATATTCATGTTAACAAGCGTCTGTACCCTCAGAGGAACACCAGGTAGCATTAAAGCGGTGACAAGCCCTCGCGTTTGAGATTTGACTTCATTAGTAAAGAAGAAGCCTGGAAACATTTTCTCCTCCTCCTCTGTAGAGAGTAGTGAAGGTGGCAGGTGGAAACCTCCTTCAGCTCAGTCAGACTGTCTTGTTCTCCCTTCAGGGAACGACAGAGTCATGTACTGGAGTGCTGCAGAGCTCGGATTATCCTACTCAAAAAGCCGTGAAAATTGCTGTAATAATTCAAAAATTGCCTCCCTGCATCGTGCACAGAGCCTCTTCTTCTTTTTGAAGATTTGTGTTTGTGGAGCTCAGACAAAGTGCTACAGCAGCTGAGTAATTTGCATGTTTTGTTTATGAGAGCTATCGCCTGCCCTTTTGTGGCGACGGTACTTTCGGCACAAGTCCGTATCATTGCTCAATTTCACGCAGACCTGAAGTTAATTGTTGCGGTTTCACGGACATCAGTGTGTTTCCACTGCCAGTGGACTCAAATACCATCCATACACACAAAGTTACAGTCAATTATATTGGCATATTTGGTATTTACAAAGTTCACCCAGGTCCAAGGAAGCATCTCAAGGTGTGTAGTTCAGATAGATTCACAGATAAATCAGGACGCAGAGCTACAGGTTCTGATACTAATTAATCAAAACACTCAGTCGGTAGCCTGATGTGTTATTAAGGGAACAATGCTCATGTCTGGTTAAAGCGAGTCTATTTGATCTTGAAATGAGGAAAAACACACTCATGCTCCTACCAGTACGATTGTATAAATAGAAAAGAAGCACTATTTTCAGGCTCTGTGTGTCAAACCATTCCCTGGTGAGTTTAACTGGTCTGAACTGGTCTGACTGAACATAAAAGCAAAGGAAAGTGTGCGAGCAGACGCAGATGGTTTCATGCGAGTGAACCACCGCTGACTGAATGTCTCTGTCCTGTTATTCTGTGTTTTTATGAACGTTCAGCGGTGGAGAACAGCCTCGGTTATTTTCTACACCTGATCCGAGTTGGCTGAAGTTTTCAGGGTGTGTTGGTTAATGCTGCCCACTCATCTTGGAAAGCTATTTATCAAATATTAAACCAAACATTCATCTTCAAACTCCACAGTGTGTTTGCTGTCCATTGATTCTTAAGGAGTCCTGTGGTAGTTAACAAAGAATAGTTTCTACATTACAGCTACAGATAAAATCCAAAGAGCTCCTTCCAGCAGAGCTCTGTCAGCTGTTTACTGCAACAGCAACACTACTACTACTGCTACTAATACTGCTACTAATACTGTTACTAATACTGCTGCTGCTACTACTACTACTGCTACTAATACTGCTACTAATACTGCTACTAATACTGCTGCTGCTACTACTAATACTACTACTACTAATGCTGCTACTAATACTGTTACTAATATTGCTACTACTACTACTACATATACTACTACTAATACTACTAATACTACTGCTACTAATACTGCTGCTACTAATACTGCTACTACTAATGCTGCTACTAATACTGTTACTAATACTGCTACTACTACTACTACTACTACTACTACATATACTACTACTAATGCTACTGCTGCTACTACTAATACTGTTACTAATACTGCTGCTACTACTACTACTACTACTATTACCTTTGAGGGAGATGTGTACCTTGAAGAACACTACCTTTATTTCTGAGAGTGTTTAGTTGTCTTATCTGTGCTTTGATGTGAAAAGTGCGTTCTGCTGTTCTCATGCAGTTTGTTCCTGCACAGAGCGGCTGAGCGGCCGGTGCACAGTCCGCTCTGCAGAGTGTCCGTGCAGACGCAGGGAAACTGCAGTTTGTATGTGGAGCACACGGCAGCTTGTGGAGGTCAGTTGATCTCTGCTGTCAGGTCTGAATGGCTTCAGTCTGTCTGCTGCACAGCCGGCGTAGTGACGAGCCGGAGGGACAAAAGCTGCACTCGTTTGTTTCCTCTCTCTGCGGAGCCTCGGTCTTCCTCATTCACGGGCCTCACCCTTAATGAACTTCCTCACATTTCCTCACCGCTGTATCGTAGCAACACGTTTTATCACCGTCCAGTCACCTGGGCCTCGGCTTTGTGTGACTGTCCCTCTACTTCTACTCTTGTAGTCACTGTCTTCTCAGACCTTCAGAATAAAAGCATTGATAGACTCTTGGATTTGAATTTATAAGTTTTCATTAATGTGTTTAGAAAAGTTGTGCCGTGGGTTAAGATTCAAACAAATCCAGTAAGACGAAAGTGTGTTCACGTATTTGTTTGTTGTCATAATCATTCATATGGTTCCTATTGAGTCTTTTTTCCCTCCTCCACGCACTCGTATCGTCCACGTCTGAGCCGTCCGGCTGACTGACACCATAAATAACGTTTTTCTGATGAGACTCGAGGAGAGTGCTTTCGTGCATAACAGATTACAGTTCAGCGCAGGTTTGAGTCACCACTTATCTGTCAATCAGTGGACAATAGTGGACTGAATTCTTCTTTTTATTCCAGGAACCACATCTAAAGATGTTGGTGTTGTTAACCTCTAACCTCTTAAACTCTGATTTCACTTTCATTTTCTCCTAAGTGTCGTTAAATTCAGAAACACTTGATTTATACGCAAAATATTATTGATTCTGCTTCACTGGTGATTTTTACATTCAAGGAATATTCAAACCAAAGACGTTTTATTATTGATCGTAATTTTATTTCTGTACAGTTTATTATAGTTCTGACACTAATGTGAAAATGTGTCGTCTTCGCTGATAGTAAACTGAATGTTTGTTTATTGGACTGTCAGTCGGGGAAAACAAGCCTTTTCGGTATTTCGTGACATTTTACGGATAAACAAACATTATTCCATTAATTGAGAAAATAATGTCCTTAATAAATGTCAGCTGCAGCTCTACTAATGCATCCATATCGCACACATTGAAAGTATAAGAGGAATTTTAAAAGGGCTCAGTTGTGTCTGATTTGAAGCCATGATTTGATACCCAGCATGCATTGTTTAACTATCTGCAGGACCTCAGCACGTCTTGAAGCAGCACACATGGACGTTTTCTAACAGATCTTTATGAACATTAAATTCAGACCCTTAGCTTTGTGAAGAGTGAAAGACTGAAATAGGACATTGGAAAATTGGACCCCCCCCACCCATCAGTCCCGCTGCTTCCTCGTAAATTACCCAGAAACCCTGCAGAGGCTCGATGAACTCACCTTGAAGGCTGTAATTTAAAGGACAGTTCTGACTTTTTTCACAGAGATTAGAATCGGGTCCTTGTTAAAGCATTTTTCTTTCCTGTAAAGGGCACAGCATTAGGAAAGGCAGTCGTATTGACTTTTTCCTTGATAAGGTTTTCCAGCTCGTCTCTGTGTTGATAACCGAGTGAGGCGGCGGGCTGAGGTTTCGGTCAGCAGCTTACCGGCTGACAGCGCTGCTGTGCACAGTCAGCAGCGGGACCCGGCCAGAAAGACCCACTTTATCATCAAACGCTGAGCTGCAACATCTCAACTTCGCTTTATGGCAGATTATTGTGACAGTTGCCATGACAGCAGCATCTGAAATGTCTTCATGTAAGATTTCAACAAGGAGATGTCCTCAAAACTTCACAAGAGAGAGACAACTTTCTGCCTTAAAGCTGCGTTTTAAAAGACTTTTAATATAAAAATCTCTAAAAAATCTCTAAACTGGAAAATTAAAAACATTGGAAAGTATATACTTTATTAGGGTTTAAGAAAATCAAGCATTAAGTATTTCTTTGGTAACCTTTTGTTGCAAAAGAACCTTTATAAACCAGGCAGGTTAGTAAACATTAACATGCTTTGGATGTTTAATTTATATCATGTACAAGTGGGAAGGCGACACATTTCATGAAATTATTGATATACATATACTTAATGGATGGTGAGGCGAAGTGGACGGTCCAAGCTGCTGCTGTATAACTGAAGTGAAAGAGTGTATTATCTGTTTTATTCACATTATGAGGCAGAATATTCTTTGGCACCATCTTTGTCAACCCTCAAAAATGCGTAATAGTGGGAGAAGCTGTAGACTTGTTATTGGCCCATACTGGACACATTTCATATTAAGAGCCTACCAGTAGCTCAAAGTACATAATCCCTTTCCTGGGACGCTTTTAATTTGAAACATACAGGGAATGTTGAAGTCCATTGACTTAGCTTTACATCAATGGAGGAACAGCAAAGTAGAAGCAATTGGAAATAAACAGTGACTGAAAAAGTATTAAAGCTTTTTCTAATAGGTTCTTACTGTCTTTCTGATCACTGTTAAGCTACCGCCAATAAAACTCAACACTTCCTGCACTGATGTTCCACATTAAAAGCACTCCAGCAGCCCAAAGGGCACATTCCTTCCCGTTCTGTGTAGACTTCTAATTTTAAACTTCATAAGTTGTTTCATTGACCGTAATTTAACAGTGGTGGAAAAAACGTCAAAGTAGAAGCAACTAAATAGAAGTCTGATTGAAAACATTGTTTTGAAACAGTTTTTCCAGCAGAATTAAACCTTAATCATGTTTATTAGGAAATGCGTTTTATTTTTTTGTGTGGGCCAGGCCATTATTTGAGACCACCATAAACCATTACATAACAACTACATGATGCAGTGGGGAGTATGCATATGAATTTCTGTAAACTTGTTGGCTAATTGGCCAAGCACCTGAAACCGAACCTGACCCCAAAATTAAATCTGCCCCCCTGCTGAGCGATGATCCCCAAACAGGAAGTGAGGTCTCTGGGTTTGTGGCGAGCGTCTCCGGTGTCACGCAGCTCTTTGATCAGTTAAAGGGAAGCATGTATGGACGGGGGGACGCACCACACATGTGATTTTAATTAACCCACAGACTGACAAGATGACGGGCCGTAGCAGCTTGCTGCTCCCATAACCCACTTCACCTCCATCTGTCAGGCTGAGAGGGAGTTTAGTGAACGCAGCGCTGCCAGAACACGGGAGCTTCACTATCCGAACCCGACTGTGTTACAGCGAATTTTCCTCACGTCAGGACTCCTGCAGCTGTTTTTCCAAACAGCAGGAGAATGTGCTTCTTACCTTGATGATGTGTTGGGAGGTTTGAGGTTTGTCGCCTGCAGATTTTCATCCAACAGCTCAACTGTGGCTGCTGATTCTCTTTCTTTCCTCTTCTGCAGCACCTGAAGCTGAACCTGAATAATGTCCTGATGTGGGCCAGCGAACACACAGAGCCACTTCCTGTCCAGCCTTTGTTAGGTTCAGGCTGTTGAAATACTAGTAATTTTACCACAGTGTAGAAATGTGTACACTTAAGTAAAAGTACAAAAGTATTAGCATTAAATGATAAAAATACTTGATGCACTGTTGATGCAATAATGCGTAGCATCACTAATGTTGCAGATTTTAAAGGTTTAGATAATTGTAATGACTTTATGTAACGCCAGGTGGCTTAAAGTAACTAAAGCTGTCAAAATACATGTATGGAGTCAAAAAAGTACAATATTTGCCAGTAACATAAAATGAAAAGAAGTACAAGTACCTCAAAACCGTTAAGGTACAGTGCAGAGTAAATGTACTTAGTTACATCCCACCACTGGAAATCAAGTTTTCCTGCTTTGTTTTTATCAGCAAAGAATAACATTCAGCTAGCAGCTTCTCATATTAGATTAGATTATAATTATTAATCATATTATAATCTTTAAATCTGTATGTAATCTGCTCATAGACACATTTTATTTTAAACTTTTGGCAGCTGTGCAAGCTGGTGTCTGTAATCGACCGAATGGATTGAATAAGGGATTGAAAAGGAATCGGATTCAATAAAAGGCTTTTGAATGTAGAATTACTAGTTACTGTTTCTTTCATCCCTCCGTCTGAAAAGGGAAACATGTTCCTGGGGTTTACCATCCATTCTGCTACAGCACTGGATATTTCAATTTTTCACGAGTTAAAGAAAGTTAAACACGATTAATTCTCAGTATTCCCAAACCTTCAGCTCCCATAACGCTTGTGCCTGAAGTTTTGCCAGTTTTTAGTTTGCAGACCCCAGAAGTTCCTGTACTGACTCTGGGAATCACCGACCCACAAAACTTTGCTCATGTGGGTAAAAGATAATTTGTAAAAGTAGTTTGTTAGTTACTGCTGTTTCTGTCAGCGAGGAGAGTCAGCAGCTCAAACTGGCATCGGCCTGGAGAAGTTGGGAGTTGAAAGCGAGTTTCTGAGCTCCCCCAGTCTCCTGCTTTGTATAAACTGGGCTCCTCTTTAATCTTTTATTTCTCCCCTGAACCGAAGAGGTCATCCTGATTAAACATTGAGTGGGAGCGTTGGAGTTTGGGAGTTTACATGGAGGAGAAAGAGAAGAAGTAGTGGTAGCCACACCGGATCTCCTCCTCCTCCTCCTCCCACCGCTGGGATCAGTCGATTAGGGATCGGACTACTCACCTCCTGTTTGTCCCGTTTCCTTTAAACTGAAAATGATCCGTCGTGATTTGACGGTGTGCAGATTGTAGGGATTATATTTTAGAGGAAACAAACAATCATGAGTAGAAGAAGTCTGGTGTTGTTAGATTAATATATGAAACCGGTGCTTATTAATACCACCACCAACACAGGCCTGTCGTCAGTCAGCGTGGGCTCCGTCTCCAGAGCTGCTGAATCAGCCCCTCCGCACCATCCTGACCCCTGATTGGCTCAGATGGCTCTGTTAAATGGGTAATTAAGGAAAGGCCAGGGGTGCCGCTCCATGAATAATGTTAAATGACTGCTCACTGCAAATTATTAATTGTTTTACTTGATCTGTTGAACTGGTGTGGACTAACTCACAGCGTATCAATTACAATGTTGTTCTAAGTGTTTACAGTGGAAATCCAATCAGTCTTCAGCGGCAGCCAAACAACATACTGCAGCAGAGTCCATGTCTGAACTTCAGTATGGAGTGATATTAATATTAACTGGTATCTGACCTCTCGCATATTCCTGAATAATCTTCTGATTTGGCTTCTCTGTCTTACTTCTGTGTCCTTCACTTTGAATGACTTCTACCACAGCTGTATTATTCATCATAAAGCTGTTTTCTTTTTCCTTTTTAAAGTCACTTGAGCCACAGATATGGTCTTTACATGCTCGGGGAGAAAGGCGAACCCAGAATCCCATGTTTAAAACATGATCTTTCAGCAGATCACGTGATGCAAACCTTACGTTTCTATGGATCAATGTTTCCAGTCTGACTCATCACACGGGAGCAGAGGTGGAAGAAGTATTCAATTCATTTACTGAAGCACAAATAACAATACCACAGTATGAAAATATAAAAAAATACTCCAAATTGTACTTAGTAAAAGTATGAAAGTATTAACTGAAAAACAACGTAGTCTGAAGTTAGAAACATTCGACGCCTCGACACACTCGTACTCGTTACTTCTCTCACGTTAACACGTGTAAAAGTGATCAGTCAGACAGGAATATTTGTACCAGCTCCCAGGAAAAAAAACAACAAAGTTTTGTTAATGATACAAGCGTTCTTATCGATCAGTATAAACACACGTGGAGCGCAGAAATAGATGTTTTCATGTGTGTGACGATGTAGAAGGGAGAATCTGTCATCGCAGGTCTTTTTGTCTTTGTGAGAAAGCGAGCGGAGAAAAGAGAGGAATGTTATTGTGTTTTCCACAGCAGCTGGTTCCTTCTCAGCCCCTGCTGTCCAGGCCTCATTCACTGCTCTCTGATTAGGTTTTTGTCTCCTGCCTGTATGTATGTGTGTGTGTGTGTGTGTGTGTGTGTGTGTGTGTGTGGGTGAGGAAGTGGTTCGTTCGTCAGGGCTTTTTTAGGAACAAACAATGGACTCACTCAGCCAGCTAAACAGACATCACCAGAAAGAGGTCAATTATGGAAAAGGAGTAACAAAGAGCAACAAAAAAAATCTCAGTGTTTCTCTGATTAGTCTTTGTTATGGAAACCATTCGGTACACTTGGGCTGGGAGAAATTGGTCTCCTGCTGTTGACATCAGGCCCTGATTGTACATCTGAAATCTATGAAAATTTGAAATGCTGCAGCTCTTTTTGCTCTTTTCACTCCACGAGCTTCAAGTGATGGAAAAAACACACACAGAACATCGTGTCCTGCCGGAGCTGCTGCTATCCCCGAGCCGGGTCAAAACACACCAAGAAAAAAAAATGCAGAAAATAGTGTTTTTTTTTTTTTTTTTGTCTATTTAAGTCAGAACAATGTGTGGGAGTGGCCTGTGTTTCTGGCCTTCTTACCCAGCATTCATTTACATACTCCTTCTAGGCCAGCATCCCACAATGCCCTGCTTTTTATGCATTATTGAGTCTGCTTGTGGCATCCTTAAAAGGGGGAAGAGGCCTCGCCATAAAAGGAAGTAGGACTCTGTATTCAACAAGGGTGACTTCAAAGACCCTTTGAAAAATTGATCAGGTGGGGTTGTAGCTAAAGTAGATCTCAGGCTGAGGCCTTTTCATCAGGTTAACAACACAAAACACAACCACCAAGAGAAAAATACTTGTTTACGTGCATGAAAGGGAATAAAGCATCAGCTGAGAATTCCTCTGGTGGGAGTGGGGTAGCTTGGCCACTCTAAAAAAAAGTCACATCTTTGTTGTTTTTCAGCCCGTTTTCCCTTAAATGTTCATTTTTCCTCACCTTAGTGTTGCACTGAAGGGTGTACTACTACAGAAAGGTAAAACTCAACGGCATTGGACTAAAGTTTCCATGGTAACGGCGTTGCTGCGCAGGTTAATCATCAAATCTTGATTGCAACTCAACCCGGTGTTTTATTTTCATCATAAGAGCATTAAAAATTACAGAGATAATCAGAGATGAGGACACATCTGTGTCATTACATGACTCTGGAAAAATGTGTCTGAGCGTCTGTTTTCTTTTGTCAATGTGTTTTCATTGCCTCAGGATCGATCTGTGGATTTGTATCAGTGGAAATGATCAGCGGATTAATTAATAAGTGTAATTTTAGCCCAAAACACACCTCGTTTCCTTCAATATCTTCAATTTTAGCTCAAAAGTTTAAAGTTTCAAAGTAAAGCTGAAACTATTATAGATTGGCAGAAAAACTACTGCAACTATTTTGATAATTGATTAATTATTTTAGTAATTTTTCAAGCACAAATTCATATTTTTAGGTGTTGGTCAGAAAACAATTAGATGACATCTTTACTTATATATTTACTCAATTGCGATGGCTGTTTTAAAAATTATTCTCTATTTCATAGACTGAGTGATTTAATTTATTAATTCAGAAAATAGCTTTTTTTTTTTAAAGCAAAAATGTCCAAAATTCTCTGGTTCCAGCTTCTCTGAGTTTTTTTTCTTAAGTTTGATGAGCTTTACAAACTAATTCTCATTGTTGTACAAGCAACTGATATGTTTGGATCCAGTAAGTTTTTCTGCTCGTCTGTGACAGTGAACTGAATATTTGGGTGATATTTGCACCAGCAAAGTAAAGAAAAGTCTTTTAGTTGAAGTCTTTTAACCCCCGTCAGTCCTCCTGGGGTTCCTGACTGACTCTCTGTCCAGGTATCTGTGACCTCCACGTTTTCTGGTCCGACTCTTCAAGCGCCGGTGTTTGACTTCAGTCTGAGAGTCACCGTGGCTCCGTGAAGTCCCAGCTGTCCCATCGTGAGTCTGAGTGACGGCCCACGCCCGGGACCACGCTGCGTCGGGCTGTTTGAGTCCGCGACGCCCCCTTTCGCCTGAGGAAGGTCACGGGGTCGGACATCACATTACATCACCCGGATGATAATAAAGACCGCACTAAATGTCACGCGCTGCGTCGCCAATAAATAACTGAGGCTTCACCCTGCAGGTGTTGATCTGGTTTCATCTGTTAGACGGGAAGAGGGACAAACAGGTGACGGAAATTTGAGTTTTTTTAATGCAGCACTTTTCACATCTGACATACAAAGTCAGAACAACCAGATGGGACGCATGAAATATTGAAATAGGTTTTAAAAATCAAGCACATTGGCAAAAGTAAAAAGACAACCCTCTCAATGCACTATTGATGTCTTAAAAACTCACCAGTGAAGTCTGAGATTTGGGGGTGCTATTGGTCTAATTATTATATTGGTGCTAACTTGATCTTAATTTCTATTTCTTTTAAATGCCTTAAAGTGCTAACAAACCTTATCACACATAAACTGCCACTTCAACTTCTTTCAAAACCTGAAGTTCAACCTCACATCAGCTCATTTCCTTCGACGTCTTCAACTTTAGATAAGAAATTTCGACTAAAGTGGAAACGATTAGTTGATTGTCAGGAAAAACTATTTTGATAGTTGATTTGTTGTTATTTTCCAAGCAAACTGGGTATTTTTTAGATTATGAAGTGTTGGTCGAGAAAAACAAGCAATTTATTGATGTATTTTTTAATAAAATAAAACTATTGATTTATTAATTCATAAAATAACAGTTTGTAGTGGGGCCTTTTGGCTTCGTCCGGCCTTGTGGAAGAAGTTTAAACCTCCTAACTTCTAGTATCCAACAGTTCAGACTGCAGTGGAGGGAGGATGTCGTTGACCTGCAGCGCTGACGTGGGAGATGTTGGTAGAGCGGTGCTCCTGTTTGCATCGCTGCCCAGGAGGAGTTGTCCTGATTTACTAAACACTTCCCTGTTGTCCCGTGATATAACGGAGGAGGAGGAGGGGGGGGGGAGAAGATGAATGTGTCACATGATTCTGGGCGCTTACAGTCGTTCATTATGTGGCGCCGGGCAGAAAATATTACCAGAGAGAAGCCTCGGCTCATTGCAGTACATCACCAGAACAAGTCCTCCTTGGTTAATAGCTTAACTCCATTTAAGTGAAAACAAATGATAGTGTTCATACGTTGGCAGTTTTTATGAAAGTTAACTGATCGAAGATTCAGTTTTCTGGTCCTGCTAGTGGCTCTGTGGTGACATAATGTTAACCATGTTCCCCATCTTAGTTTAGCCTGTTAACAGAGTACATAGTACTTAGTTATTCGGTCGTAAACCAAAGAATTGGACACAGTCAGTGGGCTTCATCCTCTGGGGACCAAGAACGTGTGAATTTCATGGCAACCTATTACTTCGGTTGAACTGCTTATGTAAGTCAGACATCACAAAGATATTCGTAACTTTTGCCGATTACAAGATATGTGCCAATCATTCATTTAGATTCATTAGATTTCTTTTATACGAGCAGAAATATTGCCCTCATGGTGACGGGATCAGTTAAAATCGTAAGAACTGATCCTCTGAAAACCAGGAATATTGACAGTAGTTGAGATTTCTGGTTGTTGGGAGGCTGTTTGGTGCCTCGTCTGAGGTACAAACTTCAAAACCTGGTATGGCTTGATTTGGCATCAACAAATCGAAGTGGATCCAGCTGAGTTTGTTACGACAGATACTGAGAACAGACACTGACTGCATCCCAATGGTTGTGTTTTCAGACACCTTTAACAAAACAGGAAGTGAAGAAGTTTTTCCTGAAAAGTGCCGCATCACCCTCCCTCCTGCCCCGTCCTTGCTGGCAGTCTGGATCCGGTCCCGGGTCCAGATATTTGGGAGATGGAGGGATATCGTCGGTGTCGTGGGGATCGGGCCCGTGCTAAGCTGTGATGAGCTGTCAGGTCTACGCCTCTGTGTGTCTAATCCCGCCATCCCTCTTAAATCTGATCTCATCCACAGATCTGCAGCGTAGCTCAAGGCATCGCTGCTTTAATACTGATAATGCCTTTCTAGTTTGTGGGGAATATAATCTTTGGAAATCCCCTTAATCAAAGCAGCAGTGACACAAACATTGCCTTGGAAAACGGCCGAGTAAAGACTTAATATGCCAAAATGCTACAAAGAGTTTCCCCCCTTCCTGCTGTTCCTACATGCGATGTTGCAGGCTATATTTACCTCCGCCTGAACAACAATACACTTTATTTCTACTGAGGAACTGAAACAATCATCTTCCTTTACACACTGCGAGTACATCCAGGTATCTGCGAGCGTCTTTAGAGTCAATATGATTAAGATTCTCTGGGCTTTAGTTTCAATTCAATTTAGTACTTAACATCCCAGTATTATTTACATATCACTTTGGAAAGAATTAATAAAGCTATCTGTACAGTGCACCTCCTAAATTGTTTGGAAGTAATTAGTATTGCCTCAAGCTTATTTAAATATAAAATTAATCTGTAAACCTTCTTGTGTAAAAGCTTAACAACTCAGTGCATTTTCTACATTTACAGATTGTTCCCTCTCAGAGTTTCACTTACAATGTCCATAATATCAAACAATACAGTAATGTAATAAGTATATATACATATAAAATGTATGTTATCTGTTTATAGCAGAACTTGGGTTTTGTTGTCAGCTTTTTTTAGTCCAAATTGTGCCCGAACATCTTCCTTGGAGTCGTTTGGCAAAATAAAACTCAAGGGCCACTTGCAGTATTAGTTTTATCTGGAGCTTTCATTTTTGCACACGTGGAGCAAAAACAATCAGACAACTGACAGAAAACTAAGATAACACTTAAATATATTTTAAATAATTGACCGTTTTAACTAATTTCAAATAATCTATAGTTCAAGTTTTTAGATTTGGGACAATTTGCTGTTTTTCTTTGTCTTATATTGTAGTAAATCAATCATTTTGGGGCTTTTTTCACTTGTGTGAACTCACACTTTTATAAAATGTTCTCTTGACATTTATAGACCAATAACAGGTATCCTCGTGTAATCCACTTACTATCTTTTCCTGGAGCTTTTAATCGTATCCTACAGTCTTCATCGGCCAATGGAGTTTGCGCCGTTGTCCTGGAAACGGGTCAGTATCTGTTAATGATTTCATCCACGACACTTTAGGACCTCTCGGCCTGTTTGGCTTGAAGTTTCCTCATCTTCTTGACCTTGGAAATAGTTTGATGCAACAATTTCAGCTCAAAACTGGAATAAGCACATAAAGTGGATTGTTCTCGCTGGACAGCACCAGCTTCAGGACAATCTACGCCACATGGGAACGCTCAAGGCAAAACAGCTCGTCTAACGGGCCGACTAACAATTTATTAAAAATACGTATTAGTAGGATGGATTCCCGTCCCACACATCTGTACAAATGGTTCAGTTTGTGGTTATATAAAAGTGAACGGTGCAACACAGCTAATAACCTTTTTGACTCTCCGTCCCAAATTGTACTGAAATCTGTCCGTTAGTTGTCCAGATTTTTACCCAGCAGCCTCCGCTGTGTGACTGTCTGTTTGTTGTTGTGCTCAGCTGGTCCTGTTCCGGTCGAGTTGTCGTCCCAGACAGAAATCGGGATGGTGAAAGGTGGAATCTCTCCGCTGTGCTGAGGGCGCTGGTTGCATGGTGGCGGCTCAGGCGGCAGCAGCAGTGAAGATAGCGAGTTGTCACCACGGAGGAGCGGCTGTGCTTTGAAGTGGAGTGTGTTTTCTGTCTTGCGGTAGTGGAGAAACCTCCAGGGAGGCTCTCAGCCTCCATCCAGACCCCTCCCACCGTCAGCCGCTGCTCGGCACACTCCCTGATCAACTTCAAAGTTGGGGACATTTCTGCCTCAAAAGTCTCTCAGCTTTGAAGTCGGGACGGGGCGCAGTCACAAAGGTACATTCATCGAACTGTAAGACAGACTCCGCTCACTAATTCTGCATTGATATCCAGATTTGTTATTGCCGCACAGTGCCCAAAGGTTTGCCAGACACTGAGCTAACAATGGCAGTGTGTCCTGACTGTGAAAACACTCAGACATCTTTTGAAAACCAAATTTATCTGCAGAGTATCTGCAGGCAGTTGAACATTCAGGAAAAATAACTTCATAGTTTTTACCCTCGTACCTCCATATTCTGCCAGCCTGCTGTCATGGTTCAGAGCTCTGTTGACGAACATGTCGGATTTGCTTCATGTTGGCTGTGAACTCAGACCTCTGGTAGCAAACCAAGACCAGGTCCACTTCAGAGGGAACTCAAAGCAAAGCAAAACAGACCAACTACATGGATTAATGGCATTAAATGTGTGATTTTAGTCTGAATTCAAAAGATAAAACTACTGTTAAATCCATTGTTGAGCGGGAACTGAAAGAAGAAAGTGATCTAAGTGATCTGTATCAGTGAAGATGATGCGGATGATGCTAGATGACATCACCAGAACCGTCCAATCAATGAGTTCAGTGAGTCAGTCCACGTGACCAGACCAGAACTAAAAAGTCCTTTAATGGACAGTTTTCTCCCTGGTCCAGATCCCATTTACAGGTGCGAAAGCCTGAACCACCATTTGCCTGTTGTGCACGTGAAACTACCACATTTGTGCATTTTGTAGAATGTGTTCAGATCTTTCACAGTGTTATATAACTGCAGGGGGAGCACACGAGGACACAGTGAACCTAAAACCCTTTTGATGCTGCTTAGTTTTGATGTTCAGGATCATCAAACATGCTAATCACATGTGAAAATGTACACACGGCGCTTAAAATGAACTCTGAATCCTTCACCCAGTCTACAGATCTTTATATTGATGGAGGTACCTCACTTGTTCGTTCTAATTTCACCCCTGTTTTCCATGGAGCTATTTTCAGCCGTGTGTTGAGGACAGCAGAAGGCCTGGTTGCATTTCAGATAATGAAAACGCTCCATCCAGCGGCGGCCGGGCCCCTTTCTATCTCTCTCCCTGCGTTAGCTCGTTACTGCTCTACGATCCGTTAAGACATTAAGTCAAGAAGTGAAAGTGTGGAGAGAGAGAGAGTGAGAGGGGGAGAGAGAGAGAGAGAGAGATGTGTCTGTGTGAGTCACTCACCTAAAAATATCACCCATATTCCTCCTGTTCTTTCTGCTGGGTTACTCTGACCTGTGAGTCAGAGCTTCAGCTGGAAATGTTCAGAAGCAGCCGGCGTTCAGAGGTAACCTGGAGATCTGACCGGGAGATGGGGTTTCTGTGGGGGGGCAGGTGACTGAGGGGGTACAGGCTCGGTGGTCCGGGACAGGTGGGGCGGCTGGAAGAGGATGGGAGGAGGTTCAGTACCACAGGAGCAGAGCTGGGATAGTCGAAGCAGCTTCACAGGCCCAAAACAAAATGGCTGCCTCATGCTGCTCGCTCTGTTTTACAGAAGCTGAGAGCAGAAAGTTGTTGAGGTTGGAGAGACTCCCTGAAGCCCTGGAGATCACACAGGGTGTGTGTGTCTGTGTGTGTGTGTGTGTATAAATAATACTAATAGTAACTTTATTTATAAAGCACCTTTCATACAATAATTTGCACCCCAAAGTGCACACAATAGGAATACATTAACAAACAAATACATAAAAGTAATTATAAAAGGTATAAAACAAAAATTACAATCCTTAAAATAAAATAAAGTAGATTAAAATAGGATAGGATGAGAAAAAAATGTAAAAATTTAAAACAATAAAATTACCTAAAAGCTAACTTAAACAGGTGTTTTTAATTGACTAGATTAAATGTTGTAACCCTTCTCTGCACTCATACGTTATTATATTCTGATACGTATCTCGTAGGTACAATAAAATAACCTGTGCAAAGATATGGATCTAACATCTTGCTCTGATAAGTTTTTATCTTAATGGATCTTACGCACACACGATAATAACGTGCTCGAACAAGATATGAATCTAACATCTTGCACTCAAGTAATTATCTTCTGCAGACATTTTAAATTTTGCACACAAGATAAAGCTTATATACATAACAGTGGGAAGCCAGTGAGGGATGCGGCTCCGTTAGCGGCTCCTACAGGTTGGTTGGGGCGTCTGCACAGGGATTATTGGGCTGTTTCGATGCCAGAGTTTTGGATCTGCTATCAGAACTTTCTTCAGTGATTACTTTGGAAAATACTGTGGTTTATTTATTGAACCGTACAAGAACTTTTTCTATAAAAACAAAAGTTTCTAATTAAAACTAATAAAAAAAAGCAGTTATCCGATTCTGGCTCTCAGTACATGACAGTTTTCTATTCTCAGACCTACATTTTGTTTGGTACCAACAGAGTATTGAGGTTCAATACCCAGCCTTTATAATTTATTCATATTTTAGGCCTCGGACCAATAAGGAGAACACGTCTGATAAATCACGGTGAAGTGATGTCCAGAAGAATCATTTTCACTTCTTTTATACCTAATTCACACGCTAGAGAAAGAATTACACATGCTGATGATGTACTATTACTTTTATTCTTTTTAAAATGATTTTTATCTTTCATCTTCTGTCTTGATGTGTTTTTGCATCTTTTGTCTCCCTGATTTAACTTTATCTTAACTTTACCTCCATGTAGTTTGGCCTTCTCTTGTTATTTTGCCTTCTTAGTATCCTGACTTTGCTTTGTCTGTCAAAGTCCTTTGTTAACTCTGTTTTTAAAGGTGCTATACAAATAAAAACAAAGTTATTATAACTAAAATAATGATCTCAGCAGTGGCCAGAGCGTGTATGTGTTGATATCCGAACGTTTCAGTGCGCTGCAGTTAGAACAAACCGAAGTCTCTGTCGTTCCTTTAATTTCCGTCAGATCAGTTTCCAGGAGGATGTGATGTTGAATAAGATGCTTTTGCACACCGAGCACAGCACCTGGCACGCCGTGACACATTTCCACGTTGTGTCTCTGGTTTCTTATCGTTGGTGAGCAGCAGCAGCAGCATCTCTGTTCCCACTTCCACACTGTGGTTGGATGTCAACAGTGATTTGCTGTTGATTTTTCTTGCTCTTCCTCTCCTCCCTCTCTCCACGCTCTGCCTCGTTTTGTCTCTGCTGCAGCCAGAAGATGGCATGGTTCGTATGCAGTCTCCTCTCAAACTACAGATCAGGGCTGCCACGCTATTAATAGCCCTGCCATGCTTTAAAAATGTGTGTGTGTGAGTCTGTAAATAAACTGCTGCTCACTGGGAGGGAACACAACTGTGCGAGCGGCGGGCCTCGCTCCGGGAAGAAAAAAACGGCACACAAATGCAAACATGCTCATAAAGCAACGTGACAGTTTATTGCCGTGTACGTGGCTGATGATCGTGATTGAAGCTGAAAAGGGATTTCCTGGTTTCAGCTGAGATTCAGGGCCACGAATGTGTCACCTTTCTTCTGCCAAGATGTTTTTTTCGGCAGATTTCCCGGTGCTGCAGGGCGCCGTCGACAGCAACCCAGGTTTTTGTCACTGGCCGGTCTTCGGGGCAGCGGTGCCAGTCACAATTTTGTAAAGGTGGTGACATGCAGTGAGCGGATAAAGAGCTACATGTGAGGAATTAAAAGCAGCAGTGGAGAGACTTGCAGGCCTGAATTGAAATGTGTTTCATGGAGCCTTCAGAGGGGAGAATAATGTGTTTGCTTAATAACGTCTCGCTTACAATGTGCAGCCAAGTTGCCTGGTAACTAAAGTGGAGCGGAAATCGTTGACTTAAGAATCATAATTTAACGAAAGCAGCGGGAGAATGTCTGAGTCTGCATATTCAAGGCCCCAAACGCTCAACAATGCAGATTCAGGCAACGTTTGAATTGAGCCGCCGCGTTTCTGTTTTTGGACTTTCAGATTGAAATCAGACTTTAGCTACATGCTGCACTGTTTGTGAGACAGGAGCAGTTATGTGTTTTTTTTAAGAGAATATGTTTGATTATTTAAATTGAGTTCAGGTGAGTTTAAAGAAATGCGTGTTTGATTTCGTCATGTAAATGTACCTGAAAATACCCAGACTCCAGCCTCATAAAACACCTTGTAGAACCTGTGCAGTTGACTTAGGGATCATTATAACAAAAGCAGGGCGAAAATATCTTTTGGATATGTTGATTATCTACATTCAAGGCCTCAACACGTCCCTGAGTGCAGCTTTTGAATCATTAATTCAGTGTTATTTGGTTTTCAGAGTAAGATTTGTTTATAATCCTGTTTTATTGGAATATAAATTTCTGTTTGTATTTTCTGATCCATCTAGGTGTTGAAAACAATCATTAACTGAGGGGAAGTAAAACAGAAGTAGCTGATTAAACATTCACAATATAATAAAAGCAGAAGAAAATTTAATAATTACATATATTCAAGGCCTCAAAGTGTCCCTGAATGCAACATCCGGATCATAAAATCAGTGTAAAAGTTGAGTTTTTGTGTGTGTGTGTGTGTGTGTGTGTATATCTTCAGACTCTATTACATTTAGAGAATTAAGTGAATTCAGTGTTAAAGTTGTAGATTTTTCACAGCAGCTGTTTTCCCTTTGAGACTACAGTTCTTTATTAGCATTTTTATTTCATTTTATCTACAGGACACACTTACAAAGAAATGTGGGTCTCTGGCAGCTAATTAAAATACTGTTTTATTTAACAGCATAAACAAAAGACTAAAGTTTTCCAGCAGCAGCAGCCTTCAGAGGTGTTGCTCACCTGCAAATGTCCCTGAAACAGACTAGAAATCAACGTTTTTGAAACCCAGAGTGGCCATACTTTCGTTATTATATATTTAATCCAAACTGTTGGCTGCTTCTTATCTATTTTATGACCCTGCTTTTCACTCGTCGGCGGTTTGGGAGATAAATGTTAGTTGTATTAGATTACACGTTGTATCCCAAACCAAATTTGCATTTCGTCTTGTTTTAAACTGATTTTATGTAATTGTATGACATATTTTTAAACTACATCAGCATTGTTCCATTGTTGCTCTCAGTCAAAAGGAGTCACTTGTATCTGCAGTTTGTTTGTTCATGTTTTGGATTCACCTTGAAAACTTTTCATGCCGCTAACGGAGAATAAACCTGCTTTTCCAGACTCGAGTCGACTCCGTTCACAGCTGCATAGGCTCCTTTTTTAGGGATTTGTTGGCAGGAAGAAAACTACCGAATATTACCAGATTTATCCTTTAACCTTTTGAGGTTCTTTCTGTAAGACGGGAGCAGTTACAGCTGATAAATGTGAGCGTTTCATGAGGATTGTGTTGGTCTAAAAGGCTCTTGAGGATAACCTTGAGATGAAGGGCGGCCCGGTGGAAAAAGTGCTCTTGAAACACGTCCGGTCTGTTCAGGAATGAACTCCTGAATGGAAAATAAGTGTTTTGATTATTCATCTGAGTGTCATCTGTTCCCGGAGAGACGGAGCGGGAAGAATACTAACTCGCGTGCTGATGAAACCAAACAGTTGATCAAAACCAGCTAAATAAAAACCTGAATGATTTGTATGGAGTGTTTATTGTGGGGGGGGTTGGGGGTTAAATTTAGCCGGGGGGGGGGGGGGGGGGCGTCCTTGTGCTGCCAGTCAGGCGCTAACAAAGAGCGCCGTATAATAAATGGGACTTTAATTTGTTTTTCCTCGACAAGGTCGCCGTGAGTGATGGGTGAAAGGCAGCGGCGGGGGTGTAGTGTTGGAGTGGGGGGGGGGGTATGAGGCAGGGACGATAAAAGCCTCAATCTACGTAAATCTGTTTGTTGTGGCTCAAAAACAGCAAAATCTACAAGGTAACTCTGCTTACAGGACTCATTCTCCTGACTTTCTTTGACTACACGTGAACGCATCACAACAGTGGGAGAGGAGGGTTGACGGAGAGGTGGAGGGCAACGAGGACCTGCTTGTGGGATGCTGTTGTTGTCTCCATGGCAACAGGCAGATGAGGCTTATGGGTGCTGTAGTATGAAGAGCAGTCTGACAGATATGTTTTCCTGAAACAAATTTAGTGTTTAGTACCTAAGACATATTTTTAATGCAGCCTCATTTATCCCTAGTAATCGTTAAGACTGTAAGAAGGATGGGAGCCTGAAACCAGAAGAGTGGAGCCCATTAATGAACATGGCGTCAGAGCCACATAATACACTGAGGGTGTCCACACACTTTTGGCCTGCTCCTGCTTGTATCAGGGATCATTTCTGGTGAATTACCTATTTAGAAATGAAATTATTCCTAATATTTCCTGCTGGATCCCTGAAATCAAGGCCCTGGTACTTCACTGTAAAACCTAAATACTACAGAATACAAAAGAAGGGAGGCAGGAGGCCATGTTTTCAGCACTCTTAAGGTGTTTTTAAGGTATGCGTGCACTTGCCTGCTTCAGAGATCATTTCAGCTTCCTTCACTTCCTTCAAACACTTCATTGGTGCTCACAGATCCACGAAGACTTGGCCCTGAGACAGACTGACCCTGCTCTCAGTCGGTTTCAGCCTCCGTGGGGCTGATTTTACCCTCCGTCCAGACGGCTGCGGAGCGTCGTCTTTGCCCTCTGACATACATTGTGTTTACATGTAGCCTGTCAGGGACACCAGCTGCTTCGGTGGCACGCGGATGGAAATCTAAACGCTGAAAATGAAACTAATGAAAGCAGAGAATGAGGTTTGTACTCGTGCTGCAGAAGAAGAAGAAGAATCGCTGCAGCAATGAGTTTTATTTAAAAGGCCGACATTTTAGCTACCTCTGTAAATGTATTCAAATTAATTTCCCATTATTGCTGTGCTTATCGGAGGCCGCAGAGACGTAAACAAAGATGCGGACAAAAGCAATTAAAAATAAATGGGGTTTGGACAGAAGTGCCCAAGAGGAAGAGATAAAGGCAGACACAGTATGGAGGCTGTTAGCTGCAGCCGAGTCAGAGCCGCCGCCACTTTTATTTTTTGTTTTTGTCACAACTGCTGTAGCTGCTGTGGACTTTGTGGGCGCCGTCCTGGGGCGTCATCACACTAAACGGCTAAATTAACCCAATTATTTGGAGCGAGCTGAAGTGGCGCTGCTGCCTACAGGCGCCGTGTTCTTTCTGAGGACTGTATATCCATATTGTCTCCACAGCTTCTGGCCATGAGTGTGTGTTTCTGCTCACTACACATTATTCAACGGTCAGCTGAATCTGTGCCTGCAAAGGAAGAGTGATTACTGTGCGGCTTTGCTTAATGAAAAATAATGACTTGCTTGCCACAGAGTTTTTTTGTTTTGTTCATGCTCTTTAGTGTGGCATTAAACTCGGCTGTATGTGAGCTCCGTGTCAAAGGGATACTTCAGAAACGAAAAGAAAAGCCTCAGCACAGTTTGTTCTCCCGGTTCGTGGAAGAGGCAACAATAGTTCTTAAATGAAGGCTAGTTTCCGTAGCAACATGCCAAATATAACAAGGCTTCTGCTCGCATGAAAATAAAGACACAGAGCTGCAGAGCTGCAGGCCTGGTCTCCCTCTCTGATGGTATTCAGGCTTTAAAACATGTAATTCAAATGAATGCTAATGTCTGGACGCTCGCCTGCTACAGGCGTCACAGTGACTTTTTATCACCCCAACAAACACGACGCAGGGTTTATCTTTTCTCTCTTCTTCTGCCTTTTATCAGCTCAGTAAACGCACATCCCGCTGGTGCCATTGACCTCTGCGGTGTCCCTCAACCACGCGAGACTCGTCCCATCTCGTCTCCCGGAGGACAGAGCGATGCTCGACGGCTGCTGAGTGGAGGTTTAATGTGCCACTAAAGGGGCCACTCCATTGATTTAATACAGCACGTCCACAAAGACTCCAGGACACAGAAATAACCGAAATCGAAGCGGCGCAGGTGGCAATATCCTGACTTTTAGTCCGTAATAGGAGTCCGGTTACAAAAACACTGGATCCTACATTTCCCATGATGCAACTCTATAGCATCTCTTGCTTGGACAACAAAAAAGAATTTATAGACGTCAGGATCCACAAAAATAAAACCCAGGTTTTAAAAAAATATAAATTAATAAAGTACTGTAGAAATCCAACAGGGTTTTAGTCTTACACTGAAACACAAGCAGAAGAAGAGTTTGGGAGTAGGTTTCACAGTCATCCACTCATTGATATAGAGCTCCCCTCAGTACTGTGGAGTGGTGGCCTGCAGCATTGGTCCCTGACAGGGTGAGGAAGAGGAGGAAGAGTCACAGTTTGGTGTGCTTTATTTAAGGGTTAAGGAGTATTTGAGTTAGATAGTTCTCCTCAACGTGTCTTTATTTCTATACATCCTGTGTGTTGTGCTGCACACGGACGTACGCTCCATCCTGTCAGCACTGTAATGGATTCTTCTTCCCTCTCACATGTGCAGCCGCCGAGACAAAAGACGATTTCATTTACCTGCATCTAATGAAAAGGCAATTTGTTGTGCGATAGCATGGAGATGAAGTGGGACGCCGACACACAGACACACACTCGCCCTCTGCAGACGCTGGGCGCCGTCTGCAGCTCCCGGAGGCGAACCGAGCGGCCGCACCACGTCTGCAGCAACACAGGCTCAATCATTTCCTCCCGGGTGACCTGTTACACACCAGCCATCAGCAGCCTCCCGCAACGTTTGCCCTGAACGCTCCGTTTTTGATGCAAGATGGTGGAAACTGGAAGCCAGTCCAATCAGAGACAAGCAGCAGTGCTTTAAATGATGAAAACAAGATATTTCAAAAATCCAACTCTGTATTTTTCTCCTTCCACTTAGTTATATATAACTGCTACTTGGGTGGCCTCTTTGTTACATTAATTTACTCAGAGAAGGACGTCTGGACAGGCACTTTCGCTCAGGTTTGTCATCTTCTGAAGAGCTGCCATTTTTATTGTTTGAAAAGTGAAAGGCAATGAAAGCCCAGCGAGAGGCTTGTTTGTTGTTTATCCAGTGAGTGCAGGAACAGTTCGTGTTCCTAAACCACTGACAGCAGTAATTTAAGTTTGTCTACAGTACACTAGAAGAATGAGGTTTCTTTTTGGGACCTGAGACGTCTGGAAACAAAACCAAGGACAAGTTACCCCAAGCCTGGACATAATATATAAGATTATAACATTTTTAAGGCAGTAGTACGCAGTTACTGATTTGATTGGTAGTTCAGATTGTTTCCATGATTATTTCAAATTTCTGATTTGGTTTTCGGTTTTAAATGACCATGAATAATAAGTATAGTGTATCCAGTCATTGATTTGATCAGAGATGATCTATCGGAACGTGTTCTCTTGGTGAATTTGGATGTTGTCTGCAATGATTATGCCAGTTGATTTTATTGTTTTGCATAATTTGGCCCAGGTGAAACATTAGATAAGAGGCCTAAGGATCGAGCCTTGGGGAACCCCATGCACTTTTTTATAAAGGCTGTGTCAGTTATAACTTATGACTTAGTTAAGACTTAATAAATAATCTATTAATGTTTTATAGATAACTTTTACGCTACGTGAAGAATCTCTTTGGCTGCTGTTCATCTTTCTGCAGAAACCCAAAGCTTGTTGTTAAAAAAGCAGAGAGAAATGCTTTTTCTCAAAAAAAAGGACAGAGCAGCTGGTAGAAAGAGCTTCCAAGAACTTCTTTTAATGAAAATGTAGAAACAGTATCCACAGGCGTCCTAAATGAAGCTCCAGTCCTCATTTTCACTGTAACGAAGTGGCTGTTTCTCCTGCTGGAGCCCTGAATATCCGAGAGCCACACCTCTAATTGAACACTGGCATGTCGGAGCATGTTTCAGCCTCACGCTGCCATCAGCTGCTGGCACACCGGGGACCAGACCTCCTCCTCTGGACCTCCGCCTCTGCCTCCTCACACCTCCTCCTGCTCCGGTACTCCTCAGGCAGTCGCCTCCAGTCCCCGGTGATCACCAGCCAGTGTTCGAATGTCAGGCTCACTAGTGTAGGGAGGGGAAACATTAAACTACCTTTATTCTGTGGCAGAAGTCTGCCACCATAAATATCCCCAGCACTTTGTTTCCTAGTTTTTTTCCTGCCATAGACATTTATTGTTTCCAGAGGATGATTTCCCAACATTTCTGTGAACTCTGACCTTCCCTGTAGTACCACCATCAGGCCAAAACATCAGCAACATGATTAAACTGATTGAATATTGTCCCGACAGGATGAATCTTAATGATTTTTTTCCATTTATGAGACTCGCCAAAACTTTCCCTCGAACATTTTAGTTTTTTTACATTGAAATTTCAAAAACTAAGCTCTGGTTTTCCATAAACAACTCACAAACTCTTGAAGAGCTGATTGTACATTTGAGCTCATGACGGGATGAACCTTGTCATCATTTAAATTTTCTGTGACCTTCAAAACGTAATCACCTTGAAAAGTTCCTGCCCACTTTTGGCGTTTTCCCCTTGTTGATTAAACCACCCATTTTCCAGACATTTGGCGGGTGTTAATTTGGGGACCTGGGCTGCGTTGGCCCGGGGAGTGTTGGGAGGAAGGCGATGGAGGCAGCTGGGCAGGTGGCCGCTGTTTCCCATGAGGCTCCACGGCTGCAGCTTTGAGAGATGAAGCCCGTCAGAGTTAGCCAAACAGCCCTAATGCTCTCCCCAGAAAGCCTCCCGTCCAAATGCTAACAAGAAAGCAGAAGCCGGCTGTGTTTGTGTGCATTTTGAACAGATGCTCTGGCTGTAAATAAGGGGGGAAATGCCATTTGTTTTCATTTTGTTGCATTGAGGGGAAGGGGGAGGATTATGTTGTGGGAGAAAACAGTCATTCAGATGCAGCAAACTCGGTCCGCCCTTTTCTCTGAGCGAGCTGATCTTTATCTGCAAACCAAATATTAGTATTTAAGGAATCAAGGATAAATGCAAACATACACGGTACACCGGCTGGATGTGAAAATGTGCACAAATTGGTTCACTCACCGACAATTCAGCAGCATTCAGTCATTGTGGAGCCATAACAGGATGTCTCTTGCATTTACACTTGTCTTCCTTTTAAAACTCTGCATTATACTGTTATAACTTCTCTGATTACTAAAGGCAACTGTCAAGACTACCACAAATCAATTGAAAATATTGAGTAAAACATGTTTTTTCTGAAAAGAAAGTCATAACTTCAAAGTCGCAGAACTGACCAGAAATTCAGCAGCAAACAGTTATTTCTGTTATTTTGAGCTGTAGTAGTTTACATAAGAATAAGTTTGTTTATATATATATATACTGTTTAAAGGTGGCATGCAGAGATATTTTTTCATTGTTTGTTACATTTTGGAGACAAACGTGTTGAATTCTATTATATTTATAAAACCAATCTTTTTTAAGGCTCAATGCCAACATTTTAAAAAGAGTTTCTTTGTGCATTATCTGTGCTGGTTCAATGGTTTCACAGACGCTTAGATGAAATCTCTGTGCTGTCGTTGGTGTAAAATGATTTGACCACCTATTGATTCATCTTGACTGTGAGGAAAAATGTATTTGTGGTTTGTTGCTTTGCTTAAGTTTTTGAAGAAAAACGAATGAATCTTTAATGTTTCCGGAGAGAACGTTTGTTAATCAATGCATGACTTCATCATGGTTACAGGAAAATAAAAAGGTGGATCTGAGTTGCAATGCAACTTCCTCAAGTGCGTCCTAGTTTTCCAATACGAATGTAAGTCCTCTGAAACTTGGCTGTGTGTTCAGGTGATGCAAACAAAGCATGACTCCTGAGCACCATCAGGGTACCAGAGTACACTCAGGGTGTGTTTTAAAGTACAAACAGTGAGGGAAGCCATGGTTTAAATACCAGATGTCAGAGTGTAAAGCTGTGTTGCTCACAGTCTCCTGAAGCAATGCTCTGAGTTTTCCCTCCCCCAACCCCTCTGTGCTGCTGCAGAGGTCATCTTCCTCAGCTACTACTGCACCCCTGCTGATGACTGGAGGAACCTCCGCCTGTGGACGACCCTCTGCGGTAACGCCGGCTAAGAGTCCGGACGCAGGCCGAGGCAGGGGGCAGCTACAGCGAACCGGTCGACGGAGTAAAATGTCAAACACGGTGTAGACGTTGTTAAATGGTTCGAGCTTTGCGGTGCGGTAATCTCTCTCTGACGCAACGCCGCTCGACTCCCGAGTGCAACTGATTTGGAAACTATCAGCACTCTTGTCTATAAATTTCCCCAGTGTGAAAAGCAATGCATACCGAATGAATCCGCCTCTATTTATCTATCCGACTCTCCACACACCCTCCGCTCGCTCCGTCCTAACCACCTGCCCTGCTGGAGGGAAATAAGAAAACACAGATTCTAAACTGGGTTTTTTCCTCCTGGTCCCCAGACGTTTCTACATGTATCCATTAGATAACAGACGACAGAGAGACGCAGATCTTCTCTCGGTCCAGCTGTGATAGCACGGCGGCGTTTCTGCCTCCTGAGGTTTCACTGCTGTTTGTTAGTGTTTGTTAAAGTGCAGGGTGGGATTCACTGCAGCATGAAGTGGATCAGACAGACAAGAAAGTTTGCAGCTGCTGAGAATAACACATGTCAATGAATAAAAGATACTGTCCCATACTACATTGTATTGATCAGCCTCCAAATCCTTTAATAACAGTGCTGCATGCTCCAGATTGATTCAGCTACTCTGAGTCGCAGCCCTCAACAAAAACCTCATGTTTTTACAAACAAATGGCACTCGTAAATTGCAAAAAAAGAGGAGAAAATTATGTCACGTTGCAAATCTGTTGCAACCGAGCCAATCATTGCTTTGTAGGCGGGATTAAGAACGGGGAAGAATGAGGACCTCGCTCCAAAAATAGCAACAAGCCTCATTACTGCTATAGAAAATGCTTGTTGCATTAGACCGTGTGACGTCACTCTTTAAATTGGCTTTTTTTGTCCTACTGGGATGTTTATGATGGTTGTTGGGGTGTTAGTAGGCCTGTAGGAAGATGCTCAGTAGCCTGAAAGCCAGAGCAGTTTTCCGCCATCTTGGGGTAAACGTGCTTCAGTAACATCATCGGTTAGGGTCGTGCAGGATGACCCCACACTGTGAGGGAGACAGAAGAGGCAGCCAGCAGCTCCTCTTTAGGGGGAAACTAGTTTTTCAAGATTTCAGTGTGATGAAATAACTGGATTTACTGGATTAATCTGGTCACTTAATCTATAAACTGTCTCTGAAATGTTACCTAACTGGTTTATGAAACATTTCAACCTTTTTATTGACTTTTCTTTTTTCTTTCTCTTTTTCAGAATCAGACGTTGTGCAAAGGCCTCAATGAACTTCAAAATGGACAGGTAAGGCTGCGGTGATGATGAATGTATGTATCTTATATTATCATTATTATTGTTACAATACAGAGAGCCAGGTTTAGTTCTTAGTAAACTCTTTAGTCTTTAATATCTACGTCTTTACACAAGATCAGGTGGCGAAGGATCGTCTTTAGTGGTGGAAGAAGTAAAAAAAAAAAGTCCTGCATTTATAACTTAAATAGGATTTTATAGTGAAGGTCTCAGTTTCTGGACTTTTTCTCAGATGTTGGAAAGTTTCAGCTCCAGTTATTTAAACGAAACCATTTGAGACATTTCGAGGTGAAATCACTCTTTAGTGGAACTACGAAAACTCGGAGACTCGAGACGCTGCTGTTTTATAAGAGGTTGATAGTTTGATTTGGTAAGACTGAACAGTAACTTCCTGCTTCCTTTTTTATTTGTGATTTTATAATATAAATGTAATAATTTAATCCACGAGTTACAATTCCTTTCAACAAGAAAATTTATCAAACTGAGTCATTTAAGTGATAATCAGCCAAACTTTCTCTAAAGTCGCATACTTGATATGTCCCGCTGCTGTAGTTCAAAGAGGAGGAAACTGCTCGTCCTCTAACAGCCCTCCTCGTCCTCCTCATCCTCCTCCTCCATGGATTTTAGAAAAGTGAACAGGGCAGTTTCCTTTGTGTCGGCCTCTATGGGACCACAGTTCATCTCTGTCCTTTCCTAAAGTGACAGTAAGCATTTGTGACTGCAGGAAAATGCTGAAGAATGTAAATGGCTCCTCCGGCTGCTTTCAAAGAGCAGAGACAAAAGGAAGGAGAGTTAAAAAAATTAAACAGCCGGAGATTCATTACACGTCAGTTTAATTTCAGAGCTGCGATTCATTACGTGGTGGAAGTCGATTTCTCTCATTGTGGCAGCTTTTCTTCTTCAGGCCCTCATATATTACCCCCCCTCTCAGAGCAGAGAAAAACCTAATTAAAATGAACTTTGCGCTCTGTGATGGGTGGATAATTGTTGCAAGGCATCGGCGTGTGTAATTGAGGCTGAATTTGTTTTCAGGTTTACCTTGTAAATGGGTGGATTTGCATTTTTTCCCTCCTCAGCTGGTTACGGCAGGACTCTCGTTAGTTGGAGCAGCGTCGGCCATGTTGACAGTCGTGTTCATCAGTGTACTTTTACTCCTGTTGCTGTTAACCAGAGGAGGTAATGAAATGCACGGTCCCGCCCAATAGGGGTCTCCAACCAATGCCGCGTTGTTGTCTTCACCACCGTTGCTGCTGGGTATTTATCATGCAACCGTGGGGCAGCAGCACTGTTCTCAAAATTAATCAAAGTGAAAATAACTTTGAGTCTGTTGTTACACGTTGTTTGTGTACGTGAGATGGATCAATACTGAAATATGTCAATAAATTAGGTCTCTACTGGATTTCTGTGTTGCAAAATGGCAATTAATGGAAAAAATAATGGTGTGTGGCAGAACAAACCTGTATTACTGTTAATAGGGCCGGGTACCATTCACATGTGAACTGATACCAATACTGGTACCTATAACTCAGTACCAGTACCTTTTTTATCTGTACTTTACTCTCTCTGTTGGTTTGGTACTACGGTTTCAGACATACTGAAAACTCTCACGCACTGTTTTCTTGCTAAAGTGGACTCTGTGGTACCGACGTGATTCGGTCGAGTTCGGTACCCGACTGTTAATGAGCCATCGACTGGCGACCAGCTGAAACGAACCGTTACCTTCAATAAAATGACGTATTTCTCTGGTTCGAACATTGTTGGAAACACAACTCAGCAACATATACAACATAGGTCAAGTCCTTTTCGACATTTTAATCCAGAAATGTTACATATTCTACCTTGAAAACATCAGTCATTTCAGTTCTACCCACAAAAGTTTTTTTTTGCAGAAGAAAAACACAAAAATCCCTGGAGGTGTTGATGTGGAAACAAACTGCCATTGGCCACAATAACACCGCAGATAAACACACGTCCTCCACAGTTTTTCTTTTGTGGTTAAAGACTCACTGAATCGCTGCCAAGGTCCTCCTCCAGCCAAGTAATGAAGAGTACGCTGTGCAACACCTTCCTTTGTTACCTCCCCAAGGCATAATTAGACACAACCAAAGAGGGAGATCAATTCTGAACATCATAATACGACAGAGTGAAGCTGTTAAATGATTCTCTGGAGAGGTTTGGGAGGTTCTGCGGTGTTTAACAGCCAGGCAACATCAAGGGAGGCCGGCTGCTGTCTTAATTCCCTAAAAACGGACTAATTCAGCTCTCTCGACCCTCCCTCACCCCGTTTATTTCAGCACCTGTTTTCACCTGACTTTCTGGGAGTGACAGGATATCCCAGCATGCACCGGGACAGGACGTGGAACCACAGTTCATCATACAGACCGACAGCCACATTATAGACAATTTAGATACTGATTGCTCCTGAAGCAGCCTTTGAATGTCTTGACTTTGGAGATTAAAATAGTTAAAAGCCCGTCCTTTAAATTCAGAAATTGATCGTTAGACGTCATTTAAAAAGCAATCAGAGTTGTGATGATCCGTTAGTCGTGAGGAGGACGACGCCTCGACCTTTACTGGCAACACAGAGGGGAGTGAAACATGTTCCTGGTTCACTGTCCAAGATAAATGAATATCTGCAACACTCGTTATTACGATTAGAATCCTTTGAGATTTTAACAAAGTTAAACTTGTAAGAAGTGAAGATATCATATCAGCCTTCGTAGCTCTTCTTCTTTTTCTTTTTCTTCTGTAGTCTCTGGGCCCTCCCTGCATATTTCCACTCCACTGGCTGTTGAGCTGCTGACCTGTAACCTGCGACTGGCTGATATAACATTGTCCTTTAAACATTTACAGTCATTGTCTAGACATACCACTTCTCACTTTTTACTGTCCAACACTTCTCATGTTCGGGGTTCTGTTGAAGCTTCGACTTTTGTTGGCATCATGTTCATTTCAGTGCAAACATGGTTTCATAAAAATGGTCCGGCGTTCCTCTATATTTTTCTCCTTGTCAATAATTCCCATGTTCAGACTCAAACCAACAACATGTTGGGACTAAATGACAAGAATTAAAACATACAATATCACCAGACTTTGAATCTTTAAGTCTTCAGATGATGTTGGTCTCCAGGAAGAAGCAGGAAACACAAACCTTTAAGCTCCCTGAATCACTGCGTACACTTAATGAAGAGTCTCAGCCCTCTCTGGCTTCACATGAAGGACACGGTCAGCGTGATGGCGGCCTGCGCTGGAGATCCACCATGTCTCTGACTAAATCACCACCTGCTATGAGCAAATTAAATATTGACTTCTCATATTGACTTGTAGATCTAATTTGAAGTGATTGCGGATGAGCAATAATGGTGCAGAAAAGTCGGGGGGGGGCTTTGATGGCGAGCCGCCGGTCGTTAAGGTGCCGTAATTGGCTGGATGGAGTGAATCATTGAGTTGGAGAGGGAACTAGTTCAGGCAGAAGTCAGGGTCACTTTGTGTGTTCGGTGTGAGAAAAAACACACCTGTATTTCATGATTCAATCAGCGGTGACGCTGCAGAGAGGCCGAGTCGTGTTTGACCCCGAAGAGAGAAAAGATGTTAGTGAGGAGAAAATGATTGAAGGTTTGCACTGAAGGAACTGATGGTTCAGAACCAGCTGAGTCGATGGCTGCAGCAGTCGCTGGGATGAGTGGGAGAGGGGAAGTAAATGAGAGAAAATGGCCTGTGTTGATGGGAGGCCCCCACTCCACCATCCGAATATCCTCCATCCTCTTCGGCGAGCCCTGCCGTGGTGCAGAACCTCCTCCGACCAGAGTAGAAAACTCATCTCAGACGCTGGAGCAACGGAGCGACTTTCATTCAGATCCACTCTGCCAATATTTGCCCGCTGGCCTCAAATCAAATACACTGATATTGGAAGTCGTCACACTCGGTGAGGCGAGGAGGAGGAGGAGGAGGAGGAGGAGGAGGAGGAAGCAGCCAGAAAAACAGAGAGTGGAGAGGAGATGAAGCTTTGAAAGTTTGTTTCCAACGCACAGAGCTGACCGTAAACAGGCGAGAGGCCGTGTGTCGCAGACTGAGACTCTGAATGTGCTGTATGTCCAAAGAACTCTGCTGAAACCAGGAGAATATCAGCACATCACACACGTCTTAATGGGACAACACTACATTCAGATTAAAGCCTAATTCGGAATATAAACATGATGTTAACACCCGGATCAGAATCTGAATATTAATTCGCATGTTAACGTTTTTGGAGCATTTCAAGTGTAAATTTAGAGAACCTGACGGCGGCAGCGTGCCGTCCTCTGTGCTTCAGCTTCAAGACCTCCATGTTACATGATGTGGACCACCCTGTTCAGGCCCCTCCCCGGCCGGGGCGAGTGTGTTGGGATGTTTCTTCTCTGCCTCGGGCTGTGGCCCTCAGTCGAAGGGGGGGTTGGGAGGGACAAAAAAACCAAACAAAAAGCGCTCCCTTTGTCCCCCTCAGAGCCCCCTGGGTGACTGCAGGAAGTTCTCAAATATCTCAGAAGAGATGCAGCTACGTTCTATCAGCAGATGTTCAGTTCACTGACGCTGCTCCAAAGTGTTTTTTTTGTAATTGAGTCACTAAAGGTTAATTTTCTTCAAACAAGTGACAGAAGTGCAGATTAACTTATTTTTTGTAAAATCAAGTAATTTCTCTCGATTCTGCTTTTTTTCTTTCTTGTTTCAGAATGCAACAAATAGTAGCAAAAACTTGAGACAACTTGATTTCTTTTGGAAATTGGTTAAAATAATATTCTCACTGTGCTGGTTTTTCACATATGAAGTATTTTGGTTTTTAGGACTAAATGTTAGACAGAGCTGGACACTTCATGCAGTTTGCAGCTTCACAGACACATCAGACGGCTGATTTTGCATTTACTCATCAAAGTAACACTTTGTTCTGCAGATATTTTGTGACAAAGTCTGAAGAAAACAAATATGATCAACAAGGATAGAAAATAAGTCTTTATTCACCAAACTTTCCTGCGTTCATCAGGGCTGTATCTGATGTTTTCATATACACCCCATCAATTATTCATGTGACTTACAAATTACTACAAACACCACATATTCCAAGCAACACTTCAACTGTGTTTTTAAAATAGTTTTCATGGAACACAATTTTTCCTCCCAATCGATGAAATGTTTGGAGGAAATTTAAATCTGAGTTAATACAAAACATGTTTTTAAAATATACACATTTCATCTGCCCATATTCTTCAGTCCAAAACAGCAGATTGTACTACAATCTCTTAAATACAATCTCTTGTGTTTTAGTCAATCAGTTGAAAAGGAAAAACAAAGAACACAGCTTCCTGATCAATGCAGATTCAAAGCAATCCATAAAATAACATAAATCAAACTATAAATGGCGTGAAACACAAACAATAAAGAATGACAGGAGTTTAAAAATCATTAAATAAGTTAATATAACTTCCTGTCATGGCGTCCTGGCCTGACACCAAACAGTGCAGTGCCTCAGTCACATTACAGACCAGAACATTTGTGTGAAACAAGCCTTTAAGAGCAGAAATGTGTTGTTAAAGCGTCCAGGCAGAGTTTGTGTTGCAGCTCCTGGTGGCCGCCAGAGGAACTGCAGCCTCAGAAATCACATTTGGAGGTCGTCTCGTGGTTTTTGTGCGTTGAAGTGTGCGTCTGTGTCGAGTGTGTGGTCGCTGCTCTTTGTGGCTGCATCTGTCTGCCTCTATTGTTTGCAGGGGTCCATCTGCTGGCCCCCAGCCCGGCCCCTCCTCCCCCCTCAGACTTCCCCTGCTCAGGCAACAAACACCCCCAACCTCACCCCTCCTCCTCCTCCCGTCCTCTCCCTGCCTCTGTAGGAAAGCCAGCTGTCCCCCTCTTCCTCTCCCCCGTCCCTCCATCACTGAGGCTCAGTGTTCAGAAACCTTGTGGATCAGACCTGAAGAGGCCTTTAGTCCAGTTAAAAAAACTTACCAAACCTTCAACATTTCAGTTAACTTCAGTGATCGTGTTTTGTTGCACTGGTGAGTTAAGTTTATTTGTAATTTTTTGACAAATTGTTTTACATGTAATTTGATATGGTAAATAACATAATTATATATGTGCATATATAAACGGGAGGGAGTAGAAAGTAATTTCACTGTGGAGACTTGAACAGATGTTCCTCAACTGTCTGAAAGATTGTCATCAATGCCAAACAAATCCAGAGCTCAAACCACAACTTAATTGACAGAAGCAACTATTTAGGTGTATTAATTCATCTAATTTAACAGCATTTTCAAGCAAAAATGCCAAACATGCTGAAGTTTTAGCTTCTTGTTTGTGAGGATTTGCTGCATTTCTTTGTATTATTTGAAAGTAAACTGATTTCTTTTTGGGCTGTTTGACAAATTAATCTGGGGCTTTAGGGGATTATTTTGGGTTGGAGACATTTTATTTTTCCGTGATTTAGGATATTTTAAAACCAAAGAGTAGAAAATAATTTCAGCGTTGATCCAATCCCAGCATTGTTTCTTCAGGCTATTTGTTGTAATGTTCGAAGCTGTTTCATTCTTGACAAACGGAGGCCATGAAACTGGGTGCAGGTTGTAATACTGAGCTATAAATACCTTGTGTAAAGTATTGACTGGGTTTGATTTAGTATTATGATCAATAGTTCAAAATGACAAAAGTGAGTATTGATCCGTGGGCTGAAAAAAATCAGCAGGTCATAAATACCGCAGTTAAAATGCAGAACAAGTAGAAGCTCAGCCTTCAGTTTGTGGTGATGGTTATGTTGGTTTTATTTATGTTTGAGTGACTGAACTTGGCAGTATTATAGCATATTATTTATCTGAGGTAGTTGTCGTTTTGTGTTGTTTGTGGTATTGTGAGTTTTTTTTGCAGTAATAGTACAGAGATTTAATGCAATGAGTTTTCTTGTCAGCCTCTTTCAGTAAGTCTTAGGTTTCACAGCGACGGATTATTTATTGATCTTTAAAGGTCACTCTCTGTTCTGTGTTTTTTACTTTTGGAGAAGAGGGAGTACTGCATAAATACTCCCAAGTAACAAAAACACTTATTCAAGAGACCAGAACAATTTCCAGCAAAATTAATATGGATTTACTTCAGTTTTTACCATGAAAATTTGATACATTTAGCAAAGATGAGAACAGTTTGAACAAATAATAAAATATCATCAGCATAGAGTGATAGGTAAGTACGTGCGTATTATTGTAAGCTAAAATAGGATCGTGGTCAGCAGAAAGCTTGAGCTAAAGGCAAAACAAACAGTGATGGCGACAGAAATGATATTTCCAGTTGGTATCAAAGCAGTTTGAAAACTATTTAACCCCCCCCCCCCACAAATCTTCAGAAACAGGACAATCAAATACTTGGTAAAGGGAGTGATTATTCTATATTATATTATACTTTCTTTAGAAAGAATAGCTGCTATTTCACTGAAGCTAATATTGTATTATTGCTAATATGTAATATTCAAGCTAAACAAAAGTACAAAAACAAAACAAAGTATTGGCAGTTAAATGTATTTGAGTACCTGAAGGTTAAATGATGTGAAGCTAAAAGCAGGATTTTAATGTTGAAGGTGGGTCAGCTTGTTCATCCTTTGCTGTTTAGCAGCTGAAACTCAAGCTTTTCATTCTACTTTCACATCTTTTCATTTGTTTTGCCAGATAAATTTCAACCTGCACACTAACTTGTAAAACACAGGTCTCAGATAACTGTACCCAAAGTAAAAAGTACAATACTTCCTTCATGAAATAGAAGAATAAATCCTCACAAAACTGGAAAGGTTAAGATTGAAACCACATCCTGCGTAGCTAAATGTCCTTCAGCTGTAGTATTTTCCTCCCAGTGACATCCGGACTTTGACTTTTCATTCCTCGTACCTCCTGGTTCGGTCTTTGCTGTCGCAGCAGGGAAGATAAAACCGACAGAAGAATCTCATTTTGCTCAACAGATGTCCTTAATCCTGGCTAATCCAACATGTTAAACGGTTGTTTTCTCTGCAGCAAGTGTGGGGCGCCGACCCTGGCGCTGAAGCTTCCCACAGGCCAGTTGGACTCCCTCAGACCCCCTCTGGTCCTGGTCTAGTGCTCTCAGCTCCCCGACACCCTGCCAAGTGGAGGCTGAATTAATAAAGTGTCTGTTTCCATGGCCATATGTGAGGCTATTTATGACAGAGAGGAAAAATATGACTTTAAATTATTGTGGCCTTCAATTACAGCATATTCCACCATAAGTGACTACTACTACTACAACTTATTTTCTATATCAACCTTTATAAGAAGCAAACTGTCTCTCTGATAGTTCATTTTTTATGTTCAATCCCATAATCACCAATACAACCAGTGCTTGATCGCTGCTCAGAAATGACCGTTTAGAATATTTGTCCTTCAGTAAAATCACAGTTTTGTACATGTGACTTGCCCGACAACAACAGAGCCCCGTTGGTGATAAATTGTTCCTTTTAGATTCGTAATTTATCCCCTCAAATTTTAAATCACTCCCTTAAATAACTTTTGATTCCCTCAATTTAGTAATTCATACCCTCGAATGACTCGACTCGTTCCCTCAAATTAATAATTTGTGCCCTGAAATGACTAAATCATGGTCTGAAATGACTTCATTTACCCCCCCCCCCCATGCATCACCCACGATGAGATCCAAAACCTTGAAGCAGAGTTTTCATGAACTGGATAGCTTCCACGGTACCACCAGTTTTTACAGTGAAACCATCTGCTATCCTTTAAAAGTCATTTTAGGTCATGTCAAAGATGCGACTTTGTGTTTAACGGACTAAAATAGAAGTCTGTCCTCATATCGGCGTCCAGAATTACCATCAAATGGAGGTCCGTGGTGAGGGTGTTAAAGGGACAAGGACAAATGGACTGAAAGTGATAATCCTACGCTATTAATTTGAAGGAATTAATTATAACTTGAGGGCACCGATTATTTAAAGAACAGGTGCGTGATTTAAAGGTGTACTTAAAATGGAGAATTTAGTGATTTAATGGAATAATTGATCACAAACGTTCCCCTCAAACAACAAACAGAGATGACACAAAGACACGTCGATGATACCGTCTGGGTAATGTGATCAGATATATTGATGCTTGATTAGTGGATGCAGTGAGTGAGAGGACTGAATGGAGTTTAAACCTGCTAAGACCAAGCTGATCCTCATCCGAAGGTGGCAGTAATTCACTTTTAATGTTGACGTCTGCCAACAAACACAGAAGAAGAAATTCAACCATTCTTCTGTTAAATAGTGTGTGGGAACATAAAATCGAAACCTGTAAAACCATCACAACATTTAGGAAATCTTTGAGTGATCTTTAACTGATATTCCAGGTGCAAAGTCCACATATTTATTGTTTTTGAAGCATTTCTTGAGCGTTTTCATGTCCGTCGTCTTTCTTCACTAGATGTCTATATATTGTTTTTTCTCTCTGGGGCTCTTTAGTGAAGCATGATTTCGACTGGCAGCCATTTAAAATCACACAAATGTCTGTATTACAGCAATCCATAATGTTTGATTAACTACTTTCACTTTGGGCCTCTATTAGCATTTAACCATTACGGTCTCCAAAATGTCTACTTTTCATGAGCTTTGTAGCAAAGCATGTTTTACTCCAATGGGTTTTTGAATACAACTAGGAGAATGTTATCAACCCTTAAAGGAACACTTCATTCTTCAGTTATCTGAAAAAAACATTGAATTTGGAGAAAATTAGAGCTTTGGCTTCTTCTACTTCTTAACAAAAACATTGTTTTTCTCTGTAAACTCCTCATGTAGTCTCATTTTTCACAGATTTATGACATTTTAAGCACAAAAACAACTCAGATAAAGAAAAGAACTTACAAATGAAGTGATAATGGAATGAATTGGCGCAGGCCGCTGTTCTCCAGGTTCTGGTGACGAGCTGGTTGTGAGAACAGTGTCTGTCGGAGTGTGAATTGAACTCGTGGACTTTTCTGTAGCTGCAGACGTCTCACACTGAGTTCGAGTGAAGGTGTAACATCCTGTTTCAACAGTAATTAAATCATGTTAAGGAGGTCAGCGTCACGGTGAAGACGTATGTTTCTAGAAAAGCATCTCAGCTGTGTCCTCGTCCAGTTCGACATGGAACATTTACATGGAGTCACTTCATGCCTCTTGGGCAGATACTATCTGAAGTGTAAATGCATGTAAAAGTGTGAAACATTCGAGACGGATGGAAACGACCTCTGGAGGAGGTTTGAGACTTATTCCAACCAGATGTTGAAAAGGTGTAAATGCATCTGTAATCTTTCCTTAAAATGACTTACTAAAGCTACAAGTAAACACGTCTCCTGCCATTTCTACACATACAGTCAATTTAATCTGATCTGTGATCAATTCAACCCCTGAATGATCTGTGGGGCGACGGGAGTTACTGCTGTGAAGTTGATGAAAGTTTTTATTCACGTTTGTGTTAATTTATGGCTAGTTGTTAGCTGACGCTACCTAAACTGTTATTGTTGTAAGTCAGTTCTTCTTCTGGTGTTTTTGTCAGACAGCTCCAGGTGAATATAATGTAGTCTTAAATCTCACCTGGACTTCATTGAGACGTTTGAACTGACGTGGAAATGGGGCCAGTGTGTTAAACAAGGCCGACGGAGCAGGCCGAGCCTCACACTAACCGTCCATTTAATCAGCACCAATAATGTCGACTGCTGCTCTTTCTGCCATTTTTCATCCTCTGATTATGTGCGATTAGTAGAGGAGAGTGGAGATGATCAGTGGACGCAGCAGCAGCTCTATAATTTCTCCTCAGCTCTTCACTTAATATAGAGTTTGACCTTTCAGTGGTTTGTGATTGTCGCCGCCGCTGGTCAATACTCCCCGCACTCGCTGAAGGTGTGAGCCCGTTCCGTCTGCAAATAAATGTCTTCATTACAGCGGCGCCCCCGAGCCACATTCCTCTCCATGATGGTTGGATCATTTCTGCTTCAGCCGGTGATTTGGTTTGGCCTCAGATAAACGCAGAGGGAGCCCGGCCATGTTTCTTAGTCGAGGAGATTAAGACGATCAGGAGAAGCTCTCTGGGTCACCGGGATGGAGGTTTTATTAAGTAACTAAACAGATTAGATTCTGTGAGAAATTAAAAATACACTAAATCAAAATGATGACTTGCTTACTGCACAAATAAGTTGTAAACATGAGAAACACTTAACTGGAGAAACATTAGTAACACTGCAATAATTAGTACATCTTGCTATTACTCTCCTGAATTGATTTGGCAGCTTTTATTTTCACATCAAATCTTCTCTCGCACTTTTCCCACTTCAGCCAAGAGTAAAAACTATTTAGTTTTTAGTTTTGGTATTTACATTTAGATCAATAAATGTGTAAATTCCTAATGTGCAGAAAAACACTGCTGCTCAGACAGTATATTGATCCAGGCCCAAAACCAACCAGCAGCCGTCAGACAGGAAGACCAGCTCTCCCTTCAGTGTCAAAGCGTCAGCAGAGCGTCACCTGCTGCTGCGCCGCACCTGCTGGGCCTCTTCCTCGCCCGCGATGGCGAGTTGAATCCCCCCCGCTCCCTCCCCGAGGCTGATGGGAAGTGACAGGAAGCGGTCTTTATTATGAAACAACGCCACAACACAAACTGAGCTTTTATTAAAAAAAAAGAAAATGCGGGCCGAGCTGCAAGTCTTTAACAAACCCCTGAAAGGATTCAGATGAGTCGGGCTTCTTCTTCTTCTTCTTCGTGTGTTTTCTTCATTTACATACCGGTCCTCCTGCTGTGTGGGCTGTGAGCTGCGACTGTGATCGAGTGACAAGTCTCTATAGCAACATTTCTCTGTGAGCTTGTGATGGAGTGAAATGAAGACAGACATGCCTCTCTGGCTGGTCCCTTCAGCCTCTGAACAAACAGTCTGGAATCACAGAGACAGATATGAGCCGGGCTGACATGCTATTTAACTTTTAATAAAAGCAGGGGGGGAGCGGATTGATCATTTATTTTTTATTGAGAGGAGCTGCGGTGAGAACAGCAGGCTGTGTCAGCGTGTTACAACACCCTCGATTACATTTCAGTTTCTCAACAGATCAACACGTCCTCGCTCGGCGGCGTGGCCTGAAATAGGTTGAAGATGTAGAAAAAAGGAGCATTTCGACCCTTCCATCGCACACACACATCTTTTTATCAACTTCCATTCATCTGCGTGTCGCAGTGGCTCTGTCACTTCTGAAAACCCAATTAGCATAGATTGGCGATTGAAATCTCAGCGATGATGAAGGTGATAGCTGGAAACTCACAGCGGGCTCGGCTCAGAAACCGTTCGGTTTCTGTTTTGGCATTCAAGTCGCTGAAATATCTTCTGGGCACTTTGCTGGAAAGTTAATTGATGGTAAACAAACCAGAGTGAGATGCTGCTGCTGTGATATCCTGTTTTATTCCCTCCCCCCCAAAAAAACAAAAGAAATCAAAGAACTTGAAGGCAGCAGGCCACTAGAAAAATAAAGTGATTAGGGTATTGATTGATTGAAGAAGCATTGTCACTAATTCTGCTTTAGTAATTAAAGTTTCTCTCATTTTGTCTATTTACAAAGTCAGCAGAGATTTTCTGTTTTATCTTTTTGTGCAGCCAAACTATTGTTGACTCTGTAGTCATTAGGATATGATAATACGCATAATTATGTTGTTTTAGAAGATAATTTGAAAAATGTTTTAAAGTGGTAAAACCTGACTCGCTGTGCAGATACTGCTGCAGCTGATTATCTGTCATTTAGTTTTATTCAATCTTTTTCTTTCTTCACTGATTGTTCATCAATTCTACAACTCAATCACAAGAGCCCAAAGTGATGTTTTTAAATAACTGACTGTAGATCCATCAAATAACAGTAAATAAAAAAAGTATAATATAATAATATAATAATTCAGATGGTGAATTCAGTATAATGTAAATTTCCCAATGGTGGAAGAGGTATTGAGATCTTTTTCTCTTGTCAAAGCACCATTTCTAAAGAAAATGTCATCTCTTTTTTACATTAAACACCTACCAGGAAAAAATGGGGCAGAGATAACACCCATAGAGCCGCTGGATGGCTTTTAATGTGAAAAGTGTGTACAGGAAGTGTTGAGTTTTGTTGGTGGTATCTTCAAAGTGACCAAAAAAGCAGCAAAGTAGAAGCATCTGGAAACAATGAGTGAATGAAGAGATACTCAGGGCTCTGTAATAGAAACTCTCTTCCATAATTGTTTCCAATTGCTTCTACTTTTCTACTTTACAGTTTTTTCTAACTCAACTCTTCCTACACACATATGTTACAAATTAAAAGTCCACGAGGAAAGAGAGAGATTTTTCCCTTAAGTGTTGAGTTTCATTGACAGTAGCTCAACGTAGATGCGGCTGGGACAGATTATTGAATTAACAGTGTTAACCAGAGAAAGTGTGCTGAGTATGACTGGACTCTGTTGTTGTACTGATGGAAACAGGGTGGGACATTGATCAGCATACTGAATTTTTCAATACAACAGGTTAACATGGTGGAAGTGTTGAGTTACATCGACAACAGGGAGGATTTTTTCTAAAATACTATCAAATAACATTATAAGAAGTGAAATTGGAAATAAAACCTGTTGGAAATTGATGCCCTTTTCAAATAAAGGCCCACAGTTGATGTTATTTGATCAATAATCAATAAATAACCTCAGTGTGTTTTATTTACAGTGATATTGAACAGAAAAATCATCTGTAGATTTGAAAATCTGTAACTGTCAACAACTGTATGTAGTTAAATATCATTGATCCTTTAATCAATAAATTGATTGATCGTTTCGGTGCTGGTTGTGGACATTTCCTGCTGTTGGTTCAATACAGCAGCTGCTGCTGTGTGTCACATTCCGGTGAACTCTGTTTCACATGAGGAAAATGAGACTTGGGGCATGTTTGATTTGCATTTAAATGGATTTATTGTCCGCTGTCGGTGTGACGGGCGGAGACTGACCACATGATCAAATTGTGTTGTTTTTTTTTTTCTATGAGAGGAAATGAGGAGTTGGGATTTAATTGCTGCCTGAATGTAACGCTGTGGGATCAAAGTTTGGCCGGGTGCCTTCATGTGTTTGTTGTTTGGCTGCGTAATGAACATTTTAATGTGATTGTTATCTGCTGTTAGACAAAAGCAAAGGAGCAGTAATACTAACAATCAACACTTAATATGGAGACTGAATACCTGCAACACAACACTGATCATCTGCAGCACTGAGTGTTATTGATTCGGTCCTTTCTGAATTTATGTGAAGCCGACAGTAACACGCACCCGTTTAAATTCTGCAACAAACTGTTTTACTTTATCTACTAACGATGCTTTGAGATCTAAAAGTAAAATAACTTTGAGTTTTTCATTAATATTTGTTGAAAGAAATGAGCAAAAACAACACAGTTACTAAAATGTTCACCATGACTCTGGGGATGATAATATCTGTCTGTGCACTTAAATATCTCAACTACTCTCGTCCGACTCCATTCTGCTGACAGTTAATAACGTTTCAGTGGCAGAGACTTGAGAGACTAAAGTTCACATATAGATCTACACAAATTTATGATTAAAAGGTTTAAGAAATCAACATTTCTTGTCTTAAATTATAGGGATGTTATTGTGTCTTCAAATTGTTAAAAAAGAGCTTGAACTGGAGCACAAAGGTGTGTTCATGATAAAAAGCTGAGTGAAAGTTTAGTTGTTCAAAGTGTAGTTCCTCGTTTAAAGTGTGAAAGAGGTTTTTAGCTTAAAGTATGTTGAAGTAGTTGAAATTCAAATTTATGTTGTCCAAACTGATAGACGTTTGTCTTGGGCGCCGCAGCCTTCAGTAAAGGATTTTATTCTGTTTTCCACCTGCTGATATCCAATATTTAACAAAAGGCTGATATCTTTCCTCTGTATCACTAAAACATTCATCAGTTCAAACCTAATCTGAGCTCGGAGAGTTCAGGACATGAATCTGACTTTATCAGACCCGTCTTCCCGTGCTCGTCGGTGTCCCAGGAGGCTCAAATTCAACTTGATCTGAGCCTCCCGCCGCAGAGTCACAATTAGATGATCCACCCCTGCTCTGCCTCACAATCAGATCCTGGACTGGATGCGTCAGTCGGTCGGTGTCGTCGCAGAAGCCAGAAACACCTCTGGAGTGTTTCCCTGTTGGTTCGCAGCCACCGCTGTTCGAACAAACACTGTGTTTCCATGCTGTGTTTGCTGGCTGGACCCCCACCTCCACATGTGGGGCAGCAGGGGCCTCTGTCCCTGATGCCCCTCTTTGCCAAACTGTGGGCGAGGGGCCAGACTCTGTCCTGTGTGCCCCTGTTGATAAGCTGTCCCACTGCCAGAGGGGGGAGGGGGGGCTTTTTGACACTGGGACGAGTCCATTTACTCAAATACTGTACCCAAGAACAGCTTAGGGCTTCTGGTTCGCAATTATTTTCCTTATTTTTGTGTTGAGACTTTCAGCTTCCTATTTATGTTGCAGATTCAGATTTTATGCTCCGTGTTCAAGTGGATAAATATGGTTGTTGTCCAGTCAGATTCTTCAATCTTTAATTTTAAATATATTTTTACAATATGTTCTCAACATTTACTCAAGTCTTTCTTCTTTTCTTCTTTCTTTATTTCTTCAACTGAAATCTAAAACCTGAAAATCCTCCAAACTGGGAATAAAGGTTAAGATAGAAGGTTCATTCTTGATCTCTGAAACAGTAATTGACAAATAGTAGTTGTTCTGGAGCTTTCAGCTCATGTTTCAGCCTTCCACAATCTTCCTCAGCTGGTGCAGTTTGTGCAGTCGTCATGAAATTGTAGATGTTTGAATTTCCAAGACTGACAAGCTCTTTAAAGTGCCCAAAATGTAAGTTTGAACATCTACAATTCCACGAGAACAGGCCAAACTCGATCTGATCATGAAGATTGTGGGCTGTGATCAAAAGATCCAGAACTGAGTACACTTGAGTAATTCTTTTTCAGTTTTACTGAGCAGCGCAGGACCTTTTAAGGGGAGTATTTTTCTATTGTTGTATTGCTACGATGAAGGATTTGAGTTTTTCTTCCATCACCGGGAGGGAAAGGACAAACTGCAGCCGTCTGTCTCCTCAGCACCTTTCAGGACTGAAGGGCCTTGTTGGTAAATGGAGTGTAAACAAAGAAAACGTCTGGCAGCTGCACTGATGGAAATCTGAACAGCTACTAATGCGTTTTTCAGCAGCCCCGTTATCTCAAAGGCACACTATCAAAACAGAGTACATAATGAGTGTGGATAATCCTGTCCGCTCGCTGGATCTGCAGTAAACAGCGCAGGGCGGATGGATGACCTTAACTGTGGCCGTCAAGCGGTGGCGGCGTTCTCAATTAAAATCTGCCACACGAGTGGGGAAAGAGCAGCGTGTTCGACTAAAACTGAATGAGTCTTTATAATGCAGAACAATTACAAAGTCAACAAAGCGTGTAAAGATTATGCTTTATGCAAAGGCTGGTTTATTTTATTTTTTTATCCCTTAAATTTTCCATTTCATCCCCGAGTTTCCTGAAGTTGAAGCAGTGTAAGCAGTTGAAGTGGTGGTTGAAACAAAAGCATTAAAGAAAAATTAAGTGGGAGATGAAATTCAAGCACAAATTATGTAAGACAGTCAAATTGAAGGTGCTGAAGGTATTTGAAGAGTCACTCTTGTGTAAATGATGAAAGGAGTTGTAGTGAGAAAAAACTTAGAATTTTAGGGAACTATAGACATTTAGTTTTGTTTGTAAACAGTTAAGTTTCAAAACAGTTGAAATGTATTTTTGTGGGAGTAATAGCTGAAGTTGAAGTACTGAAAGCAGTTGAAATGGCAGCTGAAACAGAAGCACTAATGGAAATTTCAGCAGCAGATTAGATTTCACCACTGAAAGATTTTGTTGAAATGTCAACTGAAGCGAAAGTGCTCAAATGTTCAGTTGAAGTGCAAGCACTGAAAGCAGTTGAAGAGTCATTCTGGTAACTGTAACACCGTTGGTGTGTTGGTGAAGAAAAGAATGATGGTTATTCAAAGCTCCACGACTTGAACAGTGGAAATTATTTAAAGTACTTAAAGGTTAAGGCTCCAGAAGTATTCAATTATTTATATGTTAATGTGTAATCAGTATTTCACTGATGATCACAGTGATGCATCATGTTTATTTTAGATTATTTATGAGTGAATCATTGGTTTTGCAAGAAAAATCTTACCCAGCAGAGTAGCTACAGATGTTCAGCCGTCTCTGTACTCCGTGACCTCCGACCTCTGGATATCAGCCATGGACTCACTCTCCTTTTCCTATCAGCTGACTCTGCACGGTGCAGCTGGGGCCGAGCTCTGCCAGCTCCCGGTGCTCCGGGAGAGAGACGACCGGCTCTCTGGTTCCAGCTGACTTGTTTATCTTAAGCACTTTTAACGTGAGAGCTCCCAAAAGTTTCAATTAACATACTCCCATCAGCCAGCAAACAGCAGTGGTGATCTGAGTGGAGAGGAGCAGGGAGGATCTGCTATCTCTGAGCACCAAACCCTGCATGTCACACTGACTCCTGCTGCTCCATCACAGCAATATGGAGGCTGATGAATGACAAAACTACTGAGGAAGCGCAAAGAGAATAGAGCTGTTATTAGTCTGTTCAATTCAGATTTGACACATCCAGTAATAGATTTGTAAGCTCAAAGTTTGGAGGAATCCATGACAGCACTTGGTCGCTTTCTTTAAAGCTGCTGGTTGTAATTTTTGGCACATGCAAACATTTACATTTCAGAGCCTGAACTTTGTTGAATCAGTACTTCTGCTTCTACCAGTCTTTTTTTTACACAGGTGTCTGTACTTCCACTTGAGTAAAGAATGTTTTGCCACTTCTGGCAATATTGTCGTCACCATGTAGCAACACCTTAGCTTTAGTTTAGTTAAGTGGTTAGTAAAAATCCATTCTGAACAAATATCCATGATTTAAAGACTGGCCGCACACTGACAGATACATCTTTCAAGATAGTATAAAGTAAGTATAAGTAAAGTAAGTATAAGTAAAGTATACACAGTTGGTGGCTATTTGCACCACTTTGATGTGCACCAGCAATATGCTGAAGTGAAACACCGGCTCTCAAAGGCGACTTTAACGCGTGTAGCTGCAGAAAATTGGGCATGCACCAGGAAGCCCATTTCCCCTCATCACAGCGTCCAGTCGTCATTAGAGCGGCTCTGAGGATGAAAGGTGAGCGGCGAGTGGACGCTGATGAAAGCCATCGCGTCTAATTTAACTCCACATTTGGAGAGAAAACAGCTCGTTAAGACGTGTCCCCTGAAAGCGTTATTAACGGGGGGTTCGCTCGGGGGTCAGTATGTCACCCAAAGTCTTCCGGTGTGATCAACCAATGACAACACCCCGTAATGAAAGTCACTCGCCACCTTGTAGCGTCACGCCGATTGATTTTGGACACCGGCCGAACCTCCACATCTGTTGCAGAAGGTACACAGCTCTCTCAAGGGGGACAACATATGAAATCACTCCGCAAGATTTAAGTTTTATTTGTCAGGCGAACCTTTCAACCGATTACTCTGCTCGCCATTGGTGTTTTCTTGAGCACCCTGCGTACATTAGAGGGGCCTCCTCGCGTCTGAAAATCCATACCTCAGGGCCTGTAATGGCACGATATGTGCAATCAACCCCTTCCTTAGAGGCACTTGTGTCATCCTGTAGGTGACGGGGTTGACACCGTTTGGCAGCCAGCCCAAATGTCATAAAAAAAAAACACTGAAGAAAAGCACAGCAGTTCTAGTAAATGCTTTAATTTGTCAATGTAGTTCTAGCTTTATTAAACTAGAAATGGCAACGTTTTTACTTCCGTTGAAACATTGCTGTTGAAACATGATTTGAAACATGATTTCAACTGCAAATTTGACAGAAAAGCTGTGTGTTGAAATGTATTTTTGTGGGAGTAATAGCTGAAGTTGAAGTACTGAAAGCAGTTGAAATGGCAGCTGAAACAGAAGCACTGCTGGAAATTTCAGCAGCAGATTAAATTTAACCACAAGATTTTGTCTAAGTGTCAAGTAAAGCGAAAGTGCTCAAATGAGTTGAACAGTCAGTTGTAGTGCAAACACTGAAAGCAGTTGAAGAGTTATTCTGGTAACTGTAACACTTGGTATGTTAGTGAAGAAAAAAGTGATGGTTATTCAAATCTCCAGGATTTGAACAGTGGAAGTGATTTAAAGTACTTAAAGGTTAAGGCTCCAGAAGTATTAAATTGTTCATGTGTTAATGCGTAATCAGTATTTTACTGTCGTGTTTAGTCCAGGTGGCAGATCATCTTCTTATCGTAGTCATGATCGCAGTGATGCGAATAATAAGCTTCTCACAAAGACGTCCAGTGAAATGGCTGCTCTGTCCGACCGTCTGATCGTTGTTTCAGCCTGTCAGCTCCTCCATCTGACTCTGACTTCTCTTTCCAGGATTTTGTCCAGAGTTTGGGATTAACAGCGTAGTTCAGATATTTTGGGAAATCCTCTCGTCTCACAGAGTCAGATGAGATAAAGATGGATATCAGACCCCAAGTATCTGTTTCTCTGCTAGATGAATCCCAGAAGCTCATTTAACAACATTTAATGCTGGTTTAAAGTTATTTTTAAAATATTCCACCAGCTGCACAATATCAAAAGATCTTCAGACTGTTTCACAAGTTGTGACATTTTCCCAAATGATACTGGATATCTGAAGCTACTATCTGTATTTGTTTTCTCACATAAATACATTAAAAACAGTTTTGATAAGGACCCCTGAAATGTGGTTATTTGTGACCGAGATATTTTCCAACTCGCAGCTGAAAAGTAAAGTTGTCAGTGTTCTCTAATGACGCAGATATCAACCAATAATATCAGCACTGATTCTGGATTTACCTTTCAGAAAAACGATGTAATGATGCAAGTCAATCACTTGATAATAAAAGCATCAACTATCTACAAATACCTTTAAATACTGGTCATAATATCCATTATTCTTAATAGATCCTTTTTATATTTTTACATTTTGATTTTTCATGAATACACCTGTAATATTTTATACTGTAAAATCACCTTATTGTTATACTTTACTACAATCATCCCATAATCATCACTGATCTGTCTTAATTAATTCCTACATTATGGCAGAATATAATAACGTGTTTGCACAAGATAAAAAATCTCACTTTACGGGACTTTAGGGGCTCAGTGAAGTCTTCCAGTAACAAGAGTTGGGATGTAGCTCTATAATGGACTAATATATTAAGATCTGTTTAATGGGTGTTGTGCATGGGCTAAGGGTTTGTTAAGGGGTAACAATCCTGCATATATTTTCAATTACCATGAAAAGCACCTCTGAGTTTGAATTATGTTTTCAATTAAGGTGCAGATGAATTAGTGGCGTCTTTACTTGGTTAATTAATAGTTAATGGATTAAAATACATGAAAGGTTTTTAATGAGGTTTCTCCATGGATAAAGGGGGTTTTTAAGAGGCAAAACCCCTTTAAGATTTACAAAATAGCATTAAAGTTCTCCCTGATTTGAAACATTAAGGCTCTTTCAAGGTATAAATCAATGGATGCTTTAATGCTACTGTACAAAAATACTCTCCATCTATTAGTCCATTAATTATCCTCTAAAAATCACTCAATTACATCTTTATCAATGGGTAAATTAGTTGTTTTTCAGTGATGAGGACACGACTTTAGCTCCTACACTCTTGTCTTCTTGTTCACAATTTTTCCATGTAGTTTTTTATATATATTTATATCCTTGCATAGTAATTAGATGTCCAGCTTGTTTTCCTTGTTTTGGCTGTTTGTTTCTGTGTCTGTAGTTTGAGAGCAACGAAAAAACCAGAGTCAGGTTGCTCGTTATGTGTTCAGATACTTGGCCAGTAAAGCTGATTGTGATGCTGACGTGGAGCTCCAATGATGCTGTTGAACGCCTGTTCCAAAGCAACGTGCACCATGTAAACAGACACTCAGCGTCATTGAAAGGTGGATTTTCTCCATTTCCAACAGAACGAGCAGTGATGTGGTCCGTCAGGCTGCATTTGTTGACTTGTTTTGAAGACTTTGTTCCTTTCACCTCCATCTTTGGTGCTGAGGGTCGAACCTCCCACTGTACATATTTGATCAGTGTCTTTGGATTTCCTGTGAATGTAGGTCGACTTCCTGAAGTGCCTTATCCTCCCTTTGCCTGTTTATTGTGTCAGTTGTTGCTGCTCATGATAACTTCCACAGTAACACGCCTCCTTTCTTGTAGTTTTTAAAGAGCTGCTTCAGACCAGACGTTTTCCCTGTGAAATGTTACAGCGTTCATGGATCTCGAAGCTGTGTTGCATCAGTCAGAAACTTACTTTGTGTTTATCAGTAAATCCTCCTTTAATTTAATTCCAGGTGGCTTTAAAAAGGTCTCGGAGCATCTTAGAAGTGGCTCTCTGATACCTGCTGCTGTCACGTTCTCTATTTTCTCCCTTCATTCACTTTCTCCTCGGCTCTCTCCAGGAGGGGCGAGTCTCTGTTCTCCAGCCTGGAGAGGCTTTAAATGAGTGACCTTTGAGACAATCAGAGGTGCCCCGGCTCGAACAAATGCTGAATGGCGAGCGGCGACCCCTGGGTCCTGATTCAGGCGGCTGCTGGAGCTGCCTGTGGATTACATTGATCCCCTGAAACAATGGGGCCCCGCCACGCTCATTGTTGTGGGGGAATTAATAAATAACAACATGTGAATAACTGCCGGCTTTGTGAAGAGTCGGGGGTTTAATACTGTACGCTTCGGAGGCCCCGAGTGTGAAATCATTTGTTAGAAAAGAGTTTCCTCTTCTTTTGTTCCCGTGAATCTGGGTTACTTTACTTCTCACACAGTCAGCAGGTTTACAGGGAGAAATCTGAAGCCGAGCCTCTTATATAACCACCGTCTGATTCACGTCCACAGACCGGGCCCGGCGTCCGCGATTACCAGATCAAACCAAAGTCAGCTGCATGAGAATTAGCTGCACAACATCCCGTTAGGCTGGATGATGGGAGCTACTGTTTAAGGAAAAGGATCCTTCAGATGGAGAAAAGTGATAAGAAAGAGACTGAAAACCTCCCCGACGAGCAGATTAGAGCAGATTTGGACACAAAAGCAGGAAACTGGAGCTCTTCTACAAACCCCTGCACCCCCCATCCCCCCCTCAGCCCTTTCACAACCTAACACTTCCAGTCCACCTTAAAGCTGCAGTCTCCAGCTTCTGTTTTAAGGAGGACCTGATTAGTAATGCAGCATCTCAGGCAGCAGCAGGGCCCTAAATGAATGTGTAGACCCCCCCGCCCTCAGCCCTATGGGTGGATAATAGAGAGAGGTGGGGGGGGGGGATGGATGTTTCTCCACTCAGGAAAACTAAAAGTGAAAATCCAACTGTAATCAGCTGGTTTGGATGAATTCTTCACTCTCTCTTGTGGTGATTTGGGAACTTTTATTTAGTGAGATGGTGTAAACAGAAGCTGCAGATGGGAATATTCTCAACTCTGGGCTTATTGTCTTCAAACATGTATACGTGCTCTACTTCTTCCCTGGCATTTGATGTTGCGTATCAAAGCGCCTGCCTCTTTGCTGATGTATTTACAAGGTAATTACTGCAGCGAGCAAGGACACTCGGGTCTGAGGATGCTTTCAAACCGTGAGCTGCACAAAACCCCATTTTTTTCCCTCAGTGTGTGCACAAACTGTCTGCTTCTGCCAGAGAAAAAGAAATCCCCTCCCCTCCCCACACCCACAGACCCACTGTAGTCCATAGAAAAGCATAAAAAGGCAGCGGCGGGATGAAGAGGGGCAGTGGGATGGAATATAAAATATTTAGAGAGCCTCTTCTTCTCAGTACTGCGAGGGTGAAGCGAGATGTTATCCCTGCTTTGGAAGATGTATTTTTCTTTTCCAGGCTGAGGAGGAGGAGGAGGAGGAGGAGGGTGGGGGAGGGGTCTGAGTGTGTGTGTGATGATGATGATGATGAGGCCAGTCTGGTGGGCAGGACTGTAGGACAGCTCGAGCAGCAGCAGTGTGTCTGGCAGCGACCGGCTGACTCTGTGGTTCACATTAGAGTGAAGTGAAGACGCAGTAGAGCTTCTCTCTGCTGCTCAGAGCTGAAAGCAGCCTGACAGGTGAACACTGGGAAGGTAAATCTGCTGGATTTATTCCACATTCTCGTATTTACAAAGTTCTGGTTAATGAAAGAAAATCCTGTTTGTTTTCTTTAACTAACTTCACTCACTAAACATTCCTCACAGCAGGAGAAACACTAGCTGCAGTTTGAAGTACTTGTGGTTGAGATACGAGTAATACAAGAATCATCAGTAATACTGCTGACAAGTTATTAGTTGTAAAAGTGTTAGTAGCAGTAGTTGTACTTGTGTTAGTTAGGGTGTAGTAACACTTGTGAGAACTAAGAAGTAGTAACAGCAGATAAAGTTACTAGTGGTGTGAACACCAGCAACTATAGCAGGAACAGTAGTAGGTGTGGTAACTAGTAGGAATAGGATTGGTAACTAGTAGTAGTAGTTATGGTAACTAGTAGTAGTAGTATAGTAGTAGTTATGGTAACTAGTAGTAGTAGTTATGGTAACTAGTGGTTGTTGACTGAGGTTCAGTCTCCTCATCCAGTGAATTTTATTCAGTTCTGATTTGAAAACAAACTTTATTATTTCCTGTTCACAAAGTGATTGTTGATGTTGGTGTGAGTACTGACAGTCTGTCACACTGTCAGTACTGACTGAACTCTGACTGTACTCAGTCAGCACTGACAGTCAGTTCTGACTGTAGCAGCAGTGGTGCTGATGGTAATTGTAGTTTTAGAAGAAAGCCACCTGTCTGTCTCTCTACCTGTCTGTCTCTCTGACTCTGCGTCCTGTCTGTCTCTCTACCTGTCTGTCTCTCTACCTGTCTGTCTCTCTGACCCTGCGTCCTGTCTGTCTCTCTGACCCTGCGTCCTGTCTGTCTCTCTACCTGTCTGTCTCTCTGACCCTGCGTCCTGTCTGTCTCTCTACCTGTCTGTCTCTCTGACCCTGCGTCCTGTCTGTCTCTCTGACCCTGCGTCCTGTCTGTCTCCCTGCAGAAGCTGGCAGTCAGAAGTTGTCCTGTAGGGACGACTAAGCCGCTGTCTCTCATCAAGCCTCCCAGCCAGGCCATCGCCATCTCTGTGGTGCCGGCCAAGGCTCCCGTTTCCATGGTGACCGCACACATTAACGGACAGAAGGCGGCGAGCTCGGAGCCGCTGCAGACGTCCCCCATCAACCTCCAGACTGGCGGCAGGGTGGCGGCCGCCGGAGTCCATCCGTTCAGCAGCAGGAGAGCCGGAGAGCTGCCTCCCTCTCAGGTAAAACACCTGGAACACCTGGAACGCCTGGAACACCTGGCGCAGACGCTTTATACTTATGTTTTATACATATTATACATTTTTAACCATCATACAGACTTAATATGATGATTTCAGTTGTTCTATTCGCTCTTCGGTTGTTTTACCTGCAAATAATCATTTACATTTTAAAAACAACTGTTTCAGTTAGTTTCTTCACATAAAAGAATGAAATGCGGAGATATAATTTAAAAAAGTTGTTTAAAGAAGTTGCCAAGGTTAAGCTTTGGCGACCCCTAGAGGGGGCCGGGACCCCCGGGTTGGGAACCAGTGTTCTGTAAAGCGATTATTTTGATCCTGGAGGAAGAGAAACACAAAGACAGGTGTGTTCACCGGCAGGTACGAAGAGGCAGTGATCTACACGCTCAGCTCTGACTGGCTGAAAATTAAGAAGTCGTTTTTTAAAGGGTGTAAAGACCAAATAACAATGGTTACAGTGCCTAAAATATAATAAAATATCACTGTCACCTCGTGGCCGAGCCGGCTTGTTTTTAAAGGTTGAGTTTGCAGTAAATCCTGCAGCAGCGACAGTGTTCAGAGTGCAGTCGATGTTTGGAGGGTGGTGGCTGATGGGAGGCAGCACTGCTGTAAAAGGGTTAGATTGTGTGTCGTTTTTATTTCCACCTCCTGGTGCAGCAAGAGATCAGCATTACAGAGTTTATCTCACAGGAAGGAAACAGAATGGGTTGTTTTCTTTACATGTAAAACACATGAAACAGATTTTCTGTCTCGGAGATGTTGTGTTTTTCCTCCGAGTGTCTGTTAGGATTCAGGCCACAGCGTCTGGTCTCCTCCACACTCTGTATTCAGCACCATCACCTCCATCAGCACACAGCCGGGGATCAGAGCTCAACGCCAGCAGCCTCCACACTATTACTGTAATTGCACGGCCCCATAGAGGGAGGAGGGCCGAGGCTGGGGGCCCTCGGGCTCCGGCTTTATGATCCCTCTGTCCGTCCAGCAGATCCAACTCTCCGTCCAACAACATGTCTTATATAAGACGGAACATGATAGATGTTGAAAGAGGCACTTTAAGACCTGCATGGAGACACAAAAAGAGTTAATTTCTCTGTTATTATTTTGTTCTGTGAGCGCGAAGAAAGAATAATCTTTGTTCCTGATAGAAACAGTTCAGTTTCAGAGACACAAGTTAGGATGATTAGAGAAAAACTCACAGGGTTTGATCAGTATGTATATATCTTTAATGTGGCTGCAGCCTGTAGAGCAGGATGAGTCCTGAAACCCAGACATGAGTTTGCATTTCTGCTCTTCTGGTTCCTAGTCTCCGAGTCAGTGGGTTTCTGAACGCCTGAATAACGTCTGTGGTGAACACAAGCTTAGGAGATTTTAAAGATTTCTTCTAGGACATAAAACACATCAGTGAAGAAACTTTTTCGTGTCTTTGAGAAAAGCGTCTGCTAACCAGTGGCTAAATGAGGCTGCAGAGGTTGTCGGGGACGTTAAACTCGATTAAACTGCTAAACTTAACTGACTCAAACTTTCCAACTTGTAGATTTATCGTTTTTTGTATCAGAGGTTGGAAGCTTGTTTATAGTCCAACGGTAGCTGTTTACTAAAAATCATAAAAGTGGAGTTCATGTGTGAAGACATTTGAGTACCATAAACTTCTGTTTGACACTGAGTTTATTTCTCTGCAATAATCCCAAATCCAAAGGAAGAATCCCACCGGGGGATGGAGGTGTTGCTTTGTAGTGGATTGTATGGGAGGTTTTCTATAGAAAAAGGCAACGACTGTTAAAATAACACTATTAACGGGGACCAGGATCAGTTAACAGTGTAATAAAGTGATAAAGTCACATGACTTTTAGTTACTCTTTAAGACTGTAAGAGTTCACTGATCCCAGAGGGGATCAGGCGTTGCAGCAGCGCAGAGAACCATCAAATGAATAAAAAACACAAATAAATTAGGGAGTTGACATAAAAAAAAGCTTTATACATATGAGAACATATATAATATTTGTGGAACAGAAGTCCAGTTGTGCGACTCCAGCTGCCATGATGTCCGAACTATATATAAAATAAGTAAAATACATAAAATACATAAAAAATCTACTAAAGTTTGATATATATCATCAGTAAAGGTAATGTACATACAGTGTACAGTCATATGTAATAGAAGTTGAAAACATACTGTCACATAGTTTGGTATATTTAAATAGTCGAGGAGGTTCAGGGAGTTCAGGAGTTTTGGCGAGTCACGTCGCTCCTCGGAGGCCTCTGATTGGCTGATCCCTCGGGGGTGTAACATTGCTTTGTGTCGTCCTCGGGATGCAGAACAGGTCTGAGGCTCCGACACAAACGCAGACGTTTGCTGCGATAACGCTGCTGTGTTTCATCAATGTGTCACTGTGGAGAAGCCCAGCCGCCCCCCCCAGTCGTCATCCGGGCTGAGTCGCTCTCTGTCTTCACCCTCCGGAGGTGAGCGGGTCAGGCAGTGGGATTGTCTCCAGGCTCTTTACGGCTGTATTGTTCAGAGGGAGTGGACACTCTTCACCCAGCTGCCTGCACAAGGCAAGAAAGACAAAAAAGACCCTCGCAGGCCTCCATCAATCCAGAGTCACAAAGGCTCGGCCAATCAGGGCTGGTGTTGGACTGAGCGGAGGGGGAGGGGGGGGGGGGGGGAACAGGTCCCTCAGACCACCTGGCCACTAATTTAGGGATCAATAATGAGGTGTAATGGGTTTGCTGCGCTGCATGAGTGCACACATTATAGCTGCATTGTTTCAGCTTTTCAGTGAACTCTGAGAGCCGACACACACTCACACACACACACACACACACACTCACTCACACACACACACACACACACACACTCACTCACTCACACACACACACACACACACACACACACACACACACACACACACACACACTCACTCACACACACACACACACACACACACACGGGCCAATATGATCTGGTTTTACAAATTTAAACTCAAGAATTTCTATTATATCTTTATAAGAGGTAACGTTTCGGTCCTCTTTGTTAACAGAGTTTCTCATAAAAATGTAAAAAGATTTGAGGGGATTTGGTTGAAAGTTGCTCCATAAGTCAAATGTAAGTGATTTGTTTTTGGCGCGGATGCAGAAATTTTTGTTTTTTGTTTTTGAGAAGAGAATCAAATTTATGAAGAACATCTCCTGAAACTATACAGAAAATGAAAGTTGCTTCTTTTAAATAAATTACTGTAAAAATCAACTGCTTCTAATGAACTCAAACTGACATTTTATTGATTCGTTACTTCTGCTTAAATAATATAAAACAATATTCACACTGTCAAAGATATAAATATATAAGTAAGGATACAAATAAACCAAACCAAATGATAAAACAAAGGTTTTAGTTGTTTTTAAATGTCCTACAGGACTTTAAGGAAGGTGACATTCAGGCTGAATGAGAAAACCTCTTTATATGTTTGGAAATGGGTGTAATGGACCTGCAGAAACACTCCTGTTTATTTTGAGAAACTCGATGAGATGGGAGGAGAAGTTTGCTGTTAAACCCCTGACCAGTGATTGGAGCTGCAGTTCAGTTTAGCGCCCGTCAGCTTGAAGCAGAGGAACAAAGCGAGGCTACGAGGAGGCAGAACGTGTTTGAAAGTCTGCTGCTTTAACTCCGATCCTGCCTCTCTCTCACGGTTCTCCATCTCGCCGCCTTCCAAAGACATCTTTATCCTCTTTAAACGGCAGCCAAGGTCATCTCGGCCATCCGCCTCCGAGTCTCGTCAAAGCTGGAGGAAGGTAGATGGCCCCTTCAGGGGTCGGCGTTCCCACTCAGAGCCGTGAGTGACGAACAGTGAAATAAAGCAGGAATACATTGAGTGCATAATGTCCTGTGGTGCAGGCACAATGAGGAGGGTTTTATCTGCTGCTGAGAGGAAGAGAAACCTGAATACACATGAATATTTTCACTGTTCCTGTGACTGTAGTTCAGTCTCTTCTGTTGATTTCGCTCCACATAGTTCAGGCAGAATGTAGATGAAATGCAGAGGAACCTCAAAGCTGTATTTCAACTATAGTATTTTAATTCTGGGACATTTCCTCCAATATATATAAGGGGAAATAAATAACAAAATTAGGAGTCTTTAGAAAATATCTTTATGTACAAAAAGGTCCATTTTCATTGGAGGAGGTTCCAGGAGTCCTTGGGTAGGTTCTAAAGGTCATGGAGGAGGTTTTAGAGGTCTTTGACAACATCTAGGAGTCCGTCTGGAGGTCTGGAGAAAGTTTTCTGGTCATTGAGGAGGTTTAAAGGGACTTTCTGGGTGTTTCAGACCACTAAAAAAAGATTTCAGCGGTCCTGGACAAAGTTCCAGGGGCCATGGAGGAGGTTCTGTGGGTTCTTCATAAGGTTCCAGGAGTACTGAACAGGTTTTATTGATTATGGAGGATGTATGAGATCCTGGAGGAAGTTCCAGGGGTCTGGGAGAAAGCTATAGTGGTCCTTGAGGAGGTTATCGTGGTCCTTCTGAATGTTTGACGAGTTCTTGGGATCCTGTAAAAGAGTTCCAAGGGGTCCTGGAGGTTGTTCCAGGCGTTATGGTCCTTGAGCAGCTTCGATTGGTCGTAGAGGAGGTTCTAATAAAGTTCCAGTGATCATGAGAGATGTTCTAGCAGTCCTGGAGAAAGCTGTCGTGGTCCTTGAGGGGGTTCTAATGGTCTGGAGGCTTCAGGCATCTTTGAGCGTGTTTCAGTGTTTTTCAGGATTTCATGTATGTTCTGCTGTCAGGTTCTGTTGTGACGTTCTGTTGTCAGGTTCTAGTTTCCAGCTGCTTTTGTTTCCTGATAATCTCTCTTGAATCAGGTGATATACCTGATATATATACTGACGGATCTTTTCTTTAGTTTGCTAGAAAGGTTTGTTGTGACTTTTCACTAATTAATTCTAGTAAAACTGAGCGAATGAGAAGGAACAGATGATATTTATTTAATTTATTCCAGATTACAAGAAATGTTAAATTGTTGCATTTATTCAATGAAGCATGTCAGGTTTATTTCAAAGACCTGCAAAACTCACCACAACTTTTATTTTCTGTATAGTTTAGCTTTTTTGGAGAAATGAAAGTAAATTAGAGGCCATTTAATGTAAGGAGCTCATGTACCACAAACTGCTGTTAGGGAAATTATTAGGAAACAAAGAGAAACTATATTTTTCCCATGTTTTCATATATATTATATATATTTGAAGTTGATGTCTCTTATGCAGTGCAGCACAGTTTCAGCTCATTTTCACGAGTTTCCAGCTATAAATGTATAAAAAAAATCTATTTTCAGTGTCAATAATAAGAAAATGTGAGTAAATATGAGTCCTTTAAGAGCGTAAAATGAGTTAAATAACTTTATTGCATTAACAGGGCCATTACCGGACTCCAAGTCTTTATAAATGTAGATTTCTGGAGCCTCGGTGCATTATGTGATTTCATAAAGTTCCCTTTTTAAACCCGAGTAGTGTGAAGGAGGACGAGGCCTGACTGTAACTCAATGAAAGGACTCAGAGGATATAAAGAGGGTTGTTTACCCGTCGCTGCGTGTGCACACAGCGTCGCCTCATTATCTCTCACAGCTCCGAGCATGAATGAAATGAAAAGCTTCCTCATGGTGAAGATGGAGAGGCGGCGTGGCCTCGGGCGGCGCCCTCTGCTGGCTGCTGCAGCAACAACAGAGAGGAGTGATGTCTGCAGAGCTGTTGGATCACTATAAACACAGGCAGAATGGGTGTGTATACGACTCCGTCATCCATCATGTGACCAGAAGACAGCCTTTACACCGTTACAACTAATGGAAATATTGGACATTTGGTATCTTTTGTAACTTTGGGATCTCCACCAGAATTTACACCAAAATATCTGGTAGTGAGAACCATGTTGAGTTTTTATCTTGGTTGATTAACCATATCTATATTTTCAGTTGAACAAATGTGTCAGTATTTATGTCGAGTCTTTAAAGGAGGCAGGTGAAATTCATATGAAAAATTCAATAATGCTAAATATTATGTGAAGATCAGTTTAAACAGATGAACTTTTAAAGTAAAAAAATGAGATTATTTTTGGTTAAATTGTAGTTGAAACTAAAAAACTAGAGCCTTTTATGTATTACTCAGCAGAGTTTCCCAAACCTGGGGTTGGGACCCCGCATGGGGACTGCAAGGACCATTTAAAATCACATTTACTTTGAGAGCTCAGCACTTTGAGCGTGTAGCTGGTGTTTCTGCCACTCCAGAGTCGTGCTAACATCCGCACTTCGAATGACATCATCATATTACAAGAAAAAGTTTTGGGATGATCCCAAAATAATGTGCTTGTGAGTCAGAATAACACACGAAAGACTTTTTATTTTGAAATGTTAGTGAAACATCAGCAACAACAAAGTCGGGGTTTTTAGCTGTAAACTGTGAAAAGGTGCCACCTGGTGGTCAGAATGAATCACGACATGTTCGGTAAACGTAGGAAAATATGAAATGATCCAAAATAGAAAAAGTTTTGATTGTAAACGTTGGTGATCTTGAATTTGAGCCGGATTCTTGTCTCTATTTTTCTCTCTGCTGCTGACAAACAGAAAAGACTCACAGATGAAACATGTCGTGGTGTTTTGTCCTCGACTGCTGCGTGTGCACTTCCTCCTCCTCCTCCTCCTCTTCCTCCTGTTATGACAGGACGAATGATGGCAGACTCAGAGCCTCAGCACACCTTCAAGTTTATATCCACTTTTCTCTATAATCCCTCGATCTCCTCCTCTCTGTCACCACCTCGACTTTCTTCTTATCCTCAAAGTCAACTGACACAGTTTCTTCAAAATAGATTTTTTCTTTCAGTAAACATCCAATTTCTGAGAATACTGTTTTCTAAAAAGTGTGACGTTAGATGCTGAGTAGATTCAAAGTCTTCTTCCCAGTGTGACTGACTATGATGGGATGAGACGGTTAACTGGATGAATTAATAGCTTTAATGCTGCTGTTCCCTCAGCTTATTGCCACTCTTCTAATCTGGTTTCAGGTTATTTTCAGCTGCCTGATACATTCACTTTTCTGAACCTCCACTGGAAATAAAGGAAAGCATTGCAGTGCTATTTGTTTATTAAGGGAACAAACCAACATTTGGGGAATGTTCTTGTTCTACTACTTGGTTTCATCTCTGTGCAGAAATGCTTTCAGATGCTCCGAAAATAAGAATTCATGAGGTGAATCGTCAGTATCTAAAGATCGACCAGATCCAAAAGGCACCTGAAGTGTGTCAGACCAGATTAGACTGACTATTTGTACCAGACTCAACTGGTGTCCCAGGTCTGGTCCTAGTACTTGGAACCAAGTGGACTCATGAAGACCTCTACTGGGAGGCACTAAGTCGAGCTCCCATCCGTCGTTGATGTTACATACTTCGTACTGAATTTAATGGACGCACCGCCGACCTGTCGGACAAAATCAGGTTTCTCTGTTACTTTACGTCCAAGATGTTTCTTCCAGCACCTGTCTGGGTCCAGGTCCCCGGGGTGTCAGGTCCCCCACCTGTCCTTTGGATCCTGACACCTTCCCAGGCCAGATGGGATGTGAGGTCCACATCTCTGCTGAACAACATCCCAAAATACTTCATCTCATGGGGCAACAACTCCTAGTCAGCCATTTCTCTTTCACCTTGGAAGTCGCCAAGAAGTCTTGATGCAGATTCAGGGCTGTTAGTGGGTAAGCTTAGCTTTAGCTTAGCACAAAGACTGGAAGCAGGGGGAAACTGCTAGCCTCACTCTGAACACGTCCTCCTTCCAGTACGAGTCTCAGAGAAAAAGGTTTATAGCTTCCACATGTGTTCACTCATTTTCTGTACAACTTGTTCACTGCACAGCGTTCAGATCTTCATCATCACAGCAGGGTTGTGAGACGGGGGGGCTGGGATGTGGGGGGGATGTGGGGGGGTGAAGGATGGAGGAGGGTTGTCAGTGTTTGCTGCAGAGCTGTCATCGGTCTGGGAGATGGTATTGACTCTGTTATTTAGAGAAAAGGGGAAAGAAACTAAACAAAAATTCATTAAAAAACACAGGAAATCACTGGTCCAAGGTTGTGTTCACTGCTCACGCTGGAGAGGAGGAGGAGGAGGAGGAGGAGGCCCCCTAAAGAGAAGGTGCTTAGGTTTGGAGAAAAGAGGAAGCAATTACGAAAATGAAAGCCCTTGCACTGCAAGAATTTTCATCTCGGCAGTTGCCATGGGAACAGGCCTCGGCCGCCTCCTCCCCCCTCCTCGCCGAGCCGCTCTGCAGCACAATACAATGGAACGAAGGGATTTTCACAGAAGAAGAAAGGAGGGGAGGGGAGAGCTGCTCCAGAGGGGGGAGGAGGAGGAGAAAACTTTCCTCTGATTTCTTTTTTCTGTCAGAAACGAGCAGCTGAGAGGAAATATGGAGATTATGAACAGCGACGGTTCATTTACTGACCAGGGTTAGTTCAGTCTGACGGGAAGTGGCAGCCAATCAGATCCATCGTGATGATGACAGTGAAGCCTCTGACGATCCTTTGTGCTTTCACAAGACAAGCTCACCTTTTATCCACCAAGTTTCCACAGTAACGGATCTCAGCTGCCTGCTTTAAGAACTTCCAGAGAGATTAATTCAAGTGATTGTGAGACAGAAACTCACCTCAACTTTGTTTCAGTTTGTCTTTAAACACGACCGTTAATTAAAGTTCATCACAGCGGAGAGACGAAGAACTAAAGGAAGGAGAAGAAGAAGTCAAACACAGGAGCAGCTTAGCTCAAAGGCTGAGGACACTTTAACCAGCAGCCATACAAGGACAATATGACGCAGGAGTTACTGAGAGAGCCCTGTCCACGTCCTCCAGCTCAGTTCAACTTTATTTAACCCTGCAGCTCGACATCCAGGCCCCAAAACACACCAACAAAAAAAACACCCACACATCCCAGAGCTGAAACCAATCAGAGGCGAAGAGCTTAAAAACAATGTGTGGAAACGAGAACAAACCAGTGAGTGGAAGCCAGTCTGATCAGTATTTTGGTCACTTTCTGTGCTGCCGTTTGTCCTCTACACTTCGCCGTAGTTTATGTGTCGGTCAGCCGTTAACGTCAGCGCCGGTTTGACCTTGAGTGAAGCTGCAGTCGATGTCAGCTGATCTACAGCCCAAACCTCCGCGCAGGAAATATCACCACGTAGGAAACATCCCGCCTGAACACAGACACCTTCCTCAGACGCTGCAGGTCGGACAGAACAAGCTGCTGCAACTAAAACTCCTCGACAGTTTGGACTTTATTTTAAAAACAACATCTGTAGAGACGGAAAAGGCCGCAGAACGTTCTCCGAAGTACATTTACTCAAGTACACATCTGAGGTTCTTTCTACTTCTACTCCACTACAGTTATTACTACAAAACATGACGAGTTTCTTAAACCTGATGTTTTGTTCTAAGTTAAATTCCAACAGTTTATAGTCCAGCTGAAAGCATCAGTCCATTAATCAATCAATCGATTGACAGAAAGTAATTTTCCCTGTAAAATCACTTCCTGGCTGCAGCTTCTCAGATGTGAAGATTTGCTGCTTTTCCTTTGAATGATTTGAATCATGTGAATGTGTTTTAATAATGTTGAGCTTTGGACTGTTGGTTGGACACAACAAGCATTGTGAAGGTGTCACTTTGGGCTCTGGCTCATCGTGACGCCATTTCTCACTATTTTCACTATTTTTCCAAAGCAAACGATCAATGGATCAATGGAGAAAATAATCAGCAGATGGATCCAGAATGAAAATAATCATTAGTGAATACAGAGTATTTACCGTGTGTATCAGTACTTTTACTGCAGTAAAGGATCTGAATACTTCTTCCACCTCTGGTTAACCAGTTGTTTATTTGAGCTTTATTTGACTAAAACAAAGGAAAACCTTTCTTCAGTCTTTAGATGATTTAGTTTCTCTAAACTAAAACACATTTTCTCTGTGATATGAATTCACTCACTAACGCTGCATTTGTACTAGAGGCAGTTTTTTTTTTTTTTTACCATGTTTTCTTCTTTTTTTCTTCTCTTCATGGTAATGTGGATTTCCCAGCATGCAGCTGGGGTCAGGTGCACAGTGAGTGGTGTAGTGGGGGCTCTCCTGGTGGTCACTGGTGGTTACTACAACAACAACTCAAAAACACAAATATACAAAAAGTGATTTTCTTCTTTGGTATATTGTTGGTTTATGATGGCGTGTAAACTGGCTTGTGACTGGCTGGCTCCATGTTTGAGGCTCCTTCTGATGGACACAATGCAATGCACAAAACAAAAATGGCTGCAGGATGTAGTGAGATAACAGAAAGATTTCAGGACACTTTGTGGAGTTTAATACGCAGTGATGGTCGATTCATCACTTACTGATCAACAGTGCCACATTTAGTAAACTAAATATCTGAATATTTCTGTTTTTAGAAACATAATCAATCTGTTAACAGCAGATTGATGAAGAACATTGCTGCAGTATTTCCTGTTGGTACATTGTGATGGTGTCTTGTTGTGGGTTTTGCCGTGAGCAGTGCGGCGTTGGGACTCAGCGTCTGAATGAACGTATGAACCTGTTTCCTGGTCTTAAGTGTTGCATTTGTGTGCGTTTCAGATGCTGGGAACTCTCACTGCTGTGCCCATCAAGGTGCCTCAAGTCAGCTCCCTGCACCGGCTGGCAGGACAAGCAGCCACTGTGCTACCTCAGGTAACACGTCTACACGTCTGTAACACTCATCACACTCCAGAAAACAGACAACTTTTCTCTTTACTGCTGGTGAGCTGAAACTTTAAATCAGACTCGAACATGAGAAACAGCAGTTTGGTCCTTTAGAGGAGATCCTGCGTGCAGACGGCCAGCAGGGGGCAGCACAAACCACAAGAACCTGAAGCCAACAGAGAGGATCCTGAATCCTGGACTCAGAGGTCGGACTCCTCAGGGGAAGACTTTAATAAAACACGTTAACAGCTTTCTTCCTCCTTGTGGTCTTCCTCAGGTCAGGCCAAAGACCCAGATCCCCGACAGCCTCCCCCACAGTCCCTGTCAGGAGCTGCAGCCCCTCAGCCTGCAGAGGGCCACCGCGGTGGTCAGTCCCAAGAGCCAGGGCCCCACCCTGCCCACCGCCAACAGCACCTTCAGCCCCGACCACCAGCCCAACGGCCAGAGCGACGCCTCGCAGCCGCCGCCGGCCCCGCCACGTGGCCCTTCCGGGGGCCCCGACTCCGCCGGCCCCGCCCAGCATGCCTCCGCGGGACCCGGCGTCGCATACGCCATCATCGCCGCCTCCCCTGCCACCGGCAACGGGGTGTCGGCCATCAGCGAGGCCGTCAAGGTGCAGCCACTGTTCTTCAGCACTGACCACAAGGCTACATTCAACACTAATACAACTATATCATATTTATTATAAGAAGATAATATATTATAATAGTATTATAATATATATAATATAATGACGTGACGTTGAAGTAGAGAAACTAATGAAATGTATTAAATGACACGTCCTGTGTGTTACCAGGTGATAATAATCCAGCCGCAGGCCCCCAGCAGCACCGAGGGCTCCCCGGGGGTCCAGGCTGACGTCCCGTCACAGGAGGCCCCGCCCGCCCCGAAGTCCCCGTCACAGAAGAAGGACGAGGACCCCGAGGTGAGAAGATCCAACTACAGCACAAGAATGACTCGAAGGGAACAAATAATTCCAAATGTGGCGATAGAAAACATGAATCCCAACGCTTTTAGAGCTTTTGACCACATCTCATGGTCATCTTCAGGTCTGATCACCTGACCCAAGAGTCCGACCATGTCTGTCTCAAAGATGGTCAGAGAGTCACTGATGAAGACCTGAGACGTGACTGGAAGCTCTGTGAACGTTAAAAATCTAATTTCCTGATCAACGTCTTTTGTTTTTGGCAAGTTTACGTCAGAAAACAAGACTGAAACAATCCCATGATGCACTCTGATTCAGACGTCGAGTTCCTGATGAAAGCAGCAGATCATCAGTCGTATTTCTTCCTCCTCGTTAACGTCTTCTCTCTCTACAGAAAATCGCCTTCATGGTCGCCCTCGGCCTCGTCACCACAGAACACCTGGAAGGTGAGTTCACCCACTTCCTGTTCAGGAGATTCTGCAGCAAGAGATCTGATGACTCGGTTCGTCTGTGAAATGTTCCTAAAGGGCCAATTTTATTCAGATCAAGAGGACAAAACAGTCAGTTATTAGTTTTTGTTTTTTTAACTGAAGTTAATAATCCAGGTTGTGATTTGAATATTTCACAATGTGTAGAAATAATTTAACATCAGAGTCTGGACTTTTTAACGACTAACGACTAATATAACTGATGGTGAAACATAAAAGTAAAGTTTAACTGTGTCAAATGGAAACTATGGCCGCTGAGTTAGAGTCGGCCACTCGTCAGATTGGCTGCTGACACTCTGTATAAGCTCTGAGATAATGATGATCGATAGAAGAGTGAAACGTTTCTGCGACCTGAAGATGTTTGACAGAAACGTGTTTTTTGTCTGAACAGAAATCCAGACGAAGAGACAGGAGAGGAAGAGACGAAGCACAGCCAACCCGGCCTACAGCGGCCTGTTCGAACCCGAGGTCAGCAAACTGCTGCTGTTGTGTCCCAGTTAAAGGTGCAGTCAGCGATTCTACAAACTGTCGAAGTCAGTAGTGATGATAACATAGTGAGCTGCTCCTCGGCCCAGGAGTATTTGGCTTCTTCATCTTTTTAAATATTGAGGCCGATCGTCCCTCCGGCTACAGAACTACACTAAACAAACTTCCTCTTATTGAGGTTTACCTTCCTGTCGGGCCGCAGGCGCTCTGGATTCGGCCATGTTTCTCTTTCGGTCAGCTCCTTCTGAAGAGGAACTGTTTGGCTGTTTGAGAATCGACGACTGCACCTTTAAAGCATCAAATCAAACTAAATCCAACCCAACATACAAACGAGGAACAAAGCTTCGTGGCTGTAATCAGGACTTCATCTTGATCGCTCTCCTCTTGTTTGTTTGCAGCGTAAACGTCTGGCGTCACATTACCTGAACAGCTCGCTCTTCCTGTCAGCACGAGGTAACGCACACCTGAACATCACATCCTTTCCTCAGATTTACTGGTTTTGCAGCGTTTCTGCTCCCTGTGTTGAGTTTTTGAATTGATGATGTGAAGTGTTTGGTGCTAACAAGCTGCTTCGTCCCGCCTCACCTGTGTGTCTGCTGCCACTAACTCTGCTCTGCTTCCATTTACACGCCAGACTCTGAGGATTACTGCTGGAAGGTAGGTCACATGACTGATGATGTCACGCCTGGTGTGTGTGTGTGTGTGTGTGTGTGTGTGTGCAGGATTGTTCTGGTTTCTAACCTGCAGGTTCGAACCCAACAAGGTCACCAGATGAGAAATCTGAGGGGTTAAAAGACATTAAAGGGACAGTTTAAGGTCTTAAAATGAATTTCAACCTGCAGGAAGCCTAAACTGCTTTTTAAAAGTCTAATTTGTATCTTCTCAGTGCAGCTGCAGGGACATTTTTAATCTAACGTGCCCAAAACCTGTTAAAAAATGTAATACTATTTGTTGCAGTTACACAAACACAACATCTCTCCAATCTGACTGAAGAACACACACACACACACACACACACACACCGTAATAATGTAAACTCTACACTATTACACAGCTCTACACAGCTAATGAATAACGTTGCTCCACGCAGAATAAGTCAGAACAGAAGCCCCTTATTCTGTTACCCCCACATGGGGCAAACATGAGCAGAAATAATGAATTTATTCCAACCAGAGAAACGATCAGAATAAGTGTTTACGTGGTTATTAGGTGCTAATATTGCCAATTATTTATTCGTGGAATATTAGGCTTCTCATTTCACTGCTGCTGATCAACAGCTTTCATGTTCCTGTCATAAAGTCATTTATCTCTTTACTGAAGCACGAGGAGGGAGACAAACGTTAAACTCTAGTCGTATCTTCAGGACCGCTGACCTTGAACAGACTAACCTGTGCTGTCTGTGCTGTAACAGGAGGACTTGGAGCATGACGACCACTGTGCCGTCTGTAAGGAGGACGGCGAGCTGCAGCCCTGCCACAACTGCCCCAGAGCCTTCCACCCCGACTGCCTCCACCCGCCGCTCAAAACCCCCCCCAGAGGACCCTGGTACTGCCCCAAGTGTCAGAAGAAGGTATGAACTCCCGTAGGACCGGGTCTCTGAAGAGCTTAGACTCTGTGTAAATATGAAGTCAGTTAGCCTGGCTCTGTCTAAAGGTAACAAACCTCCAGCCACAGTTTCTGAACAGTTATTATCGATCAGCCTCTATTTGTTTCTGGTACATTTCTGATCGTTATCAGCTGATGTCATTGGTTGTCAATAGTTTGGACATTAACTGCTGAAGCTACCATTAGAGTTGAGGTCTAAGAAAAGCTTTGAGACAGACAGTGAAACATGGAGGATGGTGGAGAGACGAGAACACAGAGTGAAATATATTTTATATATATTATATATAAATATGTTCTACATGAGCTGTTGTCTCTGGTCTGCAGGTCCTGAACAAAGAGAACATGTCGTGGCCACAGAACTTTGTTCAGTCCTACGTTACACACAAGACGGGTAAGAACCAGTTGACTTCTTCATAAAGAGTGTGTTACCCTGTTGTTCAGACAGGTACTGATGAGGTGTGTGTGTGTGTGTGTGTGTGTGTGTGTGTGTGTGAGCAGTCAGGCAGGAGGAGAAGCGACGGCTGCTGAGACGAAACAACGAGCTGAAGAAGGAGTGCTCTCACCTGGAAGAACAAGACAAGAAGCTCAACGATACGCTCAAAGTAAAAACATCCTCACAGTCCTGATCCACTCACACTCATATATGAATATATAAACACTCATATTCTGAATCTGATCCACGTGTAAACAGCAGATTCTGTTTGGATATCCTGAATCAGGCCTTATTCCTAATGTAGCATATTCCCATTAAGACCTATGTGATGTGCAGATATTCAGGTTTCAGCAGCGTTCTTTGGATGTAATGTAAACAGCACATTCAGAATCTGCCTCTCGCCTGTTCACGCTCAGCTCTGTGCGTCAGAAACAAACCAACCAGCCGACAGTTTTCCAGGCTGGAAGAGAGATGCTGCCCTAAAGAAAAACCACATTCCTGGTGGGAAGGAGAAACACTGACTGTTAAACACTCAGAGAGACTCTGACATCAGCAGGGTCTGACGTCATGGGGGGTTTACGCTAGATGCAGTATGAACAACTGCTTGTAATCAAAATGTTGAACTACTCCTTTAATTCTACTCCCCGCAGCAGCTGTTCAGTGTTTCGTCATCAGTCTTTCTTCATCCTAATCTAAACTTGTAGGAGCAAACTGACCAATCACAGCTCTCGGTGTCACATGATGTGGTGTCATGTGGCAGCGACGTGTTGAACTATAAATCTAAGGCAGCTACACAGATACCACATGGAGACACCGAGAGCCGTGATTGGTCGGCTCGAGTTAACCAATGACGTCACCGTTAATGGGAGCGGCTGATTGGTTGGCGTTGGCGGGAAGTTGACTGTTGTGCTTCCTGTGTGCCTGCAGCAGTGCGTGGACCTGAGGGAGCGACTGTTGGGGCAGCAGAGAGACACTCAGGCTTCGCTGGAGCGCCTCAAAGCCCTCATCCGGCTGATCCAGCGCGACCAGCTCATCCAGGTCACCATGACGACCACCGCCACCATCGCCGCCGCCTCCCTGCTCTCCCAGTCCTGGATCAAACCCACCAGCGCCGCCGCCGCCGCCGCCACCGCCACCGCCCCGGGCCCCTCGGCCACGCCCCTGCAGAAGAGCCACGCCCACAGCCAGGATGACGCCAACAACTAGCCCCCCCCCCCCCACCGCGGTGATTTCTTTTCGTCTGAATATCTAACCATCTTTTCTCCGAGAGCTGAAAAAAGCCACAAAAAACTGAGAAAAAAGAGCCTCTATCCTCCACTCGATTCAAGTATTTTTTAAAACCCAACACCTACAGTGCTTACGAGATTTCTTTTTTTTTAAGTTATTTTCTATTTATTAATGTTCTTGGCCTTAATGTATTTATTACAAAAAGTTAGATTACCGCGCTGCCGCAGGAACACGACGGCGGCCCAAAAGATATTTCCCTTTTTTAAACAGGTATAATAATTGTTCTGCGTAGTGAGAGAGAACAGTAGAGTTAGTCGTAGAAAACAAAGGATCGACGGGAGCGAGAGACTGTACATTGATATATCTGAGTAGATGTTTGTTCTCATTCTCCTATGAACAATGTTTTTGCCATAATAATTCAGGAAAATGTTTTCATCGTGTATGTGAACGCATACGAGCCTTCAAACAAAAACAGAGAATAACTTTTTTTCAGTATTAATAGAGTTAAAGTCAAAGAAAAAAGTATTTAAGATTAAACTACAGAAATTAGCATTTCTAGTGGAGATTTTAGTATTTTCATGCTGATGCCTGTTGATAAATGTAAGTTTGGAGTATTCAAGGGGATCACTGTACATATGTTGTATTATTATCATCATCATCATCATCATCATCGCAGGTTTTTTTGTTATTCAAACTTTACTGAAGTCACACGTCCGAGGCCGAGGTGAGTCCCTGCTCCGGTTTGTTTTCTGCTCGACAGCAACACAAGAATACCACAAACGTTCAGCTTTCAGGAAGCTGCAGAAACAAAAACGGGACCTGAACTCTGAAACATCACATGACCTCTGCCGGAGGAAGACGCTTTCCTCAGGCGGGTGTCAGAGTGACGTCTGCACCACGCTGACACGTAAAGACAAAACTTCAATCCAGTCGTTTTTGTTTCTGCATCTCAGCAGAAGGACGAGCGGTCACTAATATTCTTGGTTGAGTTGTCGTCGCGGTTGAACAGAAAAGGGGCCGAAGCGTTTGTCCCGTCGCTGCGTGATGCATCGTTCAGTCCCTTTTCCCCTTTAACCAGTATAGAAAATATGCCAAAAACTTGTTTCTTTGTTTTTGTACTGGGATCATCTATCAATAATGTCTATAATGCTTTTTTTTCTCCCTGCCTATTTTATATTTTTTGCTTCGGAGCTTTTTTTACTCGTGTTTTATGAACGTGTTAACGGTGACGAGCCTGTTAATCTGACAGATGAACACTGCCTCAAGTACAAATCGTTTCAAATCCAGGGTTTTCGTCTTTGTTTCGTCATTTTGTAGACACCAGTCAATCAGAAACGGGACAGCTCCGTCAAACTGCAACAACACTCTTTGACTGTCGGTGGACGCGGCGGACAGAGACGCCGTCCTCCTGGTTTTCTGTCGTTCCCAAAAACACGTGTTGAGACTCGGACCAGGACGCCGCCCTCTCGTCCCATCGGCCCACCCGTCTCACTAGTCTTCCTGCTGGTCCAGAAAGGTTCAGTTTAAGTGTTAAAACCATAGATTTAGTCCATTTTTTATTTCACTTGGTCATACTGTACTCACCACACGGTCGAGGCGCAGCTCTCTGCTGCCTGTTGATGCACAAACATGAACAAATGGTTTCAAGAATTCACAGAAAAAAATGCCTTTTATCAAAAGAAAAAGGGAATTTGTGACGTCACAAAGAAAAAGAGGTGGTTTTATTTAATTTGAATCATATCCAGGTCACCTGTGTTTGGTCTCCGAAGTATCCAAGATACTGAAAAGATCTCGACTGTCTGAGAAGTTTCATCTGTACGGCACAAAACCTAAAGTATACCGGTGCATCCGTGGCTTCAGTGGCAGCGAACAGAACAAACAAAAGGAGGATGAACGACGAGCGTAAAGGCATCAAAACCGTTATTGATTAAAAACCTGAAAAAGAAACGCTGAAGGCCTCAGAGTTAGTTCTCTCAACGCCTCGAGTCGTACGAACACGATCGCGGCTGTCGGACGGTCCGGGGTCTCGGCACTTGGTCTGCAGCAGACTGAGGCCTCGAGTCCCTCTTCGTCCAGATCGTTTTCTCTTAGCTGTCAAACAAGAAAAAGATCCAAACCTTAAAAAATAAACAAACACACACCAGATTAGAAGGTGGAGGTAAAGTTCAGGTCGGTGCTTTGCTCTGACTTGATGATCTTCAGTCACGTTCAAGTAGAAAAAGTTTTGGATGCAGAAGAACTCAGACCGAAGAACGTTTCTCTCACTGATGTGAACAGCTCAGCGAGCGCTGAAGTCAAATCACCACACACGTGTTTCTGTCGCTCGCAGCGAACGAACAGAAACTCGGCGTCCAATAAGTTCCCGCTGTCACTCAACACTGAGCCAAATGCACACGTTATGTTTTAGAAGAGAGAAATAATGCGCTTTAGAGTCCAGAGCCGGAGGTGTCGGGGGAGCTCCTCCTCGTCTTTCTGCTCCCTGAATACTTCAGATCCCTGAGATCTGGCAGCGGAGGCCTCAAGTGAAGGTCCCATCTGCTGATATCAGAAACATTAACCATCCGAGGAAAAGAGCAGAACCGCCAGTTTACACAACTCCATCATCACGTTCACCCCCCCCCCCCCCAAGGTTAAATTAAACATTAGAGAGTTTTCGTGCTGTTCGCAGAGGCGAACACTTCAAAACGCTGCTGTAAAAACGTTTAATGCAACAGATTTTATCCAAACGTACCGAGGTTTTTATGCAGATGATCCAAAATAACTGACTTACCTGAGCACAGAGGAAGCCCCCCCCCCCCCCCGGCTCCGAGTCTGGACCGTGAACAGCAGATATGCATTAACATTGTACCTAACTTGCCTTTACGAGTGAATAAAATCATGATCAGAGCGGCGGAGCAGCGTCTCCCAGAGAATGTACCGTGTGATGCATATCGAGTCCTCGCCTGAGAGCTGCAGGACCGACGAGACGAAACCATATCAGCGCTGCGTTAATCCCCCCCCACCCAAACCTCTTCATCCGTTTCTAGAAATCTTCTCCGGGAGAAACTGTGCAGTGCTTAAACAGATCTATTTTAATACACGACACAACATTTGAACAAATGAGAAAAAAAGTTAGAACATTTTTATATTCTTTTATCAAGGAGCAAAAAAAAAAAAAGAAGAAACAGAACATTGGGATTTTCTATTGTTTGCCAGTTCTGCATTCTGACTTCTAGCTTACAACGTTCGATGTATTATTTTGCCATGAGGAGGAGACGACGACACGTTTAGATGGAAATGAAAATGTCTGTTGGCTGTTGAAGTAGAAGTTTTTTCTTTGTCATTAATAAGGGGACTGTCCAGTGGATAGTGTGTATAGGAAAGTGTTTGTCTTAAATATGCCAATGTAGTTTTTTCTTCTTTATGATGCATTAAAAAGTTGATTGATGGAAGTTGGTAAATGATTAAAGAGTAGTCTCACTTTTTTGTACCAAGTTCTTACGAAAAATGGAATCATTAATAAACAAAATTCAAGAACAAAAGCTTTGATTCAAGTGTCTCTTTTTCTATCTAACTCACAACTCATATTTTACACTGTAAAATGTTCTGCTCACTTTTGTCACAATTCTTGAAAAACTAAATCTTAAAGTTTAGTAAAAAAAAGTTTAAGTTAAATAAATGGTGTAACAAGACGTTCCTTCTTAACTGTAACATTCATGGTTTTAATCACATTATCTTAAAAGATTTATCTTGTTTAGTTTTTCTGATTTTATTACAATTTTAAACCGACTGAAAAATGTTTGTGATCGTTGTTTCTTCAGCAGCAGAGACGAGCACAAAGAAATATACAAAATATAAAAGTATAAAACAGCTGAACACAGTCTGCAGGTGGACAATAAGGAAACACTCACATTTATAACTGATTCAAACTGTGGAGTATATAAAGTATACAAATAATAAACACTTAGATCTGCCTACACCTACATTACAGCGCGTTAGAAACCACTGAATAAATTTGTTTATAAATGCTGAACTACATCATTATAAAATCTTTTATCATGACGCGGTTCATTTTCTAGAAACTCTTAATGGAGAAAATGTGTTTTTATCAGACAAAGTCTTTCCCAGCGGACGGATCTGAACTGTCTGCTGCAGATATCCTCACGTTTCCTACAGCGAGTGTAAAGCTGACATTAAAGTCCAGAATACTGTTCACGACGTGACGGTTCGTCCTCTGGGGAGCAGGAACGTGCTCGACAGGTTCGTGGAAATCACACTTTTAGATTTGGATGTTTCCTGTGTAGAATTTGAGATTTTGTCCAGATGAAGAAACGTCACCAAAGTCTTTAGGAATCAACTTCTGGAGACGATAAATCTCCTCAGAAACATTCACGGAAATCCAACTGGAAAAAAACAGTAAAAAAAGACGAAAAAAGGAGCGACCGTGTGCTGACCTGCAGGTTCACAGGGGGTCACCTGTTCGGGGGGTCACCTGTTCAGGGGTCACCTGTTCGGGGGGTCACCTGTTCAGGGGGTCACCTGTTCGGGGGGTCACCTGTTCAGGGGGTCACCTGTTCGGGGGGTCACCTGTTCAGGGGTCACCTGTTCGGGGGGTCACCTGTTCAGGGGGTCACCTGTGCAGGTGGGCAGCGGGAGCCGAACACGGTGTGGAAATGTTCGATGAGGATCTCGGTGAAGATGTTGATGGGGGTCAGAGCGGTCAGAGAGATGGAACCATGTCGAGGCCAAACCAGGTTCACCCCGAACACACAGGCCAGATTAGACGGACTCATCTTGTTCACGATGCTCTCCTGAGACACCTGACGAGGACCAAGAACAAGACGATTTAATGACTAAAACAAGGATTCATTAAGAAAGTAAAGAAATACACAACAAGGAAGGAAAACAGACAGTCATGTGTATTTAACTACTAAAATAAAGAAAAAGTGTCGTCTTTAGAGGTTTTTGTGACGCTGCTCATTGACTGTTTTGATTGGATTTAAGTGTTTGCGACCTTCATCAGCAGGATTACTGGTCCAACATCCCGAGAGCCAAGGAAGCCATCACATTCTGGAGCGGACTGGACTCACCAACACAATAATACAGAAACCCAGAGTCTCCGGTGATGTGAAAGGTGTCGGCGCCTCCAACACCACAGTGGAAACAGATGTGAACAGAAGACTAACGTCCTTAGAGGAGGTCTGGCCCTCAGAGGCCCCTCGACGTTTAACATCATCATTAACATCATTAATGTTTTCTTCCTGAGTTATTGATTTGTGATGTGATGGGGCTGCTGTGAGGACACCATGTGAACATCCTGCCTCCCTCTCACCCGTCTTCTCTCCGCCATCTTCATTTATTTATTTATTATTGGTGATGTAACCGTGTCGAGCTTTCTGTTGCACTACACCGATCTTGTATGATGTCGTTTCGTTAGTCTTATTGTGTCTTGTGCTGTTTTCATTTTTCATATTGTCGACTGTGAAAATGAAATGTCAGTTTTTCCATTTTCATTTGAACACGGTCACAGAGCCGTACGAGCACGTGAAAGTGAAAATTGGATTACTGCATTTTCATTTTTACTACTTAATGTTATTGTTGAATTACATTTTCAAGTTTAAATCATCATTGTAATATAGTCATAGCAGACGTACCAGGTGGAGGAAACACAGCAGGAACTTTGTCACGATGAAGTGATGTTCAGGAAGACTTTCAACGATCTGTTTGCACCTGCTGACCCTCAGACTGCTCTCCACACCTGAGGCCAGCAAACACAAGAACACAGCAGGAGAACCTTTAGCAGAACAACACACCCACAATCCATCACATAAACCTCTCCTATGTTCCTGCTGCAGGTTTCCCAAAAGACTTTAGTAACGTTCCCTGATGGAAAAACCCTCCTCCTCCTCCTCCTCCTCCTCCTCCTCCTCCTCCTCCTCCACTCACTGAGGATGTCCTGGACCTGGTTGTAGACTCTGAAGGTGAGCAGCGGTTCAGGAAGTTCTCTGAGGAACGTCTTCAGGATCACAGCAGGAACATTGACATCTCCAAACTCATCGAAGTCGACGGGCTTCCCTGAGAAGGTTCGGATCGTACAAATAATCTTTATTAACACGCCGTCAGTGGACGCCACAGGAGGAACATCTTCACAGATTTAACACAGTGTAATGCAGATAAACCTGTGCAGTTCGAGCTGAAGGTGGCGCTGCAGGAGACTTCAGTTCATTTCTTATAAACCTCAGCTGATCATTTATCTTTTGATTGTTTGTAATGTTGTATGAACATCACGTATCCATACATTAACCCGGTCACAGTTTAACCCTGTGGGCTCATTTTTCAGTCCTGCATCTCTAAACATCACATTCAGGGCTGGACGGGCAACTCAGAAACAGGTTCTGTGCAGTATAACAGTTATAATGTCATAGATTATAGTTACATTTTGTGCAAACGGTTTATTTTTGGCAAAATTGTAAATGAGTCGTGGAACAAAGTGATTCTGATGAAATATTATTTTAAGCTTAGATTTTTCTTCGGTGCACGATTAGTTCAAGGAACGGCGGAAAATTGAAAATCTGATGATAATTCCTGTCTTTACAGTTTCTGGCGAGGATGAATGGTGTCATTTTGTCTTTATTATTTAGTCAAAGTTCACGACACAAGCTGCAAACCTCTGAGACCTCTGAAGCTCACAGGGTCTGATACTTGGTGGAATATTCCTTTAAAATCAAAGCGTTCTTTCGAGGCTCTGAACGTTTTGTACGTGACGTGAAACCGATCTGAACTGGTGTGTAAATTAATTTTCAGAACAGAGCCGAGGCTGAGTCGAGGCCCGGCCCCGGTCCTGGATCAGGTCTAGCCCTCGGGATGTTTAATTCGGTTCCAGCTGGACCACGAGGACGGGTGGATGTTGGTGTCGTCGTCCCCGTTCCCCACTCACCCGTGTTGTAGCGTTTCTGAACGTCCTTGATGAGCTGAACACGAGCCGAGCGCCTGAAGATCCCCTCCGTCCTCAGACCTGACAGACATTAAAAGACGACCATCATCATCATCATCGACTGTTTCAACAATATTCTGTTTCATTTGATAGAAATTGCAGAAAAGCAGAGAATGGTCCTGGAAGCTCGTTGAAAGATGAGTAAGTTGACGTCAGAACTCACCTGTCTGCTTCAGGTAGGCGACGGTCTGAGCGAGCACCGGTGGGATTATGGCCTCCCTGTTCTTCTCCCTGATGCTGTCAAACAAACAGGTTTCATTGATCGAGTCGCCTTCAGAGCAGCTTCATGCGACGCTTTAAGGTTTCAAACGGACTCACTACTGCAGACTGACGCCGAACTGCTGTGTGGGCAGGGGGGGGCGAGGCGGGGGGGTCTTCACTGAGGGAGGGGGTCCGCCTTTCAGAGTGGCTCGTAGCTTTTCATCGTGTCTGTGAGAGACGACACAAAAACAGCTGAAGAAGCAGAAGTGCTGTGCAGTATTCTGCGCTCTGACTGGCTGAACCGGGCCCTCAGCTGGCTTCAGATGTTACAGCTTTTCTTATTGGCTGAAGGAAAATAAACTTTATTTCGAGGTTGACAAAGGTGACGACAACTATGGCCGTCCCGCGGGTTTGACCTAATCTCACATTTTAATTGTTGAAGCTGCAGGTCGAGTATCAGGATCTGTTTCAAGAAGCAGATTCACTGACTCATCTGGACAACTTCAGAATAAAACACAGAACTAAATGGCTTTAAAATAATATCCCGATATTTCAGGGTTTTTCTGCGATAACGACAAGACAAAATACTGAAACTGACTTTATATATATTTCAAGAACCTACAATTGCAACAAAATAAGTGTTTTATATGTCAGCATGAACGCAACAGTTTGCCTTCAAATATTCAGTAAAAAAAATCATGGAGAAAAAACTAAATCAGGCCGACAGAACGCTCCTGATGGGTATGAAGCCGCGTGGAGGGAGAACAAAACCGTACGATCGCTTAGTTCGTCAGTTCGTAAACAAGTTTTAATATTTCCATCATCACAATATGAATGTTTTTTATCCTATTAAAAGTAGTTTTTATCGATACGATACACACGACCTGATCTGGAACACTGATGTTTTACTGAGCAAGTTATTATCAATACTTCAGTGAACAGAACAAGTTTCTTTGTCTTATGTTATAACTAATTAAAACGGTAAAAAGTTCCTATAGAAAATAATATTTAAAAAGAAAGACTCAAGTTGTCATCACGAATTTCCACATGATCACTGTGACTCACAACTCCTCGTGAGAGTTGTGTAACAATGATTATAGAGTGACGATAAGCAGCAACACTGATTATTATCATAACATTAGAGCTATAATACCTAAACACTAGGACAGGATGTGGTCAGAGGTCAGAGGTCAGAGGTCAGTACCTGAGCACATCTGGAGGGACGATGAGCTGCTCGTAGTTCAGGTGCTCTCTGAGCTCAGCCAGGTAGTTCACGTACGTCAGCTTCTTCCCAAACTTGTGACTGTGGAGAAACACGAGAAGCTTTAAGGTGACTGAGGACGGGTTGAGGTCCAGCGAGTCTGACGGGTTTTCACCTGATCAGAGGCTTGAAAATGTTCCAGACGATTCGGATGAAGTTTGTGGGATGAACGACGAACAGAGTCTTCAGGTTCTTCTTGTATCTGTAGAAACAAACACGGTTCTGTTTCTGATCGTCCGTCTGATCATTTTTATACAAATCATGATGAAAATGTTATTTTCTGATGATAAAAGATGTTTTTACATAGTTTTGGGTTTTAATTTAACATCCACAAACACACAAACAACATGGCTAAAAAGAGAAAAATACATTGAGTGAGTGAATTTTTGTGACATGAAAAACAGTGAAATGGTTTCAGAAAATGTTCTTTTTTACTGAATACTGTTAAAATCGTTTAGTGACTTTGTGCAAAAACAGATTAAGAAAGAGCTAAATTTGCCCCATGATGAGTAAAACAAAGATGAGAGGACCGAAGCGAGGTGACGTACTTCCTGTCGAACTCGCTGTAAGCTTCTCGTAACCATTTCAGCGAGGGCTTGTTGCTGCTCCTCAGGCCGTGGTGGAAGTAAACCAGGATGTAGTCCATCTCCACGTACTGGTCCAGCGTGAACTTGAGATACCTGCAGAGGGAAGTCAGAGTTGAGCGGAGCTGCGTCACACATGCGTCTGCAGTGAGGGGATTCAGCGTGGACCTACTCCAGCAGGCGGCGGTGGTTCAGCTGGTGCGACGGAGGCAAACAGCAGCTGCTGAAGGTGATCAACTTCCTGCCGTAGTTGTCGTCACCTGGAGAGGAAACAAGACTTTTAGGGGTTTCTCCCCCTCTTCCTCCAGCCCGGACATGTAGAGTATCCCGAGGTTTAATGTTACAAATGTGCAGTTTGGGTCCCCAAGCATATGTTGATTATTTGCATAATCACCTATATGGACAATACTGAAGGGTTTTTGGGGTAATTAAGGAAGCTGAATCCATTTTTTTAACATTTTCTAAATTCAAAATGGCCGTTTAAACCAGAGGTGGTCATATTTCACCTCCCGATGGGCCGATTTTAAAGAAGTTTCAGTGGATTTATACGTTTTAGAGGACGGTGAATCGATCGGATTTGACTGATAACTTCTGTATTTGATTTAAATTGTAGGATATGTATGAACACAACTATCCAAATGATGCAGAACATGTAGAGTTTAATACACAGACATTTACACTCTGAGGTGACCAAACCAGAATATTATGACTACAATTTAGAAAGCAGCATTTTATTCTTTATTATATCAGCAGCCTGAATGTACCTGCAAGACACTGAGAGCAAAACCAAAACCAGCAGCTAAAAGAGGCTGAATGATTGTTTAAAAGTCACGTTTAAATTTACAACTTAGAGTCAAACTCCAGACCTGAGACCTGGATGATGCCGTGTCGAGCCACGTCGTAATACGGGTGAGAAGGATCAGGACTGAACGTGCTGCTGGGAGGAACCGCTGGACCGTCGGTGACGCACGTCCCATCCTCCTCTTCCTCCTCTTCCTCCTTCTTGAGTTCTGTCAGAGAGACAAGGACACGTTTCCACAGTCAGTCAGAGAATCAGAACTGCATTTGAATTGCAACAAATATTAAACATCTGTTTATTTTCTGCTGCATTTTTGCAGTTTCTTGTCCCCATGTTTTCTGTTAAAATGGCTGCCACCGGCAATAATGTGAATAATATTGAGCTAATAATAAAAAACTTTATTTGTACAGCAGCTTTCATATAAGGAATGCAGCTCAAAGTGCTTCAGCGTGAAGAAATGACATGAACCGAGTGCTTCACATGAAAATGGACATAATGGAAGTAAAAACAAGGATAAAAGGCAATAATGTAAAATAAGAAGGAAACTAAAACCTGCTTGATAATAAACTAAAAGTAAAGATGAATTACGCACAGGAAAGTCTAAAACATACAGAGATAAGCAGTGAACGAGAAACAGCAGCTCAACCACTAATTCCAGCTCGACAACACCCAACATTTTCCAAATTGTTTCCTTATCGGCTCTGACTGCTGCAGAGGACGGGGAGGAAACTTCACGATCTGTTTCTGCTCTGGATGTTTATTCTGCAGCGCCGAGGGAAGTTTGCTCATAAACACACAGTCGCTGTGATAACACAGAGGAAATGATCTGATCCCACAGCGACCCGACAAAAGGCTCAATTTAGTTCAGAGACGAGGAGGAAGGACTCTGGTGTAACTTCACTCACGGCGAAAGAGAAACTGTCCTCTGACTTACTGGAAAACAAAGTGATTCATCTCAATCTGTGTTCAAGTTTAAAATCCAACCTGCCTCACTGACACGTTTACAGCTGAACCGAAAACTGTGAAACAACACAAACAATCAACGAGTCAGAAGTCCAGGAAAGCAGCCGCACGTCACACAAGATGGCCGCGGCGTGTTTCTAACTGTAGAAGAAGCCACGTTTCTGTCTCCGAACAGCTGGACGGTCAACACACGAGACAGACAGCAACAGTGGACAGCGTGAAGCCACGGAGGAAAACTCGACGTCTCAGGAGGAGAAACTTGTACTTTACTCGAGTATTTCTATTTCCTGCCACTTTCTCCTCCTCCACATCTCAGAGTAAACATGATGTATTATTACAGATAAAGTACCTGCAGGATATAAAGTCAGTGAAATGAGCTTCACCTTCACCAGCTGATCATCAACACATTCAGGATCAATAATCCACCACTGATGCAGTGACATTTATATGAAACATATATCTGATCGTATTAAATATGATCATGTAAGATCACAAAGTAAAGTTATCACAGACAAAGACGTCACTGCAGTTTATTAATCCAGCAGAACTTCAGCTTTTCTGTTCCAGCTGCTCGGGTTTAATGTGATGAAAACAGATTTTAATCTCAGAAACATTTTACTGGATTAAATAAAGTAAAACTCGCCTATTTCAGCCAGCTGGTCCAGATCGGATGTCGACATCATTTCTGACGGATGTGGAGTCTGTTGATGATGGAAGAGAGGAGATAATCAATATAATATAGATAATCAATCAACAAACATTCAGGAGAAAATACTTTACGACAGAAAACCTTCTGACATGATGCAGACTTCAGCTCGGTGGAAAATTACTTTTACTGACATATTTACTTTAAATTAAATACTTCACTTCATTCAGAGGGAAATATTTTACTTTACTACAATTATTTAATAACTTTAGTTACTTAGATTATTCTAACAACATCTAATCAACAGATAAATGATGTATTATTATCGATCAGGATAAAACTTTATTGATCTCTCCCAGCAGAGAAAGTAAATAAAGTCATTCATTTATAATATCTAATACTTCAGTACTTTTACTTCTGACAGTATATTTCTACACGTTGGTACTTTTACTGAATATCTGAGTACTTTGTAATATTAAATATACTAATTAGCGACTTTAATAATGAGGATAATTACAGGTTGAAGACACTAAAAGTGAAGTGAAGCGATAATTAGCCTATTAGCAACACCTGAGCTGACTTATTGATCCGTTCAACGATTATCGACGACTCAGAAGCTCGGTTCAGCCTCGGGTTCAGCCTCGGGATGAGAGAGCGGGCCGGGGGGGGGGGCGGGGGGCCGCGGGGGGCCGCGGGGGGCCGGGAAACACTCACCTGGGGCCGCAGGTGTCGAGCTAACGAGGGCGACTCACCGTCCGCAGGTAGAAAGTAGATCCGAACTTCCTCAAGGACCGCCGCGCACTGCGCATGCTCAGTGCGCACTCAGGGAGGGAAGCTCCGGGGTGACAAAACTAGATTTTTATTTTTAGACAAAACCGGCAGAAAAACAGAAAAAAGTTTCTTCAGTAAAAGTAGAAATAATAAAAGTTTAAAAAATGAATAAAAGTACAAGTCCTGCGTGTTGGAGGCCAATATTGTACTTTTTACAACTTTACAAAATAAAATTTTAACAAACAAAACATATGAAGAGTTTATAAAATCGGACATTTTGTTATAAATCAAACTCCCGAACATTTTACACAAGTCCAGCTGAAATAAGTAATGTGAAGATTTGCTGTTTTTCCTTTGAATGATTTGAATCATGTGAATGTGTTTTAATAATGTTGAGCTTTGGACTGTTGGTTGGACACAACAAGCATTGTGAAGGTGTCACTTTGGGCTCTGGCTCATCGTGACAACATTTCTCACTATTTTCACTATTGTTACAAAGCAAAGGATCAATGGATTAATGGAGAAAATAATCAGCAGATGGATCCAGAATGAAAATAATCATCAGCTGCAGTCCGATACAAAACAGTTCAAAATGAGCTCCAACAGTAAAATCCTGCTTTTCCATGAATGATGAGGAATAATAATCTAATGATAGAATATATAATAGTACAACAGGCACAGGGGACATTTTACTGTGGAAATACTTTAACTACATGCAACTGATTATACTCACAGACATTTACTGAGGAACAGTTTCACTGCATTTACAGTGTGTATTAGTACTTTTACTGTAACACAGTATTTACAGTGTGTATTAGTACTTTTAAAGGACCTGAATACTTCCTCCTCCTCTGATGAGGCCGGCGACATGTTTTGGTGAACGTTTGGCATCTTTTCACCTTCAGCTTCCTGGAATGAGTTGTATTGTTTGTCCTCCCGTTCAGGTTTTATTATTCCGCCTGCGTCCGGCCTGCAGTGACTCGGGTTAAGCTGCAGCTGACAGGCTGAGTGGCAGCTCTGTGAAGCGAACAGCTCACCTGAAAATCCTCAATATGAGTCAGTCAGCAGCAGCAGCAGCAGGGCTGAGGCTTCATGCTGCTTTCAAGATGGGAAAAAGGTGAATTTTCTATTAAAACCAGAGCTTCTCTGACTGTTTATTCTCGGGGCAGAAAGGGATTTGAAGGGCATCGTGTGTTTACTGGGTTGGAAATATTGTTTGTTGTGTTACGTTTGTGTGAATGAATAAGTTCTTTAGGTGGGTTTTGTGTTTTTCTACATTTATTACCTTGTTTCTTACACTTTGAATATATTTTTGAACACGGTATATCAGAGGTTGTGCTGATCTGGGGGATGTTAAACTAACAGTAACATCTACAAACTGTGGTCGATCAGCAGCCTGTCAATAGCCATAAAACTCTTAATGATCTTTTTATGAGTATCTTACAGTTTCGTTTCATTCCTGCTATGAAAAGTCTGTTTAGTGATGGAAATATGTGAGTTTTCTAATTTATTTGTTAAATTTGGAACATTATGTTTTGTATAATCTCCATTTCCTCTGTTCTTTTTAAATGCTGATTTATTCTTTGATTTATGGATTTAATTATTAACTGCTGCAACTGTCTGAGTTCCCCTTTAAAGTCCACAGAGAAGAATGTAAATGTAACTCGAGTGTCAGATAACGAGTCCTGGATCAGCCCTCGAGCTGTTAAATTTACTTTACAGGCAGCAGGAAAGAACCAGGAGGAGATTACAGAAAGAAAATCAGAGGTCGCAAGTTCACTTTCTTTTTCCTCTAAGATTTGTCTCAGATCAGCTTTTCCTCGAGGTAGAAAATAAACATAATCGGATTTATCTTCAGATGAAAACTCACAAAGTCAGATGATCAAAGAACCTTCAGTGTTTCTCTCAGATTTCTTCAGTCTGAGGTCGTCGGGCGGCTGTAAAGTTGTGAAATCCTGACATCTGCTGGACCGAGTTCCTGCACTGCAGCAAATCAAACTTCACAGTGTTGGAAAATGGTTCAAACTCCGTCAAACAAAATCATCCTCAAGTGTTTTCAGATGGGAAGAAATAAAGAATCCAGCACACCGTTTGTTACTCAGACTTTATCAAGTTTTATTAGATTTTTGTCAGAGTATTGATCTGTAATGTTTCGTTCCTTAAACTTTCATGAAGTGGGAACATTTTTTACCTGATGGACCAACAGTGTCTCAGTGTTCTTTAATTCAGTCGGCTTTATTGGCATGACGCAACACAAAATCCCATTGATCTGATACTGATATTGATTTTATTGACATTCATCTCTTTATCCTTTATTTTTCTCTGTGTGAGACTCTGAGCTACAGGCAGCTTTTGTTAACCACAAAAGTATTTTATTTCAAGTTAAATCAGCAATTTCAATTAAAAAATTTTTTACTAATATACTGTTTTGTACTTCAATTGTGTTTTATTATCATATTTGATCTACTGGCTATTCTATACATTGCTTTTATGCTTCAGTGAACTAAAGACACTTTCCCACTTTGGCAGATAGTAAAGTTGTATTGCAGCCTCTGTACCTGATATCTCTGTGACTGTCAGATTTTTATCTCCCAGAAAGACTAAGAGGTTTCTGGAGGACAAAACTGGATTAAAATTTTAATACTGAGCTCTGTCAAACTGCAATGTGAAGAGTCTCCTGCTTCTTGTACTCTGACGGCTCCTGCTGAGGCGTCGGAGTTCGAAAGAAGTCCTGGAGGGACGGATTTACTCACAAACAAATTTATATGCAAAGCTGCCACAAACTCTGTGGGGGGAAATTTTGGAGAAAAAAGAGTCTTTGTCTTTTGCCCCGGAGCCGGCGGCGTCACAGAGGCGACCGAACAAAGACGGAGCTACATGAGACAGAAGGGACCCGAATAAAGACACCAATAACACTGAAATCTGAACAAAGTCAAAGGATATCATGTGAGAGGATTTCCATTGTTAGTGAAGGAGGCAATTAAGCTTTCTTCAAAGCTGATCAGGATGTAAGTCTCTAAAACTTTGGCAGGCTGCTGCAGCTTCTCCTGCTTCCTTTAGCTCTGTTATCTTAACACTATCTATTCTTTATAATCTCAAGATATCAAACTGTTATCTTGTCCTCACAACTCATCTTATTACCTCGAGATAACAAGCAGTGCTCACACTTAGTTCTTTATGGTCTTGTTAATGTTATCTTCAGATATTGTTAAGTTGGGTTGTAATGAAAATGTGTCTCTTAAGTTTGTTGTGTAGGTTTATTTTAAAGTTATTTTTGTTCTGTTTTTGTGTGAGTTTTTATAGTTTTTGTTTTTACATGTTCAAAATCAAGATAAATAAATAAGTATCAGACATTGTTTTTGGAGCGCCTCAGGGTTCGACCGGGGGCCCACTGTTACATCCCATTAATGTGTCAGCAGCATCACACAGACGCTGTGAGCAGCAGCTCCGAACCCCCAAAACACAACAGAATACACAAGTATTTCTATAACTAGAGTCACATCCAGGGAACTTCTGTTTCTACTTGTCTCATTACTGAATATATTATATATATATGTGTATGTATAACTGAGACGAGCAGCACCAAACACATGCCTGCTACAGAGGCTGTACTCAGTGGTGCTGTAGGCTTAACGATGGGAATGAGAGTTATCACACTTCATCCTGTGGGGAATATAAATGTGCCAAATTTCACGGTCAAAATGATCCTTACGGTGGCGCTAGAGGAAAAGTCAGGGATCATCGGATCACTCTCACTTAAAATGAATCCTGAATGTTCTCCACAATCCGTCCAATAGTTTTTACGTTGTTTCAGGCTGGACTGGCTGACAGAAGATCATTTAAAAAGAGAACACCATTTACTGTAGTTTATATAGCAGAGTTTTTAAAGAGATTTTAACTCTTAAAGGAGATTGTCTCTGTTCTTTCTGCTGGTAATCTATAGGATAATACAGATCAGTCCACATGCAGTGTTTATTAGCCCAGGACAGCAGCCAACACTCACTCCTATGGCTCATTGTATGTATTCATGATGGTAAACTGGACACAAATGGTTTCAGTCAATGAATGAAAATGCAGCTACAAATCTGCCAACACACACACACACACACACACACACACAGTTACACAAACACACACCAGCAAAGTGTGTCTGTGAGCGGCGGAGGAAAAAAATACTAGAAAAAGGGGGTTTTGATATGGTATTCTGTGATTATGCAAATTAGGAGAGTACATAGGGACTATGTGACCCAAATATGGAAGAGAATACTGATGAGCTTAATCACAAGCTGCAGATACTTGACACCTCCACATGCTGTAAGACTGGGAATCTAACTGGAAGATAGACTATAAATAACCCTCTAATCTAAATATAGTCAAAGGGAAGAGGAGATTTACAGGATACACTGACGTTCAGAGCAGCCTGGGGTAGACTGTGTATTTAAATGTACAAATATTAGACTGTGAATTATTATACTTTCACTCGAACAAACGGAGGGACAAAAGGTTCAGTTGAATCTCTTATAAGCTACTTTTATTAAATGAATGTCGCAGCTTTAATATGTAGAAAAGGACTCAATCATAATCCCTCACTTTACCTCTAGTGGTTTCGAGCCGTGCAGACATGACGGAGAGTGGCAGATAAACTGGATAAAGATTTCTTCTGCTGCTCCAAAACAATGAGGATAAATGGGATTTTCTTTGTGCTTTAAAAGAGCAAAAAGACAAAAAGGCAGAAATAAGTTGCGAGCAACTAATTAGCTGCATGGCTACGGGCCACTAGAGGTTAATGAGGTTAATATTTGATTTTATGTAGTTTATTTTGTTATTTAGGTGAATTGATACAGTAAGACAAGACTTACCAAGGAAAACGTCAGGATCAGTCGTTTTACATATAATTTAAGAAACGTTTTATATAATTTAATTATATGCAAGTAAATACGAAAGTATTTGAGCCACTGCAGGTGAAGTTCAGACTGAAGGATGGAGATGTTCGCTTCGTCTCGCATCATCAACCATGAGAGCGGGGAGTCCTGAACAGGCAGGGAGACAGGCGTCCATCCGTCTGTCTGTCCAATCATAGAGACACAAGAACAAGACAACAAAGAAGTAGAAAACTGTGCTGTATCATTGTACCATCCATCCACTTGTTCAACAGCGGTATTATTGTTGGATCCTTCCATCCATCCACAGTTAGAATTGTCCGTCCAACCAAGCAGAGAACCACCTGTTGAACCGTTTATCTATTCATCATTCATCCATCTATAAAACCACTCAGTCATCCATCCTTGTTCCCATCTGTACAACTACAGAAGCATCCATCCATCCATCCATCCATCGTAACACCAAGATCAGGGCGAAGATTTCGGATTTTGCCTGTTAAAGTGTTTCCCTCCATGACACCTGCTGAGCAACCTTCAGTTGTTTTTTATTACTTTATTTTCCCACTAAATTAACCAATAAACACATAAACATCTGGAATAACCATACAATCACTGTATCTGAAACCTCTGCCCTTCTACGATGAGGTTTCCTTCCTTGTTTCCCTGATGTCTCCCCCCCCCCGTAGTGTTTTTGGCTCTGGTGCAGGTTCCTGGTCTGATACCCGTCCTGCCGTCCTGTGCTGCAGCCCGGCAGCCAGCAGATGTCAACGTTGCAGCAGACGGTCCTTGTTGTGTCACTTCTCTCCGCTCTGAGGGCTGCAGGCGGCAGCTCCTGCTGAGGCAGATAAATCAGAGCCCGAGGCCTCTGAACGCCGCGATAATCAGCGTGCAGCCATGGCTGAACGACGCTTTATCTGTTCCCATCCAGAGGCCGAGCAGAAACTCCACATCTGAATGCTGCGACTCCATGCAGCTGTAACCCGGAGGACGGCTCTGGGGGTCCCAGTGTCACAGTGTTGCATCTTTAAAGGGCCATACCGCAGGTTTTACATGTTTAGGCGACTGTTTTTGAGGTTTGCTGTGGTATTTTAGACTTTTTTACTTCGATTTGCAGGATGAAAATCAACCTGTAGAGACGTCAAACATGTTTAAATCCTTCATATACAGAGGGCAACAAGGTCTCAGCTATATTTCTGGGAATTTAAGGAGCAATTTGCATTCTGTTAACAAAAGTTACATGTTCTTTTTAAGAGTGATACTAATAAGTATTAAAGAGCCCCAGAGGGACTCGTTTAGAGAAATAATTGTAAGAAGGGTTTGATATTCCCCCACCAGGACCTTGTTGCTGTAGTCCGTTTAGCAGATAAATGATGGAAAAAAATCAATATAAATTATATATGAGGAGTTAAATTAATGAATGATTTTTTACAGACTAATTAAAATAAATTCTGCAGGGTTGGTGCATGATTGGATCTCGGACTCATGATGCGAGTGTTTTTAAAATCCTGATCTCTGCAAGCTGATTTCCCCTCAGCACTTAATTAAAATGTAAGTTACTAAAACAACATCAATCAACCAAACACAGAGAACAGAAGATGAGTAATTGCAGGAAGGGTAAAAAATAAAATGTGTACATCAGAAACTAAGTGAACTGCGTCTCTCAGCTGTTCACTGCGAGCAGACCAGCAGCGGTGCTCGTATAGCAGAGGGTGCACTGATCACTCGTAATCAGTCGTCCTGTTGTTTGGTGTTAAATGTTTGGAGAGCTCCTCTGACCTCTGCCAGGGACAATCAGCTGAAGAGCCGAGCAGCCGGCCCCTCGGCTGCAGCAGCCAATTTAAAGCTGTGAGCGGCGGCGGCTCCCCGGCCTGCCGCTCCGCATTATAGACCCTAATTGATTTTCCGTTGTAATCTCAAGGTCCTGATGACATTCTGGACGCAGCAGCTCTGCGTGGATACACTGGCTCTCCCACAGCCAATTAATACATGTTTCTCTGCGGTGTTTTTATCTGCACCACCGGGCGGGAGGGAGCATCGTGTCACCTCACAGCATGAAGGTTGGGGGTTTGAATCCTCCGTCTTCTCTGTGTGTTCGTGCTGTAGGGCTTCGATTTGAAATCAAGGCAACTCTTCTTGAATCCAACGATTGTAAATGAAATTTAGAGAGAAACTTGAGGACAGTCGGGGCCGAGGTTAATTAGATCCTGTCTAATTATGGCAACGATTATGGCCCAGATTTCCATTCAATCTTTATTAATTATTCTGAGTTGATGAATTGAGGTACTGAGGTAATGGTTTTGGTGGAGCATAAGAATTAATCTTCATGCAGACAAGACTCCATTTAACAGATTTGTCACCAAAACAAACAAAACATAGGAACTAACTGTTAGTGTTCTTCTAAAAAACTCCAGGCCTGGAGAACACATTGTATGGAAGTTTCATTATTTTTGGAGCTGGTGCAAATAAATCCAAAATAAATCAATTTGAAACCTTTCCGGTACTTTGTAAGCAATGCTTCTCTTGATAAACCTGAAACTGCCTGGAGCTGTTGGTCCGGTGTTGTCTGATACAGTTTGGTCTTCAGGTGACCTTCCTGATGTCTGGTTGTATGAAACCTTAGACTTGATAATGTGGCCTGAAGCTTTTTGGTTTTAGAAAAGGACGCTGCTGTATGATGTCTGAGACCTGAGGCTCCAGTCTGTACAGCTGCCATGAAGGGAAGGAAACATCTGTCATATTTCAGTCATGTTTTTATGAATCTCGGGGTGGAAACGTCTCTGAATGACTGTGTTTCTGATATCTGTGTGTTAACGAACACCTGGGATCTACACATCTGGTCTGACTCACACACCCGAGCATCCAGGACATTTATCGCCGTGGAAACGGGCGATCCACCGCCTCATTAGCATTCAGACGGTCACACCGGGAGAACAAATCTCACCTGTGAACAGAGCCAAAGCACACAGCCGCTAACTGATGTCAAGACAATATTGTAGTTAATCTCCCGGATAATCCTCAGAAGGAAGCAGACGGAGACGGATGAAATGTTCAGCCGGCACAATGCAGCAGGCTGTGGATTTCAGTCCGGTCAGATGTCGGGATTTTAAAATGTTGAATTGTCAGCCGAGGGGAGGCTGCGGAGGACAGATAAGCGGCGATGGCTGCCGTCCTTCCGAGACAAGAGGCTGCCGACTTACATTCATCAAGGACGGTCAGAGCACTGGTGGCACGAGAGCCTGATTCATGGAAATACACATGTGCACTTCACCAGCAGAGACACAGGAAACAGCACGAACAGGACGTAGGAATGAGGCATAAATGTGTGTAGGTATTAATTCACTGCGCCTGCTTCACACATACAGAGTTTAGAGGTGGAAGTCAATGGTGAGATGAACAGACTGCATCAGATGGTCCAGGATGTATTTTTCTGTAACGGTGAGATTAAGAATCGAGACGTTCGCTCGCTTCATGCAGGAACAAGACTGCAGTTGTGTCTCAATTCAGATACTTCTGTTAGTTCACTATTATGTAGTTCACTGTGTACACTACGTACTTACTTGCGTAGTGCGTGAATTTCGATGCGGTAAAATCAAACACTGCCTTGTGCAAGTACCGGAAATGATAATGGCAACGTTTGACCGCTTCTTTATCGACTGAAAAACCATGCTGGCGGGGAGGATACGTCATTCGCCATATTTATATTGATATAATTGGCATTTTGTCCAAAGCAATGCGTAAATGAGGTTCGGTCCAAGCCACAGTAGGCACCTTGACGGGGTTTATTAACCTGCATCAGGATGGGTAAAACGGCAAACGTAGGATTTCCCAAAATGTGGAGCTGTTCCTTTAAACGTATTTACGACCCATCCATGAAAATGGAAAAACCATTGAAGACGTGGTGTGATTTCTTTGATGAAATGAAGAATGGAGGAGATTCCCACAGGCAAAGCGAGGAAAATAAAACACGAGTAAAGAGAGAATCCATCAGCCCGGCAGGCAGCTCACGTCACCGCAGACATTTAACCAAACCTCCATCTACATTCACACAGGACAGGATCGAAATGAAGCGACATGTCGCCGCACACACACACACACACACACACACACACACACACACTCTGATTCATCATGGCCGTCCCTGCAGGGCCCCGAGGCTGGAAAAAGAAACCCCACTACAGTTGTTTCTATCGAGATAATGGCCATCGTCCATTTAAAGGTGTTGCTGTGATTTATGGACTGATTCTCCCAGCAGGCCTCAGGATCACCATCTCCCTCCTTCCCAAAGAACAATGACCATATGCAACCTGCAGATAACAGCAGATACATACTTCTGTTGTTCTCTGGGCTTCTTCTAACAGTCATTTCCTCTATCAGCAGCCTGCTTTACCTGTATGTGTAGGAAATTGGTTTAAGTATTACGATAAACTTTATGATTTATTATGGAGCTCCTGTAAGCTCCGTTCTTTTTGGTTTATATGATTATTTTGTTTTCTTTATTGCATTTTCATAACCGATTTTCCAGACAGCAGAAACCTGAAGACCTGCAGAGCGATCAGGTCACTGAAGCCATAAAGACCAGTTCTGTTTCTTTAATTTCTCACCACAGTATTTATAAAAATGTACTTTATTTAATTTGATTAAAAGTAACGCCTCCTAGAGGGTCCAACAGTTACCGTACCTCACGAATGGGTTGGAGTACATTTACTCAAGTATTTCTATTTTATGAAACTTTCTCCTTCTACTCCACTACATCTCAGTGGGAAATATTGTACTTTTTACTCCACTTTATTAATCTGCTAACTGTATTTACCAGTTTCTTCTACAAATTCAGACGTATATATATATACACACACACACACACACACACATTCCATATTTACCAGCAGCAACACTGAAGTGATAAACACATTAATGCATCAGTAATTATAATACAATAATATATAATTCTGCTTTTAAATAAATATACTTTTGTACTTCCATAAAGGAACACTTTAATTAAACTGTAATCTGTCAGACAAATGTAGTGGAGTAAAAAGTACATTATTAGTTGGATAAAGTTGCATAAAATGGAAATGAAATAATACAAGTGCCTCGAAAATGTAGTTCAGTAAATAAACTTAGTTACTTTCCACCGCTGGTATTTCCATACTTAACACAAACTGGGCTATAAAAGTAAAGTTTGTCCTGAGGGTGGCGCTAGAGGGAAGACCATGGAGTCTTTCCAGGGAATTTCCAAAAACATGTCCCATGAGTCGCCCGCTGAGACGCCGTCACAACCTCCTGCAGCAGGCGGGCAGTCACATCACCAGGAAACCATTAACCACTGATGAAGATCAGGATAAACAAACTTTATCTGTAAAAGTGTGAACAGTTTAGTTTTGGGTGTTGACACAAGCCTCCCCTTCCTCAAACCTCGACCCAACCCTCGCTGACACGATGTCATTACAAGCAGAAGTATAAAACAAGTTCAACCGCAAAACAAGGAAAATACTGTCCTGAAAGAAACATTTGAGCAATAATAAGAGGAAATAAGAGACATCTCCATCCGTCTCTCATTGCTTGCTACTGAAGACTTTTTAAAGAATTTTTAAAAACACCTCACATATATACAGTTTTCATGTTTGCTAAAAGCTGCTCACTGTAGTTTTTATCAATCAAACAGGAGGAAATTGTGCATTTGTTGGGGACTATTTTCAGCGGCGGATGAATCCACATGTGGTAGTGGAGCTCTGTGGCTCAGAGGAAGAAGATATATCAGGCTGTGATACACACACAGTACCTGTTAGTAGATCTGTGAAGATGACTGCGGCCTCTTCCTCAGGACGCACATTCAATATTCACATGACCCGACCTGTAACGTGTGACACTGACTGACTGACTGATGTTCTCTCTGATGAACTGATGACGAGAGCCTGGTGAGTTTCACTGATCTTCCTGCCACACATGGAAATAAGCTTTTATCTGAAGCCATCTCGTCCTGCTGAACGCTCTGCAGACACTTTGATTTATCACCACATTCCTTTACAAATACATGAATCTATTCCTTCCTGATGAAAATAAAATACTGATTCAACTTTTGGCAGTTTTGCAGATTCATCATGAATGTTATATATCTCACAGATGGAGACTGGGATGAGAAATGTTCTTTTTGCACTAAATATAGCACATCAAGGCCAATGGTTTGAATGCACAGATACATTTCAAGTTAACACTCGAGCTGTATTCATGCCATGTTGTCAGATTAAGAAGGAAGACTTATTCCAAAGTGGTTACCTCTGTTGCTAAACTTGTATTCACAGCTGATATTAGGCTGGTTAATTCATGTTTTTATCTCATTACTGGGGTTCTGTACTGTTCACATATGAACCAATGAATATAGTTATACCCCCAGCTCACCCAGATGCTCTCAGGGGCCGAACTTTGACACCGTTTGATTTAATGTGAATCAGTGCACATTAGTACCGATTGAATTCAGTCTGTACCCTTAAAAGTACCCATTTTATTGTATGAGGGCATGTCAGGATTGTTTTAAACCTGAAAAAGTGTGAACCTATCCTTTAATTTCTTCTAAATAATATATAATAGCTACAAACTCAGACTTCCGTAGACGTTTCAGATCAGAGCTTGGATTATGTAGGCCGACATCCAGAGCGTCCTGGATATTGTGTTTGAACAGCGGAGGGGAGAAAACAGAGAGAACAAAGCAGGGGAGGATTTCTGCTGGCTGGTCTCTCCCACACTGACTCCCAACCTCACCCAGAGAGGAAACTCATCCGTCAGTCACAAACGTCTCTCTGCTGCTGCTCCACTTTCCCTCCCACGCCGTGTGGTCGCGGCTCTCAGCTTTGTTCGGGGAACGTTGCTCCTCGCTTTCCTTCACACTGAACAATCGCGCTCAGACCGGCGGACTCACCGGGCCGCGTTTACGAATCCAAGATAACTCAAATATGTCGGTAGGCTGCCAAAAATGTTTGGCTTTGAGGAGGAAATGTGACGTCTCCTTCTCCTCATGTTCTCCTTCAACATGAGAAACGCTTCGTCTGACCCTCTCTACCTCTGCCAGCCACAAGGACCTGAAGTTAAGAAACAAAATCAGAATGGAAGGAATGAAAAGTTCAATTCTAATGCACAAACCTTTCGACCTTTGTGGTTTATTTGGTGTCTTGAGGTGGGATTTTCCTTTGAGGCAGGCAGGATGATCTGAAATATCACCTCATCAGCATCAGCTTTAACAAAGGTCACTCTGGTATTGTGAGTCGAGGCGTCCAAACCCACACACAGTGATTCTTGCCAAATTTCCTCTGGTTTCGTTTGCATCCTCTCTGAGGTGGAAAGTTTTGTGCACTTTGGAGAAACTCTTGACGGAAGGTGAAAGGGACAGATTCGGCCCGTGGGGACCAGATCTGTTTCTCCGGCTTCCTTCATCCAAACCTGCAACGAGCAGTGACCGAGAGCTGACACTGCAGCCTCTCTGTCTGTCCCTGTCTGTGTCTCCCTGTCATGGCACACTGTTGTCCTTTTCTTAACAGACGACACTTAAACACACTTTTCTGTGCCAGGGAGGGATCAGAAAAAAACATAAATGAAGCCTGTTATGGAGCTGAAATGAGATTTTTGCATGTGCACATGCTGGAAACCTGGTGTCCACTCGCCATTCACTGTTCACCACAACATATATATAAGGAAATATGAAGTGTTTTATAAGGAAAAATAAAAATAAACTATTTCAGTCACTATCCAGGTCCATAGTGGATGTAGCCATTGGTTTGGGGAATGCTGTTTTGAAGTCTCGAGTTCGGCATTTTGTCCGTCAACGTGTTGATTTTTAGCGTTGCTCCCTGCTGGACAGTTGAAAGAAGGCATGGCCTTAATATGCATATCTTTAAGTCTTAATATAATTTAAACAGGTGAGTTATATAACAACATGCCGAAGAGACTCAACAGTATGTCTTGTGATTCACTCTGTAAGTTTAGAAAAAGTTTTTTAACAAACACCTTTTCCCACAAGCCCACAGACCATCGCAAGTGAATCATTCTGGACAGAAGAGGAGAGTCGAGTGTTTGTTGTCTGTGACGGCGGGACGGCAGAGAGGACCGACGGCTGCGGAGGGCTTCAGACCGCAGGGCTGTAGTTTCTACAGCTCACAGAGGAAGTGTTGTTTGACTTAAATGACAAAGATCTCAACAAAGAGCTGCAGTGGAGACGACTTGTCTGAGAATATGGAAAGTAAACCTCAGAATAATGTATACTTAAATTGTCACAACACCTTATTTCTTTGAGAAATGTCTTGTGGATTTAGTGTGTGTAACTCACAGAAAGAGACAGCGGTTGTGAGCAGACACTAAATATAATTCTGCATGTGGGCTGTGCAGCTCGTGGAACCGGCTTTTCTTGTGGGTTTTGTCTTGGGCCCTTTGCCAAGGTTGGTAAAACATGTCCAAGCGTTGGTCATCCAAACTCGTCGGACCGTGCCAGAGACGGGCCTCGACAAGACTGGAGAAACAAACTGAAACAGAACACTCAATTAACTGGATTTCCAGTCTTGCCTGTGAGAGAAAAAGATGGATTTCCTGCCATCTCTTCTTCTCTGGCACTTTTATTTGCTGTTAAGCCGTTTCAGTTAGAGGGACATCAAAGCTGAGCAGCGTCCTTCAGAGCCGCGCTGACTCTAATCTGCCTCTTTACACTTGTGATAGGACTGTGGGGAAACCTCCAGCGGGACGCCGGGCCTCCGGGCTGTCGCCACAGCTGTCAGAGACGCTGCTGCAGGATTCCCTCACGGTCTCTTCTTCTGTCTCAGGACTCTACGACGCAGCATCACATGATTGTGTTTGGGAGGAACAACAGTAAAGTGGAGCACTCGGGGACCAAGATAAGCCAGTTTAGGTGTCTCAGAAACTGCAGCATTTGTGTTTTCTTGTGTTATAACGTCCATATCTCATAATTATGGCTTAGATGATATGCTACATATTTTTACATGATTATGAGAAACGAATGTCGGCATTATGAGATCTTGCCCTCAAGGTTCAGCTTTACTGTCATTATACAACACAGGATCGCAGGCGGTTTAAACAGGCAGTGAAATAGAACCAAATATCGAAGAGTTACATATGAACGTACATTTATACCGACCATGATCCGTCCCACTCTCTCTCCTCCAGTTTCCTGTTATTTCTGTATTGTTGTATATCTAATAAAGGCACATAAAGGCCCCCAAAGTGAATAAATAAAGCAGTGAGATTCAATTGATCTATTGATTTATTCTGTTTTCCAGAACTTGTCCACGACTGGAAAGCTGCTTTCCAGACATGTGGGGATCGTCCTCCTGTCAATCACTCCAGTTCAGCAGGAACTTGTGTATTTTTTTAAAGTCCTTCTGCTGGTTTAAATCCTCAGAGATTCAATCTTTTCCTTCTTAAACTTTTCTTCCGCAGCGCCCCCGGTCAGGGATGAGCTGTCTGGTGTCCTCTCAGAAGGAGCCTCTGGAGGATCCCCGTGTGGTGGAGGAGGTCTGCAGGTGACCTCCCCTTGATACCGGAGACCTGTTCACCTGGTGTGTGGGTGAGCTGCATGTGTCGGAGCATCAGTCAGCTGTACATTAGGTAACAAACATCCCAAGTTATCTCACAGATCACGTGCTGCATTACACTCCAAATTTGAGTATTTATCTTCCTACTGGAGTGTTCTTTCACTGTCCTTCTGTGTGTGTGTTGTGTTGAAGATTGTTTGTACTGTTTGAAATTGCTTTGGTGAGCTTTATAATAATACTACAGATTATAAACACCTCCATCCATGTTCTGCATCTTATCCGAGGCCGAGCCGCGGTGGCAGCAGGCTGAACAAGGTAGTCCAGGCGTCCCACTCTAAAGCAACGTTTTCCAGCTCCTCCTGGGGGATCCCGAGGCCAGATGAGACTTATATAATCCCTCCAGTGGGTCTACCCCCGGGTTCTCCTCCCAGTTGGACGTGCCCGATAAACCTGTAAGGGAAGGCGCCCAGGAGGACCCGGATCAGATGATGGTCTCTAAGGCTGAGCCCAGACCAGACCAAACTCACTTCAGCCGTTTGGTATCTACGATCTCGCTCAGATGAGACAAACATTTATGTTGATGTGTCAAACATGTAAGCAAACAGCAATCTTCTCTTCTTCTTCAGTTGAATATTTGAATCTTCCGTCCGGTTTGTGTGTTAGTGGATCAGGAGGGTTGTTGAGGCCTGAACGTCCGTCAGATCAGCTGTAACTCTGCCGGCTCTCAGGCCTCATTCAGCTGCTCACGTGTCCGAATCATCACGGGAACGACGGGCGTCAGTAGCTGATGACTTATGAAGACGCCACAAATTACTTCAGAGTTTTGGGAAAACAAACGCAGCTCAGAGGAAATCTGCACACAATCCACATCTATGATTGGACTCGCTCAGCGGCCCGTCACACATTCTTATTCATTTGATTTTAAAGAGGGCAGTTTAACATCGTGTGCTGACATGAGGCCGAGTGACAGGGCCACTTAATTTAAAGATGCATTATCCCGACCACAGCAGGTTAATGCACCTCCTGAGTATTGGAAGTTAAATCCATGGCATCACCTTATCGATCAGGAACGTTTAACATCAATCCTGCAGCGTCCTCGGCCCTGCAGAGGCTCAATAAAGCTCCTCTACTCATCTCACTGGTGACAACACATGATGCCACGGTGAACGACTGTCCACTGTGATGGATCGCATGTCCGAGTCCAGCAGCAGCGTGCTGCGTGTTTCCCTGCGACGGACGGCGGACAGCACGGCCTCCGAAGGTCGGGCGACGGATGATTTATCAAAGTCGTGTTGGGACTTTCCCCTCGCGCTCCGTCTGAAGGCTCAGTGAAATATGTCGCTCTCCCAGAGGAGGATTTATTTGTCGGGGCAGTTCCCAGTAAAATGGATGAACATGGACGAGACACACTGATGCTGGGACAGTAAGATATTTTAATACAGTCACTGTTTTCACATTTTAGACTTTTGGAGTGATTAATTCATTTAAGTTAGAAAAAACACTACTAAGAACTAAGAAATATGAAATAAAAATGTTAACGCCAAATCCTCAAGATGAAAACATTGAATCATCAGTGCTGTCCGTACTGGTGATTGGGATTCCTCACAACATCCACACAAAAAGCATTTCAGAACGTGTTTGTTTGACGCTTCTTCACCGATAGAAACACAGAGCGCAAAACACCACTGGAAAAGTGACCAAAAAGGATCAATGTACGATAACCAAGTCGTAAAGGAGGATGAACTCTGATTGGTCCAACGTGTCTGTCATGTCTCTCTGAATTATGACTACGATCACTGTAATCTGACCCAGAGACCATCTCAAAGACAAACAGTTTTCAACCACATCTTATTAAAAATCTAATATCCACCTGTTATTTTTGGTATTTATAAAGACGGATAATAATGACCCCTCAATACCTCGGACTGACGAGAAGGTCCGCTCCGCTCATCTAAAGTAACTTCATTAATCCATCAGAGCGCTGAAATCAATCAAACCTAATTTGAGAAACAAAGCAGGAGTTAATGTGTAGGCAGCTGGATTCTAATTAAATCGGCCCATTTGTTGAGGCATTACAACGCAACGACCGGCGAGAAATCTCTGTGATTAAAGAGAGAAAACAGGACTGATGAGCCCCTGATTACACGCCATCATCCACCCGTTAGACTATCGATGCTCCGTTTAACGCTCACCATCGCTCTGCTGCAGTCTGTCTGCTCGGTGCTCAGGTGGTCTCACGTCGGATGGAAATGCCACGTAGGGATCATGGAGGCCGAGCCGGGCCTGGGGGCCCGTCCGGTGGGCCGCATCCAGGTCCCCGCCATGCAGGGTGACAGATGGCCGGCTTCCCACAAAAACATGAGTGGCTGCAGCAAAATGCCAAAGCTCCTGCACAGCCTTTATCACAGCTTCACGGACGGAGCAGGCCAGAGTCCTGAGGCACTTTTCAGCTTTTTAGGTTAACGCTCAAGAAGGGAGCAATGAAGGAGAACAGTTATCAACAGACAGCACGGTCGGCAGGTTACTGTACACAACAGGGAGGACGTATTAGTTTGTGTCTAAGTTACTGCTGCAACATGGGCAAATATATCTTTAAAGCACTACTATTCCTTTATATGAAGCACCTCCGACCATCACAGGTTTTATATGTCAGTGACTGGACAGCAATGTGAACAAACACTGAATGATTCTAGATGATTAATGGAGGACATCCTGTATGGGGAGCAGGTATGAAACACAGAGTTGTACATAAACTGGCAGCAGCAAAGACTCCAGAATGATCAGATTTCTGGGCAAACCATCATACATTCAAATACAAATCCAGAACAGATTGTGTAACACACAGTACATCTTTATTGGGCAGACTACAGGACAAACTGTGGGAAATACATCACAATTTAATAATTTGGTGACCTCCTTTAGTGGCCTTTAGTGAAATGTCTTTTCAATGTCTGCAAAGATTAAGGCACCTCTGTGCAAAGTCCTGACCCAACAGATTCATCCTGTGACCCCTCAGGTGGCCCCGACCCTCAGGTTGGGAACCAGTGATTATGAATATTGGGTAATGGAGCTTGCACAGTGCTGCTGTTTATCAGTGTAGTGTTTCACACCAAAAGACACCAGAGACAAAAGACAACAGTGAGTCTGATTTTCATTCATTAATTCCTGCAGGCACAGATTTGTCAAGAATGTTGTTTTCCAAAAACATCAGCGTGTGAAGGACTAAAATTTAAACTGGTTCTCGCAAGGATAGAAACTCTCTGACACACAAACGCAGCATAGTGGGAGATTATGCACATGAAGCCTTCAGGGAGCTGGACTGTTGCTGAGCTGAGAGGCTTATTTCTGAGACGAGGAAACAGAAACAGACAACAGAGTCGACAGAGACCGAAGGCCACGGCTGCTGCTGAGACTCACACACACACAAATACACTGCACGACACTGGTTTGTACAGACAGAAACCATTTAACGGATGTCTTGCAACAGACACTGTTGATTTCAGAGTTAAAGTTAAAAGATTAAGATGTTTAATTAATTCAAACACAATTTCTGACACTATTTATGATCAGCATTTTCTCAGAAGTGGCCATTCGTTGTATGGAAAACTGAAAGGAGATGAAGAGGGAGTGAGACAGCATGACAATGATATGAGCTGTTCATCGTAGTTTGTAATAATCAATCAAATGTAATTTGTATAGCACTTTTCATACAGGACCAACACATATAAATCTGAATAAAATAAGTAATTTACACATATTTAAATATGTATGTATGAGTACACCGACCAACCTACTCACACATACTGTATGTCCATGCAACACACCAACTCACATGCAGCCAATAATAATGCAGGCAGTGTGCTGTGTCTCCACCCCCCCATTCCATTGTATAATGGCTCTTACATATTCAACATTTTCCCCATCACAAATAGCTGTGTGCTACACCTGTGTATCCCAGTAAAAAAGCAAAAACACGTGACTTTCTTATTACCTGATGGTTTTTATTATGCTCTTTAATTACCTCTACAGCACATATTAGTTTTTACTGGTTCTTTGCTTCTTTGTCAACTGAAAATGAGGTTGGTGGCCTTCATGGAGACAACAATCAGCCTGACACCAAGACCAGTTGGGTCCCTGCAGAAGTGGTGGTGAGGAGGAGGAGGTGAAGGAGCTCGCCGCCAGATCAGAAACAGAACCACAAACCAATAACTTTTCCGCAAATAAGTGGAGGATATTCAAGAGGAGCTTCAGAGTCAGAGCCAGTCCGCAGGGATGTCCCTCCAGCTCCACTGATAAAAGAACAACAGGGAGCTTGTGCAGGAGTTGACTGAGCTGCAAAGACATGTTGCAGCTAACAAGGAGCAGCCTCGGGCTGAAGAGGTTTGAGAGCCTCCAGAAAGAGCTTGAGGATGTCAGGTTTCCCCTGGTGGAGCCGGTCTCCAAAGACCTGGAGCCGGCCCAGAGGCCGAAGGCTGAGAAGGACGGCAGCAAGAATCTGAGGAGCAGATTAAACTCCTCAAGAGATAACAGCAGTCCGAAAATAGTGTTATTTGGTTTATTGGACTCTTAATTGCTGTTAATTAGTAAAACTAGGAATAAATATTGACCCAGTCTTAAGAAATACAGATGTTTGTGAAGTGGTACCACAGGGACAGAATACTGCTGTGTTCATGCATGTTGAAAGTGTTCAAGTTCCCCCGTATATAGAGATATATAGCTGATTAATTGATAAATCGACAGACATACAGTTAGTTGAGTTCACAATTTCCTAAAAAAAACCTTGATCAATTCCTAATATTCCTCACTCACATTTTTAAATGCTGACAGCAAAAGTCACATTAATTGGACAAATAACTGCAGTTGAATTGAAGAATTCTCTCACATATTAGCACATTTCACTCACTCACACAAATTATGGAACATTTCAAAAACCCGAATACACTTTAACAGATGCAGCTGCAGTCTCCCCTCACACAGCACACAGAACACATGACAGACACAATAATAATGTCCAATCTGTGCAGGAAAACATCAAAGAACCACATTTTGTACTTCAAAGAGACGCAGTATTTGCATATATGCACACTGGAGTCCCTTATTATCTGTCAGCTGGGGAAGTGGTGTCAGTGTGTCAGCGGAGGGCAACTTATTGATTAGATCCTGCTGTTGGTGAAACAGCTGTACGAGAGATCGTCACATCTGCACAGCGTCTGCTGCAGATTTCCACCTAATAAACAGGATCCAGATCCATCACTGTGTCGGGTTTTTACTTTGTTTCATTTGTCCCCTTAAGTAAACTTAAATTAATTTAAGAGGTGTCAATTTGTGTTCATAACTTGTTTCTGCTGCCCCCAAACTGACAAAAAAACAACAGTTTTTTCAGATTTAAATTGCATCTGAGTGGTATCTGAATAATGGTTTGAGGCATATTGAGTGATGGGACATTACTGCATCCTGAGTTTTTCCCTCTTTCCATTATTTCTCCTGCAGGATTTGAACCTGTCTGACCTTCTGCTTCCTCACAGTAACAGAAACTTCAACTAGGAGTTTTTCATGTAAAAAGCTTATGGCATCTCTTCAGTATTAGCATATTAAGTCTGTCATGCATACGCCTGGAGTTTTCCTTAATTTTACCCCAGCTCGCATTTCAAAGTGAGCTCATCACCACATCCAGTAAAAACATAATCCTGCCACACAAACAGCTGTCCGTCAATGCTTTTAGTAAACATTCACTCTCAGTGAAGGATTCTCCACCTGTCAGACCTGCGTCAGTAGAAACTCTGCATCATCTAATGGGAAAATGTCACCTGAGGTCTGGAAGCTTCACCGCTCCATTAAGTATTTAGTTTGTATTGTTATAATGGCTATAACATACATTTCATTTATTTTGATACTATATATGGTCTGGCTTTTTTCTGTAAGTCATTCAATGTATTTACATTAAGTAATTATATCTCTATATAATAATACCGACAAACGAACCAAAACCGAGGTTCATACTGAAGGATTCGACGAAGACCTCGAGGAAATGTTAATGATTACAACTGTCATGACAGTATTTGTTTTGCCGGTTTCACAGATGCATTGAAACACCCTCAGTGAAATAATGTTGACACCACAACACATTTTAAAAATCCTTAACTCTTCAACCATGTGTGGCACAATTAAAACACCTGTACATCACATACAAATGTGTTGCCATTGACATTTGTTTCTGAATACCAATGACACTGTTTTAATTCCATAGTTTGGACTAATCCCTCTCAATCACCCACTAAAAGTGCAATTACAGCTAACAGAGTTTCTTTCCAGAGGAACATGAAGCATTGAGACGGTGAACTGCAATTTAATTAAGTTTACAGTAATAATACTTTGAGTTTGGAGTTACAGACACTCGCTCTTTCATCGGTCAGTCGAGCACAAGCAGGCCAGTCGGCCGGTGATATCTGCGTATTTGAATATTTATAGATATGAGAGTAGATGTACTTCTTGCCCATTTTCAGAGTTTTTTTTCTTCTATTAACTTTTTAGGTGGGAAAACCCAGTAAAACTAAATATAAAATAAAATGATATCGTAGCAGAGTTTTAAACCCGTCTGGAGGGGAACTTTGATATTCTATGATCAGAGTAGCAACGCTTCAAACTGCCCTTCTGAAACGCCCTGCGTCCCCAGTACAGCTCCAAAGGTTCATTTTTAGGCTCACCTAATTACACCTAATTTTGCCTCACCTAATTGACGGGAAATAAACTGTAGGGTGTGTCCGGGCTGCTGTTGTTTACTCAGGGAAAGGACCTTCTCCAAAGAAGCAGCCACTTTCTTGCTTGTATAAGGAAATAGCAGCGGAGCCGTGTTTGCCCTCTGTGTCTGCCTACATGGAGCTTATTTATGCTCATTATGTTTTTTCCATCCCGGTCTGAGGGCGGCTGTAGTGCTGCTGTCTCCCTGCCAAATGTGTGCCCTAGTTGCAGTTGGCAGTACTTCTCAGGCCACAGTCCAATGTACACAGTGCACCTGTCAGCCCTGACAGAACAGGACGGCCTTGTTTCTACCTGCGAGGGAAGAAATGCAACTCTGCAGGCTTTGGCCGGCTTCAGACAGGTCTTCACTGATGTAAACTATCAGCCAAACCCTGTCTCATGATGGGACGAGGCCGGAACAGGATTCAGGATCATGTTTGCCGCTGAACTTGTGGTCGAGTCTGTTATAACTCCCAAAGTAACGTGGTGAACCAAAGCAAATATGTTGATGGTTAAAAGTTGGTGTTGTAAGCATCAGTGTTGAAAGTCTGTTTCAGTCACAGCTTCAGTGTTCTCGGCCTGTCCTTACATGAACCATTTCATAATCTCGTGTTACTATCAACAAATCAATTGTTACTATCAGCAAATCCTCACATTGAGAAGATTTCAATTGCTTGAAATGATCAAAAACTGTTATGGAAGTCAATTCTCAAGTGAATAATAAATTAAGGATCATAGTTAAAAGAACAATTTTATCAATTCTGCAAAGTTTTTCACCGACTAATTTTAATATAAAAATAATTTAAAAACTTCATGACATCTAGCTCTTTTTTCTATTGAGTTTGAATACACTTATTGTACGTCTGCAAAATCTATTTCATTTTACATAAGGTCCCTGATTTAAACAGGATACAGTTTCCAACATAAAGTTGTGGCAGGTGCCATTAAAATAAAATCAGTACTGTAACGGAGCATAGCTGAGAAACAAAATACTGTCTCCCATATTGAAAAAGTTTGATTTTTATTGCTTATAATTATGGGTTTCTGTTACCTAAAAGTATGAAGAGTTAACTCACATAAACCACCAAAGACATTGATCATTTCCACAGCAGCATATCTTTCTCCTGAAATACACTCGAGGAATAACTCTAAAAATAGCTCCATCGTGTTCCCATCAGGACTCACTCCTCTCTCCAACGCAGAATCATTCCTCTGCTGTTTGCAGTTTTAGTGATAAAACAGCTTTAAAGACGCGTCTATAAGAACCTGAGAGGACAAAGAGTCTCAACGTTTGCTAACGGATTTACTGACTTAAAAAAAAGTGATGAAGCCTGAAGAAGGCTGTGCAGCATCACCAAATAAATGTTGTGCGGTCAAATTCCCAAATCTAAATGGTATTTCATTTACAAGAAGTTCTTGTTTAATGATGCATTTCTCAAAGTAAAGTATAATCTAGTTATTATTAGAAGCCACAGCTTCTCTTGGCTTTTACAGTTGGTAAAAGGGGAACTCATTAATTCTCTCACAGTTCACTCTGTTCAGATCAGTGTCCATGCAGGGACTTTTCCTGATACCTGACCCTGAGTGAGATCCATTCACAGCAAGCACGGAAATAACTATGAAATGCAGCTGGAAAATGAACCATGTTGAGAACTGACACATTAATATCTGGTCAGAGTCATAATCTTGTTTACTCATTCTTTGATCAGACAGTCCCAGCTCTAATCCCCAATTTCAGACTCTGTTTGTATAAGGTAAAGCCCGTATGACAGTAACACAGGACGAAAGGAACCCTGAGGTTTTCTCCGAGCCCATGCAGGTCTGTCACACCTGACTGCTTCAGCAGGTACAGCACGCAACACTTACCAGAACCACCAACATTAACGTGGAAACGTCATACCGTCGCAGAGATTTACCCAGAAAGCTGTTTTGTACCATGGTAAGGACATTCAGACCCTCGACTGACGAGGGCCAAAGTAAAAATGGGCAATGTTCAAAATCAAATTATACCGAAGTTGTTCCACATTTGTACAAAATAGCACGTGGCATTGATAGAAAACTTTGTTTCTGTCTGTAACGTTGTCTTTTAAAGTGACGTTTATCTGCTTGTGTTTCAACAATATTTAACATTTGGCTTCTTTTGTTAAATGATAAAAAGTGTTTATCGAAAAATATAATGAAATCAAATAATATATGATAAAACTGAAAGGTGCTTTCTGAATAAAGTACGTTAACTTTTTTACTTTAGCAAGATGTTGAAGGTTTTACTTGTAATGGATTTTTTTTTTTAAACTGTGCCACCTTTACTTCTGATGCTGTAAAACAAGAAAAGTCTTCCACTATTTGGAAAACACACAAAAAAAGCTTTTTTTTCCACCCATAACTTCAACTCTTCATTCTAAATGTGAATAAATCTTATACATCAAAACAACGAACGAGTCATCTGTGACTCCTCTTTTCAGCTTTTCTCTCTTTTATATTATTGTGAATTAAATACCTACGGTGGCCCCGAGGTGCAACACGCTGCAGCAAATAAACAAAACACAGTCAAACAAAGAAATCACCAACTCCACAAGACCTGCATCGATATCAAATGTAGGACAAGTCTTTATTTCTGACCCAGCAACAGCAAGCGGAAGTTAAAGACAAGCTGCAGGTCAATGTGACGGGAAGGGTTAGTTAGTTCCCCAAATCACATTCGATTAAAACTGTTTAATGTTGAAGCATCAGTGTATTACATTTAAATGGAAGAAAAGAAAGCACCTGAGTGCTGGAGGTTTGTGTTTTCCTCTCGTTACATGAAGGTCCCTGCTGTCGGCCTCATGTATCCAAACCTCACGAGCTCTGCGAAATCCTTTTCATCTACAAAACAATACACACATCAGCCTGTGTGCCATGAAGATCATTATCACATCAAAGAGCTGCAGCGGAGTGTCAGGGATGATCTGATCCAACAGAAAATAACATACAGAGATGTTAATCTAAATTTGTACAACCAAGTCTCACTTTGAAATGCATAAGAGTGTATAATGCTGCTTTCACTGGAAAAACCATTTAAATATATGTCATTTAGGAGGATTGAATCATTTAAACTCAGTCCATCTGCTTCAGGTCTTGTCTTTTGGATTCTAGTCCATCTTAAAACTCCTGTCAGACCATTTTAATCCGTTCATACCGTCACTTCTCTACTAATCCCTTCTATCATCAGGTCTTTGTTAAATCGTTTCCTCTCGAGGAAAACTGTGTGAAAAGGTCTTTTTATTTTCCCTCTGCACTTTGGCTAAACTATATTTACTCTGAATCTCCACCTGGCAATTTGAAAGGGCACAACCTCAGTGACCGCTCATTTATAATTACATAATGTCCTGCAGCAGCTGAAGGCACACACACACACACACACACACACACACACACCTTTTTGTTTTCCTGAGGTATTTACTTGAAGTAAAAGGCACTAGAGATGTGTTTTATGTCTTAAATCCTACATTTAGCAACATTTTGTATTAATAATGGATCAAATGCATTTGAAGGAGTTGTTTCAGTGACAAACCCACAGAGATCAAAACCAGCTTTAAAGCTCCACTGAGCCATTTGTGTTGTTAATGGTTGAGACGCTTCTTATATGTTGGGCTGCAACTAATAATTAGTCTTCAAATTCTTTGGCCAAAACCAAAATATAATTCAGTTTACAAAAGAACTGGAACAAGAACGTGTTTGACACATTCACAAATTACTGTTTAAACAATTGTTTGATTAATTAAATTGTTTTTAATTGATTTTCTGTCAATTGATTATTGGTTTCATGACCTATGCACTTTATATTTCTCTTGTGAAGTGAGTTTTGACGGACTGTATTCTAACTGATAACAGGCGAGATAGCTGAAATAATTAGGAGAAAGAGCTGAATGACTTGTTTAATCTGGACCGCGGTGTAACTGCTTCCTAAACTTTTTGGTCAGATGAACCTCTTTCAGCTATTTCTACTGATCAGTATGTGGACATGTATCTTTTGTAACTGACTGAGCCTCCAGGCAGCCGGTTGGGAATCACTGAAGTAACAACAGGGAGATCCAGCTATCATAAGGTTTTGATATATTTTTATTTTTGATGTACTTGGATACTCCAGCTGTCCACGTGTCAATCCTCACACATTATCACATTCAGGCACAGCGGCGTCCATCCAGAACAGGCTCTTTCTGCCCTTTAAAGCCCGGCGAAACCTCCCACCGGGTCACATCGACAACAGTCTCAGTTGTCATCGCTGTGGAACTTTTTCGGGGACCATGTTTTTCTTCGCGGGATGGGCTCGGCGATAAAAATAGCCTCGCTGACCACTGAAAGGGATGTCGGTGCCAACCGTCGCTTGCCACCCACCAGCAGAAGTCCTCGGCACCTGCTCGTCCCAGCAGTTTGTGAGTGTGTGTTGCCTGGTAACCGGCATTCCCTTTGTCAGTGGAGCTGAAGCTTTAATATGATGGAGGGAGGGGAGCCAGGTCTGGTTTACCTTCTTTTAAAGGGGCAAAGAGATCTGTGACTCCTGTCAGCCTCCATTACAGATCAGGAGGAAACTGACTCAGAGGTCAGAGTTCACCAGAAACACTTTTTTAAAACATACACGATTTTGGGTAATGTAAATGATTAAAATTGCATAACAGGGTTTTAAAGGGAATAGCCTCGGCTTTTATAGAGTTGACGATAGGAAAATACTCACGACAACATCGGCCGCACAAGTAACAGTCATCCATGTGCATCACATCAGTCCAACAATGACAAATGTTTTTCAGAACGTATTTAACAAATGATGCCTTTAAAAAGTGATGGGGACAAAATCTGCCATTTCAAAAAGTGGTGAGGACATGTCCCCGTTTTCCTTAGTGTAAATGACACCTATGCACCGTTTACAGCAGCAGAAATGTGACATCAGGTCCTTTTTTCTACAGAAATATGAACAGCACATGCAAATCAATTAGCTGGGATGATGTTTGAGTGATGAACAAACTTCATGTCCTGTTGTTGTGGGCAGGACAGGCAGCTCAGACACATCGAAAAGAACGTTCAAAAGGTAATTACTGCCAAGGGTCAAAAGTATATAAAATTCAGCTCTTTTCACAAATCAAATCGTTTCCTCGTGGCCTTGTAACAAATTCTCCATGACCCAGTTCTGGTCTGTGCCTCAGGGTTTGGAAACTCCTAAAATATTGTACGTTAATGCATTAAGAGTCCCTTTGATTTCTGGTACAGACCAGAATAAGAAAGCATGTGGACAGCAGTGTCCATACACTTTTGGCCATTGAGTGTCTGCTACATGAAGGCCTCAATAATCGGACAAATGCTGAGTTTTAATTATTCTTCATTGTTTCAAGAAAGTCAGACCTCTCAGGAAAGTCAGTTTCTGTTGGAATCAGGTTGAAACATCATCCAGCTGACAGATATTTTCCACTTGTTTTCAGACTAACAGACAAAGTAACTTGTGAAGATGGAGATCAGTGTGTATCTGCCTGGTGGACAGAGTTCAGTGGACCATCAGATGCTAATCAACATCGTGTACACACAAATACTGAAAAAATATGCATATTTGCCTGATATTAGACACACGTATTACTCATCTGAGGGGGATTTTCAGCTTCGGCTAATTACTTCCAGATGTATCTCCTTCTGTACAATACGAGTGGGCCTCTAGAAGTACCTGGAGAGCTCCATTCTCTCCTCTGGCTTTCATTTTCAAAGCTCTTCCCCGTGCAGATGAGCTTTTCTCTCACCGCTTTGATTCAGAAATCTGTTAGGATTTCTCTGCTTCAACCAGAATTTGCTGGAGTAAGACATCTCCCTCACTCGGGCGTACCGAACAAAATCACAAGCAGGAAAGACACAGAAACATTGCATGAATAGACGCAGGGAAGGAAAGGATCAGTATGTGTATGTTTTTAGAAACCTTTATTTAACCACAGTGTGTCTAATGGGACATTTCCATGCTTCATTTTAGCAGAAGGGTCCCAGCAGTGTGGTGGTGGGAGGGGGTTCTCACTGTGAGGCTCAAGAAAGACAAAAAGGGCAAATTACAGGAACTTATATTTGTACTCTTTTAAAATAGACCTGCAGACAACATGAGGCCAATTCATAGTCAAGAAGACAAATAGTGAAAGCAACTTGTACAATTGTGCTGCCATACAAAAACAGGAAGTGCAATGCAGAAAATCAAGTCAATTTTATTTGTATAGCGCCAAATCATATCAAAAGTTATCTCAAGACGCTTTCACATAGAGTAGGTCTAGACCATACTCTTTAAAATATTATTTACAGACCCCGCCATGAGCAGTACTTGGTGACAGTGGAAGGAAAAACTCCATTTTAACAGGTAGAAACCTGGAGCAGAACCAGGCTCTGGGTGGAGGACATCTGCATCGACCCAGTTGGGTTGAAAGGGGAGAGAGAGGGGGAGAGGGGAGACAGAACAGGAGGAGAGACAACAAATCAGACTAATAATAATAACAACTGCAGCAGTGAGTGTGGAGCAGGAACATGGGGGCAGTAGACGGCCAGCAATCACAGAAATACCTGCAGGAAGAGAGAAGGCAAAAAGGCACAGGAACTACCAGGAAGAAGTGGAGTTGGTAACCTGTATTAGTGGGATAGGAATGTGTACGGATAGAGAGGGAGAGGAGGAGAGAGGAGCTCAGTGCATCATGGGAAATCCCCCGGGAGTCTAAGCCTATAGCAGCATAACTAAGGGATGGTTCAGGACTCACCTGAGCCAGCCCTAACTATAAGCTTTATCAAAGAGGAACGTTTGAAGCAGACTCTTAAATGAGGAGAGGGGGTCTGCCTCCAGAACCAAACTGGGAGCTGGTTCCACAGGAGAGAAGCTTGGTAACTAAAGGATCTGGCTCCCGTTCTACTTTTAGAGACTTTAGGTACCACAAGTAACGCTGTGAGCGTAGTGCTCTAGTGGGGTAATACGGTACTATGAGCTCTTTAAGATATGATGGTGCCTGACCAATAAGAGCTTTGTAGCTGAGGAGGAGGATTTTAAATTCTATTCTAGATTTCACAGGGAGCCAGTGCAGAGAAGCTAATATTGGAGAAATATGTAAAGTAAAGAGTTCCTGTCAGAGTTTTATTATCTCTGATGTTTTCTGATGCTTTTGATGCCTCTACTCCGAGCCACCGTACGGACAGTAGTATGTCTGGGCAGTAATACTATAAACTACTTAACTTTTATATTACTACAACAGCATGACACAGTAACCATTCTTGCAAGTCAGTTTTGTAATTCCATCCTGACTGGAAAGCTCAGTTTGGCCTGCAGTCCTTGGTGCTTCTTCTTGGCACTGACTGTTGGTGCAAGCAGGGTTACAGGAACTCAGGGGATTGGACCCAACTGCAGATGCCAGAGGCAGACTTGATGAAGTTTAGTAAATGATTAAACAAAATCAAACAAAGGCCTACAGGAAGATGAGGCAATCCAAGGGTCAAGAAGCAGAGACAGCCGTCCAAAACAGGCAAAAAGCAGGGAACAAAGACAAGAAGCACACTGCAAACGTCACATCACCATCTGAAGGAATGAAGACGAGGCTGTGCGTATATACACAAGAACTCATGGACTAATGGGAAACAGGTGACAGAAAAAATACAAGATAGGAAGTAGAAACAATAATGGGCACATGAGGCAAGACATTTCAAAATACTAGGAAAAGACCAGTCCAGGCAGGATGTAACACTGGCAGGATGTGCACATGATCCTTCACCAGCTTCCCACCAACCAACACTGCCACTGGAAGTTGATGTTAACTGCACAACTCACCTTTAGTAACTTTAGCTTGGAATAAACTGGTATAAACCTGTATCCTAATCTATCAAAAACGACTTTGTACCTTCATCAGGAAGGCCAATTTCGCGCCTTTAATGAAAACTTTACCTTTTAGGTGAACCTTATTTCTGAGCGTGTTCTGTTGCCTGTACATGCAGCAGCATGAGCTGAGTCCTGTTACCAGGTGATATTAAGATGAGTTGATCATTAACTTCACTATCTGATTACCGTTGAACCCTAAAGCCACACATGTTCCACCAACAGGAACCACAGACGTGTGTCTCACTTCCTGCTCTATGTTTGTTTTGAAAATTCCTTTATAACCATCCTGTCGAACATAACTTATCAGTTTGAATAAAACAGAACCGTCAAAGGCTTTGTGTCAATGAACAATGTTTAACTGTCCTCCATGTCGCCTGCAGCCAGAGCTTCCCGCTCATTTGCAAGCAAAACAAAATGTAAAAGAACTGTGTAGTTTGAACACTGGGTGCAGGCAAGATGGAGGAAAGTTACACACTGATCCAGTGCATATGCTGCCAACATTGTAATGATACGAAGCCACTCGAAAATCAAAAAAGGAGGTTTTGTCAGTGGAACAAATAAGAGATATTTCACACGATAACAGCAGATCTGAAACACGGTACACTCTTCTACCAGACATCGACTGCTGTTCGTCTTCTTTAGTTTTTCAATGTAGTGGTGGGGCTTTTGCATCTTTCAAGTTATTTATATGCCACTAATTCGTATTTGTTGTGCACATTCTCCTTTCTAAAATCGGTGCCAACGCAGGAGGTATCATATTTATATGTCACTGTCACTACACTGTACTGTACTGTAACCAAAAGTTGTTTTAGTTTAAAGAAGGGAGGAAATAAAAATGATCTCCTGTCAATAAAAGCAGCACTTCACTCAGAGAGCTGGTGTTTATGGAGGCAGCAGGCAGTAAACCACATCCATTACACTCTGTCAGCCAACGACAACGTCACCATCCGACACATCAGAGAGAGCGACGGGCAGGCTAGTGAACACTTCTTTCACTTTGAATCATCGTGAATCTTTCACCTGCAATTTCATGTGATGAGATCAAACACAGTCCGCGCTGGGATGGACGTCTGCAGGTCTGCAGTATTTGATTCAAACACAATGAAAGAACAGAAAACTCGAGTTGATCCGGGAGAGTTAACCAGGAGGTAAGAACAATATTTCAGTTACAGAAGAGAACTGATGTTGTGGCTGCATTGCCAGGTTGGAAAAAACAACCAAGAATGCAGTGATGTGATGAAGAAGAGCTTATTTTTCTAAATACACTTAAAAAGCTCACAATCATCTTACATGTTCTTCATCTGGATCCAGATCTGCACAAAGTGATTCTAGTGAGAGCAGCACACAATGATCAATAGAGGAAATGTCACATTCTTAGGAAATCTTTTCAACTATTTCTGGATTTGCACTTTTTGTCATTAAAATGTTTTAACACTGTAGAAACTCAACTATAACACAAACAAACAGGACTGTGAACCACCCGCCTGGCTGAGGTAATAACACTGAACTAATGTGCTGAGAACAAACAGGCCTGTTTGTATAAAAGATTGTATTGTAATTCAGAAACATCCCTCCAGTCCACATTATCAGCATTCTGGGAGCACCAACATCTGCCGGCTTCGATGCCTCCACCACGTCATCTGGAATCAGGCCATCTTTTTTCCAGATTTGCACCATTTGCTGTGAGATCTTGTGGTAAATTGACTTTGACTGCAGAAGAGCCGTGCTGTGCCGTTCTGTGCCGTTTAATCTCGCCCTCACGAAGACCGAGATCATGAAGTCAGAGGCTGCATGTCAGGAAATAAACCGGCTGAAGAGAGACAAGGACGACCCCTCCGCAATGCTCCACTGCAGAACTGCAATCACACTGAATGTATGTGTGTGTTCATGTACATGTATGTGCTCACTGCGGTGCTGGTGGTGGTGGTGGGGGGGGTCTCACTTTCAATCTAAACGCCCATAAATCATGTCATGAACACCACCTTCACTCTGAAGCCTTTTACTGGCTGTACACTGCATTTTCTCCCTCAGACACTCGGCAGATCAATAACACAACACTGGTTATAGGCTGCTGTTATTCAGACACTGTTTTTAATCACTAATGTTTTATTCATGAAGAAGGTCCCTGTTTGTGATTTGTTTCGCTGCGATGGCTCCACCAAATTATTGTTTCAGTTCAAATACAAATTAAGGAACATGATCATACCTCCATTGGCGATGAGTCATTTATACAGCACAGGGGACGAAATGCTGAAATAGTCAAGTCAATTTTATTTTTATAGCGCCAAATCATAACAGAAGTTTGGTCCCTCCTATTCAGACTGATTTCGTAGTTTCAGGTATCTGGCTGAGCCAATCACAAGCGTTTATCTAGTATGAGGCAGGTTTAGTACGATGACTGACGGAGATGAGTGCCGTTCAGGCATCTTTGTAAAGAACCAAGATGGCTGCTGCTGATGCAGAGCGTTCCCCGGCCGGCTACAGCGGCGCTATTCAACAGACTGGACAGTAAATTCTCTCTAAAGAAAAACAAACAACTGCACCTAAACTTTGTTACAGGGAAATTGAAAATGAACTGAGAGGTTTCAGGCTAGTACTTGGTGACAGTGGAAGGAAAAACTCCCTTTAACAGGTAGAAACCTGGAGCAGAACCAGGCTCTGGGTGGAGGACATCTGCCTCCACCCAGTTGGGTTGAAAGGGGAGAGAGAGGGGGAGAGAGGGGAGGGAGAGGGGAGAGAGAGGGGGAGGACAGACAACATAATAATCAGACTAATAATAATCAGTGGAGCAGTGAGTGTGGAGCAGGAACATGGGGGCAGTAGACGGCTGCAGTCACAGATCCAGACTCTACAGCTCCAGAGGCACAAACACCTGCAGGAAGAGAGAAAGCTCCAAACTACAGGAAGAGGTGGAGTTAGTAACATGCAGTAATGGGATAAGAGAGGAGAGAGGAGCTCAGTGCATCATGGGAAATCCCCCGGCAGTCTAAGCCTATTACCGCATCAATAAGGGAGGGTTCAGGACTCACCTGAGCCAGCCCTAACTATAAGCTTTATCAAAGAGGAACGTTTGAAGCAGACTCTTAAATGAGGAGAGGGGGTCTGCCTCCAGAACCCAAACTGGGAGCTGGTTCCACAGGAGAGGAGCTTGGTAACTAAAGGATCTGGATCCTGTTCTACTTTTAGAGACTGTAGGAACCACAAGTAACCCTGCGTTCTGTGAGCATAGTGCTCTAGTGGGGTAATACGGTACTATGAGCTCTTTAAGATATGATGGTGCCTGACCATTAAGAGCTTTGTAGGTGAGGTGGAGGATTTTAAATTCTATTTTAGATTTCACAGGGAGCCAGTGCAGAGAAGCTAATATTGGAGAAATATGTTCTAATTTGCTGGTTCCTGTCAGTACACGTGCAGCCGCATTCTGGATCAGCTGGAGAGTCTTTAGAGACTTATTGCGGCAGCCCGATAATAAGGAATTACAATAATCCAACCAAGAAGTAACAAATGCATGGGCTAGTTTTTCTGCATCTTTTTGAGACAGGATGTGCCTGATTTTTATAATGTTACATAGATGGAAGAAGGCAGTCCTAGTCTGTTTTATATTGGAGTTAAAGGACATGTCCTGATCAAAGGTTACTCCTAGATTCCTTACAGCAGAGCTGGAGGCCAGGGCAATGCCATCTAGAGTAACTATATCTATAGATAATATTGGTTATTGTTTCGCCCATATCAACCATGCACTGTGCTTGAGGATACATAGAAACTGTTTTTTCAAGCAAAGTTTCTTGTATACTTACTAAAATGTTGTACTGCTCATGATTAGTAGAGTGTTTGTGAGTGGGCTTCTGTAGGGCTTTGTACTTGTTCTGAAGCAAAGCTCCAGTGAACACAAGGGACCACAGACCCAATCAAGGGCGTAACCAGGTGTTTACTCCAGCAGGTCTGAGTGCTGGGAGGAAACCACTGCAGCCAATTACACACTGACTAACTGTGTGAGAGCTGCACCACCTTCAACTCCATGTCTGTTTACAGTCAGCAGTCCGGATAAAGGAGACTGACTTCTACCTGCAACTTCCACTTACTGTAAATCGATGTGTGTACTGTCTTTCATTCAGTCATGATCTTGGCACTGCACAGGGACGAGGACGTGACTCTGAACCTCACACCGAGAGCTCGTCTTTAACTGCAGTTCAAGTCAAAGATTGAAGTTTCTTTGTTTTGGACTAAATGATTTATTCAGTGCAGCTACGATGTTTTGACACCAGATGCTCACATCTGTCCCACCTTGTGCCTCCTACATTCAGCTAAAGCTGTCAGATAAATGGAGTGGAGTAAAAAGTACAATATTTTCCTGAGTTGAAGTAGAAGGTGGTATGAAAAGAAAAGAGACTGAAGTAAAAGATAAGTAGCTCATATTTGCACTTAAGTACAGTATTTGTTACATGGCATGATAAACCCTGACCACTGCTTTCTATGCAGGAAGGGTTCTGGTCTGTCTGTTTAAGTCACTGAACATCCTAAAAAGATGTGACAAGCACCTCGGATAGAAAAAGATGATGCGACTCGCTCGGCTCTTTAAAATCCAGTCTGAGATCAGCAGAGGTTTGTTCTACAAATAAAGAACAAGTCTGATCATGTCACAATCTTATTGGTTTATTATGTTGATTGACTTTATATCCTGTTTGACGCTCTTCTCATTTTATTGTAGGTGAGGAAAATGTATTTTTTTCTAACCTTTAATAAGTAACAATCATTATAATATTATCAATGTTACTTTTGCAGATTTCGTGAATTGTTCTTTTATATAATTTGTACATATGAAGGTTTAAGGATTGAAGTTCTGAGTATTGGTGATGCCTTGGTCTCATCCTCAACAAGCCAATTATTATCATTCAGCATCTCATTAAGGAGCACCAGTGCTAACCAATCAGATCCAACCGCGGTTAAATCATAAAAATATTGCTGATAAAATGCATTTACCCTGAACACACCTCAGGTTTCCATCATCTTTTTACACCCCTCCAGTGTCACGAATCTTTCAGCCTCTGAACCAGACTTTATGAACTTAATGATAAAAAAGAATCATATGGAGCTGAAGCTCCACGTGGAGCTGTGCGGCCTCGTGGCCTTCATGGCTTTGTTTGTTTGCGTCACGATGGCAGTGGCAGTGTGTGAAAGGTTTGTTTTCTGGGAGGGGGGGTGGTGGTGCAGAGGGAGAGATGTGGAGCCTTTGGCAGCGTGACAGCGGGAGGCTTTTCAGCGTCCGTCATCCGAGCCGCTGTATTGTTGTCCCTGCAGCGAGAGGCGCCGCAGGAATGCTGGTGGAGGCGGTGGGGCGGTGGGGGGGGGGTCTATACTTAGAGGATTGACTGCATGCTGCACCTGTCCCCCCCCCCCCCGTCAGCACGCCACTCAGGCCTCCGAGGACGACTCCACGCCCCCTGAGCCCTCAGGGAAGAAAACTGCTGAAGCTGGTTTGGGGGGGGGGGGCTGTGATGACCCGCTGACACCACGGATACGTCACACGCCATAAAGGATGGGACGACTTATCGGCACTGACATCCCCGAATCTTTACAGAATAGAGATCCATGTTCATCTCACTGTGACAAACAGAAGAGCAGTTTTTAAAGTAATAATACGCTGTGTTTCCCACTTGTTCCCTTATAATCAGGCTGAATTACCGTTTACTTTGATCTCTCTCAGCCTGACATCGAGTTCACGTTGGCCCACTTCTTGGTGGTTATGTTGTTTTGTTTTTCCCGAACCAATCAGAACGAGCCGTCTCTGTGATGTTATTGTAGTCGACACAGATTTCTTGGAGATGAGTTCCACTCATCTCCAGTTATCAATAATAACATTAATAATAAGCTAAGTGACGTGTTAACACAGATCTGTAACAACTCCAAGGTTTCGGTGACGCCTCTGTGTGTTTTGTCAGTTTGTCAGCAGGATTACAGAAAAACTGCAGGCCTGATTTTCATGAACCTTCGTGGATGGAAATAGCATTGGCCAAGGAAGAACACATTCCAGTTTTGGAGCGACAGAAGACTGGACTATTGGCATTGGCTTTATTATTCAGTTAATTTATGTGTGTTTTTTTACTGTTCTTTAGATAGAACGGGACGGGGAGAAGGACATTTAGGCTATACTGTATATATGTGTATATGTACACATGGTTGCCACAATATCTGACTGAAGATTTCTCCCTTGGAGAATGTTACTCTTTGTTTATCTCATGTAAATCTACTGGCTAAAAATAGAGATGAGGATTTCATATTGATCACTGCTCAGTCCAGACTGATTCCTTTGTCTTTACGTCTGTTAGAAGATCGATGCAGTTGAATCGTCATAATCTATAACCAATAGATAGAATGACTGAATCATTGCAGCCCTGAGGGATAATAACTCAGAGTCTCAATGTGAAGACAAAATTAGAGGATAATTGTTGTGCTAAAAGCCTCCCATTAGTGGCGTCATACATCTGCTGTTAGTTAACCCCCCCGTCTGTGTGTCTGATGGCTCCTGCTCAACAGGCCACATCACTGTGAATTCCTGCAGCGGCTCCATGTCTGTGAACTCGGCAGTCCTTAAATGCCTCGAGGCTGCAGGTACCTGAAGGTGTCATCACTTCACATCCAGCAGGAAATAAAGTGTCTGTCTCACGACCAGCAGCTTCTTAATAACAACCTTAATAACACTCGTCCAGAGGTGCTGGGAGGAGTTTACCCCCGTACAACTGACAAAAAGGTCCTCAGTGCTATTTCTAACAGTAAAAAGGGGGGGGGGGTCTGATTGGTTGGTTGGCTCATATGAACAGATTCATTTTTAACTGGGACGGATGAGCGATCCAAGGGAATTCCTCACATTCACCAGTTTTCTTGTTTGTCCAGACCTGATGTACAAGCTGTGAACAGACAAACCCAGTCATGATGCTGTAATCTGACTGAATTTGTGCTAATGATCAAATCTCTAAAACACACATTTTCATGAACATGTTTGTGTGGTTAGGAGAGTTTGGTGAATCCGACATGAAAAACTGGTACGAACAAACCTCCCAGACCAGGAGAGAGGTTTGGGATACAGCTGGGAAGATGTTGTTGTATGAGGCGAAAGACTAAAATATAATGAAATATGAACCAGCATTAGACTCTATATATAATCTGGACCAGATCCAACTCCCATACCGTAACAGTGCTGCTAATTTCTTGTATATCTGATTCACTGCCAGTGTTTAGGTTCACACTTCACAAGAGGTCTCTTAAAATTCACTTCACACAGATTAATATGAACTAATTCAACTTTGTTTCTTCAGTTTTTGTTTTTTTTATGAGCTGCTCTAAACTATTCCTCTTCAGCAGAACCTGCTCCTACCCGTCCACCCCCAGCCCACCTCCCACACTAAATGAATTACTGTAAAGCACTTCAGAATCACAGACGGGTTACTGTGAGTTTAACTTGGGTGGAGGAACTTTGTGGCCAATGTGACGCTCAGACTTGTTTTTCCCAGCGGCCCAATTTGAATAAAACTGTGAGTTTCTTTCCGCTGGAATCTGCACGGATTTGTTTTGTCAAATATTCATATGCACCAGCTTCAGCAGTACCAGTTGTCTGAATCTCCAGTTACACTAGTCATGCCAGCATGCCGGGTGGACTAAATAATATAATATACACAGAACCTGTGTTTGTCACTTTCAAACAATAAATGAATGAATCTACAGGAACAGTCATGTTTTAAAACATGTCAGAAATTGACTGGTATCACAAAGCGAAACAACGAGCTGTCACACTGGAACGCTTCAGGAAATAAGAATAAGATGGGTCTCTGTGTTATTCCTCCCCCTCCCCTCCACTCCTGCTGCAGGTAATTAGGTCCTTGACAAGGACATGGAGCCCCCCCATCCCCCCACCTGCCCTCTACAGCTTTGCCTACATGACGATAAAGCCTCAACACAGCAGCAGCCGCCTCGTCCTCGGTCTCACTCGTGATGCTGTTACGTTGAAACAGAAACCTTCAGTGTTTGTTAGGCAACAGACTCCAGTGCAGTTTATTACGAACCATCTATCACATCTGTCACATCTGTCAGCTCCGTCCTCCAGGAGTCCAGAGGGAGGTGTGGTCGACTGCCAGTCACCAGCAGCGAATTTAAAAGAAAAAAAAACATCATCTGACAGTTACATCTCATCCGTTAATGTTTAATGCATTCTGCCTGAAACATTGACTGTAGCCATGGATGGATTACTGACCGGGCTTCAGTTCCTAAATGTAACTGAAAAACATGCAAAACAACCACAAAGAGACACAATACAACAAAGACTCCTTATGACCCCGGTATGATACGTTTACATTTATTAACTACCTAGCCGCAGCTCATAATATCTGCTACAGACGGCGGCTGGAAATGAGAGGCTTTTTCTTTGTTTGACCTCGTCTTAAATCAATGTTTCAGTGTTTCAGAAATGATGTGGATCTTTGACAGTAACTAGGGGGTCAATAATAGCTCTACAGATGCTCGTCCTCTGTAATTTTTGGAGTTGATAAATGTGTTTTTGAATTGATTGTCCACATGTACAAGAAAATGAACCACCTTCAGGGTCCTTCTCTGCAGCAGTATGAGCGCTGCTTCCTGATGGGGGTCCACACATATTTGTCTGTGCTATTTTCAGACGAGGGAAACCCAAAGCTCACGCAGGGCCGAAACTGTTGAGTAAGAGGAGTCGGAGGACGGGCGTCTCCGGGGTCGAGGGAGGACAGACGAGGGCTTCACCTCCAGCCGACACTCGACGCGTTTACTGGCTTCTCTTGACATCCAGTAAATTACATATCTGCTGAGAGACGGTTGGCATGCTGACCACGACAGGTCAACTTCTGCTCTGTTTTATTTCCCTTTAGCCTCTCCAGTTCCTCGTTCTCCAGTTTGCATGGCTGTGTCCCCACTCGGTGTAATGACACAGGGCAGCTGATCGGCTGCAGAGTGCCTCTCTGCCTCAGATAATTAGCATCCTCTGGACAGGAAGATCCAGCCCAGGCGGCTTAATTGTTAGCTTCAGCTTGCCCTTTGCTTCCCCCTCGTCACTGCTGCCTGCACTCGAGGAAAAATCAAGGAAAATTCAGACTTAAGAAGGCTTGGAGGTAAAGAGGCCGAGCAGTGTCGCACTGCTTATAACAGTCAGTTTATATTTTTTACTATTTTCCTAATTCAGATATATATTTTTTTTAATTTCAACCACTGTGCTCATGAATGCAACATTATTCAATTGTAAACTCTGGAATTTCAGAGCTTCTAACTAGCACATGGATGCACCAAATGAGCATTACATTACAATATAATAAATCCTGACACGATGACTTGTTCTGTATTGCAATATGCTTTCTTTGCACTGATTTACAGCCCTGCTAGCATTGGCGCTCTAGGGGGAGCAGCGTCAGTCAAAGTGGACCCAACACAAATATCCATCTCTATTATACAGACGTTCATGGTCCTCAGAGGATGAATCCTATTAACTCTGGTGACCCTCTGACTTCTCCTCTACTGCCACCATGTCCTTAACATTTGTTTTTTATGGAAATCTCTCATCGACTATTGGATGGATTTTGATGAAATGTTTTATTCATGTTCCCCTCAGGAAGAACTGCAATCACTATCCTGTCAAACGATAGCGTTTAATTAGATTGGTCAAATCATCAAGTTTCATCCTCCAGAGATGATTATTCACTGTAAATTATCGGGATTGTCTCACTCTGCGCCAAAGTGAAGGACTGACTCCACAACCAGCTTCCTTAAAACACACTGATATGCAAACATTTTGCTTGAATTATCACTTGAAAAGTTGCGGCTGATTCACTCTGCTCATTGCATACCCGACACAAACGATAATCAGCGTGCAGCATGTACGTGTCTGCCTGCAGCATGAACTCTTCTCATCTGAAAGACCACGAAAATCAAGAGGTTATGAAACAAACTTGTAAGGGAAAGTTGTTCAAAGAGGCACGGGTGTCTCAGCAGGAGGTCGAGCAGGCAGGCGAGCATGGGGATGGAAAGTCTTTGAATGCTTTATCCAGCGAGTAGCGAGGGCTTCGTACGGTCACTCCTGAGCTGTGAGAGAGAGGACAAAGGGTTTGAGTTTCAGCTGGAGACCACAGCGAGGACGCGAGGAAGGAGGTGAAAGACAAACCTGAAGATACAGCGTCTCTGCTCGGTGACCTCTGCAGGGCAGCCACTTGATGCAGAGTGATCCGTTCAATACGATATCTTCAAGCCGCTCGATAAACTGTAATCAGGATATGGAGGATATTTCTGGAGCAGTCAGCAGCCGTTCTGCTCCGATGAAGACCTTCATGTAGAGCCTCAGTCTGTTGATGCACCTCCACATACTGTGGTGTATAAGTTCAGTTGTGTGAAAGCAGTTGCTCACAGCTTTCAGCCTCTTTTATCTCCTTGTTTTGGTTTTGAGGTCAGATTTCCTGTGTGGTTCAATCTCTTGGGATTTAAGAATGAATTTGCTGCATGTGATTGTGTGTTCAGCCTGTTTTCAGTGGTGAAGACTGTTTATTGATTTGGTTCGAGGCTCCACTGAAACAGTTTGTCTTATCCTTAAGTATAGCTGCTCTTTACACAACATGTCCTTCCCCACATGCATCTGCCCACAGCAGGAACTCAGTCCCTCCGTCTCCCACTCTTTCACATGAGAATACAAGAAAACATGAAATGGTTCACACTAAACAGGAGGCTGGATAAAGACTCAGAGTCAGTCAGTGATGCTGCAGCCCTCAGCAGTTCACGGTCACCAGGTTTCGTTTCCTGCTGCGTCTTTTTAATCAGCATTTTTCTTCCTGCTGGAGAGATGACTCTGAATTGTTGCTGGGTGAGGGCTATTCTCGAGCTGAGCCCGAAGGCAACGCTTTCAATTTACCAGTTGATCTACGTTCCAACCCTCAGCTGTGGTCATGAGCTTTGGGTCGTGACTGTGAGAACGAGGTCGTGGAGTTTCCTTAGAGCCCGGGAGAGGAGCTCGGAGTGGAGCCTTCATGTTGAAAGCAGCCAGCTGAGGTGGTTTGGGACTCTGATCAGGATCCTCCTGGGAGGTTTTCCAGACACATCCAACTGATAGGAGACCCCGGGATGGACCCAGAACTCGCTTGGGAAGGCGTCGGGATCCCCCAGGAGGAGCTTGAAAACGTTATAGCAGAGGGGGACGTCTGGACTACTTAGTTTGCAAAGTGAAATAATGTGAAACTTACAAACTGTGATATAAGAGAAACACACGAGCGGGTCCATCACTGACAAACTCAACAACACACATGAACACAGGAAGTCCTTGGTTTGTGTCTGAGGGAGTCCAACAGTTGGACTCCAAAACTTGTGAATTGTACCTTCACAGAGTGACACAGGTCTGTGTGGACTGATATAAATCATAAGAGTGTGTGTGTGTGTGTGTACACACACGCACACAGTGGGGGGTTCAGGAGGAGGAAGACAAATCATAAAACTTCTAGAAATTAGTTCTCTAAGCCGTCATCGATCATGGAGCCTCGCTGCTGTCAGGCAGGTCTGCTGAGAAACTGAGACGGAGCTGCTGCTGGTCTGGAGTCAGTCGATAGAAAACTCTATCAGACAAACAGGATGTGTATATACTGTGGGTACAAGTACTGTGGGTACATGAGCTGCCATTGTTGCTGCTCATACAGCGCATCAGGACCCAGGAACAGCTGTTGGATGGATTGTGGTGAAATGTGGTTCAGATGTTCATGTTCCCCTCAGGATGAACAGTAATAACTTTATTGATCCTCTGACTTTTCATCCAGCGCCATCATCAGGTCAACAATTTAATCGTATTTTATTTCCTACTCACTTAATGAGCAGTAATTAGTCATGAAAGCGCCTGTGTTCTGTGGCGTGTTTTCAGTGCTTGCTGAAGCCTCGTGTGTGTTTTACGTGTTAATCAGCTCAGTGCAGCCTGAGTGCTTTTACTTTCAGCAGAAGAATCATTATTGACTCACAGGCCTCCACCTCACCTCCGCTCGCTCTGTGTAACCTCAACATGACTGCTAAAGTGTGCATTTGTTTCGTCACATGGGATGAGGTTACTGCAGCAGGGCCAGATAGATGATATGAGCTGGTGATGAACCCGGCGGCGTGTGATGGGTAATAGAGGCTATAACAGCCTGCCAGCAGTGACCTCCTGTGATTGATGTGGCGCTCGTGGACACGTGCAGGCAGATCCCAGAGCTGCGACGCTCCTGGAACGACGACGTGAGGGTCAGAAATTGAAGCCGGAGGTCAATGGTCCATCAGCAGTGTGGAGAGAGGAGGCTGTAATCGAATTCCTTTATTTCAAGAGCAGAAAAGAGAAACCTCATTTTCAGTGTGTGCAACAGTTTTATGACTGCTTTAATGCTTTTATTCGCTCTTCACCTCACACTTATTACAAGGCTTGGCTTTGTTCAGCAGCAAAAGTGCAACACTGTTAGTTTTCATTAATCTTGTATTGGTGCTTAAATTAGAACATGAATATGGATCCACAGATGGCTGGAAGATGTGCTGGTTAAAACATTTAATCAGTGTTAATTTAAAAGAACAACAACTCAAATGTTTGTGGCACCCCCAACCTGTAAAAATGTATAATCATTAATCATCATTTACGGACACTAATGGGCAACACATTTTGCTCAGCGCTTCTTCAGGCTCCTGAAGAAAAGAAAAGAAAAAAAAAAAAAAAAAAAGGTGCAATGGACTGAAGGCTTAAATACGCAAAAACATAAATGAGCTTTGGCATGCAGGTGAGCAAAATAGGCTTGAACACCACAGACAATCACGGTCAGTGAAAAACACCAAATACAAAAATACCAAACACACTGGAAATAACTCAATAAATTGAGAACAGACTGATATATAATAAAGCACAGCTGAGTCTTGAGGCTCCACAGCTGAACACGACGACAGCCCCATCACCATGAAACCTGCTGCATCATCTCCTCTGTGTTTTAACAGTGAGCAGAGCCTGACCTTTGACCTCTGACCCAGAGAGCTGCTAACCAGGCCACAGAGAGCCTAACAGCCAATCTGCCAGGAAAGCCGAGAAACTTTGAAAACTGATGAAGAGGATCATTTAGTCCTGAACCAGGCAGCGAAGTCACAAAGAAAAGAAATATTTAGAACAAGTTGAGTTGAGTAAAGTTAGAAAGCAGAGAGACATTAAGTTTGCTGAGGTAGAAACTCTAAAATCTTTTGACCTGCTTCTACTTCATTCTGCAACGTACTTTCATTCTTTTGTAATTTCATTATCCGTTCACTAATTAACATCGCAGGAAGTCGTCCCGTGAGGACGAAGCTTTACAGGTTCATCACACACCTTGACTTTCTGAGTCTGGAGACACGTCCTGCCTTCTGTCCACTGCAGCAGACACACCTGGACACAAAGAAAAGTGGCATGAGAACCCCAAAATATTAATATTACAAAGAAAAATGCAAAGAAATGTGATTTGCATCTTAAATCACAGCTTCAGTGTGACTAAATCGCCTGTTTTCCTGCTGCCTTCTGGTTTGCGATTCCCGGGAACTCTGAGAAATGGCCACAGAACGGTGTCTCTTAGTGTTCAGGCACTCGCACACTGAAATAAAAATAAATTTCTGCTGTCAGTTTTCATCCTTTTTTATGAAACCTCAGCGCTGACGATGAATAACCTTGTGACTAGGACGTCTACAGGACTGTGTGTCACTTACATTACATTAACAAAATTATCAGACTTATTATATAGTAAATCTCTTTGAATCTGTTTCTTAATGAGCAACTTTACCTCTTCAACCAACCAATCACAGATGGAAAGTGGACGAGTAAGGAGGCGTCCATCATCGATTTAGATTTGATCATCAATACAAATTCAAGTTGTGTTCATGTTTAAACTGTTTGGAGCAGCAGAACGATCGGATCACACACACACACACACACACACACACCTCTCAGGTATCAGTGAGTCACCAGCCTGAACACTTCCTCTGCGGTTCAGCTCCACCAGGTTTGGTCTGTTTAGTATTCAGGTGAAGGCTGCTGGAGGCGATAAACAAACAACATGAGGGATACAACCATAAACTGTATCACTGCTATTCTTTGTTTTGATGGTTGTAATTGAGCCATATCTTCTATAATTTTTCAGATTTGGTTTCACTTCATGTTTTTTTTTTACAGGAACTGCACAGGTCCTTCAAAAGTTAAGTTTCTGTTAAATGTTCTAAAAATGATAAAATCGTAGAAGTGGCTGAGTTTGATTTAAAGAAAACTAAAGGGTGAAATGTACCGCCAGGATTAGGGCTGGGTTTAAAACATGACAGATATACAGATCTTCAATCACATGATTGGAAGCATTCAGTTGTGTCTCATTTGTTTGTAGATCTGGGTACCAAAATGATGGAATGCAGGTATCATTTGACTGGAAAAGTTTTGATATTACTTTGTACTGGGTTATTTCAGTCGATACCTTAAAAGGTCGAGTACTGATACGAAGCCCTCACCACGATACATACAGACATACACATTAAAGAGGAACTCTAGTGAGTTTGCAGTTGTTTAAGTTCCTTAAGTTTATCGAGGATGTAGTTTTATGGGCTGAAACGATCGTGACACTGTCGGGCTGTGGAGTTGTGCTTCACTGCAAACAGCAGCATAGCAACATGCTCTCAATGAAAACGCCAATATGCTGATGTTCAGCAGGTAATTAACCATGTGAGCCAATGTTAGTAAGATAACTACAGCTGCAGAAGTTTGTGTCACGGGGAATAGCAGGATAGGACACAGACAAAGGAATAGATGTAGTCCAATATTTATTGACGGGATAATGGTAGTGAGAGTGGCGAGGGGCTGACAGAGCCTGGGGGTGGATGGGTGAGATGAGCGGGCCAGGGCAGGCAGAGCAGGGTGACAGGATGTGTAGAAGCAAAGGAATTTTTTAGAATGGGGTATGGACTCTTTGAGAGGCAGGCTGGGGAACCAGAGAGGATAAATTCAGGATGCACAGAAGAGACGAGGTGAGAACTGGGGAGCAAGACACAAAACCACATTATGTAGAGCAACTAAGGACACAAACTACCACATGGACGGAACAAAGATCTGGAGATGAGTGGAGGGAGAGCGGGGAGATAAACTGCTGAGCTGATGAGGAGAGTGAAGGCAGCTGAGCAGACTGGACAGGTGAGGTGAATGAGCTGTAATCAGGAGGGAGGACACCAGGAAGGAGCCACACAGAGACAGACAGGGGGACACAGGACATTTCTGGAGTTTTATAACCTAATTTATGTTTAATTAACTGACCTTCATTTCTCAGAACAGGAATTTAAATCATCACTTCCTGTACCTTCAGGCCGTCGCAGCGCTTCCTTCCTTCCCCTCTCCGCTCTCTCACCTCGCCGTGCAGCCTCTCTGCTTTGCATAATGATCAGCGGAGGACACAATTATGGGAATTACCCACAGTGAGATGACCCCAATCGAGCTATTCAAGAGAAGCAATTATAATGAGCTGCCAGCCATAAAACTGAGATTTCAACACCAGCTTTTCTGTGTGATACTGAAGAAGAGGAGTTTAAAAATCAGAGCTCGGAGACAGAACCAGATCAGTCACCTCCACCGCAGAGAATCTTACACTAAGAAATCTGTTCGGTTTACTATCCTGAAGCTGAAAACAGGCTGTTTTTCTGTTGACTTTTTAGGGATACGTGGTTCTCACAGGACGGCGACGCACGTGATGATCTTGATGATCCAGAAACATCCGATATAATAAAACAGGAACTCTTTACCTGATAATACTCACATACTTTTACTGCAAGACTTTGACTTGGAGTATTTTCACAGTGTGTATTAGTACTTTTACTGAATATTTCTTCCACTGCTGGTTTTACCTGATGAGTCTGTTATCCTTTATTTCTTGTTTTCTTTCTCTAACAAAGCTGCATCGTCAGCATAAAGAAAAAGATGATGATGATAATGATTTCATAATGTACCTTAATATCACTTGCAGTACTTCCACCTGTTTGTTGTTTCCTGTTTCATGAGTCTGCACCTGCGCCCGGCTGGACGTCGCCCTGCTCAGACCGGAGAGCAGAACCGGTCTGACGGCCTGCGAGCTCTGCACCGATGTGTTCGCTGTGCGATGGGATGTGACACGTCCGTCTCTGCTGCTCTGCATCCCGCTGCTGCTGGGGGGCAGAGAGGACCGTCTCGGGTTGCCACGGCTACCGATAGTCAGGTGAGCTTCCCCCTCCCGAGGGTGTGAATTAATTCTTGTTTCCTCTTCTTCCTCCACAGCGGAGGACGAGGTGGCCACACTTATCCAGTCTTACCACAATGCAGTGCTGGATTTACATGTGAGGCATGCTGGGGCGCTGCAGGGTGGAGGTTTGGGGTCAAAGTGGTTACATGTTGATGCTGAAGTTGAATTATGGATTTGTGTGGGATTATTCAGCAGTAGGCGAGGCGAGAGCTGCAGCCCGTTCACCTCCATGTGTGACCGCTGACGTGAGTAATGGCCGCTCAGAGGGTCAACAGAGCTCATCAGCTCCGCCTGCCTGAAGCTCAAACACACATAAAACAACTCCACTGTGTCCAACAAGGACGCTCAACTAATAACAGCAGCAGTTTCACTCCTGCAGGGACGGTTTAAAGTGCACCACCTGCAGGCAGGATGACAATATCAATACCTCCTGATCTGCTCCTGTTAACATCGGGTTCAATGTAGAAAAGTGAGGCCTGTTTTCAATGTGACGTGTAGCTGTCGTCACTGATTCTGCTTTTGTTTCCTCGTTTCTTTCCCCTTTGAGGCTCCAGGTGCAGGTTCTTTCAGGGGTTGAAGGCAGCGAAACGTTGCATTGTTTACCTCAACTTACAGTGTTGTACATCATCACACTGCAGGCAGAGAGGCTGTGGGTGATATTTGGGTTTATAGGATATGATGATGTGGTGCAGCAGTTGGAGTACAAACGTAGGAAAGACTGCAAAAATCAAATATCAATGAACACAATGGCAAAAATATAAACAGAGTTAATTTTGAAGAGAGAAAAAGCTCAGATATGATTGATCTGTTTCTGCACTATCCTGATGATTAAAAGTCATGACATGTAAACGTGAAATAACTCAACATCAGCCTCACTTTGTTATTGTTGCCTGTCCGTCGGCTGCCACCACAGATACTTTATTAAAACATATCGACCCGGTCTGTAAAACAGAACCTGGCCTCCAACACCTCACAGGTTCTTAAAGGTTCAGACTACAGACCATGAACCCTGCGATAGAAACAAGGCTTTAAAATACGAAGAAATAATAATAATAATAATAATAATAATAATAATAATAATAATAATAACAGTCTGCTCTAATTCATCACCAGCCAGTGTACCCACATATTTTCCAGTGAAATAGTTTGGGTATTTTCCTGCTCTGATGAATTATTTTTGTGGAAAAATGAACTGAGTGAGTCCTGAATCAGCAGAGTCATCGTCCCGCCCGCCGTCAGTCACTTCCTGTGCGGACCAGCCCGTCCTCACCACATGGCCCGGGGCTGGCACGGGTCTGCGGGCCGCCGCCGTGCACCGTGTGTTCGTCCAGCCGTCATGTAATCACCTCCATCAGCAACAATCTGCCTCCTCTCACAGCCTCCTACTGTACAACACTGACCCCCCCACACCTGAGCAGGGCTTTACAATCAGATATATTTCAGCCGATACACAAAGTCATAGAAACAGGACAGATGGAGCAGATTTTACAGGGAAAAAACACAAACTAACAAGAACATCAGCGTCACGACAGAAAAAAGAGAAAACAATAAATGTACAAATCCAGAAAAGGAGAAATAATATTTTAATAAGATACTAAAACTGATTTATATATTAATGCACGCTTTTATTAATAAATCTATTTATTATGTTATAATTATTATTTTTATAATATGACAGTTTGATAAAGTGTGACTCTCCAGAGATGGCACAGAAAAAAAAATCATGTTATTTTATATAAAAATTTAAATAATACAGATGCAGAGCTGCTGGAAATGAGCTGGACCTTTGCTGCTCTGAGCAGAGCAGCTCCCACTGAAAATCAATAAAGTCTCAGTGTTTGGGGATCCATTACTGAGGAGGGCGGAAACGTGTCTGAACAGGAAGCCGAGAGAAACGCCGGCCTCCCGCCTCCAAAATAAAAGTACTACAGGAACACCACAACGAAAAGACAATCAGTTACATAAATAAAAGTCCCGCATATAAAATGTGACTGAAGGAAACAGAAAGAGTTGGATCCACAGTCAAAGTTCACTGTGGGAACAGAGAAACCTTGTATCTCCAGTTTTGGTTCCATGCTTTCAGTTGAAAAGAAAAAAGACTTTTATCAGACCCACATTTACAGTGTTCTTTCCCTCGGACTGTCCGTCTGCCAAACTCCAGCTGAGAGAAGATGGAAGCTGATCCACATGTTGATACACTCATTCTGGTCCCTTTCATTCATTATTTCTACAATGTGCACACAGCCATAAACTGCTCTGTGACCTTTGTTGCCCTCAGTTCGGCCGTAAGCTGTCCGAGCCGTCTGATTGGTGGAATTTTTTTGGGGGGGAACATTTTAATCTATATTATAATTTACAGTTGACAAAGTGTGATTGTTGTAATACAAATAAAAAGATGGTAGAATAGAAGAACAGCGCTCTTTTTGGTGAAGACACAAATACAGCATCATCTCTCAGACCCTCTCTGGTTTCTGAATTTATTTTTACCCAAATTTAATTACATTAGCATTTCTCATTCTTTAGTTAGACTGGCTGACATCATTATTGCAAGCATGATAACTAATTAATAACTATTTCTTCTGTTTACACAACGTTCAGTCAGAGGTGACAGAGCTCTGCAGCTTTAGTTTTTCTTTCATTTTGGAGATACAGGTCTTTTATCTGACAGTATGCTGAATGTGAAATCTGGATCTGTAGAGTAACCAGGAACTAACCAGGAGGAGTAAAACTTCTCCTGAAGCTGAAATCCTCCAGAAGGAGTAGAAGAGCAGAAGGAGCAGTAAGGAGCGCTGCAGTACAGTGAAAGGACTCCTCTGCTCCTCTGGTGTCCAGGACTGAAGAGGTTTTTGGACAGTAGGAGTGGAAACGTGGTCTTGGCCGGTCGGGCCTCGCTGGCACACGGAGCTGTTTTCTGATCCCAGCGTTCCCAGAACGTTTGGACGGCGCTGCCCCAGTGATTGATGGAGCTATTCTTATTACTGTGACCCGTTACGTAAAAACACAGTCAGACCCTAAAAATAAGAGCAGGCTTTTCAGGACAATCATTGTTTGCTTTAGTACAGGAGCAGGAATCTGGATCCATCAGTCACCGCCCCCCCCCCCCCCCCCCCCCCGACGGCCTCCAAATTAGTTGCATTAGCGTCGCCCATGTGCAGCTGTGGATAAAAGTTATTGATGTGAGTCTGTTGTGGCTGAACGGGGGGGGGGGGCTGCTCTGCTCTCCAAACATAAAATGCAATGTGTGTGAAACGTATGAACATGTAACAGGAATAGAAGAGGGAGCTTTCCAGGAAAGAATAAATAAATGTGGCAGAGTTCACATCGGCTGCTGGAAGTGTCCCGTATCTGGATCCACATGTGGAGTCTGAGACGCGGTTTCATCCGGTCTGATGTGGGTCTCCTGGTGAAGTTCAGACTTCATTTGCGATACAAGGACTCCCTGCACGCGGGAATCACAGCTCCCTTTAATCTTAATATCAACGCTTCGACCAATCACAGGTCTTCTTCCCTCCCTTTGGCAAATACCAAAGGGAGGGAAGTGAGAAATATCCTGAATATAGAAAAATGACGAAGGGCCTCCTAACATGCAAAATAAAAGAAACATGATGAAAAGACAGAAAAGGACAATTCAGTCCTACCTCGCAAAACATTTGTGCACCATGTTGGCTTCTATGAAACTGAGTTTAAAGCAGTAATAAATGTATTTTTATGGCACTAACCAAACCACTGATAATACAGTAATTTACCAGAGACAACATGATGTATAAAATGAGGGAACAAGACTAATGAATACTGGAAGAAGATAAGGATAAGGATAAGGATAAGGTTGTTTTTGTGCAGATAACCTGAGGCCTATAGTTACTAAAGTTCACTTCCTCACCATTAAGCAACAAACTGTAAAAGCTTCTTTACTGCCGCTGTAAAACACTGATGTGACACTGAACTACTTCAGTTCGTCTCTGCACATGAAAACTGATCCTTGAAAGTACTTTTAAAATGACTGAAGTCAGTGTTTCTGTTATCAGTTCGGCTGATGGGACATCCTTTAAAAACATATGTAGCTACATATTTACAGCTTTACTTATTTAGATAGATAGATAGATAGATAGATAGATAGATAGATAGATAGATTACTTTATTCATCCCCGAAGGGAAATTAAGTTTTAAATTTTGATTCTTGTATTTATTTTAAATGTACATACATATTTCCTTACATACTTCCACATGTACATATTTTTCTAACTTATTTTCTTGTATATTTACATAACATTGACGACCATAATCAGAGAGATGGGGGTAAATCCTATAAAGTGATGTGATGGATTCTGCATCGATGGTGTGATTCTGTTCCTCTCCCCACGAGCTCTGATGTGCTCGCTGTTATTCTCCGGCTCTGTTTTTGTTGGGATGTTATTCAGAGCTGTGTGTGTGTGTGTGTGTGTGTGTGTGTGTGAGATAGTCTGGCAGTTTCATCAACCATGCTAATGGAGTCTGGATGGAGGTCACGGCTGCACATGTCTGTGAGGGACGGCGGCCTCAACAGATGAAAATAACAGTATGTGAAACTGCTGTTTGCTATTTAGAAGATCAGCACAGGAATTGAAACAAGAAACCTGAAGGTATCGTCCTCACAGACACGTGGCAGAAAACAAATACAACCAAGGGGTTTTGTCATATTATTGAGTCATTTTGTCTCAGAACAAAAGACGAAAAATCAACAAATGTAGTGGTACGGAAGCCAAGAGTGGCCAACAGTGTGAAACACAATGTTCATGTTCAGCAAATCTACCCTAAAAACCCAACGGTTAATATGAAAACCACCCGGACCACTGGAGTCTGGCTGCCTGATGCTAAGATCACAAGTTAACTGTCTCGTTATCTCAGGAGAACAAAGTTACGGATTCAATTAGTGTCTCCTGAGTAAACAAAACACTGTGTTAGAATATTTTATAAGGCAAAACAGATACTGACTACTGATAATGCACAGCTTGGTGGTCTTTTTAATATTTTAGCCTAAATGTAATCTGTAATAGAGGGAAATCAAACCTGCATTAAGTGATATTTTGAAATGATCATTTAATCGTATGACTTTATGTTATGAGAAAGTGTTTCATAATATAAGACAAAGAAAAGCAGTAAATGTGAACATTTGAGAAGCTGGAAGCTTAATAGTTTACAGACTCATTCTTTCAGCTTTAATTCTTTGTTTCTCCCCCTCATTAAGTGTTCACTGCTGCACAGTCATGTTTAAACCGCCCTGATAAGGTTTAACAGCTGTAACAGCCTCACTAACCGGAGTTTCTGGAGCTCGTGGAGGCGACGTGGCTTGATGGTATAATGGCCGGTGCGATTTATCAGGGTGGAGTGGAAATCTTATCTTCTGCATCCTGGTAGCATCCAGCTGCTGGACGACTATTTAACCAGAACATTAAACTTAAACCTTTTGGCAAATATTTGCACTCGGACAGGCGATTTAAGGTGCATCTGCCACGTTTCTACTGAAGGAAAAATATTCCATTTTATTGATATACTGCTGGGCTGCAGGCGGGGTTGACAGTTGACATTTAAAGTCCATCACCATCAACCAAGTACAAACTGCTGTGGTTTGTTGTGGAGGAGCCGACACAGCAGGAAATGAATTCATCACTTTGCATGCTGAGACCCTTGTAGTGAACCATGTAATCTCCTAATGCATCCCCAGGAGACGAGTGATTCCTGACATCGGAAATATCCGAGGACAGTCGTGTCCTCCACGGCGCTGCAGTCTGGGACTCGCTCACATTACTGGAGCAGTCACCTTGTCCAGAGTAAACAAACCAGCAAATATCGGGTTGTTTGATGCATCTGGATTTACACTTGAGGATTAATGTTTCTGACTAAGTGAACAGCAGGAAGTCAGTCGTAGCTGTTTTCTGATGTTTGTGTGATTGTATTTCATTGGTTGTCAGCAAACTCTCAACCCTTTTCTAATATTGCTGAGGGGTTTTATTTTGAAGGGCTGAGTGACCTCTAAAGCTCATACCTGTAATATCCAACCCGTCCTCATACGACAGAAAACGACAGAATAGGTCTGTTTCCAAAACCGACCTTCGTCGTCATGGTAACAATAACAAACATGGTTTAACATTTTGAAACGGTCAAAACGACTTGGTTAGTTTCAGGAAAAGATCACAGTTTGGTTTAAGATAAGTACGTACACAACTTACATAACATTAGATAGATACAGAAGAAATAAATAAAATAACTTACATATTATTTAATATTACATTTCCATGGTATACAGTGTCGTCATATTTATTACATTTTTTGAAACAGCATTACAATGTATTTAGTTATTCACTTACATTTTCTTACTTACATATTTACTGCACTAATATGTCCTTTTATATGTACGTCTTTATGGACTTGTTTGACATGTTTTATTGACAGATAAACTCACTTACATATTTACTTATTAAATTACCTTTTTGTATATTTCTACATTTACCCATTTTCTTTGCTTATTTCATTGAATACGTCTCTGGTCTGAAGTTATCTGCTACATTCAGACGAGGTTATGTATTATGTGAAAACATCACTGCACCTTTTCTCTTTTATTATGACTGTAACGTCTCCAAAGAATGAGTCAGCAACAGTATAACCTGAAAACACTTCCTTTTCCTTCAACCTTTGTTTGTGAAGCTGATAAGTGGAAACGCTTCTTATTTTTTCTTTGACTCTTTGGTGTTGTTAATGCAGTTAATAATTATAAGGAGGTTACAAAGGTCTTTAACGGATCCAGACATGTCAATGACTTCAATTAAAGATTAATGTCAGGAGCAGGCGGGTTTTTCTCTCCTGCTGAGATAACAGCGACTTCTCCTGATGCTCTGAACCAATTACCCTCCACAGAGATACAGATAACTGCTGCTAAAGCTTCCACATTACACAAAACCTTCCAAAAAAGCTTTGTTTCTAAAAATCATTTTCAAAAAATATAACAACAGCTGAGGCATTTACAGTAAATCACAGACTGTGTTTTACCCATTTCAAGATGAAACCTCTTCAGTTTGTTCGTCTGTGTTAGATTGGACAGAGAAGTCTTCCTGTGGATTCCCACATGACAGAAATCCCCCCGACATTCCCGTCAGCTCCCTGAAACATTAACCCAGTTTCTGTTGATTTCTCCGTCAGGAGACGACTCTCAGCATTCAGCCATCTTTGTTTCCAGCTTTCAGAGGGCACGGAGCTTCATTATCAGGTTTGTTCCTCTGAGAAATTTGCAATTTTAAATTAAAACCAAAGCAGACCACGGCTGGATTAACCTGTCAGGGGGCCCCAGGGCAAAGATCCCCCCCAACACCTTACATTGTGACACAGAGCCATAAGATGAGGTAATAACAGACAGAGGATGAGCAACGTGATTAAGCCCAAACTACACTTCCCACATCCAAAATGGCTGCAAGGGTCTTAAACATCCAAACATGTTGGTGTATTTGTTATGTCCTCACCAATAAAAGCTTTTAATATGACTCAGGCTTGTGTGGATCGACTTGAGCTTTGACAAGACTGGACTTGTTCTCGTTTCAACAGACATGAGAATGGACTTTGTTTTGACTGACTTGAAATGTGACTTTAACTTTCCCAAAGATGTTAAAAACAGTGCTTGCATTTCTTTATTACACTTGAGCTTTGTAGCCCTGTTGGCATGTAGTGTTGTGGCGGACCCTGCCACGGGTCATGGATGAGACCTAGAGGGGCTAAAAGGGTAGCGTGTTCAGTCGTAGCATCATTCAGTGTCTTTTTTATTGAAGTTTTGTTCCTTTCCTTCACTCGTCTTGATTAAACAGCACTCATTGACCGAAGGTGCTCATGAATAATAACCAGCTGTCTCTCAGCCCACTTACCACACTTCAACACTGTCAGCTGTCACATCGCACTCTGTAATTTCATCTAACTAGATTCATTTAATTACACAGGACGTGCTGTTGGAGACGTGAGGCTCCCTGCAGAGCTGCAGAGAGGTGGCGAGTCACTGATCCTGGACCAGCGTGGGTTAAATTAAATCACAGCTGCTGGAGACTTGATGCATCCACAAACTGAATCCTCTACTACTTCGGGTTCAATGCTTCTGTTGGATCTTTTGTCCATTTTTTCTGGTCCAGAAAATGATTTAAAGCTTAATGTAAGATTTCCCCGCACAGCACTGTTCGAGGTTTGGAGTGCGTGTGTGTAGCATGTTCGTGGTATTCAGCAAACTCAAAGATTTCAGTATTAAAGCGAATTAAATCTGCTTTATTTTGAGCATCTGCATGTTTGGGACATTAGGTTCCTTCAACATTGGACAAACGAAGTCGAGGAGCTGCTCATAGCTGGAAAAAAAGAGCCAGAAACTGGGGGTTGATGATGAGACACCTCCAAAAAGACTGGGGTCAGAAAGGTCAGAAAGACTTGTCCGATGGCAAAGGAAAGCAGTGAAACTAGTCTAAATACGATGTATTTAAAAAGAAGAGTTGTGATACCACTAAAACTGTTTGTCCTGCATAGATCAGCAGATAAAAGTGTATTCTCAGTAAATGATCTTATATAACTCCGACATGCTGCTGGGCTTCCTCAGTCTACGTGACATGTTTTTACTGGGATGTTGGTGCTCGGAGCGACCTCCAGGATTTCAGCCATTTTTCATGTCAGACTCTTGTATGTTTTCCAGAACTGAACCGTTTAAAAAAAAAAAAATGACATGCACTAACATAAATTATAATGACAGCAAAAACGCTTTAGCGGGTGGGAAAATCCTCCATGCCCTCTGTATATGTTGAAAGTGGATGATAGAGTTTAACGGTCAGTGGTTGATGTACGTCCCCGTGGTGCCGGCTTGTCAGCTCCCACTGAAACATTCAGAACCGCCAAGCAGCCCGAGAGCGACCCGAGGACCGGGTCACGTGTGGGGTCGTACCGCAACGGTTCATGTTCTCTGAGACTCGACGTGCTGACAGCTCTGCTCGAAAAGATCCGCTTCTCAGATAAAGAGTCAAAGGAGCCCATGGACATAAAAACAGAAGGAGGGAAGTCAACTACAACTCCCAAGGTGCATTTCACCAACAAACATAAAATCACGGAGCTTCACGGGAAGCTCACGGTAAGATTTTCTCATTCTGGATCTTCTGGATCTGATTCAGACGTCTGATTTCTGCAGAGAACAGAAGACGTACATGAAACATGAAGCACACGTCATCTCGTCGTGTCCTCTTCTTCTGTGGTGGTTTAATGGCACCTGACTGGAGAATCAGCGCCACCTGCTGTTTATCTCCAACAACCAATGAGCCTATATTCACACAACAGGAGTGGATGGAAACAAGCATTAATTCACATTTCCTTTTGCCAATTTTCAAAAAAATTTGGTTCAAATTGAAATTACATTTGGATGGAACCCTGACGAACGTCTTTGCGATTTCTGTCCTGACGTTTACTAATGAGAAACTAATATCAGCCCACAGAGTCATCGTTTAGGTGACTTAGTGTTGATTTCCATTTATTACCAGACGGACATTTGTGGGATTAGAAATCCTGCTTGTGTGCACAGTTTCAAAAGGATGCACATCTTTAGGAAACGGACAAAAATACCGCACATGCATATTCTTCTCTAGTGTGTTTTAGTCATAAACCTGCCGAAGACTAAAACTGTGGATGAAATGGTCACAACAGTCTGCATTCTCTCTGATGTGTTGAGGAAGTATTACACCCAATTTAGTGAAGCAGCTGGCAGCATATCAGTAGTCTGTATTTTATCTCCTGACACTGAGATTTAGATGAGAAATAAGATCTTTTCTGCCTGCGGAGCTTTTTAGAGAAACAGAACTAAATGTTTGAACCTGCCCTTTAACTGATGATCTTTTAAAGCCAGAGTTTTGTCAGGTTAATGTGACATTTAAGGTTTAACTGTAACCGTGACATGTGACTGTACGAGGTGACCTCATCGCAGACGCTGCGGAGCGTTTCTGTGCTCGAGGCCTAGCCGACGTCCAACAGGAAACACGAACCTGGACAAGAAACCGAGACCAGGAGCTTCCAGAGAATCCACCAGAGAACCGGAGTGACATTTAAGATCACAGCAACATGTGGACACAAGTATGAAGCTAGCAACTGGTGTGTGTGTGTGTGTGTCTTTGTGTGTGTGTGTGTGTCTTTGTGTGTGTGTGGGGGGTGTGTGTGTGTGTGTCTTTGTGTGTGTGTGTGTCTTTGTGCGTGGGTGGGTCTGTGTGTGTGTGTGCGTGGGTGTTTGTGTGTGTGTGTTTGGGTGTTTGTGTGTGTGTGTGTGTGTGTGTGTGTGTGTGCTGGAGGCGATGAGCTCACAGGATAGGCTACAGGAAATGAGGTAGTGCCAGACTGCAGAGGTCGTCTGCATGAGTCAGACTCCGAGCGGGTGAAGACGAGGTTGTTTTAAAATAAGTTTGGAAATGTTGCATCATTTGATGTTGAGGCCCCGTCCCTCCGGTGCCCCTGTGGCCCTCTAGAGGCCCCTCTGATGGGATAATGGTCCCTCAGAACGAGGGGTGGGAGACCTTCAGCTACATGCAGCAGGTTTCAGAGCAACACATCCACAGGCACCAACTGTGTGCAAGCAGTGAGGCTGAGCTGCACAGGTAGAATAAAGGCTCTGAATGTAGGTTTGACTCGTCGAAATACAGTTTATAGGAGCGCAGTCAAACTTTAAAGGTAACGTTTTGACTCATTCACATATTCTTGTTCCTGGGAAGGTGGAGATCAGCTCTTCATATTAAGTCAGAGCCCTTGGAGCTTCTCTCTTCAGTGCACTTGGCTTTGCATGTTTTTTATTTGCTTTATTTATGTGTTTTATTGTGAAGCACTTTGTGACGTTCTGCCCCTTTATGGTGCAGCATAAACAAACTTGCCTCGTCATCCTGGAGAGTTGCATGAGATCCTGCTCAGAGATATTACAGCAGATATGACATGTCTTATTCTTGACACGTAGTTGTCTAGAGAAACGACGAACCTGCAGCCATTTTTTGGAGCTGTAAAGCTGAACAGGGCGGTGCAGAACAACAGATATCTTACAAACAATGACAGCCCTGTGTCTTTAACAGTGAATTTCCATTTCGGTAAAAATAACAGCAACAGGTCTTTGTCTTTCTGCTTACATTCAAATATTCCAGAGAATGTTGTCTCATGCTTTAAATATGTATTATTTTGGTTAAGATTTTGATTCAGGTGCTCAGAATGAACTCCGGTATTGTGTTCAACACTTTCTCTCTTCTTCTCCTGTGTTGGCTGGAAGATGCAAATCTGTTTTTTCCTTTTCATGTCATCTTATTTTTTCATTTTCCCCCTGCGGCTCCCTCGGGCCATTCCATGGGAAAAGGAACTTTTCCTGCAGCCCTGGGAGAAATCCAGCTATTTTAGGAAAAGACGTCACTGCTTTGAGCTGCAGCCCAGAAACTCTCCCTTCTTTCCATCTTCCAGCTTTTCTTTTTTTCTCTTTACTTGTTGCACAGCGCAGCAGTGTTTACCTTTCACTGGCTTCTAAACGGAGTCTCTTTATATTTCACAGCAAGGCAGGAAAGAAGAATAAAGCTGTGTCTCCCTCTCTGTGCCCTCTTGTTTTTCATGCACAATGCAACATGCCTGCAGCAGACCGAGCAGAGGCATGACAGATCTTGCAAGTCGTGCACAACTTGTGGAGCAGCTCAGCAGCGTTCAGGGCTGTTGTGGAAACGTCAGCAAGGTTTCGTCTTGAAACGGCTGCGGCGTGACATTGCAGAGCCTCTCTGCCTCTTTCCTCTTCATGTGTGTGTCACTTGTGGATGACAGGATGGGTAGATGGAGGAAGACCAAACCCTGAGCCACAGGTATTCATTTGGGATCAAATCATGAATGAAAAACGACGATTTCTTTGCATGAAATTCGCATGTTTTTGCATGAAATCTCTCGCGCTTTTCGCGTTTCCAAGCGCACATTCACGTCATTAAACTGTCTCCATTCATAACTGCATGCACATATTTGCAGACATCACATCCTATTTCACCATAAACAGCAACCCAAGTGATAACCTTGAGCCCGTGCCACGCTGGAGACAACAGGTTCATTACGCACGACACTTTCCGTGCACGCGGAGTCCTCAGATTCCTGCTATTTTCTCACAGAATGGATGTTATGTTGTGCTTGTTGCTTCCTAAATAGCTGGATCACATTCATTCTGAGCATATGTGCGTGCGTGTGTGTTTTTATTTCCCCCTCAGTGAGAGAGCGTGCACACACACGTCAGCTCGGGGAGGGCAAAGCCTGCTTAAGATGCAGCGAATGTGACAGCCGATAGTCCAGACTACAGCGGCGCGTGGACGGGAAGGTAAGGGTGGTGGGGGGGCACGAACATGCCAGCGGAGCCAGCTCACCCGCAGACGTGAGGCCGACACACCGACGACACCAGAGAAGGACACGCGGAGACGCTCAGCTGGTTTCCAGATACGCGCGGGGTGTCGGAGGGGGAACAGAGAGGACTGAGGTGCGGGAAGCGTCGCCCTTGTCTGGGGGGGGAAAGATGACAGTGGTGCCCGGAGAGAACCTGGATGAGACTGTGGCACTGGCCGCGCTGTCAGCCCAGGATGTGTACGACCCGGAGAGAGCGGAGAACCAGGAGTGCTGCGAGCGGGTGGTCATCAACATCTCCGGGCTGCGCTTCGAGACGCAGCTGAAGACGCTCGCCCAGTTCCCCTCCACGCTGCTGGGGGACCCGCGCAAGAGGATGCGCTTCTTCGACCCGCTGAGGAACGAGTACTTCTTCGACAGGAACAGACCCAGCTTCGATGCCATCCTCTACTACTACCAGTCCGGGGGCCGGCTCCGGAGACCCGTCAACGTGCCGGTGGACATTTTCATGGAGGAGATTAAATTTTACGAACTGGGGGAGGAGGTGATAGAGAATTTTAAGGAGGATGAGGGGTTTATTAAGGAGGAAGAGCGCCCGCTGCCTGATAACGAGTTCCAGCGACAGGTCTGGCTCCTGTTCGAGTACCCGGAGAGCTCCGGACCCGCCAGGGGGATCGCCATAGTCTCCGTGCTGGTTATTCTCATCTCCATTGTGATTTTCTGCTTGGAGACTTTGCCTGAGTTCAGGGAGGAAGCCAGGACGTTTGACGAGCAGCTGCTGGTGAACGGAACCGCGCGCGCAAAGAAGCCCAACCCGTTCACAGACCCGTTTTTCATCGTGGAGACGCTCTGCATCATCTGGTTCTCCTTCGAGCTGCTGGTCAGGTTCCTCGCCTGCCCGAGCAAGCCCGCGTTCTTCAAGAACATCATGAACACCATCGACATCGTGGCCATCATGCCCTACTTCATCACGCTGGGGCTGGAGCTGGCGGAGCACCAGGGGAACGGACAGCAGGCCATGTCTCTGGCCATCCTCAGGGTCATCCGCCTGGTCCGGGTCTTCCGCATCTTCAAGCTCTCCAGACACTCCAAGGGGCTCCAGATCCTCGGGAAGACCCTGCAGGCCAGCATGAGGGAGCTGGGACTTCTTATATTCTTCCTCTTCATCGGGGTCATCCTCTTCTCCAGCGCGGTGTACTTCGCGGAGACCGACGACCCGGAGTCGGGCTTCAGCAGCATCCCGGACGCGTTCTGGTGGGCGGTGGTGTCCATGACCACGGTGGGCTACGGGGACATGTGTCCGGTCACCATCGGGGGGAAGATCGTGGGCTCCCTGTGCGCCATCGCCGGGGTGCTGACCATCGCGCTGCCGGTGCCGGTCATCGTGTCCAACTTCAACTACTTCTACCACCGGGAGACGGAGCACGAGGAGCAGTTCCAGTACACGCACGTGACCTGCGGGCAGCAGCAGCCGCAGTTCGGAGACTTCAATAAGAGCGACAGCAAGCCGTCCCTGTCCAAGTCCGAGTTCCTGGACAGCGACGACGCGGACTCCATCAAATACACCAACTGCAGCCCGCACAAAGCCTACACCGGGAAGCTCACCGATGTCTGATTTTCACCAAAATTACGCATCAGCGGCGCTGAGAGACTCTGTCAGCGCGTCCAACACCCTGCGCTCTGGTTTGAGTTTAGACTGGCGAGCTCTTTATTTCTGCCATCAAAAGGGATTCATTTAAACCACCACAGTGGATGGATTGTAAGAGAATTTACTTTATCCCCTGAAACCGTCTTCCATTACGCGCGTCATGAGTCGGGGGGAAAAGCTTAGAAATGATCAGCCTTTAGCCAGTTGTAGCACTTTATAATTATTAATGTTTCTCTTAGTAAATGCGTAATTTATTGCCCTAATAATGCAGGTTTAACGTTTACATTTGCTTTTCTGTCCGTCTGAAGCAGACAAACAACACAGGACCAATGTAATCTAAATTTGCAGACTGATGCAGGAGGCACATGGTGGCTGTTTTTATTATGGCACACACACACACACACACACACACACACACACACACACCTGTTATTTCACCCTCATGTATTTTCCACTCAGGCGGGATGGAGCTCAGTGGTGGATCAGATGATGTGCAGCAGGCTGGAAGAATCAATTATCCTAAAATTAAACGACTTTGAGACCAGATTTCATTTTAACCTCTATTATATAAACAGGGAAAGTACAAGTAGCCTACAAGACAGAAATCAGGACATATGCTCCCTGTTGTTGACATTCAGATTTACATTTTTCAGGCTTCAGGAGGTTAAATCCTCCTGCAGATCTGCTTGTAAAAATATTATGAAATCAGGTGCAGCTTTTCCAAACCAAGAGCGCCACTGTGTGGATGAAACGGGGCCCTGCATCTCTTCAGAGGATGCAGTTTCTATAGCAACCTTCCAGACTTTTCTGTATTGTCACACAGGAATGAAAGGATGCTGAAGCTGTAGAGACGAGGCTCGGCGAGGCCAGAAAACCACCATGTTGTGGAAGCCTCCATGTTGTTTAATTTCACCAGCCGAATCTAACACACCACTTCAATCTTTAACAGTAAAATGATCAAATATAACATTTTTACAGCCCGGGGTTTGACCGGTGGTCCGGCACCTCAGTCAGACAGATTATATGATCCATCCAGATGGTCCAAACTGCAACCAACAATTATTCCTATTATCTATTATTTAAAAAAATGTCCATCATAAGTTCCATGAGCCCAAATTCTGAGGTTTTCAAAGTGCATATTTTTTCAGCCAGAGAAACCTAGCAATTAAGAACATAGAAAAATGTTAAGAAAAAAAAAATATTTTGGATGTTTTAGAGCTCGACCGATACTGATTTTTGAGGCCGATTTATACCAAATAGACTCTGATGTTTGAGGGGGAAAAGCAAACAGTATCTCAGCTGATCTCAGTCATTTGCAGAAACAAAACTCACTGGAATTAGCAAATTATATAAACAAAACTTCAGATATGAAATTTTTTTTCAGCCAATCAGACACTTTCTGTTGCATATCAGCCCAAATTCTGAATCTTTTAAAATTTCACAATCAATTGAGTCAGTTGCTTATAACCTTGAAATATTAAACTTTGAAAACCATCTTTTACATGGTTTGAATTTACAGAAGTTCATTTCAAATTGAGCATATTTTAAAGATTAAGTCTTTTACACATTCAGGAAGAAAATTCATGGGTCCAATATTCAAAAAACAACATTCAATTTGCTTGAATTCAACTGTAATAATCTTTGGATCAACCTGCTTAAATTAGATTAGATTTTATCTGTTAATGATCATGCAATGTGATTGAAAGCTCCAAAGCAGCTACGAGATGAGATTGCTGTTTTCATAGATTAATAATGAACTTTGACAAAACTTCAGGTAAAAAAAATAAAAACAGAATTCAAACCACATAAACTCAGATGGATGAATTTTCAAAACAAAATACTTCAATGCCATAAATTTGGTGGTATTTAAATTTCAACATAAAGTTCAGTTAGTTATTTATTTTGGCACATGTTTGCTTCCATAGTGGCTGACACAGACTGACACTTGTGTGATCAGCTGATATCGGCTGATTGATCAGCCTGCTGATGTATCAGTCGAGCTCTGACGTTTGAACTTGACATAATACCTGAAATACAAAATCTGTTTTCAAAAACTGTCAATGATTAGCCTCAGCGGATCAATACTGTAGCATCTGTAGCCCTGATATTTTGCAAACAAACTGATGAGACTTTAATTTATCACACAGTGAAAAACAGGTCACCTGCTGTGTTTGAGGTTTCCATGATTAGCTCCGTCGTTATAGCACCTTACTCATCTGGACTCCAGGGACGAATCATTCAACCAAATCTGATGGAAAAAAAGGGGAATTTTTAACAAATGGAGGGAATAAAAGATGTTTTCCCAGTGAAGGTCACACGTTCACCGTCCCGCTGGTTGGATTATTAGCTGATGGATTGATGGATGGAGGCCTAATGGAGTTTAACTGCTGAATCATCAACACACAGACGGACGGACAGACGACTCTTCGACCAACGGATTCATAACACCGGAGGTCCGGTCACACAGAGAGGTGAGTTCAACCAGCACATCCATATTAAATTAAAACATAGCAGTTTATTCATTCTGTGTGTCTGTGTTGAGCTTTAAGAGCCTGATAATCAATCTAAGTTACAAAATCATTTTCTTTTCAGTCTTACAACGTGTCTGTCGGGAGGGGGGGGGGGGGGGTATTTTATTTTAACCAATCAATAACGAGTGACGTGTTTGTCCTTTGTGCATTAACTACAACAAGCAGTTAATGATTCTCCACGCCGATCGAAGAAATATGTTGAATTAAAGGCGTATTACCTGATTGTTGGCCACTAGAGGGCAGCGGAACAAGACACATTATCAGCTGATAGAGTTGATATGTTGAACTGGTTAGAAATCCATCAGAGCAACAGGATCATCCCGTCGCAGTCGTGTTCGTGTCGCCTGATGGATCAGAGTCTAATATTCTCTCTCTTTTAGCCCTGTGTTTGGTCTTAGTGCAGCTTTAATGATAAACGTAAAACCACTGTGTGAGGTTGGTGGCTTTACAGTGTACTGCAAAAACTTTTATATATCTGCATACATAACACTCATTTAGCATAAAATAAGACAAAACACTTTGGGTCCAAATTGATAAAGAATATGCACCATGTGAGGTGACGGTTTTAAGTATTAAAACCGTCCTCTGCTGTGAAACTGAGCCTCAAGCTCGAGAGGAAAATACAGAAGTCACCTTGAGGCCACTAAGTAATAATTTCCACACGATGACCTTGTGCCTTTGAGGCCCCTGAAAGTCTGCAGCTTCGATGCAGTTTCCTGCTCTGCCTGCTCGGTAATCCTGCTTTGCAGAATGAGGAAACCTGCACTGTTTAAATACAGACACTCACACATGAGTTTTTAGCACATTTTATACCATTTACATGACTAAATAATAGAAAAAAGGACTAAAAAACTAGAAGAATACTAGATAATACACACTGAAACCTTATTTTTAAGCTTCACTGGGAACAGAAGAACAACAGATCGCTCTCTGTTGTTCACACTTGTCCACTCACGCTGTGTAAATGCTGCTGACAGATTTGAAGATCAGAGTCTGTGACCTCTGTGCTTCCACACAGCAGCAGTACGGCCGTCAGCCTGCAGGTGGCAGCAGCTGCTGCAGGAAGTCAGCTCTCTGCAGCTGGATCAGCTGGTCTGCAGCTCAGAGACAGTATGTCCTCTCAGAAACACTGAGCCCCTTTAATTCAGAAGGTCCCTTTAAATGTCTTTCAAATTAAACCCTTCTGGTTTGGGAAGCCGAGGAGGGCCTCAGGAAGTGGATTTAGAGTTAGAAAGACTTTTCCATACTCTCTGTCAGTGTCATATATTCAGTATATGGCCAAAAGTATATGGACACACCCGTCTATGCTTAACATTTTGTGTATTTTTGCTCTGTGGCTGTTTTTTTCCTCTTAAGGTGCTTTCACACCGAACCTTGTTGAAGCAAAATGAACTCTTGTGCGTCCGGTTTGTTGAGGCTGATGTTTGTGGACTAAAAGTCTCGTTCTGGTTCCAACCACGGGGTGTTTTTATCGTACATATGTGATTTTAGCATAAAAAGTTAAATAAACAACTATGAAACCCATCTACTGATCACGGGAACTGTCCATAGTATGCAGCATCATTTAGTAGCCATGGTAACGCACATCAGCAGGTGAGATACAGCTGTTCCACCCAGGTGTCGTTGTTTCTGACTGACAGTTACAGCATTAACCGAGAGCGTACACGAGAAGCTGGAAGTCACTGGTTCTGGTCTCTCACCAGAATTTAATGGATCAGTTTCGTGCCGATGATGCAAGATGACATCACCACCACTGTCCAATCAACGAGTGACCCGTCAGTCCATGTGACTTCATGTTTAAAGCTGTTTTAAAGTCAGTGAGAACACGAGCAGAGACACTTTGGAGCTTTTGTTTTTTAAATAACATGAAATGTTCCGTCTACATTAGCAGCTTTTCTGTCCACATGATTATGTATTTCATCCAAATTTCATCAAAAAAATCTCTCACTACGGTCGGGGCCTTGTTTAGATTAAACTGGGAGTTAAAACCACATCTCTGCTGAGTGTGAATCTACGTCAACTAAAAGTTACATTTAGCTGTTCTACAACACACACACACACACACACACACACACACACACACTTTAAATCATTTGAAACTGAAGCCTTTTGCATTATCAGACTCAAAGCTTTGACATAACATTTTTATTTCTCGAGGATCACCGCTCACATTTTAGTTACGCTTGTGTTTTTCTTCTGTTGACCAGTGTGTTAATGTGTGAAATGATGCGTACGTGTCGCTCATACGTCCGGCCCCTGATCTTTGTACCCCCGACCATCCTGCTCGCCCTGCTCGCTCACGGTTGGTCAGCGGTTTGGTTTGTCTGACGGTGACGTGGCGGAGTGAAATAAGTCATGTTTGGAGCGTGTGGTATGACCCTCTTCCTCCACACATCTCCCATGTTCCAGTTACATAACGCAGCCTCTCATGTCACACTGAGAGCAGGAGACATGACGGCTCAAACAAGCATCGAGCTAACTGATTGCCCCCCCCTCCCCCCCGAGGTTTTCTGGTCAGAATCTCTTCCTGTAAAGGAAGAGATGGGGGGGGGCCCATGTCCTCTCTGAACATATGCAGACGGAGGTAAACAGGTTTCCCCTTGGATGACACTGCTGCTGTTGACAGGGCAGAGTTACACTGTGACAGCTATTGTTAGTGTCTTTGTCACTGCTGAGGGAATCTGTCCTGAAGCCTCAAGTGGCCTGCAGTGAGTTATAGCCCCCCACCCCCCCCACGCCACGCCAACACCAACCTTCTCCTTTTTCCACTTCACGAAAGACAAACAGGAACAGATGAAAACAGCAGCATGGAGGTAAAGATGGAGGCAGGGCAGCACAGAACACATCACAGAAAAACATCCCGTCATTAGTTCGGTTTATTTAACAGAAAATCCACGATTGAGCGCAGAAGTTCATCAACCTCTGAAACAGTAAAAAGTAAAGAAAAACAGGAGTTAAGGTCTGAACTGAAGGTCTGCTTATCTGCTTCTTTTAGAGCTTTCAATCAGAAAAGAAGACAGCTGATGAAAACTGTGAGATTCACCTGAAAGCTCCAGAAAAAGAGTTTGGATTTAAGACAGTTGACAAAACACATCTCACCAGAGTCCGTTTAGTGGCTGTTCTTTCATCACATCACATCTTCCTCAGCAGTTTGAGTTGTCGTGGAAACGCGGCTATTCAAATTTCACTTCAAGGAAGTCACGTGATATGATCAAAAGCTCCGGAACAGCTATTGAATGGATCTTGCGCTAAGACTGTTTAGGACAAAATATAGGAAGTTACAATGTTGAAACATTTATTATTGAACCCAATAATGTAAAAATCCAGGTCAAAAAAACTTGATCTATTCTTTTTTTCTTAACCTACAGCTGTCTAATGTCATTTAAGGTATGAAACTAAAGAGTATTTTCATTATTATTCATCTTTAAAATGAATAAATGAATCCATAAGTCTGTAAAATGTCAGAAAATAGTGAAAAATGTTCACAGTGATGTTTCCAAATGTTATTTTGTCCAACCAGCAGTCCATAACCCAAAGAGATTCAGTTTACTGTGATTGAAAACAGAGAAAAGCAGCAAATCTTCACATTTAAGGAGCTGGAAGCTGATAAATACCTTAAATGATTGTTCAAATTGTTGATTGACTAATCGATTAATTGACTAATCATTTCAGTTCTGGAGTAATTGACCTTTTGAAAAGTGTTTCCTGTTTCCCACAAGTGCAGTTTGTCATTTTTTCTTTGTGCACAGTCTTGCAATAATCAAGATAAGTCTCAATATAGATATAAAGATAAATATGATATATATACAGTTTCAGTATGATATATATTTAACGCACATTTGTAAATGAAATGTCAAAGGTCACATCTGTCTCCATCTGGTGTTAAAACATCCCACTGATGGAAGCTGAGACTCTGTACTGATAATTAGTGCGGTCATTTCCACGAGTAATTCATAAACACAGGAGAATGATTGATTGTGATTTCACCGTCTTGGTATTTTGCAGTGAAACTCTCTCTGGCAGCGTCGAGCGTCTTCCTGCAGCCACATGTGACACGTTCGTTCAGGTCAAAGGTCGCCGTTATTTAAAGACACTGATGTCACTTACACTTGATGAATGACAGTCACGAGACCTTGACCAGCGCAACACTAAACTATGGGCGGCGACAGCTGCTGAGCTGCAGTCGCCATGGTGACGGGATCACAGCGTGCACAACAGCATGCTGATGGAGGTTTTCACTGCTCACGGGAACACGAGTGTGGATTCATAGGAAAGGTGTTTGCAGGGGAGGCAGATGGGGGTGAAAATGACCAGTTTTTTGGCACGTGACATCATCACCAGACACTTATTATGACTGTAACCATAGCAACAGAAAATACTGAATTCTTACTGGCCGGAGAGTTTGCATTGTTTTCTGTCATCAAGAAAAGCACGTCGGCAGCTGGGAGGCTGCTGGTGTCGGCCGCTCCGAGGGGCTGCAGCGCCTCCTGCTGGTTGGAGGTTGACGCTGCATGTACAGTCTTACAGCAGAATAACTTCTTATTCTCATATTTATGATGTGTGCTTAGAGGAGAGCGCTGTGCACCCACCACTGTGCACAAACGCTCACATTTAGTCCCATTACACAGTCTGAATCTTAATCATTCAGCTTTGTGTCTTTGCTGTGTGTTTGTGTGTGTTCAGGTGTGTGTGTGCACTAAGAGAGCAGCAGGCTGGGTATTAAAATAAAATAGTCAGGTTGAAATCTGGTTAGGGTCAGATTAGGGTTTGTTGTTCATCACCTAAATGTCTGGTTAGGGTCAGTGTTCGGGGGTTACAGGTCTGGTTGAAACCAGGATAGAGCAGTAAGTCGACGTCAGTAAAGGAAGCCTCAGCGTTCCTGATATTGATTATTACTTGAGAGCCCCTTACTTTCCCTTCCTGGAGAACTGTCTATTTTTAGTGGCTACTACATGGAAAATGTGCAGCTAAGCTCAAAGATGCCATCTGATAATACCTCGAATCAGCTGGGGTGAAGTGAAGCTCGACTAACTGCAGGGAGCAGCTTCCCTGGGTTCTTTTACAAGCGGCAGGCGGCCCACAGCTGGTTGGGCTGCTCCTGTTTATGGTCCGACTCACCGTCTGCTTGGTTGTCTTGTTGTAGCTCGTCACATCCCGTCTACAGAAGGTCTTTATACCGTCTGTGGTTGCAAATAGTTTCCCACCAGTGTCCGTAGTGGACTCATGAGACTAAACTGGGTCAGTAAAGTGAATCTGTGAGTTTCTGACTGGATTAAAACGTCCCGAGGCCCCTGGAGGTTTAATCCCAGAGGGCCCCAGCTGATATCAGTGCAGCTTTCTACAGGTGAACAGTGTTTTCTGGGCTTTTGTTACTACACTTACATAACAAATATCCATGTGCATAAAGGTGTAAAACAGCATATCTCTTGTCTAATTCTATTGTCTAAAACAGGCTACGGTGAATTCTGCTTCAAGGATTTACAAACTGTGGGCTGATCCCTTCAATTTTTATTTTCTTTATTACATTTAGAAAAAGTGTCTGAAAAAGGGTCTCGAAACACGACACTGTACAAACAAATGTAATAAAGGAGCAGTCCACAGCGTTGTGAATCGATGGGATGGGAACGAGGCAGATTAAGAAAACTGAGGGTACGATTCAGTCATTTTGAAGATGTGAATTATTAATTCTAGTGAACAAATAAAGTAATTCAAGGGTTCTAAAGACCAAATAATTACTCATTTAGAGGCATGATTTTTCAAACATTTCCCAGGGACTGTATGGAATATATTCACATGATTATCCGACATCACTCGTGCCTCCCTGTGCAAAACAACAACAACAACATTTTGCACATCCCCATCCTCCCTGTTGTCCAGGCCGCGGTGACCCTTTAACATTAGCGGGACTCAGAGTACGAACAGCTCGGCCGCTCTCTGCGCGCACGAACAAGACAGAATAAACAGGAAGTGATGGCTGCTGGTCGTCCTGTCCTTGGCTATGCTTGTGACTGTGGAGAAGGAGATGGCCTGGAGTGTGTGTGTGTGTGTGTCCGTCTCAGAGTAAATGTACTTTTTACTTCTCTACATTTATCTGACGGCTTTAGTTACTTTACAGATTCAGATTTTTACACAGAACGCACGAAGAGTTTATAAAATCTGATGTTTCTCACTATTTTCACAAACCAAACAATCGATCAATGAATGGAGAAAATAATCCTTTGCTCTCACGACTGTCATCTTACGTCGACGTACGGGGACGAGGATGTCCTTCATGAATGTGAAGAATAATATATTTATACTTTGTAATGGAACAACAGTGTTCTCCTTTTTTGTTTTGCAGGGGAAGAACGACAAGCCGCTCCTCCACCTTGCTTCCCTTCACTGCGCCTTGTCAAACCAAAAGAGAACAACATCCCTGCTTCCCTCCTCCTCCTCCTCCTCCTCTTCTTCTTCTTCTTCTTCCTATGATGAAGGTGAAATAAAACAAACTCTGGATGAAAACACTGACACTCATAGGAACCACGGAGCTATGAGACGCCTTTCCATTACAAGAGGACATCCTGACTGATTTTTGCACAGAGCGAAGCTACAGTGGGACTCTGAGGTACGACAAACGTTACTTGAATCATCCGCTACGTATATTTACAACATGTCTGCTGGCTAACGCAGTCCTCCATATAGTCATGAATAGATGTTTTTTGGGAGATTGCTCCTCTTGCTGTAGAGAAAAAGAACTTGTAAGTCCTGTCTGTACGTTGCATATCATATTCAAACCAAAACATATTATTGCATGCTTGGAAAGTAGAGCATGTAAACCGAGGAAAACAAGTTTGACTTTTGTGTTGACGGCTCAACCCAGCACCATTAATCTGTAACATGGGAACAACAACAACAACAGCTCATCGATATCAAGTTTATTGAAATAATTCTGTTCGACCGATGGAGTCAGTGGCTAAATCTATATTTTTTAAAGTATCATACTGTATATGTTTTATATGGAGAGGAATTGGTTAACCTCGTGAATTATTTTGTAGATTTTTAACATTTTTGCTAATGTGTTTTATGATTTCTATTTTTTATTTTTTGCCTTGGTAAAAACAAAGCGGTGGGCAGCTCTGGTGAAAATGTCTGCCTGCCAGAAACACTTTGAAAAAGACAAAACTGCCCCTATAAGAAGAATGTTTGTGTGAAAAATTTCAAAAAGAGACAGTTGAAATGCATTTCAACGCAGACATCTGGCATCTAATGATTTTCTTTGAATGATTTTGAATGTTTCTGATTGTGTTTGGGTTTTGATCAAAATGCTGTATATCTGTTATATCGATAACATCTACCTCAGTGTCCGCTCATTAACGACAGAAGCTTTAACACCGGGAAGACGTTGGTGTCCCTCCATTATCTGAACACTGTCATCAGACCTGGATTGGGTTTTGAAAATGCCTCTCTAATTATCTGGTGCGATTAAATACACCCAAACGCTTTATAAACTGCCATTTAATAATTTAGGGAAGACAAAAAAATGCTAAAAATGCTAGAGGAAATGTATACAAAACCATATTAACTAAGGATGAATATATGAAGCCAATATTGGCCTTTTAGTTAAACATCAGATGTCATCCAGCCTGACTACAGCATAACAGCTTAGAGCCTGACATCACGATTTTCTTTGCACATTTTAATTTATTTGTGAAATTGTTCAAAAGTGTGTGTGTGTGAGCGAGTGTGACTGTTTTTGAATTAATTGTTGATTTAAGGGCAATAATGTACTGCAGAGGTTTCCTGCCATTGGATAAATGGAGTGGGTCAGTCTGTCTTAAAAAACTGATAAACCTAAAACAGTTTTAGTTTGAGGTTTTAATGGGAATTGAATTTTTCAGTCAGTTGGTCTAAAACGCTGTTTCAGAGGTTTGTCCTGGGGGCGATGTTTAATCCCTGTAAGTTTCAGGCACAAAATTGGTGACATTTATAGGAAGAATCTGAAAACAGAAATCCTTCTCTTAGCTCTATTTCCCAGATTCAGATGAGAAGGTGGATATTAGGGAAAGGACCCGGATGTGTTTAGCCTAGCTTAGCACAAAGACTGGAAGCAGGGGGAAACTGCTAGCCTACCTTCTGACAACTCTAAAGCTGTCTGATTTACATGCTTTTACTTGTTTATTGAAGAGGTGTAGAAATAGAAATGGAAAAGTAAAACATTGCGTTTTTTAGAAGCAGTTATCACCGAGTGCAGACCGAAATGCCTCTGGACGCAAACCTCTGGACAAACCTACAACCAATCAGATCAATGGAACGTCGTCCTGTAAGCTTACAAAGCTTTAAGTTCAGTTCTTTAGTGGATTCAACAGAACGTTCCACATCAGTGGCAGTCATCTTGGTTGTTTACAAAGATGATTCATCGGCGCTGCTCGGCTGTGATTGGCCCGATCAATTCAAGGACGGGTGGAAATCTGTCTGAACGAGGTTATTCGTTCACGTCAGTCCCACAACATGTAGGAATGAGAATGCAGAATGTTACTTTTGATGGAGCGAAGCTAGAAGTTTTCCCCTGCTTCCAGTCTTTCAGCTCGGACCAGATCTCTGTACTGGAGATGATCGAAACTGTCCATCCATACATCTTCTCCTCTGACTCTGGGGCCCAAAATGCTGAACTTATTGCTATTGTCATCACAAAACATTGGTACTCATCTGTGAAAACTTGTGTCCGTCAAACCCTGAGCATCAACTCTGCAGTTTGCTCTTGTTGTAATTCTGCTTTGCTTAGACATAAAAACAGCCGAGGGTGATTTGTGTCTGACAGAGGCGATGATGAGCTGTGACGCTGCATTAGTGGTGATGATTAATGTATTCTGCATACTGTATGTGCAACAATAATAATACAGTATTTCCCCTGTGAGTGCAGCAATGTCCTTATGACTAAAGACTACAGTCAGCCTGGTCTGATTTCCACATATTTAACCTTCACTTGATATTCACTACATGTAACATCCATTGTTATGTCTTGGACGACATTGTCATGTTTCATTATCAGCTGCAGAGTTCAGTTCAGGCTTGTCACCAAATTGTCTAATTTTCTTGCAAAAATAAGACAAAGCAATAGTGTGAGAGATTACTGTGCTGTGGGTACTTCAGTGTGGAAGCACAATGCATTTTGATCTTTTATTTTTTCTCTTTTTTATTTCCCGTTATTGTTGCCATGTTTATTTTGACAATCTTCAATTGTGATCTATTTTTGATAAAATAAATCTTTAATCCCGATCAGTTTCAATCTTCATGTGTTTCAGACGACGACACATGTGTCATTTTCTGTTTCTTGTTGGTCTTTCATGTGCCACAAACATTTCCACAAGATGGCAAGGCTGTATGTAAACTGTTCTTCTGTGGTGTGTGTAAATGTGTGTGTTGTTGGGACAAAACACCATCACATCTACCTTCATTCATTCTGTGGATCCTCTGTGAATTGGTTAGTGGAGAGGAAGGGACAGATCTTTAAAGTCCCTGAGGTGTAACACCAGCACTCTGGCTTCCTGTCAGCTGCTGTCAATCAAACACAAATAGGGTCGCGCCCCTCCTCCCGGCTGAGATGAAAACAAGCATTTCTGATATTTCCCCAAATACTTTTTCTCTTCCTTTAAATAAAAAAACTACAATAAATTTAAAAAACATGTTTACATTGTTTTTGACTACAAAAAGGGATGACTAAATGGGATTTCAAATGGACTTTAAAGTCAATGTGTCGTAATGGCAGCCAGCCTCTCAGTTAATCAGTGATCTCAGCGGTTAGTACAAATTGTCAACCCCCCGTAGATATACTGTATCTCCTGGTCTGGTGTGAAAAAACATTTCCCTTATCACTTTCTTTCACACGATTTGGTAATATACTTTTTATAGGCGTGGCCTTTTGGGCCTGTCATCTCCTTACCTAACTGCAGTTTGGTCAACCCTCAACCAAAAGAGAAATGCCACTTCATCACTGGGTACCAACACCAGTCAAAGAGAAAGAATCACAGACTCAACATTTAAATGTACATCTTGTTTTGTGTGCTTCCATATGCTGAAGGTCAGTGTTGTCTGAAAGAAATATTGAAAATACATTTCCTTTAAACCCTCTTTATTGAAATGTGGTCATCAAGTAGGTTAAATCCCGAAAGTAATATTTTCCTACATTATTGCTAATATCTGCTATATGCTTGGTTTTCTATAGCATGACTGACTGGATTAAAGTATCTATATATTTGCTTTTTTAGGGTTTCCCCAATGTCTGAAGCCCTTTTTGTAACCCTAACCTTAGCAATCTATAAACCTGTACATTTATTTGACACTGCTGCCAGAAACAGTTTGGGCCAAAATAACTAATTCTGTATCCACTATATATTTATGTCTTTGTAAAAAACTAAAACAGAAAGAAGAAATCGTAATATGTGGATTTACATGTGAACATTAATAACCATAAAAGAATTGCAAATTTAATAAAGAATAAGGTATTCAAGGGTAAGAAATTATATATGTAGGTCTTTGTTGTGTCTCCCACTTTTGAAACCAAACCTACAGCCTCAAATTCCTTTGTTAAACAAAACTGTTCTGTAACATGCAAATCATAACAACATACATGTCTGCAGGTTTGAAATTGAAATGTTAAATTGTGATTTGAAATGCTTAGTAGGTTAATCTGCATATTAACTGCAGACAGGAAACCAGCAGATGTCACTTGGAAACATGCAGTAAAAACAGTTATTCATCAATAAGCAATAATGCATGAAAAGTACAACATCATCAGCAAAGGTGATTTGTCTTGTTGTTTATATCTGTGCATAAAACTTTAATAGTGCCTTAATCATAACTTGATTCTGTTAATAATCCTGTCAAATGCATCTGAAGTACCATAGAAGAAGAAAGTGTGTATTAATATTAGCACTGTAGGGATGCAATCGAATGGTTGCACATAGAAATAATATATTGTAAATTAATGTATTGAATGTAGAGTAAGTTGTCTTCCTGGTTGGTGTTTTGAGAGGAATCAAATATGAAAAAGTAAAAAGAAATCTGTCCACTATGAAAGCTCAAAGTGAACACTGATATGTTTTTTAGGCCAGTGTATGTGTGTGTTGTGTTCTTGTGGTGAATTTACTTTTTTTCAAAGTCTGTTATTTATTATTTAACACCCATCATTTCCCATGCACACATAGCAAGTCCATATCTTGTGTGAACAAGATAAAAAAATATAATTTTTTCAGGTCTTTGGGGAATCCATAATCTCCAGATAAATACGTTTTCTCTGGATAATTGTCCGAAAACTGAAATTATGGCACAACAAAAACATGATTTGATAACCTGAAAAAACAAGATAAGTTGTGACATTGTGATAATGAAGCCATTTGTGATATTAGGCCTAAAAAAGTATTTTTTTCCACTTTGAGCTTAGAGTACTGACATTCCTTATCTGTCTCACTTTATTTATTTATTTTTTGGCAGCTCATGAGAGTAAAACTGTTGACTGTGATCTTTACCATGTCTTCACTTTGGGCATTTTCATACAATCTGTTATTTTTTACATGAACGCAGTTTTTCTTGTTTTAGTTTGGGTGCTAAGTAATGATCAATGTTATTACTGTTAATGACAACTAAAACTAAATGAAAGTGAAACAAACCTTTTACCAGATCATATAAAACTGAAATTTGTATTAAAATTAGTAAAACACATTTTTTCCCCTCATTAATTATTGTTAAATTTTGTGTTTTAGAAACTGAGCTAAACATAAAACTAAGCTGGTGTTTAACTTGAAAGTTTTTTCAGGACTTTTGACAGCATTTCTTAGTAATGAAGCTCTCGAAAAAGCCAATCTTTGAGTTTAGATTTGTTTTGTCAAAATGAGTTGATGCTGTTTTATAAAACAAAAACTAATTCAAAATGTCAGGAAAAAAATTAAATAAAGATTACGATGCGTTTAAAAAAAATCTAAAAAAGAAAATACATTTTGATAGAATACAAAAATATCAATTTAAAGAAGTGGAACTAAAACAACCCTGCCCTTAACAATTATAATTATTATTATGCAGGCTAGACACACAGATGACCATACCATACTTTTTTACAGTGCAAAATCACTTGCCAATCAAATGTTGAAGCATTGTGTGAATCGTCTGAATCTTTATCACATTTGGGCTGGTGTGAAAGGCTATGATTGAAAAAAAAAAAAATCAATATATTGATAAATTCCCATCAGAAGATGCCAGAAACGATGTCTTCAAATTTATATTGTATTTGATCTTATCAGAGACAGAAACAAACAATATTAACTTTAAGGTCAAATCGAAACAACCATTTCTTTCCTCTTTTACAACACTGTTAAAGTTCAGAGGAGTGAAACAAGACCGAGAGAGAGATTGAAAAAAAGAAGAAAAAATAACTCATCATAGACCCTTACCGGCATGAGTGTAACAACTGCAATTTGTTTCCATGTATTTGAGGTCAGTCCTGTGTTCATTTTCTGAACTGTGTGTTTGTCTCACGGTGTTTTCCTGCTTCTGCACTCAGTCCTGCAAACAGCTGATATAAAAAAAAAAAAAAAAAATCAATGAAAAAAACTTTCTGGCTGCAAAACCTCAACTCGTGTCCTCAGTGTTTGAAATCTCAAATATTTTATTTTTGTTAACTTGAGTATCTGTGTATTTCACTGTATCACAGGTATAAAGTTAACAGAAAAAAGTATTTCATAATGTAATATATGTATGGCTTGGGATCGTACATACTGTATATGCACAACAGAGTCATTCTGAATACTAGTTGTGACTACGTTTAATGTGGCCTTTTCTTTCTCTTTAATGTACTGCAATGTTGTAAATGATTTGTATAATATGATATAATGTATATTAAAGTTAACAAGGCTTTATGTTTCTACCACCTATGTTTAATAAATAAATGAACTGTGCTCAACTATATAACATGCCCTCTTTTTTTTATACATAGTTCAGGTCAGGTTGTCATGTTATGGGTCACATACAGTATGTGCAGTGAATTACAGTATTTCATTTAAGACACGCCGTTCTTACAGGTGAAGATTGTAGTTTTAGAGGATTTTGTGTTGTTTTTGTGGCTCCATACACGTTTCCTCACGGGAACAGTGACGTCGTATCGTATTCTAACTTCTTGACTCCTGTTTGCAGAGTCATGTAGATGCTGCGCATTCGCAGCTTTCCCGCTACTCCAGCTGTCCTGAGCCTCATTCAAAAGTAATGACTCTTAGCTTGCAGGGAAACAGATCCATTACATAAGAAAGCTGCTCGGAGGGAGTCAGCGGAGACTACAAATGGAAAAACCACAACTGAACTCAGACCATTAGTACTGTCACTGCTGAATCAGCAATATATTGTTCTCCTGCAAACCAATCAGCCTTCCACTTACTGCCGCTTGCAGGTCCAGGTCATGGCGGCAGCAGGCCAAGTTAGGTAGCCGAGACGTCTCTCTCCACAGCTACAAATCCTCCAGCTCTTCCTAGGGGGTCCAGAGGGGTTCCTAGGCCACAAGGGATACAATACTGTATATCAATTTAGCCTAGGAACTCCAGCTGATCTATGTCAGGGTTTCCTCCCGGTAGCCGAAAACCCGGAAACCCTCTTCAAGGCTTATCAATGGGCTCCTCCTGACACGAATTAGCAATGGTTTTATTCCGAGCTCCTTCTGGACGTCCAGGCTCTGTCCCTGAGGAAGAGCCCAGCCGCCCTGCAAAGGAAACTAGTATCTGCTGCTTGAGTCCACAATCTCATGCTCCCTGTTACCCCCAAAGCCATTGAGTTGTAGGTCGGGGCTGGAGTAGGCTCAGCTGGTCAACTGAGAGCTTAGATACTTGTTATTGTCATTGTTAGTGGGCCTGCTAGATGAGAGACGCTTTGAATCCTAAAGAGTACGTGCATACATTTCCCACAATGCAACTTGATCACTGACAGTCAAGAAGAAGATTATTACATTTATTCATTATAGGTCTGAAATACACACCTGTACACACATTATTGCATGGAAAGAGATGTCACAGTGACACGACTTACAGTCTGGTCCGAGCTGGACTCTCGGTTCCCAAGTCAAGCCCCCCTGGACCGAGCCACCACCGCCCCACTTTAGTGTTTGTGGAGATTAAACAATAATGTGTCATTAACTGAGCTTTAGAGATGCTGGTAGGTGGAGATTATTATCTTTGGACTGAACCAGTCTAGTCGTCTCGAATAAACTTATTTCCCATGACGTCGAACAATTCTTTTAAGATGCAGTTTTGCTCTTTCGAACCCAGAATGCTGTTTGTGCTCGCCTCATCAGCATAGCTTTTTGACTGCAGCAACATTTGATCAGTGGCTGTCTGATTGACTGAACGGGCGGCCGAGAGACGAGATCACTTTGCCTTTGTGCTTGTGAAACGCAGCTCCGCTCCACATGAATAATTGATGGGTCCGAGGTGGTTTCACTTCTCGTCTCCCGTGAGGTGAGCCATAACAGGAAGCAGCGCTGCTGAGGGCCTGAATCTGTGTGTTCATGTGTTCAGTATGTGACCGTCCTCCTCGTGACCTGAAGAATCAGGGCTGAGTCAGTGACCCAGTGAGCCTGGTTTGTTAAGGTGGAAGTGTATGGTGTTGTTCCTAAAGGTGGAAGTGTTCATGCTATTAGCTCAAACACTGAATATTCTGCATTACGGTGCAGGAGATGTTTACGCTGATGAGTTGAATATTATATTTTAACACAGAGAGTCTCAATCTCAGGATCAGGACCCCCACCATGGGTCACATTATATACTGAAAGGGCTATTGTATATTTCAAAGACTAACTTATTGATAAATGTTGTAATAAAAGTAGTCGGAGGTCCACCCATGCTGTTGAATACAAACAAAATGTCATTTTTAAAGGTGGACTTCAAAAAAGTTGGTGGAAGAGGCAGATGGGGGGGGGGGGGGGGGTCATTAACATCATTAAATTCATAACCTGGCCACTTTGGATGTTAGTACCGATTTTCATGACAATCCATCTAATATTTGTTGAGATTTTTCAGTCTGGACCCAGAAGAAACATCATGGGGCTCATCCTCTGGGAACCATGAATATCCACAATAGATCCCAGTGAGACCAGCTCAGTAGTTGTTGCTCAACATGGACGAACCGCTGAATAGTCAATGAACAGCTTATTTGACTTAAACAATCAGTTTAATCAGGATGAGCTGAGGGCCCGACCACAGCGAGGCTCTGTGTGATACGTTGACATATGAGGGGCCGTTGGACGACTAATCTTCAGCCATCGCTGGACTTCATCACGCCCAGAAAGTTCTCTCATCTTTCAATCTCGACTGGGATTAGCCAGTAATCCAAGGACATTCCCGTCCAGTGGAAGACGGCTAGTGGCCACTAGTCATTAATGTAGGCCACAGCTAGAGTCATCAGTCACATCACCCTGTTCACCAGGGCTCGTTTGCTCTCTTTTGCCTCAGAGGAAGCATTTTGTTAGCTGGGAAGCAGTAAATCCTGGCAGAAGCAATGCACAGTCATCCATGACCGACCCGAGAGCAAACTCAGCATCCATTCTGTATCTCTATCTGTATTTAGGGCTCTTTATTTTTAAATTCCTACTCATTTCCCAGGCAAGTATCCAGATTATTTAAAGCAGTACACCAGTTTAACCTTATTTCCATGCAGGTTTCATGTTTTCACTCAAAACAAAAGGACACTTTTACAGTGGCTCAGAATATTCTGAGACTAATAGAAAATGCCTCATGCCTCAGACCAGCCAAATAATATAAATAAAGGATGTAAATATGAACAGTGTTAAAACACCAACACTTTATTTTCCAGGGATATAATTTCCTAAAGATTTCCTAGGAATTTCCTGGAAAGAACGATGCAATTTGGTACTAATTTTAGGGAATATATGATTCTTTCCTTTACAGAAAAGCTCAAGTTAAAATATTATTCGTTGACTTATTGATATAGTTAATAGTGGAGACTTTATTCTCCATACATGTTGAAATGTATGTTTGCCTGGAGCCAAATCTCACAGTAATTTTACATTTCTTGACAAAAAAAAAAAAAACTGTAGTAGTAGAATATTATGTTCTCTAATATTAGTGTCATTCAACCAGAATTTATTATCATTTATTTATTTATTTTTAATCTGATTTCACATCTTTATGGACATTGAAAATTCTCATGAAATCCCAGATTTCTTATATATATATATATAAATAATGCAGTTTTCAAGCATGAAAGCAGATCTGATTCTGCAGCCTGAGGGGCAAAGCAAGGTCGATTCCTCTCTTAACAGAAAGTGGAGGGATTTTTATTTTTTTATTTTTATAATTTTTTGGGTCGTACCATCAGTGAAAAGAGCCACAGGCGGAGGCAGGAGAATACAGCACAATACATGTCAGCCTAGCGGGCGTCCGTGCACACATGCACAGACAGCAATATTAACTAATAACCTGCACTGCTTTGATTGCAGAAGCTCCCACGCACCGACGAGTAAACTGCTGCGTTTTCTCACTTAGCGTGCGCCACTAACCCCCCCTGCACCCCCCTCCGGGTGTTAAATGGTGCAGACGAGCAGGACCCTCAGCAGAAATAGACTGCAGAATCCCCTCAAAGAAAGACTGGCTTTCTATAAATAGCTCTCTCTCTCTCTCTCTCACACACACACACACACACACACACACTTTCTCACTCTCACACACACACACACACAGACACACACACACACACACACACACAGAGTCAGAAGCCATGGTCGCATTGTGCTGCATGCAGGGATTCCCTGAAGGTTGCTTTTAACATTTACATCATTTTATTGTCAGATGAAATGTACAAATAAATGCAAGTTTCAGGGAGCAAAAACTGGTGACTTGGGCTCCATATGCTTAAATGCAGTAATGAAAATACTACTAATACTAGTAATAATAAAGAATAATAACTGTATTTGTGCAACACCTTGCACGCAAAGATGCAGCCAGAAAAGCAGCAAGTTAGTGGACTTTGTGTTAATATTTAAAAACAGGCCTGGTTACTGCTGAATTTAAGATAAACTTAATCAGACTACATAATATCTGCGTCTTCTGAGACGTCACTGTTTCACCTGACAGCACCAACGTGTTCCTCAACAGCGATTGGCTGTGCCCACAAAGCTCAATAAAAGCTAATAAAATGTTATTTTCAGTGCACCCCCGCTGTGAGGCTGAACTGAGGCTAACAGTTTCCCTCCGCTTCCAGTCTTTGTGCTAAGCTAGGCTAAGCCGATCCTGGACCTCTCTGTGCCGGACACAGATTAAAGCGATTTCCATTTTCTCTTCAGACTCTGGAGAAGACAGAGCACGACTGTTTCTAATATATTTACTCTTGTGTTTTTGTCAGCATGTGGCATGTTCCTCCTGTTGGTTAAAGTGAACGGTGGTGCTGCTCCTGCAGGAATAATGAGGGTGTTAATGCTGCTCGTCCTCCAGCTGTGGCGGTCAATGTCCTATTTTAACATCCCTCCCAAAGAGCCATGAGCACAGCAGCCAAGTCTTCAAGAGGGCCTCATTAAACGCTGCTGTGCACTCGCCTCGACGCTCTCAGACGTGATGCACTATGGGAAATAGTTTTAAAAAAGGTCAGCGCTTTCAAATTCTGACAACCGAGGACGAGATGTCTTCTGATGTCGTTTTAAGGAGGAATATTTGGACTGGACTGGCTGCAGGTGGTTCAATAATCAAAGTAATGAAAGGAGTTGGAGGCTAAGTGAATGGTCGCCAAACTTGGGGTCAGGACCCCCCGAAGGGTCGCTGGATAAAAGAAAATTAAATAGTATGTAAAAGGGAAGTGAACGCACCACCATTCAAATGCACTTCAGTATGTAAAAGGGAAGTGAACACACCACCATTCAAATGCACTTCAGTATGTAAAAGAGAAGTGAACGCACCACCATTAAGTTCAGTTTAAAAATTCGTCCACACTGAAAACCTATAATAAATTCCAGAGTTCAGGAACGAAATTCAGCACTCAAATAAACATCAAAATGTATAAAGTTCAATCTATATTTTCCTAATTGTGTACATGTAAATGTTTTAATAATGCATCGTGTTGCTTGGTGAATCCATGATCAAACCACTGGAGGGTTTTTAAAGATTCCTGCCTCATGTTCTCTTGTTTAATTCATATTTCTTTCCTTTAGACTCTCATATATACAAAGTTAAGAGACATTTCAGACTGTTCCTCATGCTGTTCCTCCTCTTTGCAGCGTCCCACTAAGATCTGACCTGACTGTTATTCATCCCATGTACGGGGGGGACGACGACTCTGTCCATCCTCCTGCTGTACGACTCGTACTTCGTGTATCACAGACATCATTTATTCATGCAGCAGAGCTTTTTACTGGCTCAGAATCTGCTTACAGTCACTGTCGACTTCGTGCAGTTTCTCTGGCTGGTGAAGATCTTCCTGCTCACATGAGGTGAACGTGGCAGCAATGTTCCCCAACCTGGAAACACAAAACTAAATTATTTCTCAAGTCCTAAAGGTTTGTTTGGTTCTAATTTCTTAAAGCCCATGAAGAAAACAGTCAATAACTTCAGTCCACTGAGAATCCCTTTTGTCCTGGTGTTTCTTAAAGACGTCTAATTGGTGGTTTTTCCCTCCTTTTTTCAGATTGTACCCAGTATTCAGATCCTTTACTCCAGTAAAAGTACTAAAACACACTGTAAAATACTCAGAGTCCTGCATTGAAAATGTTCCTTCAGTAAAAGTATGTGAGATAATCAGTAAAATGTGGCTGAGTTTAATGTAGTAAAAGTTAAAATGTTTTTACATGAAAAATGATTCAAACGATTATAGACATAGTTGCCAATTAATTTTCTGTCAATCGATTAAGGTTCTTTTGGGGATCATATTTTATAAGTGTTTAATGTATTTTATGCAAAACATCTGTCTTACACCCCTCCAAGTCTGTAAAGTAAGTAAAGCTGTCAGATAAATGTAGTGGAGCAAAAAGTACGAAGTGGCATGAAAATAAAATAATGAAGTAATGTAAAAGTAGCTCATATTTGTACTTAAGTACAGTACTTAAGTAAATGTACTTTGTGTATGTTGGATTCAACTAAAATAAAAACAGATATAACTTACTGATGATTTCTGCCTTTGAACTTCCGATATCAAAAGGGTTCATCCTCTGAGGAGCAGCAATTTTCTTTCATAGCAATTTCCTGCCAATTAGGTCAAGATATTTCTTGGATACAGTACAACAGGAATTCTGACATAGTGATCAACTCATTATCCGTCCTCTGGTGACCATGAAGCTCCACAGAGAATGTCATGGTACTCTGGCCAGTGAAATATCTTGTTTAGTAAGAGTGTACGGATGATTGCAGTGACTGTATACAGCAGGTTTATATCAAGTCGATAACTGAAGAACCCAAACACTTCATTACACATCTGTGCACATGTTACTGATGTGCCTTTCCCTGCCCTTCCTCCTCTGGGGTTTGCAGTGATTTGAAGACACTGATCAGTTGTCAAACCTGCCAGCACGACTCTCCTTCACCCTGCTCAGCTCCCACAGAACCTCCTCCGGCATCAATATGTCACTCTGACTCACCGCCATCCCAAGTGCTCGTATTGATCAGCTCATTGACGACACGTCCCATTCAGGTCAGCGTTATGATGATGAAACTGCCGTTTGGACATTGATGTGGTCAGCTGATGTTGGTTTATTTACACTGAAGACAGACACTGACGGACAATAAATGATCTCATCCAGACAGCACAACGTCCTGCTGCTCCCCCGGGTCGGTCAGAATGACTTATATTCACTCCTTTACTCTCCTTTACTTTGATTTAGTGACAACAAACTGTCCCAATATAAAACAGCTGACAGCGGCCTTTATCCCATGGCCTTAAAAGACACGTTCTTCCTTCTCATCGACCGTACTGGATCCCCTGGAACATATTTCCAGTAAACAGTCACTTTTAAAAATAGGTCAACTTATTTTAGCCTGCAAATAAAAAAACATAACCAGCAACAATATTAATGTTTTTGTGTAAAATCACATTAACAAATGTGTTTTTTAGTAGGAGATCTGCTATAGATGCAATAATACAGTAAGACACCTTATGCATTCAAAATACTATTGTGTACACCAATAGTAGCAGCAAGCAGCATTGTTTGCACACTTCCATGCATATTTTGTGTGTTCTTTGTAGATTAAAAAGTATATCTACAAAGATCAGAGCCAATTAATCCCCATCTGACAGTAAAGTCAAATTGCACCGATTTAAACAGAAGTGAACGTGGCAGTTTATCAAACTGATAAACGGCAGAGAAAGCAGCGGTGTCATCACCGTAGATTGTCGTTCATGTGCTTATTTGCATCTTGTGGTGTAGTGTAAATTTCCCAGGATGCACACAACCAACGCATACGTGAGGTGACCATCGTGATCTTGTAAAAATGTGTATTTAAGGGCAAGTTATTTGGGAACTTTAAGGTGCTTAGTTTCCCTGCAAATCAAATTTATTCATGTCGTTTTTATGCAAATCTAAAGTCCTCATTTTATGACTGAAATGTATCCGAGATGTGCTTGAGCCGAATGAAACCTCTGTTTTCAGAGGCCAGACGAAAAAAAGCTCATGAAGAAAACACTGAATATTTAAAAAATGGTTCACGTAGAGTCCTGCTGCATGAAAAAGTCTAAAAATATCTGCCTCCATTCAAGTCATGTTTTGTCAGAAAATACCCACAGAGAAGAGCGACTGAGTGTGTAGCCAGTGTGTTGTGTTAGTTTGCAAGCCAATGGTTAAGAATAGATGAAACTAAACAAAAGCACAAAATGGGTCTCAGTTTCAGGCTTTGTATCATTTAAACATGAATCTGTCTACCTGGTTGGCCGTTCACACCAGACAGAAAATTTGTCTACTTTTGCTCCAAAATGAGTTTTTGCAAAAAAACGTCATACAGTTGCAGAATCAGCCTTTATTTTTTTCACAGGAGGACTTTCAAGCGGTGGCAAGTCTTTTTGTTAATCCAAACTGTTTGGTATCTGTCTGGCTCAACTGACTCGTGGCAGTTTCTTACATGTTGGACTGTATTTTCCTGCTCTTGTGTTAAACATGAACCTCCTGACAAAAGTGTTTACATTTCCTCCATCATCAGCGGTGCCGTTATGCTCCGTGTCCGTTATCTTTCCCCTCCCCCCATCTGTCACTTCGCCTCCCTCTCTCCTCGCTGGCTCTCCCATGAAGTGACTCTAAAAATAGCTCCCTGAAGTCGGGGCCCGGCAGCCCCCAAGGGCCATGTGTTGGTCTTGAAGGGCACGGCATGAATTGGCCACGCTCTTCTCCCTGCATGCTACTGGGCTTATAAATAGCACTGGAGAAAGAAGGGGGATCTGCATCGGCATTATATAAGCATCCCGTGTGTTTATGAATGAGGAGGGGGGGTGGTTGGTACATTCATAAGTCTTTGCTGCTGCAGCTGCTGCTGTAAACACTCTCCTGCCACGTTCACCCATCCATGTGTGAACATATTGAAATTTTACATGAATAGCGAGAGCGAATACAGTTTTTCATTCATTTAATCACCTCTACTGTAGCTTGCTCCAAACCAACCCGCGGCGTTGTGCTGGAATATATACATTATCTGACATCCTGAGACACCGTGGACTTCCATCAGTTTGGTAAATGATGATGACTTGAAACATTACTAGAAAAGGTCAAGGAATCCAGTTTGGAAAAGCTCTGGTTAATTGGGAAATAAGTCAAATTTAAGTGACGTCTCACGGAAATAAAGGGAGATCTGATTCACTAGTTCAATGGTCACTTCAGTATGATAAAGTCTTAACGTTTAGAATGATAGTTTGCTGTGTTACAAGCTAACGAAAGGTTATTAAAGGACTAATGCTAACATTTTAATATATAAACCTTTAACCAGCAGTTAAAATGTCGTAAATAAAATAACGTTACAGAATGTATGATTTTGCACGTTAGCGTTGCCTTTTCTAGAGCCAAACTACCAGCATGTGGCTAAAAAATGTTTTGAATTTTAGACCAAAAAGTATCTTCTTTCTTTCAAATGACACTTAATTTCCTTTCTGAGGCCGACTTTCAAACAAGCCAGTGTTGTGCATGAATTGATAAATCCATTATCAGAGCTATATTTCCATCACACAGACAGACAGAAAATCACCAGGCTGCTTTGGCATTTAGTTCATTAAATAAGTCTTTCTACATTCCTCTCTCAGTGTGTCGAGGTTTTCACGGTGAGGTCCACTGAGCCGAGAACGAGGACATAAGAGGGATCTAAGACGAGATGATGGCTGTGGAGGGAGAAGAGGAGAGGGGGAGGACAGAGAGAGCGATGAAGAGCCCCGTGGAAAAGAGGAAGGCTTAATGAGTGTGTTGCCCCTGATTCGGGCACGAGGCAGGAGATGACAGGACTGTGATGCCATGGGGGGGATGCAGCGTCGGCCTGCATGAAGCAGAGGCATCCCTCCTCCCCCTCCTCCTCCTCCTCTTCCTCCTCTTCCTCCTCTCTGCACATCGCATGAGGACCAAAGTACACAAGAGTACAAAACAGTACAGAGCTCGGCCCCTTCCACTCAGTATGCAGCAGGGCTTTGGCCTAAAAACCACAGAGGGCGTCACGGGTCTGAAAATCTGACCTGAACTCATCTCTGCAGCCACGATTACAGAAACACTGAGGTCACTGCTTCGAGCTGAAGACTCACGTCAGTATGCAAACATGTTCACAGTGACAGCATGCTGATGATTAACAGGTATGATGTTTACCAAGTTCAACATCTTACCATCTGCCTCTGCATGCTTACGTTGACTAATCAGCGATGTTTTTTTATAAGAATATTGCCGCCATGATTACAGATAGTGAAAGTAAACAAATGAAAAGGCTTTGTTGCCGACATTTAGCAGACACACTTTATACAAACAGTCTGTCTCACAAAGTGTCAGTACTGTACGTTTCTCCACATGTGCTGTTTGTACCAGTACATGAATCCCCTGGTTTTCCTGGTTTTCCCACAATGCAAAGTAAACTTTCCTTCAGGAATGAACATTGTGTCTGTATATTTGTGACAGACTGCAGACCCGGTCAGATCCGAGCCACATGTTTCCTAATTCGGAGTAAGTGGGTACAGTAGATGGTCGTGGTAACTGTATGTGTGAGGATAAGTCAACTGGCCTCCAAAAACACAAAGTCATCTGTGACCAGTGAGGAGGTTCCACAGTCCTGGTCTGTCAGTGGTCGACTAACAAGGTTGCTTTCAAAATAATGCTCGGGGGTTTGGATCGTAAATTAAGAAAGTAATCCTCGCCGAGCCGCACCAATCACTGCTTCGCTGTCGAGGAAACTGGGGCCTACAGCAGCTTAGCGACCGCAAACATCAGCTGTTGATTGGCTGAGCAGCAGATGGAGGAGGAGGGGGGGTAAGAGTTCAAGTGCACATTAAAAACTTTCCACTTGCTTTGAGAAGGGATTTCAGGCGCTGCTCTGTCTTCCATCTTCAGTTTCAGCGCTGGTGAAGCAGCCGTAATCTGACACCGGGCCGGTTATAGCAGCAGCAGCCTCTCCTTTGTACCGCGGCAGCCTGCGAGGATCATCTGACACCAGATAAAACACAGTCCAGGGATGGAGTCAGCAGAGGTGCATCTGTGCACTCGCGTCAATGTGTGAATGTGTGTGTGTTCAGCACTATGTGAACTATTTTCCCATCCCTGTTTTTCAGGCTCGAGTTCTCCGTGGAAAGACGAAGACATCTCAGTTGTTCTCCTCCGCCTCCTTGTCAAGTTTTCACTCACAGCGACGAATGTGACCATGTGTCGTCCGCTGCATTAATCCCTCCGGACTCTGTTGAATTAGACCCTCGGTTACCACCTAAAGCAGTCTTCAGCCCTACTGGGAGGTGTTTTATTCCTTTACTATAAATCTCTGCCTCTGATTGGTTCACCAGACAGTTTCAACAAACCACACGATGTTGAAACAAACTAAACTTTTATACTCTGATGTGCAGGTTGTGTGGCTGAGCATTAATGAAACCCACCCAACTCTATTTTAAAATCTAGTCACAAATGTCCCCAAATATTTTGGGCTCAAATTGGAGTGAATATGTATGAAATGATGCACATGTATAGAATATTTTTACAGTGCAGAATCCCAAATATAATAAAAAGATTTCTCTTAATTTGAGAATCGTACAGCTGGAACAACGTGTTGGAGAAAAGTGATGCAGGTGGAGACCAAACTGTGTTTGTGTCGAGGCGACTGTATGGTAACATGTTCCACATAGATGTTATTGTTGGGGTATGTGGAAAAAGCTGTAAATACGACACAAGTGGGCAAAAAAACTCAGTTTATAATGCTTTTATGAGAAAACCAAGAGTTGGGGAGGGTACGCAGCAATAGTTGGAAAAGGACAAACCTTGAGTAAAACAGAAAAAAGTTCCTTAAGCAACAAGCTGTCAATATAACATATTTAAGAGATGTCAAAGAAAGTATCCTGGTTTTGATCTTATTCAGGATACGATGTTAACATGAATAAGATCATATCACAACCAGGAAAAGACGTTAACATGTGCAGCACATAACCGGGATAATGGTGCCCATGTAAATGAACTCAGTGTTGTTTAACAGTCTAAACCTGAATCCATTTAAGTCCAAAATCAAGCTTTATTAAATCTAACGTGGAGCCAAAATAAAAAGGTAAAAATCTGCAGGCCGAGATTTCCTGATTTTTACTCGCTATTGTGGTTTAAACTTCAAGAACACTGGATCCTACATTTCCCACAATGCAAATCAATAGCATCTTTCTAAAAAACACCCACATCCTCACTTTGTAACACAAGTTTTCTGTTATACATTTGTTGTCTCCAAGCCCAAGCTGAGCTGGCCCTGGACCAGTAAACTGACCTTCATGTGTAAAATGCTCCTGACATTTTTTTTAAGCAACCAGGATCACATCTGCACACACACTCTCCCCCCCCCCCCCCCGTCACTTCACTTGTTCCTGAACCAGATCTGTGTGCATTCCCACAAAGACATTAGCCTCAACTACAGTCACACTGGATTATAATCCTGTCCATTAAACCTCTGAGGTCAAAGGTTACATTAACATATGGATTGAAGCTCATCATAAGTCTCTGCCATGTGTGCAGATTGGCTTTACATGCATGACTGAACACAAAGCCACTTTTTCTTGATTCAATGCAGTTTGTGTCTAATTTCGACCTCAGGGAAGGCGTGGCAAGTTATATACTGTTCAGGAGGCAGTCGTGTACTTAAAGCCCATATGTTTTTAAAGCTCCGGAAACATGTGCGGTTATGAATGAATCTAATCTGTATGTTCACCACCCAGAGAGGTTTTTGTACCGCTGGCACGTTTTCAAACTAAATTTAGTTTTCAGGAATTCATCACTACGTGTAGCCGGTTCGAGCAGCCGTGCAGAAACTCATCCAGCTGTCAGACGGTTACTGTGACAAACTAACACTGTAACTACAAATATAGTTCAGTCACTCCGTCAGAACAAGCTTCATCCACACCAGAGTCTTAAATACATGACACACAGTCCCCTCTGTCTATTCTAATTCCCACACTCACAGATTCTGTGCTAAATGATTTTATTGTGAAACAATTCGAAACAGTTATTTTTTCAAAATCGCTACATAGATAAATATTTACTGACTTGCTCACCAAACCCACTTTTTGAGGTTTGATCTTTTTTATTGTATCTGTATGCTCACAAATACTCAAAGACATTTGCCCTGAAACTGTCTGTCAGGCATCAAGGACAGAATTTGTCTAAATTGTCCCAGTATACATATATCTATATTAATTAATGCAGTAATATAATAGACGGAATATACTTACATAGTTTGCTTTCAACTATTTCATTGTGCTCACAGCAATAAGCTTAACAAGCAGTCGTTAGTACATTTAGCTTATATTGCCCTGGGTTTTGCCTCTCAGGCTCCATACAGGCTGTCCTGCCACTGATTAGTGGAGGTTCCAGGGGACAGGAAGAGCTTAAAACCAACTACTGAAGACCATTTAATCTATACTTTGATTTACAGTTACAGATTTACTAAAGAAAACACTGCAATTCAAAGATATGACGGAAAAAGACAAAGTGTTCTTTGGGTAAATATGCAAATGCAACATCATCTACTGATTTGGTTTGTGATCAGCAGGACCATCTGATCAATAAATCATTTAAAAACTGCATAGAACACATTTCTAGGTGACTGTTATCAGGATACTGAACATAAACTCAGCCATGGTATTAAAATATGTCCAGTATGTGAATATAATTTTAGATTTAGAAAACAAACATGATTAATGTGTTTGATATACACATATACTATCTGACATTTGGTATCATGGCTGATTAGAATTCAAATATAATACATTTTACATGTAGTTTATTATGTGATTAAATGTTATTTATTGACATCAGTGGAACACTTCTGACTTTAATAACTACTCTTGTCATCCTTGTCTTTGTGTCTGTACGGGATGTTTCTCCAGTCGCTGTGACTGGGACTCGTTCCAGCTCTGCAGCCTGCAGATCCTCCACCTTCCTGCCTGCTGCTGGTCCGTCTGCTGGGCTCTCACTCCTGCTGCCTCCAACAGACTCTGCCACCAATCTGCTGCACAAACTGTACACAACAGTGTCGTATATGTAGAACAGGTAGTGTAAGATCGTGTCAATGGATGCATTAAAGGACGACTGAAAATAAAACAAAAGGAGAAGAAAGTTCAGGGGTGGTTGAAGGAGTGGAGCTGTCCGTGGTGCTGAATGTCAGACGTCTCACAGGGTTTTTAAAACAGTTTCACTGGTTCATGAAATCAGGTCATGTGACCAAAAGTGAATGTGCTTCTGCAAACACTAATAAAACCACATGTGCTGAATTTATTGTGAGTGAAGCTTCAAACTCTTTACTCAAGTCAAATTAGTACGACCACAGTGGATCAATAACCTCCACACAACCTGTCCTGCATTAAAGGATATACGTCTGGTGATATTCTATATTTTCTCACTGTCAACGAGTCTCATGTTCAGACTCAAACCAACAGTGAATGTTTCCACTAACAATATGTCTTGGTACATCATCTTCCTCTGAGCCACAGAGCTCCATTTTTGTCCAAAGACGATTAAAAACTCATCACTTGTTCCTTCATCATCATGAACACACACCGTCCTGCTGCCTTCTTCCCTCTTCTCTTTGTTTGATAAAAACTACAGTGAGCAGTTTTTCAGAGAAGTACTCAACCTTTTTAAACATTAAACTATATATTTGTGGGGTGTTTTTAAAGATTTAAGTGTTCAGTAGGAACCAATGGTCTCGAGCTGAGATCCAGTCAGACATTATTGAGAGGCGGACTCTCATGTTGGTGGTTTGGGTTTTGTTGACAATAAGAAAAATATAGAATAAAAGCAGCCTTCTCTTTTAAAAATATCAAAGCTGTACTGATTTTGACTTTTATATAATAAATTCGATCTTCTAACTAAAACCTTCAGATTTCTTCAGTGTTTCTTCAGTGTTTATTCATATCTCAGGTTTGAATGAATTAAGATGAAGCAGAGATTTTTTTTGCTTCAGGTTTATCTTCTTCGAGCTCTAATTTTGAAGTCATATTGGCCTTCTTAAACTCGACCTTCCTAACAATAGAGGCGAGATAACTTCCAGGCTCCAATGAATTCAAGATGAGTCTCAAAAGTCCTGATAAAGTCAAATTAAGCCTCAAAGCGATTCCAGATTCGAGGTCTGAGTTTTATAATTTATGCAGATTAACTTAATCTTTCATTTATTATCTCAGTTATCAGCATGTATAGTTTAATGTGTAGTGAAGGTCGAGTTTGGAGGTAACTTCTTTTAAAAATACACTGAAATCAGTCATCTTTGACTGTATCGATATTCACTTTATTCATAAAAATATTTTTGGCTGCATTTTTTAAAAGTTGTGTTTGAAAAATTGAGTCGTACTGAGGCAAAATATTTTACAGGTGAGAAAACTTTATTATCAAAGATGACAGAATCAGTAAATATGATGTGAAAATTGTGTAAAAATAAAAAAGCAGCAAACATTTAGCAATGTCAGTTAAACAAGGTTAAAAATACATAAAATGGCTGCCAGTAAATCTGTGCTACTCTATGGAAGCCCATTTTTGCCAAGAAAAGAAAAATGGATGAAAAAGTAAAAATATTCAAGGAAAGACAAAAGTGTGATATATTTACGTCATAGTTCTGACTCCGTACGTCAAAACGTTTGTTCATTGTACATTACTTAGTATATATATATTTAATTTAGATTTAGGGAGTCATGATTTGATGATTTGAGATGAGTTACTTCTATAATTTTGATTTGGTACATTTTTTAATTTCAAAATTATGTTGACTTTAAAAGTTACTTTCTCAATTTGTGTTTATTAAAAAAACTAAATCATAACTTTTGACTTCTCATTTTGTCATAGTGAAATTTATAGTTTTTACTTGGAAGGTCAAACTTACTACGTCATAATTTGGATTTATTATTTATTATTTCAAAATTTGATTAAGTATCTTCTAGTGTTACTTTCTCTCTGAATTGAAACGTGATCTTAAGATTTTGACTTAGTAAATATTGATTTTGATTTAACGAGTCATAACTTGGTTAATTTCTGATAAAATAGTTTTGATTTGGTATATTTTGAGTTACTGAGATTGTGAAACGTCCTTGAACAGTTTCACATTTGACTTGATATGTCATCATGTGGATTTAGCCTGACCTCAGGCTACATGTCATGTTCTTCTCTCTGGCATTAATGTCCTTCCATTATCCGATCAGCTGATCATATAAAACCTATCGATCAGGTCCTACACTGAAGCCTGTCACACTCCTGCTGCCATGTAGTGACACACACACACACACATATCATATATAAATAAATAAAATCACTGTGCTCGTTTCTCCCTGTTACCATAGCAACACCGGGATATTTACACCAACACGCAGGCCTGACTGTCGCAAACGGCCCAGCAGCCAATTACAGGAAGCCGCTTCCTGCAGATTCCTCCGGTCGGACCTGGAACAGTTTGAGTCTGACCCCTGCAGCACAAACACACTGCCAGCAGCATGCAGAGGATACACCGCTGCTGAGCGGCCGAGCAGCCTGCAGCCTCCTCCTGCAGGAGCCTCCTCCTGCAGCCTCCTCCTGCTGCCTCCTCCTGCCTCCTCCTGCAGCCTCCTCCTGCAGGAGCCTCCTCCTGCCTCCTCCTGCCCGCTGCTCTCTGCAGAGACTCACGGACTGTACGAGCCGCTGTGCTTTACAGTCTGTCTGCATTGCGTCGAAACCCCCCTCCTCTCCTCTTCCTCCTCGCTCCCCCCTCTCTCTGTTTCTCTCTCTCTCTCTCTCTCTCTCTCTCTCTCTCTCTCTCCTAACCCCTCCCTCCCTCCTTCCTTCCTTCACTCACTTCTCCTTTTTTCCTCTACATGAAATCCTGCAATATGCTTCCAAATGACCGGGGACCCGTCCTCCGGCTCTGGCGCCTGTAGTGCGGGACCCTGAACCGCTTTTTCCTTCACATCCTCCGCGTCGGTTTCTCTTTTCCTCTATTTTTTTTTTTTTTTTTTACCGCAGCAAAAAACACCGGAGCGCCTCTTTCTGCTGATGCTGCAGTGTCCAGTCCTCCCAGTCCTCCGCATCAGCCTGGGAGCCTCCTGCAGCCTCATTCCTCCCACCTCCTCCCTGCCGCTCTCCGTCCTGCTCCTCCTTGTATTTCCAGCATGATTTTAACAAATTGTCAGTCCGGATTTTCGCTGCCGAGCCGCGGTTCCGAGCCGTCTGAAGCCTCCTCCTCCTCCTCCTCCTCCTGCGGGCTGCTCCGATCGACGCTGAAAACCTACACCAAGAGGATACGGATGTTAACCAAGACAACATAGTCTATGAATTTTTCAGAGATACTGTAAAAGGATCAGTATTAAAGGCACGTCGGGAAGGTGCGCACTGTGAGGACATCCCTTCCATCTGCTGCTCCCCCACTCAGCTCAGGTACGTTTTCATCTTCATCTCTTAAGGAGTATTTCAGATGAACGGGGTATTTGTGTGTTCATTTGAGCGTGTGAAACCTTTCTGTGCCTGTATGGGACAGTTGATGTGAGGTGAGTCCAGTGTGTGCAGGGAGGCAGCACAGCGGGGCTGCAAACTTGAATACTGATGTATGCGGTAAAAATCCAGCAGTTGCGGCGCAGGTTACTGTACTGCACTGCATGATGTTTTTTCTCTTCCTGCAGATATGAACGGGGAGTGAGGGGAGATCTGTGAGCCCTGAGAGACTAGACGTGGTTGGTTTGACCCTCTCGCAGGGGACGGACGAAGCATTGCTGAGAGGAAGAAGATGTTCATCTCGGAGATGATGGTGATGATGATGATGGTGACGATGATGGAGCGGGAGGCTCTGCGCGGCTCCCGGCCTCAGTAGAGGCTTCTTCACTCAGACCTGCTTTTCCCGACCTTCACGCCGCTTCCTCTTCCTGTTCTCCGCCCGCCAGGAAGGATGACCGTGGTGTCCACAGAGAACATGGACGAGACCTCCACCCTGCCGGGACACCCGCAGGACCCCTACCCGCCCGACGACGACCACGACGACCACGACTGCTGCGAGCGGGTGGTCATCAACATCTCGGGACTGCGCTTCGAGACCCAGCTGAAGACCCTCGCCCAGTTCCCGGAGACCCTCCTCGGGAACCCCAAGAAGAGGATGCGTTACTTCGACCCCTTACGAAACGAGTATTTCTTTGACCGGAATCGCCCGAGTTTCGACGCCATCTTGTATTACTACCAGTCCGGGGGAAGGCTAAGAAGACCGGTCAACGTGCCTCTGGATATGTTCTCAGAGGAGATAAAGTTTTACGAACTCGGCGTGGAGGCCATGGAGAAGTTTCGAGAGGACGAGGGATTTATCCGGGAGGAGGAGCGGCCCCTGCCGGAGAAGGAGTTCCAGCGGCAGATCTGGCTCCTCTTCGAGCACCCGGAGAGCTCGGGGCCCGCCCGGGGGATCGCCATAGTCTCAGTGATGGTTATTCTTATTTCAATAGTCATATTTTGTTTGGAGACATTACCAGAACTGAAGGAGGACCCCAGTCAGCGGATGCAGATCGTGGGCAACATCACCGTGTATTACAAACCAAATGTCCTCACTGACCCTTTCTTCGTGGTCGAGACGCTCTGCATCATCTGGTTTTCCTTTGAGTTGATAGTCCGGTTTTTTGCTTGTCCCAGCAAGGCGGCGTTCTTTAAAAACATGATGAACTCTATTGATATTGTGGCTATAATCCCGTACTTCATCACGCTTGGAACGGAGCTGGCTGACGACCAAGACAACAAGGAGAGCAAGGGAGGCGGGGAACAGGCCACGTCTCTGGCGATTCTCAGGGTAATCCGCCTGGTGAGGGTGTTCAGGATCTTTAAACTGTCCCGACATTCAAAGGGGCTCCAGATTTTGGGGCAAACTCTAAAGGCGAGCATGCGGGAACTGGGCTTGCTCATTTTCTTCCTCTTCATCGGCGTGATTTTGTTCTCCAGCGCCGTGTACTTCGCCGAGGCCGAGGAGAAGGAGTCGTTCTTCACCAGCATCCCGGACGCCTTCTGGTGGGCCGTGGTGTCCATGACGACCGTGGGCTACGGCGACATGTACCCCGTGACCATCGGGGGGAAGATCGTGGGCTCCCTGTGCGCCATCGCCGGAGTGTTGACCATCGCGCTCCCGGTGCCCGTCATCGTGTCCAACTTCAACTACTTCTACCACCGGGAGACAGAGGGCGAGGAGCAGGCCCAGCTGCTCAACGTTAGCAACCAGAACTTGGCGTCGGACACCAACTCCAGCCGCCGCAGCTCCTCGGCGGTCAGCAAGTCGGAGTACATGGAGATCGACGAGGACATGAACAACAGCATCGATAACTTTAGGGAGGCGAACCTTAGGACTGCCAACTGCACGGCTCCCAGCCAGAACTGTGTGAACAAGGGGAAGCTGCTCACCGACGTGTGAGGCGGCGTCCGGCGCACCAGTGTAAATATTGTAGAAATATCTGGATGCTTTATCTCCATTGGTGCATTTTATTCTTCTTTTGCATTGACTCATTCAAACATGTGTGAATAATTAAAGAGTTTAAGGCACACATGGTACATTTATAAAGGTAGAGGCTCAGTTATTTGATGAAAACAGTGACAGAGTTGTTTGGCAATAGTTCAGAGATCAGCAGGTGTCGTGGGAACATTTTTGATAAATTCTCTAATTTTAGACACTTGTACCACTGAATTATTTATTTTATTCCCTCAAATTCAAGAGGAACTCCACCAGTTAGTTGACTGACATATTGTCTTTTGTGAATCTGCGGCAGCTTTTTCCAAGTTTGAAAACATGACCTGTGATCTCATCAGGGTTATCTTAGTTTTGGCAGACTGCAGGTGGAGGGTTTGAAAGCTGTTTCTACAGGCAGACAAAGACACCATTGACCTCTGCTGCTTCGATTTAAATCACAATTTACTGGCATTTACCACATGGGAAGAGTCAAACAACAGATATTAAGGTAGTGATTATTGTGTTGATGCATCATAGGAAATGTAGGAACCAGTGTTTTTGTAGTATGCAGGCAAAAGTCAGGATATTTTGGTCTCTGTTGCACCAATTCTGTTAGAATTGTCTATAGAAGTGCAATACTAAATTGATGCAGTTCCCTGTGAGTAGTGTTACCATCTTCACTTTGCTTGGATAATTACTTTTAACCAGGATAGGTAGTTACACTTCTCTACTACATATCTCTTCAGTGTCATTTATAGAATTACAGCTTGTTATAGATTAATTTAGATTCATAAAGAAAGTCTTTTTCTGGAGCTAAAAGTGAATAAAACTGATTAAATTTAAGATTAAACACGAGAAAGAAAAGTAGAGTGCAGGATATGAATAAATAGTCCCACATTTAATTTAATAAAAGACAGTTGCAAAGAATATAGAAATTCAAAAGACTGAACGACTAAATTGAGAGAACAAACTATATTTTAAGAGCATGAGGGAATATTTTGCAAAGTGAGAACAAAATGTACTAATTTGACTGAATTGAATTTATTAAAAAAATCCCCGACACCTACCAGGCTTTGTGCAATAGACTCAACTTTCAGGATAAAAGATAAAAAAAACAACAAAAAAACGAAACAACGAAGCCCAACTGAGATTTGAAGAACACGTCGGAGGACGACTCGCTCCCGAAGAAACACGTTTCACGTGGATTACAGTTGAAGTTCAGGCGTGTTTTTTTGCGGCACATCCAGGGACATTTTGGAAAACTCAGCGAGAGATGTTGATCAATGATTTTCAGGCACCTTATCAGAAACAAACAGGAAGTGTGCCGAGCCTTGGAGGATTATCTGCACTGCTGCTGCTGCTGCTGCTGCTACAGGTCGGCTGGAGGTTCCCTGTATGATGCCATGCAACACTCCTTTATATAAAAGCATGTGGAGACTCTTCTCTCTTATATTGGCATGCACAAGACGTTACCTCATTTTTATTTTTACATTTTTTCCTTCTTTGACCCTCATCTTCTCCTCCTGGAATCGCAGTTTTTTCTCTCATTTGTTTTCACCAAAAGTGCACTGGCTATTTATTATTGTTTAAGTTATTTTAGAGCATTTAAGTGTTGAATGTTAAAGCATTAAGGGAACAGGAACACTTCTTTTTCGAAGATCATGGCATGTCAAAATACTAAAGCATTATGGCCTAATTAGCTATGGTATAGCTATGTATACTCAATGCATGACTACAGTATTAAATTGCTTGCAGTTGTGGAGGGACCTCGGGAGCTGGGGGATGATGATGATGATGATGATGATTCTCCTCATTGTCAGCTAACGACAGGATACGGTGCATGACGGAGCTTAACTGCCGGAGGGGACAAATCTGCTGAAAAAAAAAAAAAAGAAAAACACAAAAACAAGAAAAAATATCAGAAGAGACATATCTGACGATCTCTTAAAAAATGACATTTCAGAAATTACATCCTCCTTTTTCATTTATTCAAAGCTTTGATCTTTGACGATGGAGTGCATGGGATCATTTTATGTGATTTGTGACCCCATTTTATTTTCTTGCATTTGACTTTTAAAAACAGTTTCAAGAAGGAAAGCAGTAATTAACAAATTTCATAGATATCTAAAACTAGTTTCTAGTGCCTTGAACCCCGTCTCATTATAGAATTGACTAAAGTGCCTCCCGTTACAATAGACAGCAAAGAGCTTACTATGTGCAGCTTATCTTCTCCTGCCATAAAGATGCACTACTCCCTGCACACCTGGAAAAGAGGTTATAGACAAACATGTTTCGATAAAGATGTGAGTATATTCCTGATTCCTGATTCTGGGGCCAGATTTTTGGTCCTGGATTAACTCACTTCTGTCCTGGTCGATGACACACGGCTGCAGTGCACAGATGTTGAAATATGGATTGTTTGCATGGAGATTCAGCAGAAACTACAGCAGATCACACATCTGCAGGTACTTGAGTTTGACCTCCATAAAAGGGACATTTCAGTATTTTTCAACATGGGCGTTATTGTCAAAATTGTGGTTATTGTGACAGTTGGTCCAGATGAAAGAAACAGAGGTGAGCACCCCGGATTAGTTATAGTGGCTAACTGCAAACCAGATAAACACGGTTCAGATAAACTACTGTAGCTAATCCAGGGGCCTAATTCTGGTGTCCACTTTGTTTGGACTTTGAGACAAGCATTCGGCATTATACAAAATGTACGTTTGTTTGGAAACTAGCAGTGAGGAGGAGCATGACCAATATAATGTGAATAAGACTGTAGGTTGAAAAATACAAGAATTTCCCTTTAAAAGCAAATCAAATAGACATTTGATACTAATTGGAAATATCTACAATAGTGTCGATCATAGATATCAGTAAGGCATATCATAAGGCTCTTTATTTTCTATGAAAATTGGATCATGAAATAGATCTGCAGACAGGCTTTCATAAATACTGAGGTCATAAGTCCTACGTGTGTTGTTTGGCCTGGTTTGATGAACCACTTTATTTAATACTTATATCATTCCCCGACACATTTTTAAAAAGGTGATGAAAGGATATGAGTCTGTCTAAACTCAATATTGTTCTTTTTGTCAACAAATCCCATGAAAAGACCCAAACCAACGACGTGTCGACCCTGCAAGCCCATTGGTTCTTACTGAAGACGTGGATCTTTAAAAACAACTCACTGTGGTTTTTAGCAAACAAACAGGAGGAAATAGCACATTTGTTGAGGACTATTTTTAGCGGCGGATGAATCCACATTTGTTGCAGTGTGTATTTAATAGTTTTTGGACAACAGTGGAGCTCTATGGCACAGAGGAAAGAGATATCAGGCCTTGATGCACACACACACACACACAATACTTGTTGGTTGATATTCAGTCTGCACATGAGATTTGTTGACAAGAAAAATATACGTCAGACTTTTTGTTCGATGTAAATATTGCAAAAAAAAAAAGAAGAAATTTAATGCATGACCTCTGTATTTAAATCTACGGCCCTGACTGCAGCATTTTAAAAAAGGACTTCAGCAGATCTGCAGCATAATCAGCAGCTCTTGTGCTTTTTTTCTACAACTTTTCATCAACTGCCACAGTGAGAGGGGCCGTCGGCTGTAATGGCAGCTGAACAGCGCCCTCTGGCTGCACAAAACACTGCCGCTCTCTGACTCTTGGGACCAAAACAGAAACGCTGCTGATAATTAGACCTGCTCCTTTTAAAAGAAATCTGTGTTTAAAACCTAGAAAAAGCTGAAAACAATGAGCCTTATGTGTTCACTGCGTTGACCACGAGTCTCCGTGTCGCCAGCCTCGCTCGCTGTTTTAACCCTCTGACCTGCTGTATCTTCATCCGACTGCTGCAACAATGTTTTTTATGCTTGATTAAGGCTTTCATTGTCCAACATGTTGTTAGGACAATTGGTTGAGGCCAAAGAAATTAGGGGAATAATAAGTGTCTTTTAGCCTGGCGGTGCTCCGTTGTGGACGCTGCTCTAGAGAGATGATGATGAATCTGAGCACAGTGGAAGCAGTCAGTGTTTCCTCTGCAGAGCAGCCAGCAACTCAGCGTTCATCTGAACATTACCACAGGCATTAGTCACTCTGCAGGCCAGCAAAATGGCGCTGCTGCTGCTGTGTTGTTTGGAGGTGCGAGCACATGGCTGTCTTCTCTGTGGTGTTAAAGGACGACACGAGGACTGATGAATGAATCTGGATGATATTAAAAAGCATCCACAATAAAAAAGGGGCGTTGACTCAGTCTGATCTGGCCCAAAAATATGCACTTATTGGCTTAAATTTCCGTCTGCAGTTTGCCCTCAAAATTGTGGTTTTGCTGCAGTCACGATAACAGCTGCAACATAAAGTGTTAATCTTCCATGATAAATGTTTTATATCTCCCACACACACATGCAGATTTCCTCCTTCACACTGTTGACACTTTGAAACTCGATTGCGAGGAGAAACTGGGACGAGACTGGTGGAATGTGGCACACTTAAACAATTTGGGATCTTTGAAGTGTTATTATACGTGACACTAACTTCATATTCCACTTAATTATATTTACTAGACTTAACACAAACACCTAGGAAATATCACCTGACCTTATGAGATCACTGAATGCACCACTCACACTCACCTTGTTTCACTGTTACCATGTTTTCAGTTGCTCAATGTGAACTTTTCATGCTTCAGTCCTGGCATTTCTTTTGTTGGTTTTTTTGTTTCAATGCAACAGTATCTTCCAGTATTGTTGTGTTCAGTTTGTTAAGGCCAAATATGAGTGTTGTGATGGATCACAGGCACCTTAAAGACACTCTGCCTCTGTGTTACACTAAGTGGCTTTAGGGTGTGTTTTAGCTCTCGAGTCAGTTGCAGAAAGAAACTTGACCTTGTAAGCATCAACAGTATTACTTTAAGATTGATAAAGGATCCAAATTTGAGGAAACTTACAAAAGTGAGAAATGCAACATTAGTGGAGCAGCAGAGCTGCTTCTGAGTCAGGAGGTTTTGGTTACGTAAGAGTCTGCAGGTTTTTTATTCCGGCCAAACACGACGATGTGAATCAGCTGCTGCAGGATTTTGTTTTTTACGCTCAGAGCTGAATCTCAGCGCTGACGTGTGGATCCATAACGACCTGAGCCGCCCTCCACATCCACCCACACAGCTGTTCTCACTTCTGGCCGATCGGACCTCGTCTCAGGACACACTGAGACGTCCAATCAGCCGCCGGGACGGTTGAAAACGCCTGTTTGGGTGAGCAGGGCCCAGAACTGACTCAGCTGCTGCACTTCCAGTGAATAAATCTGATCATTTTTCCGATGAATTACTTTCATTCAGAGCGCAGCAGGTCAGTCTGCTAAAACAACTGAATCATCATTAACAAAGCTTCACCTGCCAGACAATTACAAACAGTATTTTCACTGCCTGTCAAATGTAATCGATTCACCTCAAATTCTTTATTATTTGAGTTGTAATATAAGAAAATATATTCATGTCTTTGAACACTGATGAAGCCTTGAAGTCCTGAAGATTCAAATTTTTTTTATTTCTCTCCATATCTCATCGAAAATTTGTATATGCGAGATTTCTGCACTAAGAATAAGTTATTAACAAGATAATAGTATGTGTGCATAAGTAAATAATTTGTGCTTTTGAAATAACATTGATAGTGATTTGTGTGCATTCAGTCACTGCAGACATGTTTACCGGAGGGTTTACTGTGTGAAAAGCCTCAGTTGTGTTTCAGCTGTGTGTCATCGGTCAGTTAGTTTAAGGCCAACGAACGTGCATGAAATCAAATCCCTTTAATTAACCTTTCAAATGACAAAATAAATCAACGCTATGAAGGTGCTACGTGTTAAACACGCCGTCGGTCAGAGGGAGCAAAATTACAAATTTCACAACTTGTTTTTTGAAAGAATAAAATCACGTTGAAGTTTTATTTGAAGTTAGTGATTGAAATCAACATCAGGGTAGTTGGTCGTCTTGGTTTTAAATTCTGTTTGTTCATATTTGTAGTGTTTTTAGGCCAAAGTTTGAGACATATCTGCACCACTGAAGGGACCAAATGAAGTTTTATAGTTTTTTCATATCATCAGAGCAGCTTAACAGACAGATGAACAAAAAAAAAAGGACATTTTCTAGATTGTGGGTCATATGTTCTGAAAACTTTACAGTATGTTTGTTATTTATAATCTTTGGTTTGCAGTAAAGAGGATGACCATGTGTCCGCTTTTTGTACCTACAGTTCATATGATTTAGTTTACAAGCTTCCAACTGCCGAGTCCAGAATTATTAAATTGTTGATTAACAGACGGAAACATGATCGATCTTCAGGGCTGCATATCAACAAAAGGCTATTTGGAAAAATACTTTGGTTTGATTCTCTTTGACTGCTGACATAAGCCATCGATGCAGAGTTCCTCAACCTCCACTGGACGTTTTTAGGACTTGTTTGATGTATTTGGACTTAGAGCTGCAGAGTCTCTGAGAAGGACATTACTGTCGTTGAATCCACTGTTAATATAAAAGATATTGATACCTGCAGCTGTAAACAAAGTATTGCATGATTCTCATCCACTTGGAGCAGCCAATGTGTCCTTTAAAGCAGACTTCTAAAGAATAAAATGTAATTTTTTAAAATCTGAATCAAAGCTTGAACTGATTTGTTGATCAAAAAGGAAGATAATCCACAAAAATCTGCCACTGATTATGTCATTCATTCAGTAAATGTACCTTTGCTGGTTAAGATTTCCTAAATTGAATCCCTGTGTTTTTGGACTTGACAAAATAAGCTGTTTCAAAGCATTGGGCTCTTGGGATTTATCTTGGGCATTATTGTCAGTTTTTAATTTTCAAAAAGGCTAACTGATCAATTTTGTGATAATAATATATTTTTTATTGGTAAAAACAAGCCAAGTCAAAATGTATTTGTATTGCACACTCCATGTAAGTGCCAGTTTCAAAGTGTTTTACTGTCATTTAAACGTAATAATGAATGAAGATAAAGAAAAACAAGAACATTAGAAGCTAATCAGTCATAAAAAGTCTCATTAATTAACGTCTAACTCAAAAATTAATTGAGCTTCAATTCCTGACATTGGATATAGTGAACTACTTTTATACAGAGTGGAGTTTGCTCAGTGTTCACTGATGAAGACCTTCAGAAACCGTTAAACCTCTAGAAAAAAGATAGTAAGGGGCCCTTAAGTTAAGACTCCAAGGTCAAGAACGAGTTTTCACCCTGAATGATTCATCTTTAGGTCCCAAAATATGAGTAAGATAACATCGAAGAAAGATTTTCAGAGATGACTTGCCTTTTAAATTATATTTTTCATCACAAAAATTGATCAGTTCACCTTTTAAACATTATAAAAAGAAAACTATTGAACAACATCAGCTCCCAAAGTCTAATTTGATGTCTTGAAACTATTTTTACTGTTCAAAGATTCCAAAGGAACTCGTGTTTCAAAGATATGTCGAGCTAAAAATAAACAGGTTGAGAAACTCTGCATTACTTAATGTTTCACAAGTGTTCATAGGAATGTCTGATTTAAAAAGCCATGACACTGATGATGATGATGATGATGATGATGATGAACTGAGGAGTCTGAAGTATGAGGAACTTCATGTTGCTCTGTGAGAGTGCATGAGCGACTGAGGTGCATAATCCCAACATTCACATAAATCAATCATGGTAACATTTTTGCTCATACAAGCATTATTGTGATAATATTACTACACTCTTCAGAGAAAAAGATTTTAAAAACGACTTATTTTCAGCTGGAGGATCTGTGACTTTGGGACTCATTAGGTTTAGTTTGTCCTTTAATGGTAGTACGTGTGTTCCCTCTAGTCCCGACTTCACAAGTCTCATCCTGACCACGACGACTGAAAGTCCCACAGCTGGAGGCATCATTTAAAAGAATAAAATAATAAATGTACTCGTTCACCCTCCACTGGGCTGTTGATCCTCCCTGAACCCTGCGGTCGAGTCGACTGCAGTACGTCAGTTCTTTTTTTACAGGTTTCATATGGGTTCTCGCTGCATTATGCAATGTTTGTCATTTGTTGGTGAGGCATAGTCTGCAACCTATGCAAGGTTAGTCGACGATTTATGTCCATTCTGATTTCATCATATTACAACAGTTTCAATAAATTTTGAAAGATATGACGGTGCTGTTTGTTCATTATTGATGTTCTGTGAATCAGACTAAAGCTTTGGGGGTTTTTGGAAACCAATATTTTCCTCTTGTCATGCAAACTGAGTTCAAGGTCACTAAAATGGAGATTTCTAAACACGCCTTCATTAGGTGCAGATTTTTGGTCTGAGAGGACTTGTTATCTAAATATGCTCTTCAGTAGCATCGAGTGACAGCAACAGTCCTCAGTAGTTTTATGGGCTTTTTTTTTTAGAAATGTTACCATGGACACATTTAAACAGGAATAAATTACAGGAAGTGTTGATTACAATGACAGTGAGGAATCGTAAAATAACACATTTAAAGAAGTTATATTGAAACAGTTATTTAAGAGAAGTGTCATATTTGATGGGAGGTTGACCTGCTACAAGTCTTTTTTTAGTTCATTTCTGTCATTCATTATTTTAAACTGTTGAAATAATAGATGGCAAATTGATTAACAAGACTAACAGCGTTTTCTGTCACGGTCGGAGCACGAAGCCGTCAAAATGAATTATTAAACTAAAAACTTCAGAAAACACTCAGGGAACAGGGAAACACGCCACAAACGACGAGGACCAAACAGAACAAAGGAAAACAGGAACATATATGCACAATCAGGAACAAGACACAGCTGGGGGGGGGGCAGGTGCAAATGAGACCTAAACACGAGACAGGTGTGCAAACTGAGACACAACCGCAGAAACGGCCAGGCTGGGACACTTTAACACTTTTTTGAGTGTTTCACTTATTTCTCTGTGATTTTCAGCCCAGGATCAGATCAACAGGAGCAAAGTCAAACTCCAGGAACAAACACATGTCGCGTCCAGCAGCGGCACGTTCAGATGTGACCTCTCTAAAATAGTCCGGCATGTGAAGCAGCTCCGAGTGTCAGAAGACAGTGACTCTGCTGAACAGATTAACATCAGGCTGACTGACCGACACGCAACGTCAAATACAACTTTTAATACTGATCACTGCTGCTGTAAAAAAGAGTCATTTTACTTCTTTTACCAATTTACTTTTAATTGCTGATATATTCTTCCTCATTGTGCTTTAAAGCTGTTTAAGTTTAGAATCTCTTTATTGATTAAGTAGGAAAGAGAATAAACACAAGAAGGAATGAAAGGAAAAGGAGAGAAATGGAAGGTGAAATTGAAAACAAAGGAACAAATAATAAAAAGAAGGAAATGACGACAGAAAGACAGAAGAGGAAAGTTAAGGAAAAATGAGGAGAAAAACAAAGGAGAAAGAAGGAAAACAAAAGACAGATGGAAAGAAGTGATATGAGTTAATGAAAAGAAAGGAAGGACGATAATACATACGTCTAAAAAAGAGAAAGGAAGGGGACATGGAAATAAAACAGGTCAGAAAGGAAAGGAAATACAGGAGAAGGAAAGACACTCAGTATATTAGTGTCTGAGGCCTGGTTCAGCTCTGGTGACCTTAATGCTGAAGTACACACTGGTCTCCTGTGTGTTTCAGTGCTGCAGTTCAGCTCTGTGGGCTGCAGCAGTCTGAGTCAGAGAGGAGCTATTCTTACTGAGCTAAGAATACGACTCTCAGCGGCGTCTGTAACAGCGCCGCGAACACACTCGGTCCTAATACACAACCCCGGGAACAGCGATACTGTGCTGCACAGCCAGAGCCCTGTTCTGGATCACAGGTACAAGCAGCTGCACTGTAGCCTCAGGAGTCATCTACAACACCTCCGTGCAAACTAATGTACACTGATGTAACACAGTGACTAATAAACAGAGGCCTATAGGCAGGTCCTGTACAGTGCTGGATGCAAAGAAAACGCTCATTAAAATGATTAAAATATCTGCTCCTTTCTTCCACTGCAAACACCCAGTTTGTGACGACTTTTGACTTCCTGTTTTATTTTGTATTCACCTGTCCTCATGCTTTCCAGCTTGTTTTACTTCCTGCCTTTGTTTAGTTTCCCACCAGTTTCATTCGTCAGCTGTGTTCTGTTATTCCTGTTTGCCAGATTGTCTAAATTCTTTTTCGAAAGATCAGCTCTGCAGCCATTTATTCCTCCTAGTGATTTTCTCTGGATTTTGATTCTAGTCTGTTCCTCTGTTTTTCCACCTATGCTTTGTGAGCCTTTTTTGGGGTTTTCTTTTGGAGTTGCCTTTTGTTTGTCTACATTTATTTGTCTTGGTGTAAACTTAGATTTTTTTGGACTTAAACTCGTTTTTTTTCTGCAATTGAGTTGTTTTAAGTTTGACCGTCGCACAGTTTTAATATGTAAAGACCTTTTACACACCAACAGCGACGCAAAAATAAACGGCACAAAACTGTGAATAATTTTAAAGGAAAATTTTTACGCTCAACTATTTACATCAAGTGTGTCTAAAAAGAATTTAAACAACTTCACCACAAACCTACAGCCTAGAACTACTTTAAGTTCTACTGAAACAAGGCTGCAAACAGGCCATGGTGTACTTTTTTCACTCTGGATGGAACTGGGCTAACAGTTTCCCCCTACTTCCAGTCTTTGTGCTAAGCTATGCTAAACACACTCGGACCTCTCCCTGTTCTGGGCGCTCGCTGATCTGCATCTCCATTAAAATGTTGGCCTGCTCGTTTTTAACAGACGGTGACACACGTCTTCTCTGCAGAGGGACAACACTTACTCATCGTCTCCACTGGATGTAAATCCTGTTGCTTTTTCTGACACTAAATCCTACACTGTTTTTATAAGAAGCTGTTTTTTTTTTTTGCATGAATCATACTGAGGCTGGAGACCACTGCGGCATACAGTAAATGTTGGAGTGTGTGTTGAAAACGAGAAGAGCTGTTTCTGTATATATGGAGACGTAGAGAGGGAGCCTGGGGCAGAGTGCATGTTAGGTTAGTGTGGGTGGACGCAGAGGGAGATCCAGAGGAGGAAAAACACAACAGAAACAAAGAAAAATAGAAGGAAGGAGGAGGAGGAGGAGGAGGAGGTAGTCTAGCAAACACTGAGAGGCTTTCTATTGAGGAAGGAGGAGAAATGGGAGATACAGAGAGTGAAGTGAAGTGTTCAGTGTCCTGTCCTGAGACATCTGCAGGAATCCTACCAGGTATTACAGGTATTAACAGTTTAAACAGTGTGTTTGTCTGCTCAGTAGTAAGAGTTATAGTACTTCCAAGGCTGTTTGAGGACGGTTCTCCTTCAACCAACGTTACCAAAGATGGTGTCACGTTTGCCAAACTCATCAGTTAGTCCTCCTCCTCTTTTATAAGGGAAACTTGTTTGAAAACACCAACAATAAAGCATGAATCTAACCTGTGTTATTTCTACATATACGCTTTTTCTTTAGTTGGCATCCAAACAGGGTCATGTTTGAACAAAATTACATTTTAATTCCATTATTTAAATTTTTCTAAAATATTAGAAATAACTAACAAACATAAATCTGCCAGTCTGTTCGCATGATATCATGTAGCCATTTATTGTATATTCATGATCCTTTTACATATTTCAACTCAGAGTTTTAAAGTCAGTCAGTTACTTAACTACAGCCGACAGTCATCGTGTCAGACGTTTATAGCTGTTGGTTGTTTAGTTGTGTGTGAAATTAAGGATCCATTGTTTTTATATCATTTTAAACTGTGTTGTGCCATGTGAGAACTAGAGTAACGGTCAGCTACATGTATTCATCTCAAACCGATCGGTGCTGTTTGGGTCACAAGGCCAAGCCAAAATAGTCTATTTGTGTCTATGTATTTGCAGCGTGGAACAGAAATTTGAGAGCATGAGTTCCTCCCAGAAAGTTTTAGCAGCGCCCCAGTTGTTGTCTATCAGTTATAGCCGAGCTCATGTAGTGCTGCTGCTGTCGGTGAGACAAACCGATGAAGCCCGAGCTGCAGATCCGATGTATCGGAGCTTTACGTTGTGTGAAAACAGCCCGAATGTGTCGATTAACGGAACAAGACAAAAACTGAAATTTCCGACCTCCTGGTGCACGATGCAAATAACATGGCTGACAACTCAATAGACAATTGAATTGTATTATTTTAGTTAAATACAGGCAAATATACTTTGCGTTGCCTATGGTTTACCATTTTTGACATTGTTGTGTGACGTCAGACAACTGATTCGCCGCATAGATTTTACATGTAGGAACTGGGGTAACTAAGTGGCGTTCCAGTTTTACCTTTTCCAGCAGGAGGTCGGAAAGTATCGACTTCCAAGTTGTCTGGAAGCATATTATAAGAATATGGTCAAAGTGCTTGAGTTCTGCTGCTGTTTGCCTTCACGTGTGCACTTTGATCGGCCCGTTGAGCCGCCCTGAATAAATGATCGCGAGCTGCAGTTGTTCAGGAACGATCGACTCTCAGCTGCTCTCAGCGTCGATGGATGGACCTCCAGGGCTACAGAGAGCTACTTAACAGTGGCGGCCCACTACATCTCTCCAGTGCTTTACACTATATACAGTATAGCAGCGCTGCATGAAATGTTTGCTCGACGGAGGGATGGTTGGCTGCATGCAGAGCCCCTCTCCCTCTGCAGTCCTTCACTGGTTGTATAACGTCCACTGGAGCAGAGTGCTGAGCTTCAGGGTCGAGCTCTGCTCAATTATTGAGAGGTGCTCAGTCTCTCTATTGTTGGAGTGGAAATGTGCCAGCAGGCTGATCTCACAGAAACCTGAACCGCTGTAAATATACAAAGTTCCTCCACTTCTGTTTATATTTGGAGAAAACGGTCATTTTAAAAACTTCTCCTCAGCATCCTGATCGGGTGTCAGTGGACGTGGGAGTGCAGGTGTAGCTGAAACTGGTGGATAAAATACAACCATGAAAAATCAGACCATGTCTCAGATTTCAATCTGAGATTCAAGTCTGGTAGAATCAACTGAGTTGACCAGATTCATATTGAACCAATCAGAACTACACGGAGTAAGAAGACTGATAACAACCCTGCGAGAGGTCACAGCCTACTGAAATCAAGAGTAACCTGTGCCGTCATTTTGTTTTTATATGTTCCAGATGCACGCAGCATTCAACCTACTCTGATTCAGCCTAGTCTAGTCTACAATGTAACTGGACCTCATTAACCACGACGAACAGGTAAAAACAGAGCAAGAGAAGGAGACGATTAACTATTTTGGGAGACTTCTGGACCTAAAGTAACTTTTTTAGTTTGTGAAGAAGAAAGAGATTTAAAAGTAAAAAGATTTAGAATTTAAGATACATCTTAGTTACCGTGACTTGTAAGACATAGGATGGATGGATGGAGTTTCATGTTTAAAAAGAATCAGTAATTTCCTAAAACAGTTTTTAGCAAACAAACAGGAGGAAATAGAGCATTTGTTGGGGACTATTTTCAGTGGTGGATGAATCCACATTTGGTGCTCTACTTTGAGTATTAGGGGCAGCAGGACGGTGTGTGTGTGTATGTGTGTGTGTGTGTGTGTGTGTTCATGGTGATGAAGGAACATGTCACCCAAATACAGTGAGGCTCATTGATGTGTTTTTAATGGTTTATGGACAAAAAATGGAGCTCTGTGGCTCAGAGGAAGAAGATATCAGGCTGTGACACACACACACACACACACACACACACACACACACAACACCTGTTAGTGGATACATTCACTGCTGGTTTGAGTCTGAACATGAAATTTGTTGACAAAAAGGAAAAATCTGCAGCTTTCCAGAAATTGAACTGACAGTGAATTCTTTGTACTGTAGGGCGTCATCAGAGCTCGAACACACTGAAAATCAGTGACCTTGGAAAGCTGGTGCATAATGTGGGTGCACCGTTGGCAAAAGCTGCAAACACCCACTCACGTCCGCCCACATGCATCGCCTCTCTCTCTCCCTTATGCAGACATACAGACATGGCCAACCTAATAGCCTGGCCGTCTCCTCGAGTTTCATTTTCCACTGGAACGTTCCAGCTCTTACCTGAGCCGGCATCAAACCATTCAGGCAGGGAGGAGAGCCGGGCGTCTTCCCTCGACACTGAAGTCCAGACGCAGCACAGAACAAACGGTCGGCTCATTGGGTTTCACCTCTTCCTCCGTCTGCTGACAGCGTGACGCGCTGACAGCACGAAGAGACCAGAACCGCCATCAGCTCTGCTGCTCGACCCGCATCAGTACGCCTGGGAAGAGTCCCTCGGTTAATCATCAGTCAGAGGAAGTAATGCAAGAAAAATGACATCAGGCTTCAGTCGTTTATTCATGTGCATAAATTACACGTGTACATTAACCTCACGGTGACCTTTAGGAACTAGTTTTCTAGTTTCTTGAAACTAAATTTTGTTCCAGGCCCATAAGGAACAGCGTGGCTTATAATGTAAGACTTGTATTACAGGAGTTAATATTGTTGTTAATCCAGCGTTGCCACGATTGTTCCGACATTAACCAAATACATGTTCTTTCAACCTTGACTAAAGCGCTTCCTAACTGTAATAAAGTCATTATTGTAATCCAACATTAAGGAGGATCAAGGGGAACATGAAAGCATGTACAAGTGTTGTGGCAATCATCTGATAGTAGTGGACCGACCGCCCTTGGAGTTTAGACCTTGAATCCCTTTAGGAACCTTCTACAGTCAGTCCGGACCCAGAGTCTTAACTTCTAAGCTTTTAGCACTTAAAATCAAGGACCCTTGAAACGAGGTGGACCTGCTGAGCGGCAGCGTGGTGGAAGCAGCTCCTCTCAGTCTGGTGTCCTGTTCCCTTCTTGTATCATATGAGGTTATAAAATATTCACATCGCTACTTTTCTTGATCGTGCTGCCTCTACTGTACGAGCGGTCTGACGGAGAAGAGGATGGACCACGGAGCGTCGCGTGGCGTTCATACTGGGACTTAGATTTTTTAGCCTGTTTTAGCTCCCAGTTTTGGCGTTGAGGCTCATTTCCTGTCTGGTTCAGTCTCAGTGTTTCTAACATGTCAGCCATGATATATTTATCAGATGATCCTTTGTCAGCATGTTGTGGAGTTTCGTGTGCTGATAAAATTGATGTAGGTGTAAGTTGACACACTGAAGCAGGAGGTGTCCAAACCAACCCGAGGACAGCTTCAGTCAGCCAGGACAGGTGAAAACACCTGTGTGGGTTTATCATGGACTTTAATCATCTCTGGGGCTATAAACTCAGCTGCTTCACAGGTTGCCTGTCTCTCTGTCTGTCTCCCTGTCTGTCTCTCCGCCTGTCTCCTTGCCTGTCTGTCTGTCTGTAGTTACATGTCAGAGCAGCAGCAGTTTATCATCACCTGTCCCAGCATGTGATCCTCACATGTCTGCCCTACAGTAACCTGCAAACTTTTTCCATTGGCCTGATCTTTACGAGCGTCTCTCTCCTGCACCTGTCCATTGTCAGCCATGGAAGGAGGGCCGGACCTCCTCCTCCTCCTCCTCCTCCTCCTCCTCCTCCTCCTCCTCTGAGAGACCCAAAATCTTATTCACACCATCTTTTCTTGTTGATCTTGTAACTTTAAAATATAAAATTTTGAGTTACTTGATTGTTTCCATTTTCTGCCACTTTAGTTAGTAAAAGATCTGAATACTTCTTACACCACTGGTGATTTGTAATCATCTTTATATAATAAATACATACACACACACACACACGCGCACACACACATATATATATATATATATATATATATATATATATATATTTGTGCTGTTAGGAGTTATAAGGAAAATAAATCCTTTTAATTCATTATTTATGTATTTTATGGTTTACGTTTCAGTTTTATTCCTGATGTATAATATTAACATCGGTGACTCATGTCTTAGGCTACCATCACCTTCACCAGCTAACGTCAGTTTAGCCTTGAAATCATTTATCAAATTGTAATTTTTTTGTTTAAACTGTATTTATTTCACATCTGAAGCTTGTTTAGCAGATTTGGGGGATTGGCCCTTGGCTGTGTAATATTTACACACATGAATGTTTGGAATCTTTTATAAGATGAATTTAAGGTGTTTTTGTTCTCATGTTCTGAAGTCTGAAGGTCACATGTTGACCCACAGAAACAAAGACTGTATATAAAGATGGACATGAAAGCTCCCCACAGTGTTGTTGTCGTTGTTGTTGTTCTGGGTTCAGACTCCAGGACCTGTCTGTCTGTCTGTCTGTCTGTCAAGATTTCTGTGTCAGATCAGAAAGTCTTACATGTTGGATCAAAATATTATATTAATATACATTATTTAATATTATTTATATTATGGACAAACAAGGAAACCTAAACAGGATGAAGAGTTCCTGTATTTTTTTCTGTATAACTGAGTCAAACTACTTGTACAGTGTGTGTGTGTGTGTGTGTGTGTGTGTGTGTGTGTGTGTGTGCTCCAACAAAGCTGATTCTGATTTTTTTTATTTTATTTATTTATTTTTTTTAAAAAACACCTTATTTGTCACTTGTCAAGAAATGATCGATTGGTAAATGTTCCACCCAGAAAGGTTACATGTAGGACCCATGAACTTCTCTCACATCCTACTGCACCACAGCCTGAATCAGAAAACTGTTGCTTATGCAGAGAGTGTAAAGTGCAAAGCAGATGTCTTATTAAATGTTCTAAGCTGCACATTGTTGGTGTAAATAAGTTTTAAGGAAACATTTCACATTCTGCAGTCAGTCCAGCAGCCAGCGGCCGCCTGACCTCGGCGGACCGGCCTGGTTTTACACCCTGGCAGGGATCCTGTCCGTCAGCCGGCCGCTGCCCGCTGGCGTGTGGACAACAAGAATAAATGATTGATACCAAACAAAGCTCTCTAAAGCAGGCCTTTAAATGATGGATGGCACAGAGCTGCAGTCAACACAGAGAGGCAGCCGCTCAAACTCTTGAGTTACAAGGTGCAAAGTGCAAAACCCGACAGCTGATTTTGTCACCTGAGACTGTGTGTGTGTGTGTGTGTGTGTGTGTGTGTGTGTGTGTGTGTGTGTGTGTGTGTCTGTTAAAGCAAGCAGGAAAACAAACCCAAGAGCCACTTACCGGGCCGGGCAACAGTTCAGACAGGCACAAATAGATGCTCTGGTGTCAACATACAGTAGAAACAAGCAGGTTACTGTGTGTTTAGGGTTGGGGCTGGAAAATGGCGGCCAAAATATTATTTTGCCTCCGGTGAAGTCTGAAATCTCCCTGTAGAGACAGACAACAACAATTTTAGGCAAATAAACTAAACAAAGCTAGAAAGTAGACTGTCAGCAGCAAGAATATCACCAAAACACTGACTGGGACCATTTTTCTGCATAATGAGACCTTTTACTTTTGATCCTTTAAATACATTTGGCTGATGATACTTACGTACTTTTACTCCAGTGAGGTTGTTGAATGCAGAACTCAGGTCAGATAAACTCCAGCAGCAGGACATAACACAGTAGATCAGACACAGATTCCTCATCATTCCCTCCATCTACAGATATAATATACTTTATTAATACTACATTAATACTATAATCCCTGAACTTCTCCTGTATCACCAGCTTTAAGACAAACTTTCCAAAAAATCTAAATTCAGTCAGATATTCATAAAATTGATCTCACTCCTGCCTCTCAGAGGAGGAACTCCTTCCTCTAGCGCCACCTTCAGGACAAAACTTAAACATTTTTAACCCCAAAAAACATGGAGGCAGATATTTAAGAAGCTTTTTGTATCGAACAGTTAATACAAGTGATTTCTGTTAAATAAAAGGTGAAGTCACTCAAGCCGGCGCCGCTGCCCGGAGCTGTGGCTCTCTCCGTGACCACGTTTTGGAAACTTCGATTTAAAGCAGCCCTTCCTCCGTGCGGCCTGCCTTTGCATCATTTCCGTAACCCTGCCCTTTGTTTTTCCTTCTGTCTCCAGTTTGTTTTCATGGCTTTCGTCACACGCAGGCTCTGCGGCCCGCGGCGAGGCCTTCCACAGGACGGGACGACGTGTCTTTAATGCGCACTGACAGCGGATACTGGCTTTCTGCTTGTGTAAGTGCACATACTGTAAGGATTCAACTGCCTTTTAAGGCCAGAGACAGAACTCTAAAAATAGGAGCTGTGAATAATACGTCAAAACAATAGTCTTCAGGACGGAAGGACGGTTTGGAGAACGGTCTTCAGAGGACGGACGAGCCGAACGGACTGGTGTCAGATTAATGTCAGTCAGCGAGGAGGGACCAGAGGACGGGGGAGTCTTCGGCGGAGGAAGGTCATCGTGCAGAGACGCTGCTTTACTCTCCTGTGGGTCACTTTCACTCACTTTATGTGATCACACACACTGCAGAGTAGAGCTCAAACAATTAGCCGGTTACTGGATTAGTCAACTCTTCTCCAGTTTGCTACTTTTCTGGTTTCTGTCAGAATAAACTGAATATCTTCGTCATGTCAACAATCTATTCAATCCATTTCACACATTTAACACACATTTAAAGGCACATTTCTCCTCCTCTAATGTGGACAGAATCAAAGCACAACAAACCCATCCATCTCTCCAGAGTCTTTTTCTACAGACGTCAGTGTCTCCTGCAGGTTTCTGCAGCCAGCAGCTTCTTCACAGCTTGTGGGAGTTTTGTCATCAACTTTTCTGGGTCATCGCTGACTCCCAGGCCGTGGCTCCGTAATGGCAGGTCGTAACCTAAACCTCCCCAAACCCCTGCGGAGGGACCGCAGGATTTTAAATACAGAGCAACGGGACGGAGAAGCCCAGAGGAAGGATTGTATCATCCAAGTCGCCTGTGGAGCCAATAAAGAAGCTCCCACACCAGCAGTACAACGTCAGCGCTCGATGTTCAGAGAAATTTTGTTATATAGCTTTTATAGTAGCAGTGAGGAGGAACGACCTGACTGTGATTCCATTTTGCCCCTTGACTGTTGAAGCTTCTGTCAGCTGCTTCTTCATCAATGAATGTATTATTATTTATTGTTTAACATGAGTGCAATATGCCAGCTTGAAAAAACTGAAAACCAAGCAAGTGAAAAAATCTTGGACTTGATAGTTTTTTATTTTTATACTCCACATATCTGATCTGGCGTCGGTTCTTTACGCCGGATGTTCTTCCTTATGTGGCCGGGTTATCTGTCTTTATACTGATAAAAACATATTTTTGAGTGTTAGCAAGTTATGTGATATTACTGTCATGTCTTTATTTTGGCTGGAAATGTATTTTAACTTATAACATGGTTTAGTGGTGCACTTCACCCTCTTGTGGCCAAAATGAGTATTACAACAACAAACACAAGAACATTGCCCCCCCCCCCCCAATTGTTTCACAGATGTAAAAAAAAAACACATTAAGGAATTTAGAAAAATTATCCTGGCAAACATTAAGATAATTCACATCTGTAGTCCTTTGGCAGGTCAGAACAAAGAAAGCCCATAACAGACAGTAAAGGATGAAGACACAAAACAAAGATCAACACAATGGCACATCTCACAAGTATAAGATAAGATTCAAGGTCAGTGAGTTCAGACTCTGACTCAAGACACGATGACAAGCAGTAGGAGTCCCCAAGTAATGTTCAACTGCTCCTTTAAAAACTATTTAAAAAAAAAAACGATATTTGACCAATTACATGAACAAACTAAGGGATCTGTGACAGAGTAACACCACGCTCAGTCCTTTAATGATAAGCAGAGTGTGGTTGCCATGGACATGACACACACACACACACACACACACACACACACACACTCCTGATGTCATCCAAAAAGCCTCCAGCTCCACCTTGTGGCTCGACAGATCACTTTCATTAGAAAAAATAAAAATAAATAAAATATATATATATATAAAAATAAACCCATTATGGAATACACATCCCCATATCCAATACACAATCCATCACGTGGGAGGGATGCTGCGCTCGCATGGAGACGAGCCCTGGCAACAGGCAAATACTACTGTGTGTCGCCATGGTAACCTGTGAACTGGTGAGAGGGAAGAGAGGAGGAGATGTCAAAAACCGAGGGAGGAGAATGAGTGTTGAAACATGAGGGAGAAGAGACACTAAATAACAAATAGCTGCCTCAGAGGACATCAGACATCATCACATGACGTGGGGGGAGAAACCCCCCGCGGGTCTTTTCTGTATTGATACGTGATGAGATAATGAAATTAAACAAAAGCAGTCGTGCTGTCTTTAAAAATAAGGCCAAGAAAGCCTCCGGGACACATTTGGTGCTACTACCGTTTCACTTAAATTGCCGTATTTTTAAACTGAGTCACGTCCCTGATGTGTGACCAGTTTAATAGGAGATAAAGTAGGACAGCCTTTTCCTGCCGGGCACTTCTCAAACACATCCAGCTCCCTCCCACCACGCCGGTAAATATCAAACCCACGGAGCACGAGAGGCACCGCTGGCTGCAGGTCAGCAGCATAATGTTCATAATGTTCAATTCAGACTTCCAGGACCATAAATACAACTTTATATATCAATAAATGTCACTTTAATCTGAAACCTGTTCATGGATTTTCCTGTATGCACTCTGCTTCCCGTTTAAAACAAAGCAGACTGCCATGTCTATTGTATGAATCATAAAAAAACAGAATAAAAAACATTTATTCTGCAATTTTATAGACAAGTATTTCACAATACAAATGCAAAATAGGAGAAAATTTAAAAAAATGGGCGTCGTTTTTGAAGAGGATCCACATGCTGGTACAGGTCAGGGATTTATTACAAACTGGAGAGTATTAAAACTGGCAGGTAGAAGATTTCAGATGTCAGAAGCCAGAAAGAAAAGGCGACGTGGGAGAGAGAGTGAGAGGAAGAGGCTCAGGTTGAGTATCTGATGAGGAGAGTGGGAACAGGTGAGCAGGTGGGCGGGAAGCTCAGGTGACTGGGACCGCAGGGAGCGAGGTTATTACCGGGCGGAGAAAGGAAAGGTTTGGTGGCTGGAGGAAGAGAAACACACTGAATATGACTGTCTAATGTTATTGGTTTATATATTAAAGTTCATCTCTGATGAACTGTTCATTCTTTTGTACATTTTAGATATTTCTATATGACTTTATTATTAATAACTGATTCAATTGAACCTGGAATTAGTGTGGACACAATATAATTACATTAAAACTATAATAACGCAATTTCTATTCAATACATAGTTTCAATTCTACTAGAATTGATAGTTGGGTTACTATATATATGTCTGCATTTTGTATGTGACAAATGTTAAACAGAGTTACTTTGAAGAAAATATAATGTGTTATAGCTTTAAGAAAACACATTCTTCCTCTTACAAATGAAAAGCTGAATAATAAACAACAAAACGCCTTTTTAAAAGAATAATCAACTGATTCATCTCACTGTAACACAGTCAGACTCACGATGCCCAGGGATATCGTCTTTTTTATTCCTCGTCAAAACCGTGCACCTACATTACCCATAATGCAACTGGCTGGCTGACAGTTGGTTGTGAGATTGTGGCAGCAGCGATAAACTGGTAAATATCCCACCAACACGTTCCCAGGAGTTTATCATAAAAAAAACATGACAGGAAACAGTTGGAGCCACGTGTGAAGCGTCGTCAGACGTGAACACGTGAGCAGCAGGTGGGAACGAAGCAGCCGTCCTCTTCCAGACACTGAAAGCATCTTGAAGCGGTGCTCGGCCGACAGTTTGAGGAGAGCAAACATGGCGGCTCGAAGTGAAGCGATGGTCAAATCACCCGAGGTTCCACAGATGCTGTCTGATGTGAAAAAGGGCTCCGCAATTATATAATGACCTCTGAATGCAGAGTGAAGGCTGGCGGCACAGTAAGAAGCATAGTAGGGCAAACCTGTGTGTGTGTGTGTGTGTGTGTGCGTGCGTGCGTGCGTGTGTGTGTGTGTGTGTGTGTGTTCTGGTTGGGAATTCAATGTGCAGGACGATGTTCCCTCATGCTGAAAAAATCTGTCCTTCCTTTCCTTGTTCCTCTCCTGGGGTGTGTGTTTACACATTTCTGAGTGTGTGTGTGTGTGTGTGTGTGTGTGTGTGGGTGTGTGAGTGTATTTAAATGTGTTTTTAAACGTGTGTGTGTGTATGTGTGTGTGTGTGCTGCAGCTCTCTGTGGGCTCTGAAGGCATCTGGTTCAGTCTAAATAGTCGCTGCAGTCTCATGTTCATATCTTCAAATCTTCCCACGCTGGGAGGCTCCAGTAATAATAACTGTTTATATTAAAGGCAGAATCCGTAGAATAACTACGTATAGACTCAAAGATAATCCTCACTTGTGGCCCAGTAGACGTGTCTGCAGATACCTGCACTCTGCACCTTTGGCAGAGCCAGATCGTAAACACGCATCTAAGAGGACGCTACGAAACACGGACACAAAAAAACTTTGAATGTCGCGTTTTCAGATTTTTAGCCTCTTTTAGCTTCTGGTTTTGGTTTTGCAGCACATTTCCTGTCTGGTTCAGTCCGGCTGTACCCGACCTGCTCAGCAGCAGACACATGTATGTAGGTTGGTGGCAGTGTCGTCGTCGTCGGGCCATCCGTCACTGTGGCGTGCAGCAAAAACACGCAACACATTTTTCACCGTTTGAGGTTGGACTGGCGCTCTTTGAATGACGTCATCTGGTTGCGTCCTCTTCTTCTGCGGTGGTTTAATGGCTTTCTGGCGGAGGGATCGGCGCGCCTGCTGCTCACCTCCATGAACCAACTCCCAACAATCACATAACGGTGGTGGATGGAAACAAGTGTTCATTCGCATTTTCTTTTTGCAGATTTTCTTGAAATTCGGTTAAAATTTGCGATAAACGTGGATGGAAATACGGCTACAGTGGCGTCATTTTCCAGATATTAAGAAACCTGTAAGATGAGACAGAAAATAAACATCAGCAGACAACATGAAACAGTGTTGGACATGTGGACACTTTTTTCACAAATCTAGTGTAAATGTTCAATATGTATAATGAGACATAGTGAGTGTGTGTGTGTGTGTGAGAGAGCAGAAGATTTTAATACCTCGCTTCTCCTAATGCTTTTCACTCTTAATACCCTCGTCTGAGAGAGAGAGAGAGAGAGAGAGAGAGAGAGAGAGGAGGGCGTGCGACATACAGAGAGAGAGGATCTGTCTGGGGATTTGGACAGCTGTCAATTAAAATCCCTCGACACAATCCTCCTCCTCCTCCTCCTCTTCCTCCTCCATCACACCAACATCCCTCTGCTCAATGGCACTCCTGCAGCACGCACACACACTCACATCACTGATGATGCCCCCCCAACCTCCTGCACCTCTGATGTGCATGTGTGTGTTTTTATGAATATGTGTGTGTGTGTGTGTGTGTGTGTTGGGAGCAGGCCGAGGCTGCTGTTATTATTTCTCTGAGGCTGTAATCCCCCCCCCCCCCCAGTCTCTGTTGAGTTATTGTAGCTTTGTGTGTGTGTGTGTGTGTGTGTGTGTGCGTGTGTGCGTTGTTAATATCCTCTGTAGGCTGCTGTGAACAAGCAGAGATTTTCTTTTTGTATCTGGTGATCTGGGTTCCTGAGGGCTTTTGAACACACACACACACACACACACACACACACACACACACACACACTGAGGCCTGTGTAGGGCTTCCCCTCCTCCATCCTACCCACGTCAGTGTGTGTGTGTGTGTGTGTGTGTTGTGGGGGGGTACCCAGGCTGCATGTTAAAGCTGGAGGTGTGATTCGTGACCAGTGGAGGCCGATGATTGGCCCACGGTTCCTCCACTCGCAGTTATTTTCCAGTTCAGTGCTCATTCACTGCACACACACACACATATGCACACACATGTGTGTATGTCTATACTTGTGAGGACCCTCATTCATAATACATCCCTCTCCTTCACTGAAAAATAAATCTAGATCCTCAAAGGGTTCATTCACCCAAATTATAAAAACACATTTCTCTCTGACCTGATAGAGAAAAGCAGTTTTTTGTTCTGTTAAAATAAAAAAACTGTTTATTTAGAGCTCATTTAAATGCACAGTACATCATGTCTGCCGCCACTGGTCTCTCAACCAAAACAATAACAAAATATGTAGTTTGATGACGTCGTGAAGTAGCGTGGCATCATGGGAGTTGTTGTCTTCACCACCATTGCTGCTGGAAATCTCTCCGGCGTGACTCAGGGTTCGTCTTATCGTGGGGCAGCAGCGATGTTCTCCGTGGTCAAAACAACTTCATGAGCGTGTTTCAACGTTGTGACGTGTGATGACGCCACCGACAGGAGACCAAAGGAAACGCACCGTTACCTTCAATAAAACGAGGGATTTCTCCGGTTTGAATTACTTTATTGAATTCACAATAATTTTGTTGGGATAATGTAATGACACAACTCAACAACATGCAGTATATAACGTATGTCAGGTAATTTTTAGACATTTTAATGCAAAATGTCACATATTACACCTTTTTTTTTAAAGAAGTTAAAACTCAGTGGCACCTTACTGTCCTCACTGTGTCTGATCGAGGCTCTAACGATGTTCAGATTGAAAAACCCTTGGAGGCAAATTTGTGAGTCGGGCTGCATAAATGAAACTGACCTAAAGCACAGACCTCCCAAATCTCAGCAGCACATCGTGAAGATGCGTGTCAAACAAGATGATTGGTAGATCTGATTCGTGTCAGGAGTTGGGATGAACTCAGTATAAAAGATGACACAAATGTCTCCACGCGATCCACGTTTCAGCCCTTAAGAAGCACCGATGTCTGTATCATGTGTTCCTGTGTGTGACGGAGACATGGCTGATGTGTGTTGCACTTCTGATCAGGACCGTTGGTGAATTTGTCAGAACCGTCTGTGTCCACATTGTTTCTTGTTATATTGGTGAATCATCAAGTAAAGGCAAAATGCTTAGAATAAATACATGTCTTTGTAATTTGGGTGAACTGACCCTTCACCCCCCAGGCAGTGCTTTAAATAGGTAAGGACTGGTTACCACAGACCGGTCCTCACAAGGATAGAAGCACACACGGACCCACGGCGTGGAGGAGGAGGCGGATACATTGGAGCCCATTTTAAACCGCTGCCATCTTGACACTGACGGCCGATTCTCCAAAGCAGAATGAGCACGCTCAGACTGTTTCCCCACGCCACGCCGGCCCGAGACGCCGAGCGAGGACACCATGAGCCGACACGTCGACGTGTTTTTTTTACATTTATCTGGACCTGAACAGTTTGGGACTCCAGCTCCGAACTGTGAATCGTCACCGAGCTGCGGCATCAGATTGTGTAAATGTTTGTGCTTGTTTGGGTCGAAGCTGAACTTGGCCTCCTCCTCCTCCTACACATCAGCATCTGCTCAAATGCTTGCTGACAAATCTCACAGCAGCCACCAATCACCAATCATACTTATAAAAAAAAAAGGGTCCTCTCCCCAGCAACGCTGCTCGACCTCATCAAAATACATAGATAGTGTTTTAAATCCGTCCCCGGCTGTATTTCACAGCACTGATTTACATATCCATTTAGCAGCATCTGCAGCCTTTTCTGCACATAATCTGTGTGCCTGTTTTAAGCTGCGAGAGGAAACTGTGACTTTAAATGACTGGCACGCATGACGTGGTGTCCTTGATTTTCCTGCTTGCACATGTCCTCTCTGTGTGTTATTATGCAGGCATCTGCTGTCAAGACTTCTTAAACTCATCGCAGCGTTCCTCCCGCTCTCCCC